>OY856409.1:375370932-376086557 GCA_963693085.1 Alisma plantago-aquatica | reverse complement strand
TGTGTCAATTTTGTTGCCCTTGGATGAGTGACTTACACTCATCCAAATGGGCTCAAAATTTATATGTAGCCTAGTTATAGTATGACGGTGAAGATCAATGTTTTACATTTTGTAAAAAATAGTCTTGATATTTAAACACACTTGATTGTATTTCTTATGATCTATACACTCGAATGTATTCTAGCTTCTCTCTCTCTCCCTCTGTATATATATATATATATATATATATATATATATATATATATATATATATATATATATATATATATATATATATATACTATAAAAAAGTGAATCTTTTGTATAAACTATAAAACATGTCACTAACCAATCAGAACAATCCATTTTCAAAATTGTTGCACTCTCCTTAACTATCCCTCTTTTCTCCTTTTTTTCAAAAATCTGTTTCTTTCGTCACCACTTTTTTTGCTATCCCAACCGCCAATTCCCGCCACACCTTCTCCGCCCTTTCCCTCCATTCCCTCTCTCCCACACTTTCCCCGTCCATTTCTCTCGTCTTGTAACTTCTCCTATTTTTTCTCTGAATAAATTTAAGTAAAGTTAACAACTAAATGACATTTTATATGAAAAATATAAGCACGAACCAAGGAATGTGAGATCCCCACACCGTTCAGTTTTCAACACAAGGTCAAAATTATGCATCTTTTTTTTGTTGCAACAACTACTTCCCTCAAATTCGTCTTGACCGTAAAACAAGGGGAACATGGGCATTCAGCCCATTTTTATATCATATCGAACCAATAACGCATGGCGTGCACTTTCCCCTGGCTGTAAACTTTTTAAACCCACGTTTGTCGATCATGTTCGGCATCTCCATTGATATTTGGAGTTTGAATCAACTAACCCACCATCCCCTTCTTTCTAAACATTCTAACGCTTTCTCCTCATGGATCTTTTGTTTAGTTTGTGGCTCTCTACTTCATTCAGTTTGTATATTTTCCCGATTGGGATGTACCAGATATCCCAATGGTAGTGAAAATTTGTTTCATTGTGCCACAAATAATTTAGGCTACGTGGTGAATCATGGTGATAGAGAATGATGGTGAAACAAAAATGTTGTTTGTTTACCATGGTGATAGGGAATCATGGTGAATCAATGGTGAATTCGTAGTGAATTTTGATATATTTTTGTCCCCATAAAAAAGCATGGTGAATCATGGTGAAAGAAGTTTTCTTTCAAGACTCTGCTACTTATTTAGACAAATGTACAAAAAAATATTTTAATAAATATGATTCTTACTTGTGTAAGGTATTTTTTATAAAAAAATTCCTCTCCCCATCATTATAACCATGTAACAAACAACATTTTTTTAAGCTTTTCACCATCACCATCTCTATCACCATGCACATGTTACCAAACAATACATTTTAATAATTTTCCTATCATTATCACCATCCCTATCACCGTCACCATCACCATCACCATCAATTTTATCATCACGTACCAAACACAACGTTATGTATGCTATTTCTATACAGATAAAGAGATCATGACTGTGACAATGTCATGGATGATTCAGTTTGTGGTTATGGCGTGCAAAAAAGTGACGAGTGGATAGGAGTGAGCAAATAATGGTCCAGACTGCAAAATCGGACCAGACTGTTCAATTCGGCCCGGTCCAGTCTATTTTGAGTTCGGTCTGGTCCGCGGTATGAGAATTTTGATGAATTTGGTCTTCGGTTCGGACCGCAGACTGACTTTTATATAAAATTCATGTATATTTGAAGGTGTATTCTATAATAACTACAAATAAAGTACATATATAAGCACTACTAATATAAATGTTTGATACTAAAGTTATATAATTGTTAGAAGTGACTAAGATTATCAACTTTGTACAATTAAATAAGTTGAAAAATATGTAAAAAGGGCTGATTACGGTCCAAATGGTCTAGTTCTAGCACAAAACGGTCCGATCCCGGCCCGATCCTACCTCGAAATGGTCCGGTCTGCGGTCTATATATTTTTTGAAATCTGGTCCGGTCCGATTTTAGACCGATGCTCAGCCGTACGAGAGAAAGAATCAATGATGTCGGTGCAGTAAAGCGGCCATTAGGAGGATCGCAACATTTTCAATACAGTACGCTCTCCTTAATTCTCTCTTCTCTTCTTACTGTATAGAATTTATTAATTTTATTTACATCTTCTCATCCTCCTTCTGTCTCTTCGTGTACCTCTGTAACACTTAATTTTCTCTCCCCCCTTATACCATTAAAAACGGTTGTCGAACTTAACAAGAAGACAAAAATGGTTGCCATACTTTGTCTTTCCAATCCAAAACCAACTCACTATCCACGTTTTAATAAAAACCAAACAATATATGTAGAAGGAGATAACTATTACTTTCCATATCTGTTACCAAATCCCCACCACTCTTAGCTCCTTTAAACAACATACTTACTATCGATGAGTTCTGTTTCACATTCTTCTTTTCTTAAGGCGTTTATTTAGAAATTTAACATTGGAATTTGTTTTGTTGATTATTATACATATACTATTTTCTGAATCCCTATTTGGATATATCTCTATTCTAAAAAAGATCCATGAACCATGTTTTCTTGACCAAGTCTCCGTAAGAAACTACCCTTGACTACCTCCGATGAGTTCTATTTCACGTTTTTCTTTTCTTAAGGCGTTTATTTAGAGATTTAAAACTAGAATTTGTTTTGTTGATTATTATACATATACTATTTTCGGAATTCATATTTTGATATATGTCTATTCAAAAAAGGATCCATAAATTATGTTTTCTTGACCAAGTCTCCGTAAGAAACTACCCTTGACTATTCCCCCCCCCCCTAACGGTAACTTCTTCCACCTCATTCTTCGCCCCTATCTCATCTATAAAACTAGTTTCTTACATTTTAACAAAAATCAATAATTTTTTTGAAAAGAGATAATTATTACTTTCCATGTACGTTACCATTATTTTTTAGAACTTCCTTATCTGTTACTAAGTCCCTACCACTCTTAACTCTTTTAAATTACATAATTCCCTAATGTATGGATTCTGGTTCACGTGCTTCATTTTTTAATCTCTGTTCTTGATATATCTCTATTCTAAAAAAACGATCCACAAATCACGCTTCTTTGACCAACTCTTTGAATGAGACTACACATGACTACCTTTCTCTATCCTTATAACCGTGATGTCTTCATGCTCATTCTTTGCCCCTGTCACATCTTAAAAATGTGTTCCTTACGTTTTTATCTTTATTCTCCACCGCGAGTAAAATTTTGTTTGAAATCTTAAGGGAAACTGTCAAACTGTACGCCATGCTCTTCCCATATCCCATTACTTCACCACCACTCCAAAATATCCTTCCTTTCTTTCTCCCCATCAAAACGAAATTGAAATCCTAACCTTCGATTTTTCTCACCCCCTCATCCCATTAGAAATGGCTGCCACACTTTTCTCTCACCCACGTTTCAACTGCCAACGTCAAGTTTGCAAATTTTTTCGTGATCCGATAAACACCACGCTCTATATCTGATTCGAACCTATCAAAAAGTCATCCGTTAAAATGAACAAGGCCTTAAAAAATCGAAACATTCTATGTCCAACTTCTAGAAATGAACATCATGTTTCACCAGTCATGGTCAGCGCCCCTGATTATCTACATGATCTAAAAACGCTACAATAACTTCTTCATTGTCATCCCTACTCTCTATTGATTTCCCATAATAACAACCCACACCTAAACCCACGCTCCCATCTTTCTGCTTATGTGCTTATCTACAGTGAAACTCCCAAATTTATCTCTCTCACCCTTTTCTCTTACTTCTTACCCTCTTGATTATCTACTCTTTCTTTTCCTATACACGGTCGGGGAGCAGAAGGTGCTCTACATAATGTGCCCGCGACTTCACCATATCAAGCACATGGCGCAAGGAAGCACATGACAACATAGTCCTATGTTTTGTAAAGATGAAAATATATTTTATGCATATGATAAAAAAGTACACGTGCATTGGTTTCAGTAATTAAAAAGAGTCCACATGATAGACGCACCATCTGGAATGGAAATATTTATTTAGAGAAAAACTTATTATTCAGCAATAGGACGTGTATCTTAGATATTTACTTTCCCATTGTATTAAATGAGATTACCACGTTTAGGCTTACATAAAATTGAAACATACCATGTACCTACATTTTAGCTATTTATGGTGACATGGCTGCCTTTTATTGTTCAATATTCATGTCAACTTTCAAATATGAGAATCTTATACCAGTATCGCTTTTAATTAGATAGAAAACGTGTCATTATTATGAAGGATCCATAATGAGACAAGTCCACATGTTAGTAATTGTATTATTAAAATCAAAACCTAATAATATTTTTTTAAGATGATATCTAAAATTGTAATATTGATACATAAAAAAATTGACATGCCTATGTTTTCACGTGCATGTGCACGTGTAGGTTCACTAGAATATATATATATATATATATATATATATATATATATATATATATATATATATATATATATATATATATATACATATATACATATATATATATGTGTGTGTGTGTGTGTCTATATATGTATGTATGTATGGGATTAAAAAAAAGATTCCCCCCTCTCCCACGTCCGTGTGGCAGAGGCCGAACGCCCGAGAGGGTGGTAAATCAAGGCGGCAATTGAGATTCAAACGCAGGTCCCTTTGTTAGGGGACATTGTGCTTGACCACTTGAATCACTCCTTGTCGGATGTATGTATGTATGTATGTATAGTCACACACCTAAAGTAGAGATATTTATCTCTTGATTTATCTTCCTAAGTTCCTTTAAGTGAAAATGGCAGATCACTTCCCTTTTCCTTATCTTGAGTGCAGATAACTTGGGCTTTAGTTTAGCCTAAGAACTTTTCTTGGCCCTGCCTTTTCCCTCAGACTTCCTTTCTCTAATCACTATCACAGGTTTAGGTTTTTCCTTCTTCATTCATGCTTCAACATTTATCAACATGCCATACAATTCAGACAATGATTTAGCCAAGTTGTTCAAGTGATACCCCTTGATAAATTGGCTATATGATTCAGACAACTAGAATCATATTTGTGTCCAACTCTTGGCTCAAAGGAAATCCTAGAGTCTCTAGATGTTCCACATGCTCAATCATATTTAGCACATGTGGCTCTACTAGATCTCCTTCTGTCATCTTACACTCAAAGAGCACCCTGGAGACATTGTACCTTTATTGCTTTGCATGAATTTGGCACATGTTCTTAAGATGTGCTACCATCTTGAGAACGTCCATATTTTCATACTTTTTATGCAATTCATAGTTCAAACAACATAGTGAAAGGTTTTTAATATTTGTGGAATCATTGGCATGCTTCCAGTAAGCATCCATCTCAGCCCCAAGCACGTTGGAAGCGATTCCCTCTGGCACTGGTGTATCCAGGACATATAGCTTATGCTCATGAGTGAGCACCATTCTCCAAGTCTTGAACCAATAATGGAAGTTGGTTCCATTCAGTTTGTCCTTCCTAAGGACCGATCACAATGTGTCATTGTTTTCCATATAATTCTACAAAAAGAAAATTTACATTTGTTAAAATACTTTTGATTTCATTTGAAAATATTTATGATATTAGTTAGTCCCTTAATTAATTATTTCTCCCACTATTTTTTTCAAATTAATATCCATAACCATCAATTTGAAAGACTGTAGCATACAATCCTCTAGTGAGCCAAGATCCAAAATAATTGAATTATTACCCAACCAATGTCAGCTTCCGTAACCAATTATTAAGGTAGGCAACATTTTCCAATTGAAACTGATGCAATTCCTAGATAGATTGTATGTACAACTCCTAGTCATAACCCATATGTATGAATCTAGGCACTTAATCCCATTGAGGTCACCTAGGTAAGCCTGGTCGAAAATCCAACATGATAGAAATGCACCCTTCTTTGGTAGACCCACATAACTACCATCACACTTACATGAGAGAGACGGTGCACCATGCTTTGGCATAACCTACACTTGGACGATCAAGCTTTTCATGTGCTCTTCTTATGGAAATCATCTAAGACTTAATATTTATTGAGGGATTTTACTCATAAATACATGGACATATCCAATCACTACATATGAAACATGTAATCACAAATATGTGAGCGATGATTATGGTCAAACTAATATTATTCTTTAGAGACACACAAAATTGCTAACCACCTAAGGTTATACACCATATGCATGCAACATGTACTAGAAAAATCATGTGTTGCGAACATGCCAGTTGGTCGAGTGGATCTTCAAGTCAATCGGTTGGATCTCCTGTTAGTCGGTTGGTTTCCTTCAGTCACTCATCTAGCTCTTGGCTCAAGCAGTTGGATGGACTCCTCCAGTCAGTTGGTTGGGCCTCTAGTCTATCAGATGGCTCATGTTGTCCTCTGATCAATCAACTCAAATTCCGATTGATCGAATCACCTGGCCAGAATGCCTTCTTATTAGAAAAAAAGAAAACTAATGTTAATCCTATCTACATATTACATTTTCAAATGTGAATACCTTGAGTTACATTCGAGGGGAGAATGAGGGTCAAGCATAAATTATATTTGGAGAAGAAATAGGAAGGCTTGGTATGCAAATTGAATCTATAAGATAGGAAATAAACCATCCAACCATAAAAGAATCCAAGGGGTACTAGCCATAACCACACATACATCCACCATCAAAACCATTTTAGGGTGATACACATGGACTATATATATATATCTATACTACTATAAAAAGAGCGAGTTTGATGCTGGGCTCTCCTTGATTCACTCTCTTCTCTCCTTTTTTTAAGGAATTTTGCTCCTAAAAATATTTATTCCCACACTCTCCTATTAACTTTTATTATCTTTAATTATGTATTTCTCTCTCCATCCCACAGAAACGGTTCCTTGATTCTCTCCTTTCAAACAACCAATACAAATATCTTTTACCGTAGGGACCCTTTCACAGACGAGTCCTCTCCCTGCACATTTCCAACAAATTTTATATGTCACGTGCATGTGCCCGTGTGCGTTCACTAGTATATATATATATATATATATATATATATATATATATATATATATATATATATATATATATATATGATCTACAAGCCTTTCTATAGAATGTGTGGTATTAATGGATATGTGCAATTAACAATTTTAATGTTCACATTATATGCAACAAGATAAATGATAGAACTAAATCCAATCGCACGTATTTAAATCCCAATACACCATAAGTTAATCTAGTTGTGGTACTAGTATATGGAAATATGGGGACAAAGTAGGCATCGGAACCAAAAGTTTTTGGCCACATTTTCCTTAACCAATAGATCACATCAATAATAGTGTATTCAGAAAGAGGGTGTAAGACACACCTTGTGTTGGACCAAGTCCAATGACTATTCTTGTAGAGAGATGTTCTTCCTTGTCAAGTAGCACATAGACGGAAATCGTAGGTGTCCTACTGGTGTAGAACAAATAGATGGAGGTTGATGACATCTTCCTAGAGTAGAAAAAAAAGCTTCCACACCTCTACGTAGTCCATGCAAACCATTAGGAACTCCACATTGCACTTTCAAAGTCGATGGAAAGGAGTTGCCCTTTCCTTTGTCAATGTTCTAGCGTCAAATTCCTTTCTCCTTGCTATCTCTCTCTTTCAAGTAAGAATACTAGGCTCTCTCACTCATTAATAGAACTGTGAGATGAGGAGTCTTGAGACAATCTCTTGACTTCCTATATAGACTTTGTGTCTATTGTGTGTGTTTCTTGAGCCTTGGCCACCCCCTCCTTATATAGGAGTGGATGGGCTATGGTTTCCAAAACTTAAGGGGTATGAAAGGTCAGATCTCATGGTTTGACGGCTGCTATGCACAACTAGTTTGTCTACTGGCACACCAATTGATCAAGTAGACTATGAAAGGTCAATTGGCTTGTGTTCATCAGGCAGTAACATTGACTATTACTGTGATGATTAATTATGATCATTACACATATCATTAATCATTTGACCCAGTCAAAATGGTTGTTTCACATCCATTCAGTCAATTGAACACTCCATTTGGTTGACTTAGTACTTTGATAATACACTGGGAACCTAGTTCAGTCAGTTGGTTGGACACTCCAATTGGTCGACTTGTTCGTTCCATTGGCTAGGGTTACTAATATCTAGTTGGTTGACTAGACATTGTAGTCAATTGAATGGCACACCAATCCAACAACTTGCATAGCTAGTATTATTTAATTTGATTATTTAAACATTTTTATTAACCAAGTTAAATCTTATCCATGAATAAACTCCTATTCCAAGTGCATCCTATGTGTGTGACCCTATAGTTCCCATATTACATTGGTAGTAAAATCCATATCTATTATGACTACACAAGCAATGAGTGGTATCTAGAAACACATCATTGCTACCCAAGTAATTGGAAAGTTGGAGACAACCTCAACCTACAATATGTGATCAGTGTTAATGTGATCGTATAGTTCCTTTGACTCTGATATCTAGTTTGAATCCTAGGTACAAAATTGTCATCATATTAATACTCAATCCATGTTTCTTGAACTATATTAGAATGTTGAGATAGAATGAGTTCACATATCATATATTGACTCACACGATCATGGCAATGCATTTCTCAGTCTCACTTATCAAGGGCCTGGGATATCAAACTCTCAATAGGAGGGACAAATACCATCTACATCACTCACAATCAATCAAGATGTGTCACAACGTGCCAATCACCATCTTTATGGCAACCCTTATTCAGGATCATGTTGGACGGTGTCAAAGTTCATCAAACAACATGGTATGAGTGTAGTTACTTAGTAATAAGAACCACAATCACCACTATCACTTTGAGAGCTGATTCTAACTACTATTTCATGATTTCCATGTATCATTCTCAAGGTGGGTTTGTCTCGTACATTATTATCTAACACATACCTTTGTGTTTGACTTGATATCCAATATCATGACTAATGAGATTCAATCATCAATCAATGCACATTCATATATTTTTCTTCCACAATAATATTCGACCATGGACATAACAAGAATGTATATACCCATATCATACATATGATCTCATCCTTCAAATCTTAAACCTAAAGATATATGTCATCGAATAACATCATTTTTAGACATCTATTAGGTTTATGTCATTATCTCATAAATGAGATAGGTATGATAGGAGGAAATACCTTTTTTATTAACATCAAAGTCAAGTACTTGATGCCCCTTAAAATCATCATATGATTAGATCTATGGGAATACATACCAAGAGATAAGTCATTTTGTGTCACTGAGGTTCATCTATAGAATTTTTGAAAATCAGATGCAACCAATAAAAATACACTCAGTGGTATCAACTAGTGGGTCACTGCCACCGATATTATCCTATAGACCTCTTGCAAAACAATTAGTTTTCCATTAAATGCCCTCAGTGGCACTACTGGCCAATCACTGATGTAGAATATTACCTACATAACTTTAGGGTAAGTTTTGTATACTCTGGTTCCCACAAATATGGTTTCTATTGTACCAACTTCCACATATTCCTGAACAAGTAATATACCCATTAACCACATGTAGTCTTTCACAAAAACTAAAAAATTAAGAACATGTATGAAAATGATATATAAAACCTATCAAAGAAGGATATCACAGAATAAGAAACAAGATGTGGGTTTCAACCCATTGTCATCCTTGATTAATATTATAGTAGTGACATCCTTGCAACCATTCCATAAAACAAACTAACTTCAGTTCATCTTGGTCTCCAACTATCCTACCCTAAAATAATATTTTAGTCTTTCACCATTAGTTTTAAACGTGTGGGAGACATCACTAACATCTATGACTACATGTGGATAAACCTCAACCACCTAATAGGGGCCACTCCATCTAGATCTAATATTTCATGCATGCAACTTAAACCTAGATTTGAAAAGAAGCACTCATTGCTGTGGATGGAATTTCTATGAAAGATGTGAGTATCATGGATCGTCTTGGTTATCTCTTTATACAAATTTGCATTTTCATGTGCATCCTCAGTAATTTCGTCATGCTCGTTTAATTCTAGCTTTCTTTTTTGGATGCTATAGTGAATTAAATTTCTCTAAAACCCAGGTAGATCCATGTTCTTACTCATCAGGTAGATGTCATGCTCTTCCATACACCAATCTATAGGGTTTTGTACTTATTGGATAACTAGTAGTGGTCCTATATGCCCATAAGGCATCAAGCAATTGCATATCTGAATTGGTGCACTATTGAATATGTTTTATACAAGATCATATTCACTTACCCATTAAACACTTTCACTCTCAGTCCACCTCTGTGTCCTTTGTAGACACCTTGTGTCCTAACACATGCCATGTCTTCCATCATGTGGTAGTTTTACAATGAAGAACTAGGTGTGCCCTGACACCTTTATATCACCTTATCTAAGATGTTTGGACAATCTATGAAAGACTCCTCATATGTAGAAAAATCATCCATGGATATTTCTAGGCATCGCTCCAGCATATCTGAGAAAACGAAAGCCATACACCTTTGAAATGCAGTGGGTGTGTTACAAAGGGTGAAAGGCATATGACATTATGCAAACATGCTATAAATAACTTGTAGTTGGACTTCTTTTGATCCTTAAACTCAATGAAAATATGATTGTAGTTGAAATACCCACCAAGAAAGAAAACTGAGAGTTCCTAGTGAGTTGATCTATAATATGATAAAAACACAAGGGAAAATTATACTTCAGAGTGGTAGCATTGAGGAGACTATAGTCTCTACAAATATACCACCATGTCATCAATCTAGTGGAAACCAATTCATTTCCAATATTAGTGTAATAACTACCCCTCCCCCTAATTATAGGCACCACTCACGTAGGGCTTACCAAATTTTTAACTACCTCAATCGTGATGGGGTTTACCACCTCAAGAGTTGTTTCACTTGATTTTTTATGCACCCTATTTTAGGGCTTCATCTTGTGTCTTTTTGTAGTTTTGTCACATCAAGATATTGTTAGGATGCAAGTTATTCCCCTAACATGTGATTTCATATCAAATGCACTTAGTTACTAATTTTTGTATGTTTTTTAGGTTTTTTGTACATAGATTGGATGTAAAGGAGAGTGAAGGAGTGGACTCTTAGGTTTCTAGACCCCAGGATTGGACCCCAATCTTCCCCAAGCATCCCTTGAATAGGCAAAAATTGATCAAAGGAAAAAAGAAACCATTTGGAGGATCTAAGAGAAAAGACTAGTGACTAATCCCTCACAACAAGCTGTGGTACTCTGCTACGGTCGTGGCCAAGTCACCAAAAATCATAATAGAGATGAAAGGAAACCAAGGATTCATCACGATCTTGACCTCCAAAATGTTTGTGCCACTAAAGATTCACCTTGCTCATGGCAAGTGCCACGACCGTGGAAACTAGCTTCCATAATGACCACCTCAGCAGAATGACCATGGCTGCCTGCCTCCAGCATGACTGCTCTCTACTTTACACCTATGCTACTTTCTACTCACCACGACAGTTGTCGTTGAGCCTCCAACACCACTTCAAGTTGTCATTTTAACCTTTCTCATCTTGCCCTTGCCCATTCACTAAGATCAAGATGAGCCCCATCCACCCCGATTGTGGTGACCACTACAACCGTAGATACTACCTAAACCCTACTTACTTTTACAGTGCATTTCCAATATTACTCCCAATTACCCTAGTGCTTCCCCACCACCTATATATACTAGGGTGACAACTATAACACAAGTGTTAGCTACTCACACAACTTACCTTGCATTAAATGAGCTATTACCTACTCCCATCTCTCATCCACTCCATTTCCACCTTCCACTACCTCAAAAATCTAGTTTTCTAGGGTTTCCACTACAAAACCTCACATTTCCATGCCATCTACCCACCATCAAGGAAGGAGATCGAGCTACATCAACTAGGAGATGAAGAAGGAGGAGTTTTCACCATGTTCTATGGCCCCACACTCCTCTATTCCTTCTTTCTCTTCTTTTTTCTTGTTTTATGTCTAGCTAAGCACCCTTGGTGGGCAGTTTGGGGGTAAAATGATACTTTGATACCATGTTGGGAGATTTCATCTTGTAAAACTCTATATTTTCATTATATGGTGATTTCTTTCTACTTATATCTTACTTCCCATGATTCTACTTGTGGTTTGTGCCTAAAAATATGCATTTCTTATGGTTTTATGCTTAAAACCACCTAAGTCTAGGAGAAGATAACATATGTGAGGCAATTTTGGGATTTGCATCTAGGTCCAACTAGTGTATCCCTATCTATCACCCCATCTTCACACATATATAGCCCTTCTCCTTCTCCTTCTCCTAGGTGTGAAATATAAGTAGCGAGTATAGGATTTCTTAGTGTAATTGCCTAGGAGTTTTCTAAAAGCTATATGGTGAGTAATGTAAGGTGAAATACCCTTACCTATACTCCCCATTCCTACCATTATATCCCAATTACATTAAACATTCCTATCCTAGAAGTGTATATTAGTCAAATCCAATTGAAGTCCCACCTAAAATTGGTCTAATTGAGCCTTGTAAGGTTAGATAGGACGTGCAAGGGTGTAGTTCCCCTTCCCACACTCTATTCTATCCATGGCCAACCAACCAATAGTCTAGGGTTATTCCACTACATTCAACTAATTGTTTGGTTTAGTAATCTATAATGAGTCATTAGGTTTTGTATGATATGTTCCCCCAAACTAATATCTTAGCATCATTCCCCAAACGGCCAACTCTTCCCATAAATTGCTTAAAACCATCTTGATTTCTTACTAGTTCATGATTGATTAGTTGCTTAGTTTGATTGCTTCATTAATTTATTGCTTTGTTCTTGGTAGTTAATCCTTTCTAGGACAGTTAGTGCATCTTAGAGCTTGCCTAATCTAGATAGTGGCATCTTATGTCTCTAATTGTTTTAGTTCCTTAATTGCAATTCAAGTGTTGTCTTATGCTCTTGGTTAAGTTGTTTCTTTCTTTGTCATTCAACTTGATTGTTTAGGGTTAACTTAGGGTTTTGCTTGTCTTGTCTTCATTTCTTGTTCAAGTTCTTGCATCTTAGTGTAATCAGACTCAAACCAAGATTAAACCCTAAAAACCTTACTCCCTGATTTAGGATCATAGCCCACACTAACTAAGCTCTAATACTCTCTCTCTCCCTCTGGATCGACCCTTATCTTGCCACTTACATATACTACAATACAACCATGTGTGCTTGCGGGTGAAGTGTGATTGGTCTATGTGAGTGTGTTAGACTAGGTCCTTTATAAATTCAAAAGATCTATGTGTGTGAAAAATGCACCAAGCTTTTTGGTGTCGTTGCTTGGGACATAAAGTGCCATAGCTACTTAGTAGTTGTGGTATAGACTCTCCCTTTAAGCACCATCTTCTATCAGATTGTTTTGTCTGTGTTTGAGAAACACCAAGATTTTTGGTGCCATTGTTAGGGAGTGAGGCGCTCAACCTAGCTAGTTAGTGTTTCTTAGATTTTCCTACTGCCCTCACCATTTCTATTCTTCATTCTTTGTTTACCTTTGCATACTTGTCTTCTAACTTAGCTCTTATTTCTTGTTTGTGCCTTGTGCAGGTGATAGCTATGCATGCTTGTAAGACACTCGATTTCTATGGATTTGGTTCCATTTGATCCTGAGATAGGTAGAAGGACACATCAGCACTAACATAGACAACATTAATAGGTTGAAATGGTAGAAGATGAGGCTCAAGTCCCTCCACCACCCAAGACACTCCATGAGTACTTCATTCCAGGGAACTACACCTCACCCATTGCCACCCTTGTTGACCAAATGTTGGATCAATAATTTTCCATTCCACCAGCTCTCCTAAGACTCTTTCCCACCTTCTATGGGTTGGAGAACAAGAACCCATACCACCATGTCAATGCATTTGCAGAAACATGCTCTACTTTTCATACTCCTTCTACAACCGCTGATTCCATAAGAAGAACCCACTTCCCATTTTCACTCAAGGGGAAAGCCAAGGAATGGTATATGTCGAAGCCCAAACTGGTTACTTGGGTGGTAGTGAAGAATGAGTTCTTCAAGAAATTCTATCCCATCTCAAAGCTGACACAAATGAGGAGGTACATCACCTCATTCACTTAAAATGAGAATGAGCCATTCATAAGACTTGGGAAAGATTCCAGAAGCTTCTGAGAGATTGCCCTCACCATGAGGTTCCCATCTAGCAACTAGTGCAATCCTTCTACACCAGGCTGTTAGAACTAAGGCAAATGATTGTTGACTCCTCTTATGGTGGAACCTTCATGGCCAAGCCCCCAGAAGAGTCATGCCTCTCTTTGAGAATCTAGATGAGAATTCACATAACTGGGCTTCAAGCATGGGAGTGCATTGTGATAAAAACTAGACATCATCGTCCTCCTCCTCCAGCTCCAGTTAGATATGAGGCCAACCCCCAAATGACAAATATTCTATCGGACATGATGAATTTTTAATGAAGAGTCAAGTTGGTGGTTCTACCAACCAATCTACCATGGCCATTGATTATGTTGAAGAGATGTTAGCTCTACATGCTTTTGGGAACCAACCAACCAATCTACCATGGCCATCAATTCTGTTGATGAAGAGGTGATGGCTCTACATGCTTTTAGGAACCACAACAACCAAGGCCACATGTCAAACTCCTACACTCCAGAATGGAGGAATCACCCTAATTTTTCTTGGAAGCAATAAAGAAAATAAGGATAAGGGAAACCAAGTAAATGCCAAGGGCTAAGGTACAACTCAAAATTTGAAGATGAAGTACTTGGGAGACTGTGAAACCAGGATGAACTCCCATGGACAAACAATTAACCTCCTTGAGCAAAGTCTAGATCAAATCTCTCTTTCACTTGCTCGCCATGATGAGGGAAGACTCCCTTCCCAAACCATGGCCAACCAAAACACTGATGGTGGTTCTATGAGTACTCTTCAAGGTGATTATGTCCCACCACAAGGGTAAGTAACAACTTTGCAACAATACCAAGGACCCCCTCATCCATATGCTCCTCCACCTCCACAAGCCTCTTTCAACTACCAATACACTCCACCTCCACCACATTCATACCAAGAATCCCCACCCCAATATCAAACCTCTCCCCAAAAGCCACAACAACCACCTCCACAACCACCTCCAAAAAAACCTCCACAACAACCTCCACCAAAACCAACTTTAAACCCTATAAACTCTAATCTCTTCTTTAGGAACATTGACCACACTAACTAACCTGTAGTGCCCCCTCTCTCCCTATGGATCGACCCTTATCTTGCCTCTTGCCTCTTGCCTATACTACATCATGACCCCATGCGCTTGCGGGTGAAGTGTCTATGGTCTAAGTGGGTGTGTTAGACTAGGTCCTTTATAAATTTGAAAGGTCCAAGTGTGTGAAAAATGCACCAAGCTTTTTGGCACCATTGTTGGGGATAGAAAGCACCATAGATACCTAGTAGTTGTGGTGTTTACTCTCCCCTTTGGTGCTATCTTTTTCCAGTTTGTTTTGTCTATGTTTGAGAAACACACCAATTTTCTCCTTCCTCCATGCAAATTCTATGTTGACACAAGCTGGGACAATGCCTTAATATCAACAATGGACTGCCAGAATGCTACTAGGTTCTTCAAGACCTTCATCAGCTGCTTATCTTTTGGAGGCCTAAAGAATGAAACAATTATCATAGAAATCATATCATCTATAGAAAGGAACACACTATTCATATATGTAGGTAAAGACTTCAAATTCACACTTAGGAGGGAACTTACCAAATGGCATAGAGTTAGCAGTGGTGTCCCCAATTCTTCAGAGTGCTTGGTGTAGAAACAAATAATGATAATAAAAGTGCCACCCCTAATGATGATAAAAGTGCAACATAGTCCTCTAAATAATCAACATGAAGAGTAATATTTATCAAATTCATAAGATATGCATTGAGAGGTTGAATATTATGAGAGTGTTGAATCGTTGCCACTATTGCTTTTAGGTGGATAATGGAGTGTCAAAGTCAGTTGATTATTGCGGCTACTTCACAGATCTAGATAAGGACACAGTGTAAACTTCTTCCATCACCTCCAACTACAAGGAACCTTTATCCACATGGTGCGTAGGATCGTCTACATCCAAGAAGGGCTTCCCGAAAAAAGAAACATATAGGTTGAAGTGTTCGAAGGCAAATAACTTTTGTGCACTCAAAAGTTTCACTAGTTGTTCCAGGAGTTCAAACTCCATTCTATCATCTTTAGTGCCTAAGGCAAGACTTCCTCTTCCCATCTCTAGTGTAACATATGATGTGGCATGGAATGGCCTTCCCAAAAGAATTTCAGAACTTTAGTCCTTTAGAATTTCCATCATCACAAAGTTAGTTGAAAATTCACATTGACTAAGACATCCTCACATAATTCACAAGGCCTGACAAAGGACTTGTCATTGAGATATATAAACATGCTTATTTTCTTGGGCTCTTTTAACCCCATTTTCTTGAAAGTCTTCAGTGTCATGATATTTATACTCGCTCCCGAGTCACGGATGTCATCTTCTAATTGGAATCTTTCTATCGAGTGTGGTATTTTAAAACATCATGGATCTTTGTGTTTCTTTGGAAATTTTACCTAAATCAACATGATCACTTCTTCACAAACCACAACTATGTTTGAATCTATGATCCACATCTTGTTATTGATTATACAGTTTAATGACTTTCTATAAGTAGGTATCGATTCAATGGCTTCAACTAAAGGGAGGTTGACATGCAACTTGTGAAATATATCAAGGAACCTCTCGAACTATTGATATACTTTTCTCTTCATAATGATATCACAAAATGGAAACAATGCCACTATATGAATTTAGTGAGGTGATCTTTATGTGTATTTAGGTGATTCGCCCACCCCTACATACACATTGAGGGAAACTTCTTCCTATACCGGTTTAGGTTGTTGTTGTTTTTGGGCAATTTCCTCTTATATGGTTGTATTAAGAACAACTACATAAAGATAGTGGTTCTATCCTACATCCTACCCTGTTGATGACTTCTCAATCCTATTTCCATTGTGAACAGTGACAACCTTATCCTATGGGTTTTTGTGTGAAGTGTCAATATCACACTAGATACATGTATTGTTGAATTTCTTTAGATCTACAACGTTAGTAGGTAATTGAGAAATCTGTCTATAGGATCCTTATCTGAGACTCCTGATTATATGTGATTAATAAAAGTAGGCCTAGTTCCTTTTCATGAATTTCCCAAACAAGTATTGAAGTTGTCAAGGTAACTGTGACTGTTTCTTTTTTATCCAGTTGAGAAATATATGATTGTTAATGTGAAGTTGGTTGTGCCTATGAAAATCAGGATTGTTGCACTATTTTGGAAATTATTTGGATCCAAGGATGAAAATTTTGGATTGACACACCATGAATATTTCTCATGTTGTTGAATGGTTGCATATACATGTACTGCTCCTAATCATATATGGGTGGGTTAGAGTTAATTTCTCTTATATATTTTGCAAGCTTGCTCATTTGTGACTCTAGCTCCTTCATATCTTGTGGTTCAATAGAACTCTAGGAATATCTTGTATTCTCACAGCTAGTGCCCCACATCCTAATCATGGTCATGTTCTATAGGATTTCCTAGGAATTCTTTGATATGTTGTTCAAAAAGAACCTAACACCTGCATTGTCCAGTTTAGTCCTCTCGCCCAAGTTAACACCATAGTAGCATATTTTTCCTTTATCAAACAAGTATTTTTTGTTTTCAAAACATTTCTTGAGCATTTCTCAATAGTACTTCCTTGCCTATGAGTATGATTCATCCAAATGCTTCTTGAAATATTTTTCCCACATACTATGTGGTGGAAAATAGAGATCGAACAACATATAGATCATCTTATCCCATTTCTAACTGGATTTTCATACCAAACATTGAAGCCAAGTCCTTCACATATCGACTAGTGAGAATGGAAGATATTCCAATGAATGACCATGGCCATAAACATGTCTATATTTAATGTATCACAACTCTCCATGAAGATTTTAATATGTTGTATAGCATCCTCATGCTAGTATTCATGGAACTCCTAAGATTTCACTAGAGAAACTAGGCTCAAATCTATCTTATAAATGCCCACATTCACAATTTTCATTTCCTTGGACCCAACTACATGGTAGAGGATATTTTAATTCTTTACCAAATAGTCTACTCCACTACATTGTCATTATCTTCCTCATGATTAAGCATACTCAATTCTTTTAGTTCTACCAATGGTGCTTCTTGGTCAATCATAGGTTCCTCCAGACACTCTAGTTGTGTTGTATGCTCAAATAGTGGCGATATAGTTTGGATTAGCATCATATAAGAAGCTAAAAATTATCAAGCTCATTGGATAGTCTTTTCATGATCTTTAGATGATGGTGAGGATGGGTTTCCCTATTTGGTGGTATGAGTGCAAACCTTAAACTAGTACCCAAAATAAAATAAAATGTGATAATCACAAGGTACTAAAACTTGATGCCAAAATATAATTTTGGAATAATATTGAGTAAAAAGAAAAAGAAAAATATGGCCTAGAGTGGTTGTTTCCTGCATACGTAGTGTTTAGCGTGCAAATTCCCTAGAAAAGATGCTAAAAACTTGATAAGCATTTAATGTTCATGTGAAATGCAAGTGCAGGTGTCATAGTAATATTAGAAAAACAAGTTTCAAGTGTCGAGCTTAGGAAATTGAAGGCTAGATACTGCTACTAACATAAACAAAACCAGATAGACCTATGTAAAAGATTGAGTTAGTTGTTTAAAAACTACGAATTAAAATTAACAAAGTTATACTAAAATATTTTTTTAAAATTCAAAGTCTGGATTCTCTAGGATAATTAATTTCACCACAATGAAGTTCATACTTGATTTATTTCTACCCACAAATAAATTAACATTTCTCCTTTGGACTAATGATTTGTATCTTGCATTACACGCTTTCATTGTAATGCACTATTTAACCTAAAACTTGCTTTCACAATGATTAAGTAATAGACTAAATATATTAAAATCTTTCTCTTGATGCTTAACCTAAATTTTTTAGCCCTCTTTCAAAGTGGTTTAATAACTATGTGAATGTTAACTTATCCAAAAGAGAAACCCTCTATTGAATTTGTTTAAATACCTAAGCATGTCCAAGGTGATCAATTGTGAACATGGTATTAATAAATAACATTATCATTAAAATTAAAAGAAACAAATTTTATTTTTACATAGAAATAGTCATATACAAATTAACACCTAGATACTCTTGAGTCCTAGAGAAAATGCATGTTGGCCCTGCATTTGGAACATAGTATCACAATAATTTTTGAAAACATGAAAACAAATGAATGGAACCCTAGAACAGTGACAAATGTTGATCCCTTCTGAAGATAAGCACAAACATATGGTGCTTTGGATGTCAAATCATTCCTAACAATTTCCAAGAACATCCTTTTGATTGTCTCTACTTCTTCTCATCTTTCGTTTTGTTCTATGTCTAGGAATGGGATCCGCTATTGTGAATTAGGTCACTTAGAATCATAAGTGACAAAAATATTATCCACATCATTAGATTTCAACTCTAAAATTAGGTCCATCGATAATTATATGTTGGTGGTACCGACATAGTTAGTGCAACTAAATTTTGTGATTTTGTATTCGATTAGGAACACATAGGTACCACCAAAATGAGATTTAGTGGTTAAGGGGTTTTTTGGACAAGGGAGAAGTGAAATTATAGAACTCTCTCCTAATAAAATCCAAGGCAACAGATCCATCATAGCCATAAAATATCGATATATGAAAGACACAATGGATATCAAATATACATTTGTGAACACTAGTTGTCCAACATCTAGACACTTCTTATGTAGGTCTAGAACTTATTCTTATTAATCAAGATCCAAAGTGATTATTGTTGTTACCAACCTGTTCTTAAGCCCTGGCCTCTATGTTTACCACATGGATGTGGGAACTTTTGGTGCACCACCATGGTCACCAAGAGAAACTGGAACTTGGAGTTATCGACATGCTAGTGTTTCTTACTCTCTTTCTCCTATCATTATAAGTCTTTTCTATTAGGATGTGTTTCTCTCTCTCCATGAGGAAGAACTCTTAGACAACTTGTCTATAATTTGTTAAGTGTGTCTCAACCCATGGACGTCCACCCCTTTATGCAAAAGAGTCATGGGATTGGAATTTCCAAAATTTAATTCCATTCCTAACACAACTAAAAAAAGGGTAACTCAAATAATAATCCCAATCACTTGATTCAACTGCCTAGTCACCTTATTGATACCAATTCAGACTCTGAGTCACCCAATCATCAATCCTAGTCTAATTTAGTTTTCGATTTAGATTTCATATTGAACAAGGAAACTTTGATTTTTTTTTGCCTGACTTGGTCCAATCACCTGAACATGATTCCTACTTTCTCGAATCATCACTATCCCAAAGTGGTGATCAGTTAATTAATTGAGAAATAATAATTTCACCAAATCAAGAAATCAAATTGACTGACTGGACATTCCTATTTCCTAACTAGGCTGGAAATCAGTATGAAATTATTCAAAGCCATTCTAGTCATATGATTGACTATGAACTTTAATTCCCTTATGCATACTCATGTGTGTGACCCTGTTGGTTCCACATTACATTGGAAATGATGTTCATAACATCACAAGAAAATATTGGTGTCTAGAAACACATCATTTCTACCCAAATTAGTTGAGAACAAATTGAACCTATAAAGTAACCAATGTTACCATGAACACATATTCCCTTTATCACATATATCTAAATTTAAATTTAGGCTTAAAGTTGTCTTCCTATTAACATTCAAGATATGTTCCTTGAATTAGAGCACTCTATTGAGATTGTGTGCTCTCAATATCATATATTGACTCATACAAGCATGGCCAAGCATTTCACAGTCTTACCTATCAATTGTCCATGATATCACTTCAATGTATAGACAAATTCCATCTACATCACTTGTCATAATCTATAAGTGTCAAATGTACCAATCACCACCTCTATGGCAACCCTTATTCAGTGTCACATTGGGATAGTGTTAAATGATATAGAACAATGTGTCATTAATGTAGTGACCTTAGGTTTAAGCATAACAATCACTACTATCACATTGAGATATGAACCTGACTTGCCATGACATGGCTTCCATGTGTAAATATCAAAGTGGTTATATCCAATAAAACTTGTTTTCTAACAAGTACAAATGTATCTGTGTTGATATCCCATATCAAGACTAAAGAGACATAGTTGTCTCTTATCATACACACTAGTCTTAAGTAATTATTTGTTAACTGACTAGAGACACAACAAGAATGGATACTCTTAACTACACAAATGATCTCACTTTGATATCCTCAACACATACCATATTTCATCGAGTCAAACATTATGAGGACATTATTATATTTATTCATTATCTCAATAATGAAACAAACATAATAAGAAAATTCACTTTTATAATAATTAAATCATACTTTTGAGGCATATAATCAACAATATCCCATTTGCACCAGAGCCAATCAATGACGAACCAGATTCTAAGTGATCTAATATGACCATCATGCTTTTTCTATGAAAGTTCTTTCGTCAAGGGATCAACAAAATTGCTTTCAATTGATACTTTAGAAGTCTTTATTTCTCCTCTCTGCATGTTCTCTTATATGAGATTATATCGACAAAATATTTGCTTAGAATGCTAATGTGATGTGGGTTCCTTATCCTATATGAATTCTCCATTGTTGGCCGAATAAAGCTCTAGTGCATCCTCAATGGCGTGAACCATCCTAAGTTTAGTAATGAACTTGTTGATCCATACTTTTCCTTTGTTGCACTGGATGTGGTAATATACTTTTCTTATGTTTTAGAATCGACCACCATCTCTTTCTTGAAACTCTTCCATCTTACAACTCCTCAATTTAGGTAAAAAACAATCTTTATTGCAACTATTATTTGTCCTTGTTAGTTTGGAAGCTTGCATCATTGTAACCCTTCACAATGAACTCATCCTCACCTCCATATATCAAAAGTTGATCCTTAGTTCATCTCAAGTACTTTATTATATACTTCATGGAAATCTAGTAACCCTCATCAGGATTTGACTAGTACCTACTAGTCATGCTCAAAGCATAAGATACATTCGGGCATGTACATAACATTACATACATGATATATCCAATTGTAGATACATATGGAACATTACTCATGTGTGGCCACTCTTCCTAAAAAAATGGGACATTGAATTTAGAGAGGCTTGATCTAAGACACATGGGTAAGTTTCCTTGCGTGTTGATTCTCTTCATCATGTTTTGAATGTATGTACTCTAGATTAAGCCAAGAAGCCTTATAGATTGATCTCTATAGATCATGATTCCTATAATAAGGGATGCTTCTCCTATGCCCTTTATGTAGAACGTATTGCCCAACGAAGTCTTAATCAAATTTCAAGTAGGTATGTCATTTTTCCATGAAAAATATGTCGTTGACATTAATATGAGAAATGCAATTACTCTCTCACTAACATTATTATACACACAAGGTTCATATTCATTTTAATAAAGACAAACTCTTTACTATCTCATCTAAATGAAGATTCCATCTTTTGAATGCTTGCTTCATCCATGGATTGACCTTTATACCTTATAAATTTTATTGGATTCATTTAGAGATATAAAACCTTAAATTTATGCCACGTGCACCCCCTTAGAAGATTCCAATTAAGGAAAGATGCTTTAATGCCCATATACCAAATCTCATAGTCATGATAACCTACAAACAAAAGAATGATCATGATGGATTTAACTCTGGCAACAGGTAAAAACATTTTTCCATAGTCAACACCTTGAATTGTTTGAAACCTATTGCAACCAGTCATCCTTTGTTGGTTTGTTCATTACCATCCAAGTTAGTCTTCTTTAAAAAGCCATATTTTCATCCTATGGGTTCCCTCCTCATATCCACCCATCAAAGTCCATAGTTTGTTGGCATACATGGATTCCATCTAAGATCTCATGGCTTCAAGCCATTTACTACAGTCTGGTACCTCTATGGCCTCATTGTAGGTTATTGGCTCATCAAAGTCCATAGTTTGTTGGCATACATGGATTCCATCTAACATCTCATAGACTATGACTATCAAACCATCTGATTGAGTCATAAGAAATCCAATCTCTCTGACACCATATGTGTCATACTAGACCTTTGATGTTCTTAGTTTCATGAGAAATTGTTCCTCATCTTCTTCCATAGGCTCAATATTGTCTTATTGGCCTTTAACTTCTTTGAGATCTTTTTCCCTCACACTAGTTCCTTAGAAATCAATTCCTTTTCATGGAATATAGCAGTTTTGGAAACAAACACTTTGTTGTCAGATGAAATATAGAAGTAATAACCCTTCATTTCCTTTGGGTATCTGACAAAGAAAAATTTGTTTGGTTTGGATCCAAGCTTTTCATAGAACTATGTCTTTACATAAGTTTCAAATCCCCAAACTTCTATAAAAGATATATGTGACACTTCCCTTTCCATATTTCAAATGGTATCTTTTGAATAGATTTGCAAGATACCCAGTTAAGTGTAAACGTGACAGTTTTCACGAGCATGTCCCCATAAGGAATTCAAGAAATTTGCTAAACTCGTCAGTGGTTGTACCATGTCCAATAGGGTTTGAGTCCTTCCTTTAGACACACCATTATGTTGTGGTGTTCCAGGTGGACTCGACTATGATATGATACCACATCTCACAGAAGGGCCACAAACTCTTGGCTTAGATATTCTCCATCACGATATGATTGTATATCTTAAATATTATTCCCAAGTTGGTTCTATACTTCATTTAAGAATTCTTTGATTTTTTTAAGAGATCCTAATGAGTGTTTCATGAGATATACATATCCATATGTACTGAAGTCATTCATAAATGTGATGAAGTACTGATATCCTCCTCTAGAACTTGTCCTAAAAAGGTCCACACACATCACTATGTATGAATCCTAATAAGTCACTTTCTCTCTCAGTGCTACTAGTACAGGTGCTTTTGTCATCTTGCCAAACAAACAAGATTCACATGTCATTATTGATTCAAAATCAAAAGAGTCTAGTTAACCATCTTTATGGAGTCTAGAAATGCACTTCTCATCTATTAGTCATAGAAAATGTTATCATATGTAAGTTTTGTTTGAGTCATCAAGTTTCAACTTCTTGGTATTTACATTATATGTCACAAATTTTAATAAATAGAGACCAGAAGACATTAAAAATTGCCATACATTATATCATTTCTTGAAATAGAAATGTGACCCTTCTTCACTAGAGATTGAAAACCACTTTGTCAAAAAAAGATACAGAAATAAAGTTTCTATTTGTCACAAGTACGTAACAGCAGTTCTAAGACTCTATTACAAGATGGCTGGGTAGAGATAAGCTATAGGCATCTATAGTGTGGCAAAAACTATTGCTCTAGTAGCTATGTGTGGATCCACATGTCCCTTTAGTAATGGTTTACTTCTTTTCAGATCAAGCATATTAGAGAATATGTGAGGTCCGCGTTTGGCATCCAACAACCATGATGAAAAAAGTAGATAAGTTTATCTATATTACATATATATCTAACGTGTATATATCTATAGTCTTCTTCTCATTCTTTTGTTCGTCAAGGTAAAGTGGAAAGTTTCTTTTCTAATGTCTAAATTGGTGCC
Source organism: Alisma plantago-aquatica (assembly GCA_963693085.1). Classification (NCBI taxonomy): domain Eukaryota; kingdom Viridiplantae; phylum Streptophyta; class Magnoliopsida; order Alismatales; family Alismataceae; genus Alisma; species Alisma plantago-aquatica. Next base: position 376,061,741 of record OY856409.1, on the reverse strand, counting down.
AATGGTGACAATATCCTTCCTTATTTACTCATCCTTTAGCTTTAAAAATAGAAGACTTGGGCTTTTAGCTAGCTTTATAACTCTTCTTAGATATGCATATGCCCTTTGACTTGTTGTTTCCTTTGTTGACCATCATCACAAACATTGACATGCCTTTCTTCATATGAGTCTCAATAGTCCTTAACATGACAAGCAACTCTAGAAATAGTTGAATGAATTTGTACATGTTGTAGTTTAATAACAAATAGACGATCAAATTTTGGCACCGATTGCAAGATTACATTAGTGACCAACTATTGGTCCGAGGGGAATCCTAGTCTCTTAAGACTTTCTACATACCCAATCAGCTTGAGTATATGTGGCCTAATGGATCTCCTTCATTCATGTTGCACTTAAGCATGGCATTTGAGACATCAAGCCTCTTTTGCATTTCTTATTCTTAGAACCTTTTCTTGAGATATGTGGACATCTGTAAACTCATGTTGATCTTGAAGCTCATGATTCATGGAGAATAGTGTAAGTCATTTGACATCAATAATGTTATTATTATGCTTATGATAATCTTCCCTTTCTACTCTAGGTGCATATTGATTTGTTTCATGTGGTTCTGGTGTTTCCAAGACATAGAACTTATGCTCATGGGTGAGAACAATTCTCAATGTCCTATACTTGTTGTGGAAGTTATTACCATTTAACTTTTCTTTGTCAAGCATCAATTGTAATGTGATTTGATTATTCATGTTTTCCATTCTACAAAGAAAATACTTGCATGAGTCAAAACAATTTCATTTGAATAAAATTTGAGTTCATGATATTAACTTGAGCTTTAATTAATAATGATGACACAATATTTGTCAAAGTAATATCCCTCACTATTAATTAGGAGTATTACAGTGAGCAATCTTCTAGTGAGTCAAGATCCATATACAAAGTTATTATTAAACTTTGGTTGAATTCTCACAAATTAACTTTTTAGGTAGCTGACAGTACTAATTGCATCCAATGTAACTCTTGGATAGATGATTGCACAACTCCTTGTTAGTAATTTTTCTTATGAAGTATATGCCATCTTTATACCTCTAGATTCTCAACCCTATTAAGATCACCCAGTCAAGTTCAACCCAAAGGCCAATACAATAATCTATGCACCATGCTTTTCTAGGCCCACATACTTGTTATCACACTTCCCCAAGAGAAATACTACACCTTGCTTTGGCATGACCACACTTATTCAATCTAGGATTTCATGTGTATTGCACAATGGAATACATCTTAAACATTTTGTTGGTGGCTGAGAGAATCTACTTGGGTGAGCTTGGCATGGTAAAATCTCTAGGAATGAGAGGGTTGATCGGCCTAAATTGCACGTCCAAAATGGAGTGGATCCAGACTAGTCATATTTTTAAGATTATAACCAGACACTCAAGGCCCCGCAACTATTATACGGGGTCTGATGTAGTATTCGGGGTCGAACTACATGGACAAGGTTGGTAAGTGCTAAGTACGCAGAGTCTCACACTCTTTTACTCCAAATGAACATGTGGGTTAAAAGTGTGTTCCCTAAGGAACGATGGTGCTTCAACCAAAATAAAGAAAGTTAAAAGAAAGAAAACAATAACAAGTGAAAAGAAACGTTAACAGGTAGTGGGAAACAATGATATGGAAGGAACATTAGATTGGGTTTCACCTACTAAGATATCTCACCAACATGTCACATACTCCTATCAAGATTACAAGCAGTCATCAAAAGGTCTATTCGCTCCTCTCTCGAGATAAGATCTAGGTTCTAAGGTGGCCTCTCTCTCGAAATAATGACCCAACAACCATAAAACAAACCATATGACCATTAGCTTTAGCATTCCAACACTTTCATGCATTCATACCACTCCATAACACAAGATAAGGTTGATATTGTTCTTTTGAGGTACCAACAATTGAACATCACAAGATGGTAGCTAAGAGTACAAGTGAAGCATTAAAATAGGTGCATGGAGATAATCTTGATAAGAGCGTATATCCATTTAAAAGGGAGAGAGAATATACATGTTGGGAGAGCCTTAGTGGCTACTCCCAACCCAAGTTAAGTGCTTAGCCATACATGTTAAAGGGAAGCATAACAATGCCACAAAATGATAGATACATCAATAACCACAAAGAGGGAGGGTACAACGCGATGAAGATGATGGATCTAGATGGAGAGAGAAGATGGTGATACACCATTGTACTTCTTTAAATATAGATCTAGAGTTGGTGATGTGGAGGTGGCTTCTTCCTTCAAAGAAGAGGGTGAGCAATCTTATCTCTCCTTGTAATTTTTCTTCAAAGGTCCAAGACTGATGGGTGTGAGTGATTCTGGAATTTGGCAGCACTTCATGGTCCTTGATGATCTGATGATTTGACAAGTCAAGGTGGGTGGTCTATTTATGGGTGCTTCCCACTGACTTAACCATCTAGGCATCGGTCGCAGTAGGGCTTCGGTTGAGGCATGACCTAGGCCACAACTTGATCTCGGTCGAGACTCCCACCACGATCACTGTGTGAAGGTTGTATGCCACGGTCGAGGGGATGTCTTGATCACAGTAGGGCTTCAGTCGTGGGGCGTGCACAAGTGGGTGGTCGCAGTCATGGTGAAAAGTGACGGTGATAGGGGCATCGACCACGGTAAGGTCTTTGTGGATGATACAACCACAGTCATGGTGTTAACCGTGAGCATGTCTTGTCATGACCCTGCAAAGGTGAAAGCTGTGTGAAATTGAGATTCTTGACATAAAGTACTAAAATTAGTAGAAAAAGTCTATAAAAGGTATGCTAAGAGAAGCATAAATCATATGCAAAAAGTGCATAAAATGAGATGTTATCAACTCTCCCAAACTTAGGATTGAGCCTATCCTCGGGCTAAGGGTAGCCCCAAAATCATAGAGAGATGAGAAAAGGTGACTAAATTTTTCAAAAAGCTTACCATTACTAAGTTATCTCATTCTTACAACAAAACTCTTGTGGTATGTTCATTCAATCATGAAATCCTATTTCCTCCCCTTTGTAACTAGATTTGCATGACTTTGAATCCTTGCCAATGCCTTTTGGTAATAAAGGGCTCTCCGTCTCAATGACTTACCCCTTTATGTGCTAGGTTGCTACCCATACTTGTACAACATTCCCTTGAGGAGTAGCTTTCACACCCTTCCTTTATTTTTAGTTGTCCCTATGCTAGTACGCTTGGGTAGGATTCATGCTTTAAGTGTTTTCCTACTCTCCTCAATTTCCCTCACTTACAAGTTGTCTTAAGGATAGTGTTGCCCCAAGGGCTCCTGATGTTAGGTTAGGTAGTTGTGTGAGGGTCGTTTGGGATCGTAAGTGGATAAATTTGGCTTTAGGATTCCACTTACGGGCATGATATATCTGCATTCATGAGTGCAACAATACACCATCCGTGTGGGATCTTTTGGCATCTTTTGGACACAACTCTCATTATATTTTTTTCTTATTCTTTTTGGCTTATCATATGCCAAGTCTCTTTTCATCCTAAAGCGGGGATAATTAAACCCGAAAGGGGTAGTTGTTTCCTTCTCGAGTGAGGTGAGGATTTTTTTAGCTAGAACCGTCAGGTTAGGGCGATTGGTCGGGAGTATGGCTCAGTGAAGTCCTCCAGTTTCTAGGGATTTCATAGACTTAGGATTGTTCTACACACAATGTTTTGCCGTAAGAATGATAAAACTATATTTTTATGCTTCTTATTTTTACTAATATATGTGTTAGTCACTCATTTGTGCCTCTCTAGAAATGATAGCACTACATCATTTAGTAGGGGGACTAACAAGTCCAAGAAGCACCTAAGCAAAACTACAACTTATAGCAGAATTTCTTAAAGTAAATTTTTACAAAATTTGTTTCTCATATTTGATTGTGGTGGAAACGAGAATATGTACAAGTAAATTTTTGAAAATTTGGGATAAAAGTGTACCTCCTAGGCCTGTTTATGACTCCTCCCCCAAACTTATCACTCACCCTGACCCGAGGGTGTCAAAATTGGAGTTGGATGTATATATAGACTTTCTTTATTGCTGGTGGTTGTTTATGGTGGCCCACTTTGACTCGAGGAGCATGTTGTCATATACCCGGCGTAGTGGGTGGTATTGTCCATGTTGCATGCCCTCCACCTTCATATTTATTATTTCCAGGGCGATCATCCATGAAAGATAGTAGAAGCTACAATTGTTTGCCAGAGGTACTTGTTGTGGGCTTCTATGGCAGAAATGCATCTTCTTGAAGTCTTTGTCTTCTTTATGTGCATACCCTTTTCCATGGTTTTTGAGCATCTCTACAACTTCCTTGACACATGTGACTGCCTTCTCTTCTGTAGGTGTCTTCACATTATTCATGTTCGTTCTTTTGTTTAGCACACATGCTGCATCAGAGCTATTGTATAGAACTGTAGTCCTAGCTATAACACTAACTACTAACAAAGTCCAATGACTATCATGTAGAATAGGCATGAATATGTAATCTGGAAGAGAGGTCTCCAAGCATTGCAGTAGGCGGTCTTTTTTGCCCGACCTTTTATCCTTCAGGATGTCATCTACTAAGAGGAAGTAGGCCATATGCACATTTGGCATGTTGTCATTCAGCAGTGTTTATTAGGCCGACATAGTGCTAACTGAGAGGTACCCTCCTATTTTGAAGGTATCTTGAAGGTCGTCCTTTAGCACACAAATGCCATCCCTTTTGAAGATTGCCTCTGCGGGGGTGTCATCTTCCTTCAAGCATTTATTATCAGCTACATGGATTCTAGTGAAAAGCTCTGGCAGCTCCACCTGTCGAAATCCTTAAAGGTTGGAATTATTTCTCCTATCGGTCCATCTAGTTTTATTTCTGGCATATCTTCTTCCTCTATCTCCCATTCTTCAGGTTCATGAGCTAGAGGTTGTTCTTTCTCGTCTACTACTACTAGAGGTTGTTCTAGCTTGCTCTCAGGTTTTCTCTCTGCTCTGTCAGGTGTGTCAGCTGCCCAACCTTCCTTCCAAGCAGACGCTCTAGTAGGATCTTTAGGATCAATCCACATGGTATTAAGTTTCTCCCTCCATGTTTTCTTTTTAGGGAGAGGTATTTCTTGATCAAGCCATTGTGGTACTGCATCTGAAGGCATCACTGGTTTGTTGAAAAATAGGCAATCATAAATAACTTCCATCGCATAGAAACCACATAACCCATGTAGATCTTTTATGTATAAGTCTTCCAGCGGGACTCCCTTATTGATTGCTTCCATCATTTTGAGAACTATGAAGGTGCAGTCCCCAGTTCTAGCCTTTTCTTGAGGGACTTTTTTACATATAGAGAATTGCTTTCACATCCCTTTATGTCTGTTGTCTTCCATCTGTATAGCCCATTGCAGACACAGTGGCACCTTTAAGATATCCCTTTCCTCCTTGTTTTTGTAGATCAGGGAGGTGTTGTCCAATTCAACTATGTATCAATTGAACAATTTTGTCCATCTCTCATATAGGTTGACAACAATCAATTCCCAATGCTTTACAGTCCTTATGGGCAGGACTACAAATATCGTCTCTTCCCTTCTCACTGCACATTATAGATCTTTCACATTAGCATCTTTGTCATTTTTATCGAACAGAATCCTTGCTAGATGCGTGGTGCCGTTGAATACAGGTTGCATTTTGTCAGGATGTAGAAATTCTTCAAGTAGAGTTTTACCAAGTACTTTGAATGACTTCTTATGTACATGTGCTCATTTCAAAAAGATCCCTATGAAATGATCATGAATAAGCGACCTTCCCTTGTTCTGATAGAGAATATCAGTGCCTGGAAGGTTGTCATCAAGTATGTCTGCTAGGATATGGACATCTCTGCATGTGATTCTTGATAATGTTGTCATGGCCATGCTCGCCATTTTTTAGGGTAGAGGAATAACACCTAATGGTACATCATGGACTGGTGTGCTCTGCTTTATGATAGGCTCATTAGTGAAGAAAGAGGTGAGCCCACCTTCTTCATCTTCTGAGGTACCATCTCCTGCTATTTGCATTGTTGTGGGTGGTGCTTCTGTAGTGGTAGGCTATACCTTGGTTTCCATCAGTGTTTGGGTTGTCACCTTGCTTTCATCATTTGTGGATATCTCGGCAGTTAAGTCTTATATTGGTTGGTTCTCTTTTAAAGGCTGCTCTAATTCTGCAGAGTTGAGTGTGGCTAACGTAGCAGCCATTTTCCTATTATAAAAAGAATCATCTTGCTGGTACTATGTTGGGTCTTTGAAGAAGTCGTTACAGATATCCATCCCAAATGTCATGTCATCCAAGAACTTGTTGAGATCTCTTATTTATCGTGATGTTAGATCTTCTATCACAGTGCTTTCATCTCTAGTGATGACGACTTGTGGAGGTTCTTCAGATTCAGTCTTATCCTATTTTGGGCTGATGTTTAACTCAAACTTCTTTGATAATGCATTCATTTTCTTTATCTCGTGCCCTGACAAGGTTCTAACTGTGGCAGTGCTTCTTTTGTAGGTGGTTCCACCTTTGGGGTGGCCTTCACGTTGGCACTCTCATCCCTTGAAGATGTTCCTGCCCCTGTCCCTCCCATGTCATCATCGTCTTTTTCTAGGCTCGAGGGGCTTGAGGAAGCTTGTGATGTGGAAGGGTTGGTTATACGCTTTGACTTCATTCTCTGCCGCCAATTGTCTATTTCTTGGCGTTCAACATCCAATTTTCAGCGTTCTTCATCTAAGCATTGACATTCCTTCTTTAGGTCATCTAACACTTCCTGGTACCACTTCTGCATCAGCTCTTTGTCTGCTCACATAATGTCTCATTCTTTTTTGATGTCTGCCATTTCCTTAGTTAGAGTTCTTAAAGCTCCCATCATCACATTCTGGGTTTTGATGACCCCTTGCATGAACTGGGGAAGTGCCTCAATTCTCACATTTAAACTTTGTACCTACGTAGTTAGTGTATACATGATAGCGTTAATGTTTAAGTTAATTTTAGAGGTATGTTGCATGTGTAACCACATGGCATCAAACTTGTTTTCTAATACATTACCAAATGTTTATGGGCATTGGTGTTTCTCCTCTGCAGGCATTGTTGATGGTGTTGTAGATGTTAGGGGCTCCTTGAGTTGTAGAGTTGGCTTGTTTTATGTAGGATCAACATGCGTTGCTGGAGCAAAAGTGCTCACCTCTGGTTTCTCTGGTACTTGCAGTATCACTTTTGGGATCACGTAGTCAGATGCAACCTTAGGGTCCTCACACACTTGATGGGTTTCTTGCTTGACCTCTAAGTGTCGTTCCCCTGTGGTGGCTTTGAGATGCGCCTGGTCACCTCCTTCATTTATTTCCACCTTAGGTTGGTCTCCCTCATTTACCGCCATCTCTGCTGGAATGTGTGATGAGGGTAGATTCGGAGCAGCGGACTTGTCTGATGTTTTCTTCTTTTTCTTCCTTATTGCCAGTTTCTTTCTTTCTTTTGACTTCTTCATCTTCATTTTTGGATTCTTATCCCTCATGTACTTCTCAGCAGTAGTTGATGATGGGCCTGTGGAAGTGCTGATGGCCCCCAAGTACATCTTATCTACATCCTCTTGGGTGGGCTGCAACTTGGGGGCATCATAGTATGCCATCTCTGGGAGGGGCAGAAGTGTCTTGGAGCAGCTTTATTTGTAGAAAAGTTTGTTGCCCTTCTGTGCCAAAATCCCTGTGTTGATGAGGGAATTTATGTCAATATTGTATGTCCATTTGTTTTCTTGTACTTCATCAATAGGTCTACATCCATAAAATGATAAGCTCATTTGGTTATCTAGCTTCTCATGCAGAATTCCTTCATCTACTTTGCTTCCCCTCCCACTGCAGCTGATAGCCTTTTGATGAGTACTTTTCCTATGTTTACCAGTTTCTTGTTGAGCATGGACCATATTAGAAATAAGTCCCCTTTAGTTATTCCTCCAATTTTTGATCTAGTGAAGACTGTGTTGGTTGTTTCTTTCGGCATCACTCAGATGAAGTAAGAGGTGATGAGAGTCACCTTTGAGTTCTTAGAGTTATGCTCATGTTCTCTAGTTAGCTTCTCCCACATCTTGTGACTACTGTATCCAATGGCATCTTTTTCTCCTAGTGCGGATGAGCAGTCTTGTACTTCTTCAGTTGTTCTAGTGAATATCATATTTAGCATTGCCTTGGTAATCATATGAGACTTCCCTCCTGTTCTCACTTCTAGTTTGAAGTCATTGCCACCCTTCTTATGTTTTCCATCACTGACGGGGAGCTTTTCTAATGACGACATGAACTCCACCATATACTGAGTTAGGGAGGGAGCTTATGAGGTGCACAGGGTGCGCATATTTGCACCTTGTAAGAAGTTGATCTCTCTGTCATAAATCCCTATTTTCTTGAAGTCCTCGACTTACATATATCGCGTCGATTTGAATCCCTTTATTTGTAGTATCCAGTCAAACTGTGACTGGTGTGTTTGGCCTCTAGGTATGAATGTCAACTTCTACTAGTTGAGGGTCTTCTATTCTTCCTCTTCGACCTCTTTAGGGGTTGCTTCTTTTTCCTGCCCCTTTAACTTCTTTGTAGTTGTCACTTTCCTCTTCTTATCACTTTTCAACTCTTTGGCTTCAAATTTCCTCTTCTCTAGCTTCTTTAGCTCGATCTCAGGAGGTTGGTACTTAGAAGTTTCTATTTGTGTGATCTCCCGAGACTCCTTGGACTCTTCTGGTGTCTTGTGGGCCAGAATTTACTCATACTTCTTCATGATTTGCAACTGAAGCCTTTTTGTTGGGGAGAGGTTTGGATTATACCTCAGTGCGTTGGTTATCTTCTCTAAGATTTCCTCTACACCCTTCAATGAAGTTGCCTTCTTCATCAATGTCTCCTCAGTTAAATTCGACATTCTGAAAGTTTCAACATTAAACTTGTTGTTAGCATAATTGTATTTTATGTTTTATTTAATGCATTAGCATTGAACTTGTTGTTGTATTTTTTTTTTGCAATGCACAAAGTGCCATGACCGCGACCTAGACATAGAACCATACCACGGTAAAGGGGATGCCGTGACAGTGACACCACAAAACAAGGAGATTAGCAAGCAAGAGACATGTCGCGACTACGGCATAAAACCCTTCTCGACCGTGGCGTGTGATTAGTAAGCAAAAGCCATGCCATGACCGTGGTAGAGAAACACCACAACCATGGCAAGAAGCATTGCGACCACGGTCGTTGTTTGACCATGTTACGCAAACTTCACACAAAAGAGGGCCGCGACTGTGGCCAAAGATACCCATGATGTCGCAACTACGGCCATGAGGGCATTACTCAACCGCAACCACGATGATCACGGTGGGTGTTCCTGCTCGAAGTCTGGTCGATCAACGGTGAAACTGCAGAGCGTGCGAGTAAAAGCTCTGCATTAAAACCAAAACCTAGGCCAAAAAACACCGGAGTAGCCGTGAATAAGGGGGAAAGCACTAGCGTACTCCGTCAAACAGAGAAGATAGGATCTTATATACTCAAAAGAGGCAATGAAACTTAGAAATTTTGAGAAATTGGAATGACGTTGACCAAGAGGAATAAATACCTTAACTAGATTAGCTATTTGAAATAGTGGTGAAAGAGGTAGTGGCAGAGGAGTGTTGTTGCGGTGAGGGTGTAAATCCGTCAACGAGAGCTCTGTCACTTGTTTGTTCACTCGTGTCTTGAAAGTTTGTTCAGTTCCTTCTAACGTTCGAGGATCACAAAGAGTGTGAAGTGAAAGAAGAGCCCTGATGTCGGAAGGGTTTAGCTTATATACCCTTGAACGACTGCAACTACGGTAGGATAGATCGCCGCGACTATGGTCATATGCTCTCTCACGCTTACCACGACCACTGTCCATAGGCACATAAATAAGGTATCACAACCGTGGCAGACGCCTCTACCGCGGAAGACGTCGTGACCGCGGTGTTCTGAAAATTATGTTAAAAAAATCAACTATCAAAAATTAGAATCCTTAACTTTCAATAAAACTTTTTGTGAGAAGAGATTAATATACATACTACATTTATACCTCTGCTAGGTGCGAAATCCAAAATATTAAAAAGAAAGAGGTACATATCTCATAGACTAAAGAATGACAAAAAAATATGAATTAAAGAAAGCAACAAAAACTTAGGTTGCCTCCCAAGAAGCACTTATTTAAAGTCTTTTAGCTTGACTTTCTCTATCATCCAACTTCATTCTCCTTTAGTTGGTGTTGATACTTCCTTATTCGCTTCATTTTCTAGAGGGTTGGGTTCTCCCAAACTTAGTTTTGTCCTTCTCACAAAAGCTTCGTCTTCATAATTTCTTTTCACACACTGCCCATTCACCTTGAAGGTGTCTGTCTTTTCTCTAGTTATCTCCATCATCCCTGACGGGTATATTTTTATGACAGAAAATGGGTCGGACCATCTTGTTATGAGCTTACTGAGGAATAACCTGATACTTGAGTTGAATAAAAGGACCTTGTCTCCTTCATGAACATCCTTGCTCTTTAGATGGGCATCATGGCATACCTTTGTTCTCTTCTTATAAATCTTTGTGTTCTCCTAAGTGTGTAGTCTCAACTCTTCAAGTTCCTAGAGTTGGAGAAATCTCTTCTGCCCAACCTTATCGAGGTCCATGTTCAAAAATTTGATAGCCCACGGGGCTTTGTGCTCTAGTTTGACATGCAGATGATAGGACTTTCCATAAATCAACTTGTAGGGTGTCGTGCTAATAGGTGTCTTATATGCTATGTGGTAAGCACGTGATGCATCATCGAGTTTAATGGACGAGTCCTTGTATGACTAACAATATTCTCTAGGATCTTTTTGATCTTCTTGTTAGACACCTCGACCTACCCTGACGTTTGGGGATGATATGGCATTGCAACCTTGTGTTTTACCCCATAGATCCTCAACAGAGCTTTGAACTGCTTTTCACTGAAGTGCAACCCTCTATCACTTATAACAGTACGTGGTACTCTGAACTGTGGAAAGATAGTTTTCTCGAACAGCTTGATTATTGCCTTAGAGTCACAGGTTTGGGTGGCGACAACCTCTACCCATTTGGATATGTAGTTAACAGCAACAAGTATATACTAGTTCCACTTTGATGATGGAAAAGGTCCCATATAATCAATCCCCCATACATCAAAAATTTCAATTCCACCCAATCTCCCATCGACATCTTGTTCCTTTTGCTGATGTTTCCTGTAAGTTGACACTCCTTGCAGGTCTTTACAAATGACACAACATCCTTAAAAAGAGTCGACCAATAAAATCCTGATTGTAAGACTTTTGTAGTTGTCCTTTCCCCTCTGTGGTGTATCTCGTAAGGTGAGGAGTGGCATTCTTTGAGGATTAGGGGTACTTGTTCTTCTAGTATGCATCGATGATATAAGTTGTGAGAGCACCTTTTGAACAACTATGGATCATCCCAATAGTAATTTTTCAGCTCGGAGAATATTTTCTTCTTCTGATTATAAGTGATCTCCGGTGGAAGTTGCCCATAGGCTAGATAATTACAAATGTCTGTGAACCAAGGCAGGCTCCGCTCCTCTGATTGAGCTATCAAAAGAGATTCATCTACATAGTTGTCATTTACTAGAAATTGATTTTTCTTCATCAAAAATTATCCTTGACAGGTGGTCTGCAACCATATTTTCTTTTTCCTTTTTATCAATGATCTCATGGTCAAATTCTTGCAGTAACAAGTCCCACTGCAAAGGTCTCGACTTTGTGTCCTTGTTCTGCATAAGATATCTTACAGCCCCATGATCAATGTACACTTTTACTTTTGAGCCTACCAGATATGATCTGAACTTATCAAAAGCAAACATGATAGCCAACATTTCTTTTTTAGTAGTGGTATAGTTTACTTGGGATTCGTCTTATGTTTGGCTTGCATATCAAATCACACGGTGTCTCTTATCCTTCTTTTGTCTAAGGACTACCTCGATGGCAAAATCATTGGCATCACACATAATTTTGAAAGGTAGCTCCCAATCTGGTGCTAGTAGAATCATTGATGTTGTTAGCACCCTCTTGAGGGTCTGGAAGGCATCTACGAATTTGTTGGTGAATTTGAACTCAGCATCTTTAATTAGGAGATTTGAAAGGGGTTTAGTGATATTTGAGAAGTCTTTTATGAACCATATAATATATCATGCATGCCCCAAGAAAATCCTTACTCCTGTAATGGATTTGGGTAGAGGAAGCTTGGATATGGCTTCGATCTTACTTATGTTCACTTTAATTCCTTTCTTGGAAACCTTATGGCCTAATACGATACCGTCTTGGACTATAAAATGGCATTTCTCCCAGTTCAAGATAAGATGTTTTTCTTCACAGTGCTACAATACTAAAGATAGGTTTCTTAGACAAGCTTCAAAATTTGTTCCACAGATAGAGAAGTCATCCATGAATACTTCTAATATGTCTTCCAGAAAGTCTAAAAACATAGATATCATACAACACTGGAAAGTTGTTGGCGCGTTACACAACCCGAACGACATCCTTCTGAAACCATAAGTGCCATAGATGCATGTGAAAGTTATCTTTTCTTGATCTTCGGGATGAATCAGTACTTGATAGAATCCCAAATACCCATCCAGAAAATAGAAGTAATCATGGTGAGCTAATCTTTCTAGAACTTGATCTATAAATGTCAGAGGGAAGTGATCCTTTTTGGTAGCAACATTCAGCTTGTGATAGTCAATGCACATACACCAACCTGTTATCGTTCTTATCGCCACTTCATCTCTGTCCTCTCCTCTTATCACAGTCATTCCACCTTTCTTAGGCACCACATGGATAGGGCTTACCTAGTTACTGTCACTTATTGGGTAAATGATCCCAACATCCCTCAACTTAATAACTTTCTTCTTTATGACTTCCTTTAGCATTTGGTTCAACTTCCTATGTGGTTGAGCTAAAGGCTTAGTTGTTTCTTTGAGATGTATTATGTTCATGCATAGGGCAGGGATGAGGCCTCTAACGTCTTCTACAGAATACCCTATAGCCTTTCTATGTAGCCTGAGCTCAACCTTTCTAGCTGGTCATCCATCAAGTTGGCATTAATGATCACATGATTCCTCTCTTCTTTGTCTAGGAATTCATATTTCGACCCTTCATAAGTGGTTTCAATTCTGGCTTTGGTTTTGGATCTCTCTTCTCCTTAGGTGTTTGCTCAAGTGAAGCATACTTTGTAGTCTCGACTGTCACTTCATCATCGTTGAACTCTTCTTCAGGTTGATTCAGGTAATCTAAGATTTCTACAGCCTCGGGGTCTTCCACTGTAGGGTGTTGACTATTCAAATATCGCATGAAGGGATCAAAAAGTTCTTTGTCCTCTTACACCTCTTCACAATATTGATTGTAGCTATCCATGAAGTAGACTGACTCAGAGAGAGATGGTCCCTTCATAGCGTCTTGTACTCAGAAATCAATATCATCATCCCCTACGCGTAAGGTAATGATTCCTTCCGCTACATCTATCTCTCATTGTGAGAAAATGTCTCCTAAAATCATTGGTCATTTAGAGTCCTCGACTGTGTCTATCACTACTATGTCGCATGGTATGAAGAATCACCCGACCTATATCGAAACATCCTCGACTATGCCTACATGTCTTATAAAGGTGTGGTTAGCTAATTAGATTTTCATGCCCATCTTCACCATATCTGTCAACCTGAGCCTTCATGCTAGAGTCAAGGGCATAAGACTAATGTTCGCTCCCAAATCGGCTAATCTTCCTTTCCACATTGTCTTTGACACATAAAATTATGTTGAATGCCCCATGATCCCTCTTCTTGGTTGGTAACTCAGCTTGGACAAAGGATCTTGACATTTTTTCCAATTAAACGGTTTCGATATGGTCCCCTCTCCTTCTCTTCGTGATTTGGTCCTTAAAGAATTAATGTGGACATTTCTTCAATTGCATTGAGAAATGGGACATCTAAGTGTAGTTTCTTTAATGCTTCCATGAACCTTTCATATCTCTTCTTTAAATGTGCCTTGATCAGTTTGTATGGAAAGGGAAAACTTGGGGCATAAGAATTTCTCTTTGAAAGGACTTCTCCTATAGGATCTGAGTTCTTTGCCTCTTCCTCCTTCTTCTTTCCATTAATCCCTTTCTCTCTGCCTATAGCTGACTCTTGCCCCTTAGACTCTTCTGTTGCAAAATATTTTTCAGATTATTGCTTATCACGGCTTCCTCCTTCTTTGGTGTTGTTAGAGCTAGGGTCTTGCAACATTCTCCCCGATTGGAGAGTGGCTATTTTTGTAGTCTTTGTATTTGATGAGATCTTCCCTGAAGGGTTTTTCATAAGTTCAACTAGTTGTGTGAGTTGTTAATCAATCTACCTTTGGTGAGTTTGCATGTCTACCATCTGAGTTTGCATTGTAGTTAACACTCCTGGGTGATAACACTTTGAGCAAGTTGGTCGTTTACCGAAGCTTGCCTTTCCATGAAGTTGAACAATTGAGCAATCATGTCAGTTTGGTTTCTATCTTTGACTTGGCTTGGCCCTTGGCCTTGTCCTTGGCCATGTTGACTCACATTTTTATTTTGACTTTGGTAGCTATTTTTGTTCATCTAATAACTAGTATTTCCAGTATATTGAGTCAATCCTCCTTTCTTCTTGAATCTTGGTGGCAATTTAGATGAATTACTCAGTTGATGAGCATTTTTAGCAACTTCTTTATTACCGTAGTTAAACCCAGGATGATGAATGGTCATTTGAAATTGACATAAGAGACATTCTCTATTTATTATTCACTTTCACTTTCTTCACTCTCTTCTAGTCGTGTATAGATACAGTTGTCAATTCCATGCCCTCCTTCTCTGCATGTAACACATTTCATAACTTTCTCTGTGTATTTCTTGCTGTTACCCCCAGTGCCTTTTAATTGTTTGACATCTGTAGTGATTTTTTGAATTTGACCTATAATAGTCTCTAAAGCTTTAACTTCGATTGAAGGTCCTTCAGATCCTGCCTTCGTGGCTGATCCTCTATCGTTTCTGTCATAATCCATGCCTGTTTGCAGTGCTGCCATGTTATCAATTATCTTCAGGGTTCTTCTCAGTTTCTTACCATGAAAGTCACTTCCGGCAATTGCAATCAAAGAAGTTCTTTCTGTGGTAGTTAGCCCATTGTAAAAAGTGGTCACTAGGAATCTCTTATGGTAGTTATGGTGGGGCAAATCTCTCTAGTATTCTTGAAAGCATTCCCATTCCTCGTGAAGGTTCTCTCCTGGTTTTTGCACAAAAGAAGTGCTCTTTTGCATATTACAAATAGTTCTCTCAGTGGATAAAATTTAGTGACAAAAGCATCTACAAGGGGTCTCCATCCATCTATGGACTGGTGGGACAAGTTGAGGTACCAAGATAGAGGTTTATCTTTAAGGGAGAAATTGAATCCTTTGCAATATATCACTTCTTAGGGTACTCCCCTCAACTTAATGATATCATAGATGAATTTGAAGGCATCAAGATGATAGTACATATTTTCACTCCTTGAATTTCCACAGAATGGCTTGTTCTGGATCATTAAGATTACAACCGATTTCAACTTAAAATTCATTACATTGAAGTGTGGGATGATAATTGGGCATATGGACTCATTGGCTCTAGTCACAGTGAACTCTCTAAGAGTTTTTCCTTCATCATCATCTTCACTCTCATTGTTCCAGTCATCACGTTCATGATGATTGCAATGATGCCTTCTACAATGATTGCGATGTCGTTCTTCCTCGCATCGTTCTTCCTCACGGTGGCGACCATCTGAGTGATGGTCATCGCTCTCTTCATTTGTCTCATGCGTTGGTGGGTTGTGTTGAACTCTTGCATTTCGATCATACCCAGTAAGACTGTCGTCCACACGAGGCGACATGGTGACTTAAGGTTAAGGTGAAAAATTGAATAGATCTGCTTCCCTCCAGGTTCCCTGAATAGACCACACAGTTGAGTTAGGAAACTGGACATGTTAAAACAAACTATTCTATGTAATCGTAGGGTAGAAGATTTAAAATTTATGTGCAGTCAAGCTTATCACTAAGCTTGAGGCACGAGAGTATAGTGAATGGACTCAAGTTCTTAACTATTCCGTTTTGCCTTGTCCCCGACAACGAAACCAAAAAGTTGACCGATTTAAATCACACATCTAAAATGGAGTGGATCCAGGGTAGTCGAACTTTTAATCTTATAACCCAACACTCAAGCCCCCAAAACTATTATACGGGGTCTGATGTAGTATTTGGGGTCAAACCACAGGGACAAGATTGTTAAGTTCAAAGTACGCAGAGTCTCACACTCTTATTCTTCAAATGAACAGGTGGGTTAAAAGGGTGTTCCCTAAGGAACGATGGTGCTTCAACCAAAACAAAGAAAGTTAAAAGAAAGAAAACAATAACAAGTGAAAAGAAATGTTAACAAGTAGTGGGAAATAAAGATATGGAAGGAAACTTGGATTGGGTTTCACCTACTAAGATTTCTCACCAACATGAAAAATTCACACCCCTTCACATACTCCTATCAAGATTACAAGCAGTCATCAAAACATCTATTCCCTCCTCTCTCGATATAAGGATAGATCTAGGTTCTAAGGTGGCCGCTCTCTCGAGATAATGATCCAACAACCATAAAACAAACCATATGACCATTAGCTCTAGCATTCCAACACTTTGATACATTCATACCAATCCATAACACAAGATAAGGTTGATATTGTTCTTTCGAGGTATCAACAATCAAGCATCACAAGATGGTAGCTAAGCATACAAGTGAAGTAAAATAGGTTCATGGAGATAATCTTGATAAAAGAATATATACATTCAAAAGGGAGAGAGAATATACATGTTAGGAGAGCCTTAGTGGCTACTCCCAACCCAAGTTAAGTGTTTAGCCACACATGTTAACGAGCAACATAACGACATCACAAAATGATAGATACATCAATAACCACAAAGAGGGAGGGTACAATGTGATGAAGATGATAGATCTAGATGGAGAGAGAAGATGGTGATACACCACTATACTTCTTTAAATCTAGATCTAGAGTCGGTGATGTGGAGGTGGCTTCTTCCTTCAAAGAAGAGGGCGAGCAGTCTTCTCTCTCCTCTGACTTTCATCTTTAGAGGTCCAAGACTGATGGGTGTGAGTGATTCTAGAATTTGGCAACACTTCGTGGTCCTTGATGATATGATGATTTGACAAGTCAAGGTGGTTGGTCTATTTATAGGTGCTTCTCACTGACTTAACCATCTGGGTCACAGTTGTGATCGCAGTAGGGCCTCAGTCGAGGCATGACCTAGGCTGCGGCTTGATCTCAGTTGAGACTCCCATCTGGGTCATGGTGTGAAGGTTGTATGTCACAGTCGAGGGGAAGTCTTGATTGTGGTAGGACTTTGGTCGTGGGGCGTGCGCGAGTGGGTGGTCGCGGTCATGGTGCAAAGTGACGGTGATAGGGGCATCAATCGTGGTAAGGTCTTTAGTGGATGATACAGCCGCAGTCATGGTGTTAACCACAGCCATGTCTTGTCATGACCCTACAAAGGTGAAAGATGTGTGAAATTGAGATTCTTGACATAAATTACTAAAATAAGTAGAAAAAGTCTATAAAAGGTATGCTAGGAGAAGCATAAATCATATGCAAAAAGTGCATAAAATGAAATGTTATCAAGGGTGTGGACCAGTCACCCCCTCCTGTGCCAAAACAATGTGGATTTGGCAAAGTGTCTTCAGTGAGGTTGGAACCCAGGTCCTTCATTGGGACTTACCTAACTCTTACCACACAGGGTACTCTGGCTGGATGACACCTTAAGCATTAATATTATACTGTGTAATTTTTTATAATAATTACATTATCTAATCATCATTACATATATATTATTTTCTGTATCATATATTATAAAAAAATCACCACAGTAAATAAAACATGAAATGGAAACTAGTACAACATCTTGAGCAAACAATATTTATAGAGAAATAACCAAGTGATTAACATATAATGTAATCCTAATTGTTCCTAGATATTATTTCTAGTCACTCAGCTGGAATTCCCTTTTTGGGAAGTTCTTTGGTTGTTGACGGTCTCATCACTTTATCTTCATCATGAACCCTTCAGTGACCTTCTTTGTTGGTGTGGGTTCTTGATCATCTACTCCTCTCACCATGTTTCACCATTTATGTCACTACATCATCATATTTCAACTACAACAATTAAATTGTACATGGAGAATGTAGAGAGAAAATCATGGCATGCAATCCATATATGTGTAACATTGTTTGGATCTCAATCAAAATTACATATTACATGTTTCAGATCATAATCATTCATCACAATGACCTAATTGCCATAATTTCCAAATCAAAAATTTAAAAGGTGTCAAAGTGGTTTATGTAATATAGATATATCATATTATAAATAATAGTTGGTGATCAAATTGATATACATTGCACAATATTTGTCAAGTATATCATTTTTGGTGTAAAACCCAAACCATAATTAAAGGGCTAAGAATTTGCCTGTGATAGTATTGTAGAGTTTTGGGGGGAGGGGATAGTCGAAATACAAATTTTTATCTTGAAAAAAAACCAAGCTAATTGATTCAAAAACATTGGTATATAAAATACATAGAAGGGATATTTAATATACCCTTACGTAATTGAACTTGCACTTCAGGATCTAGATCCAAAGTATTTGTTGTTATTATCGCCTTTTTATTATAGTTTCACCTTATCTTCTTCTTGAAGAAGCTTCTTGTTCTCAAATCTCCGACCAAGGGCCTCATCCTCTACATCAACCACATGATGAGGAAACTTTTGGTTATCACCTTGGTCACCAAGAGGAAGCAAAACATGGAGTTGTTGGTGTGCTAGTCATCACTTGAACTCCTTTTCCTCCTATTATGGGATGATGCCATTGGGGTGATTTTTTCTCTCACCAAGAGGAATAACTCCTCATTAGCTTGTCTGACAAAGATGTGATGGTGTGTCTCAAAACCATGTACATCCACCCTATATTTAGGATTGTCATGAACTTTAGATTTCCAAAATCCAATCATGTTTCTAATCAAAACCCAAATCAAAGTAGAACTTGGAAACTCAGAATGCATCCCCAATCGCCTCATCAATTATTGAGTTTTCCAACCATGATCAAATTAGACTCAAAGTTGCTCGACTTGCTTAACAAGTAGCCCTACTTGCCAGTCCAGGTCTGATTTAGTTTGTCAATTCAATTCCAAATCAAACAAGGATACTTTCTTTCCTTTCCTTGACTTGGTCCAATTACCTATCTCTCCTAATGAGTCTCCTGACACACTCAATGAGTCACCTGACTCTTCACTTCCCCAAAGTGATGATTAACCAATCAATTGATAATCAATCATTTCACTAAACCAAACCATCATTCATCTGAATGAACCATCTAGTAGACTGACTATGATATAAATCAGGATGGACATGATTCAAAACCATTTTACTTATATATTTGATGGTGAACTTCAATTCCCTTAGCATCCTTGTGAAAGACTAGGTTTCTGGCTTTTAATTCTGAGGACGGAATTTCTTTTAAGGTGTGTAGGATGTGATGGAGTGGACATTTAGAATCCTAAAATGTCCAATGAATTAAGTGAAAACATATGTTTGAGTTAGATTGAGAGTTCCAAGCTTTTGACAAAGTATGTGTGTTGATGTGAGGTTGATATCATGAGTAAGATCTCTCTTTTTATGGCTTTTTGAGGAATTTAGTTGGATGATCTAACAGTTGATTTTTGGCACCAAATTTGAGTAAAAAGTAGCTTGAGTGGTAGGGAAGCTATGGTTAAAATTCAGTGACAATTAGAGTATCCTAGAAGAAGTTATGAAGGTTTCAATATAGTGAAATAATGTGCATGTTGATGTATTTAGGACCAGGTTTTATTCCTTTTAGCCTAAGTTTTGATGTGTCACGCATTCCTTGTCTTGAGGAGTCCAAATATACAACGTGAGAAACTGGGAGAGGGAAACGTTGATCGCCAGTTGTGGACGATCGTGGGTCAGAGCAGTTGGTTAGCTTGGCGCTCATGACAACCACAACTAGACCCTTACATTGGGGGTTTGGTTTAGAAACGACAGTGAACGAGTGGTTGTTCCCCTTGCCTTCTCCATCGCCCATGAAGACCACTCGTTTGCACATGATGCCTTTAGCGCTGACCCAAGCAACGGAAAAACCCAGGGTGCATGGAGGAGGAGCTTTGCGGGAGGAGGCGCAGCGTTGCAGCCTGCGAGAGGAGAAGCATCCGACCGCTGGTTCCTCTCCACCGACTCGCATCACAGTGGTGGTGGAAGCACTGGGGACTAGCGCTCACGGGTGAGAAGGAGACTCTGGCAGAGCACGCTGGAGACGGGTTCCCTTGTGAGGTGGCTCGTGCCCAGAAGAACAGACCGTTGAGGAGGAGATGCAGCAGCGACATTGGCCTCCATACCGGTAGCAATCACAGTCAGCCAGCAGGAGCCGCTGCCAGCCAAACCACGCTGGAGCAGTAGGGTAGGGGTGGCGTTCCCGCACACAGAGTCAGACGAGGCCATGGACCTGGAGCTCCGAAGCCGCGGCGGGGCTGAGAAGTTGCAGGTGCAAGTGCGCATCTGGTGCTAAGGATGTGCGAACGACGGGAGAGAGAACCCAAGAAACCTTGGCAGCGAGCTCCGGTGATATGGAGTCTCGGTGGCAGTCAAGACCCACCACGGTGATAGCATTGGGATGAGTGAGGAGGAGGCCACGTTGCCCTCCTGCTCACCACCGTGTTCAAGCCGTGCGGCGGCGCTTCTGTCCGACAGACATCGTGCGTGAAGGGAAAAGAACGGGAAAGGAGAACGAAGAGAGAAAGGACTGTCCCGGGTAAACAAATAGTTGGGTATATGGATCTAACCAGAGATTCAGATCATTCGGGTCCCATCCCAAGCAAGGAAGAGTTGCACCCTCTCAGAGCCACATGGCACTATCTAATTGGCCCATTAGGTAATTTATCTCACAATATGCTCTGATCTTGTATAATTCATAATAATTAGCTTGTATGTCAGAAAAAGGCAAATAAAAAACCAAAATTCTCAAAAAATTGTATAGAACAAGATGAATCTATAATATCAAGCTTTTGATGCATTAATCTCAGTGATATCATGTAAGATGTGTATTGCTTATTTAATGGATAATAAATAGCAATTGATGACATAAAATCATGTAAAAATATCAGTAAGTCCATAGTTATGTATAGATTGCATAAGATGCCAGATATGGTCATGTTGATGTACGAAATTATGTAATTTTCTTAGAATGGCTAATTAGGGCTTTTGACCCTAAATAAAATGTAATAAATACATACATGCTCAGAAATTGATGAAATTTATAGAGTAAGCTCATATCAGAGTATGGAACCTCAGTTTTAATTATGAAATCATAATGATGCATAGAATCCATATTATATGAAGATGATCCTTACTACATGTTATGAAACCCTAATCTAGGTTAATGATGTAACCTAGGGTTAATGTTTGCATAAAATTTTGGGGTGAAAACATATGTTTGAGTTAGATTGAGAGTTTCAAGCTTTTGACAAAGTAGGTGTGTTGATGTGAGGTTGATATCATGAGTAAGATCTCTCTTTTTATGCCTTTTTGAGGAATTTAGTTGGATGATCTAACAGTTGAGTTTTGGCACCAAATTTGAGTAGAAGGTAGCTTGAGTGGTAGGGAAGCTATGGTTAAAATTTAGTGAAAATTGGAGTATCCTAGAAGAAGTTATGAAGGTTTCAATATAGTGAAGTAATGTGCATGTTGATGTATTTAGGACCGGGTTTTATTCCTTTTAGCCTAAGTTTTGTTATCAGCCAGTGTCACGCTTTTCTTGGCTTGAGGAGTCCAAATATACAATGTGGGCAACTGGGAGAGGGAAATGTTGATCGCCAGTTGTGGACGATCATGGGTCAGAGCAGTTGGTTAGCTTGGTGCCCATGACAGCCACCACTAGACCCTTATATTGGGGGTTTGGTTTAGAAACGGCAGTGAACGAGTGGTCGTTCCCCCTGCCTTCTCCATCGCCCATGAAAACCACTTGTTCTCACATGATGCCTTTAGCGCTGACCCAAGCAACGACAAAACCCAGGGAGCGTGGAGGAGGAGCTTTGCGGGAGGAGGCGCAGCGTTGCAGCCTGCGAGAGGAGAAGCATCCGACCGCTGGTTCCTCACCGTCGACTCACATCACAGTGGCGGCGGAAGCACTGGGGACTAGCACTCATAGGTGAGGAGGAGACTCTGGTGGAGCACGTTGGAGATGGGTTCCCTTGCGAGGCGGCTCATGCCCATAAAAATAGACCGTTGAGGAGGAGATGCAGCAGCGGCATTGGCCTCCATACCGGCAGCGATTGCAGTCAGCCAACAGGAGCCGCTGCTAGCCAAACCACGCTGGAGTAGTAGGGCGGGGGTGGTGTTCCTGCACGCAGAGTCAGACGAGGCCATGGACCTGGAGCTCCAAAGCCACGGTGGGGCTGAGAAGTTGTAGGCGCAAGCGCGCATTTGGCGCTAAGGATGTGCGAACGGCGGAGAGAAAACCCAAGAAGCCTTGGCAGCAAGCTCCGGTGATATGGAGTCTCGGCGACAGTCAAGACCCACGATGGCGACAACGTTGGGATGAGAGAGGAGGAGGCCATGTTGCCCTCCTGCTCGCCACCGTGTTCAATCCGTGCGGCAGCACTTCTATCCCATAGACATCGTGTGTGAAGGGAAAAGAACGGGAAAGGAGAATGAAGAGAGATCTTGATCGTCCGGGTCCCAGCCCAAGCAAGGAAGATTTGCACCCTCTCAGAGCCACATGGCACTATCTAATTGGCCATTAGGTAATTTATCTCACAATATGCTATGATCTTGTATAATTCATAATAATTAGCTCGTATGTCAGAAAAAGGCAAATAAAATATTGAAATTCTCAGAAAACTGCATAGAACAAGATGGAACTATAATATCAGGCTTTAGATGCATTAATATCAGTGATATCATGTAAGATGTTTAATGCTTATTTAGTGGATAATAAATAGCAAATGATGACATAAAATCATGGGAAAATATCAGTAAGTCCATAATTAGGTATAGAATACATATGATGTCAGATATGGTCATGTTGATGTACAAAATTATGTAATTTGCTTAGAATGGCTAATTAGGGCTTCTAACCATAAATAAAATATAATAAATACATGCATGCTCAGACATATGCTTTCACCTAATTTGTGCCCTTAAATCATGAATGACTTTGCTTTGGAATCCCATTCAACTAACTCAGTGGAGGATTCGGGTGACTGGTTACTAATGAGCATCATTTAAGATGATATGGGTTGTTTGACCCACTTGTGAACTATCCAACTGAACTTCAGTTTCAGTAGACATGCTATAGGTTGATTAGGTGACTTGTTGGATGAGTCAGATGACACATAGGCCATAAAAGCTCATAGATTGTCATGTGTTATTTTAGTCCATATATAAGAAAAGTCTCCCTAATAATAGGGGGTTGTATCTCCTCATATTAGAATTGTTTTTTGGAATAAAGAAGAGAGAAATAAGAAGGAACGACATTCCCCATGTGAAGATCTGTCGATACTTGGCGTTATAGAAGGTGTTGGATATGTCGAAGACCATTGGGTACATCCATCCACATTTTCAATGACACAACTTATTTCCTCTTTCCTTATTCTTGTATTTACCCCATATACGTGAGAGATTATTCTCCTTAGTGGGGCACATGAGAAGCCCCATTTCCCATACTTATTCTACTTGTTATTAAATATTGCTTGTTTTGGTTAACTGATTATTTTCCATTAATTCTTTTCTTGTTCTATTCGTTGATCACTCACTTTGCATGTCTACTATAATCCTAGACGTAGAGATCACAAGATATAGGAATTAGATGACTAAATGGAGACATATTACCCTAGATGAGATCATAGAATGAATTCTCTAGGATGTTAAGTTGATGATCCATGGGAAATGGGACCTAGAGCCCAAGGGGAAACTTACCCTTACAAGATTAATGCTCTAAAAGAATGCAAATTTGCATGGTTGTAATATATTTTTTATAATTGAAAGATTTGCAACAACTAATTAAAGTATGCCACTGATAGTGGTGAAATCCATTATGCCTAGGTGTCTTTATTATCATCTCAATCACCTTTTTACTCCTTTTGAATTACCCATCAGTTTATCTTGATTCAATCAATCAATCAACCAATTGTTCTAAATATTGATCACAAACCATCATCATCATCATCATCTTTATCTAAGCCTCAATCCCAACTATGTTGGGGTCGTCTACATGGAAAATATTATTCTCAATTTGTTGGATCTAATTACAATGCTTATTATTAGGGTGACGTTTCTTATATATGGGCACATTATGTCCCACTAAATCTGACATTGGATGGACCAACATTGCTTTTTCCCTTTCTACTATCTGCCTGCCAATCACCTATTTGAGTAGATGGTCTGAAATCTGATCAGTATACTGGACACTTAAGTCATGCATGCCTTGATTTGGAATCCCATTCAACTAACTCAGTGGAGGATTTGGGTGACTGGTTACTAATGAGAATCGTTGAAGAAGATGTGGGTTTTTTGACCCGCTTGTGAACTAGCCGACTGAACCTCATTTTTAATAGACATGCTACAAGTCGATTAGGTGACTTGTTGGATGAGTGGGATGGCACATCATCCACAAAAGCACATAGATTGTCCTGCATTATTTTCCCAAACCGTTCGATTGACTCAAATAGGTGAGTATGGTGACTCATTAGCTTCACTAATGGTGTCTTGTTCTCCATGAACCAACCCGGTGACTGGTGAATCTAGTCACCTGAATAGACTTCCAGTTCATTGAAACTCCTTTAAATTTCTCTTGGATCACATTGAAAGGTCAAGAATTGGGGGCATTGGAACTGAGGCATCATGAAGATGACCTTGAAATAGCTATGGCATTTATTCATGCAATTGAAAGAGAGTTTCCATAAAACATTTGGTTTTACAACAAAAGAAATTTAAACTAATCTATGAAGGAATTGAGGAAATGAGCATGTGAAACTAGAAAATATACTCTAAAATATGCAAATAACATGAGATGAATGTCCATTTCTCAAATAACCCCGAATATAAATGTTGCTTTTCCTCGAGTAACACAAATCCCATAATTAGGTTGCCAAATAATGCCACTAGAATGCCATCCTCTTTCTTAATATCATTTTCATCCTTACTATGATACATGGTCAAGAAACCCTAATATCCAAAAATCATAGTATAGATATTTCCCTATTCTCAATTCTAAATTCACTTCACACATTTATTTCAATGTCAAAAGCTCGTAATGTAAATAAAATACACATTTTTCTCGATGTTTCAAATAAACCTACGCATTCTTATGAGATTTATGCACAAGAACAATGTTAGGCTATGGGAGGCTATTTTGGGGGTATATATATATATATATATATATAACACAATTTTTCTTTATTTTGTGCGCATAGTGGCATCTCTTTTTTTTGGAATAAGATAAATATATTGACCAAAAAGGGGTATAGAGAACTATACAACAAGGCAAGACACCCTAAAGTTGGGCCTAAAATAAAGAAACTATACTAGATACTTAGCTACAAAAACCATAGTATAAGTGAGTGTTAGCACTGAGACTGTATAAAATCTGGTGTCTAATCTTGACATGCCATCTAAGTTCTTTAGAAAGTGACTCTAGTAACACTTTCTGACTACTATCCTTCTACCCATGTATTCTCTAGTTCCTTTTGCTCCACAAAAAGTAACAAATCCCTATGATGCAAAGATTAGAAAAGCTTCTTAAGGCCTTGTTGTGTTTGGACTTAGCGGTAGCCCAAGCAAGGACATCAACCAGGTAGGTAGGCACATAAGTCGCCCAAACGTTCATGATGCAAATGATCCTTCAAAGCTTTTTAGAACACCTACAATAAAAAAACAAGTGCATAGCAGATTCATTCTCATCCTTGCACAAAGCACAACTCTCCTCAGCTAAATATCCCCACCTAGCCATCCTATCCTTAGATGGAAATCTATCCAGGATGACCCTATAACATAAGGAGCCACATTTGGGATAGTGAGCCCTTTCCCAGATGATTTCCGCCCACCTTGCAATAGGGTTGTTAATTGTAACAATGTTGATCAATGGTGAAGGGTTGCGAAGAGCTAAATTTTCATCCAAATCAAGAATAGATAGGTTTTGGTTTTCATTCATATATCTACACATACTACTCCAAATACGAGAAGGTCTAGCACCATTATCACATTTGAGATTAAAGCCATACCTACACTTCATCCAAGTAAGCAAGCATTCTGTGGAGAATTCAGAAACATACCCACCCTCTTTTTGGTACCTCTTTGCATGAGCTCCTCAACTCCCACGATCTGTAGCCCTCCAACAGAGAATGGTTTAACAACATTATCCAACACAACAATATGGTTCCTGCCTTCCTAGATTAAATTGGCAGTGAGAGTTCATAATCCTTATAGGATAGGATTAGGCATCTCCCCCATGCTCGTCCAGAAGCGGATCCCAACCTATAAAATAGAATGGGCCAGGACAAGCCATCCAACTAGTGAAAACTTCAGCCCACTCCAGGCTTCCACCTTCATTCTCACACTGTCAAGACAAGCACTAAAGTCCTTGGAAGTATCTTTGCCTACAGTAAGAGGAAACCCCATGTACCTGGTTGGAAAGGCACCTCTCTTCATGCCTGCAACATATTTTATTTTGCTTCTCTTGTTATCGCATGATGTAGAAGGAAGACACATGATTTAATAGAGTTGATATAGAGACCAGTAAGGTTCCCAAACATATAAAGAACTTTCTTAGACTCCTTGATCCTTCTAACATTACCAACAGAGAACACTAACACGTCATCTTTTAACCCCTTCTACCTTGTAAGCTTTAATTGGGCCTCTTTCTTCAACTATGTTCACCATGTCCTATAGGCCCTCCATGACTAGAGTGAATAGCAATGGGATAGAAGATCACTATGTCATAGACCATTGGATGATCTGAGCATCCCAGTGGGGATGCCATTGATTAGCACAGAAAATGAGAATGTTCCCTCACATTGTTTCAAAATGTATCCAATTCTAATTGAAACCCATAGAGGACATGATATTCCACAAATACTTCCAATTAACATGGTCATACACTTTACTGATGTCAGTCTTCATGCAGGATTTAGCAGTAGTATTCTTCCTATTGAATTCATTGAGGAACTGAATAGTAAGGAGGGAACAATCCACCATATGCCTCCCTTTAACAAAGGCATTCTGATTATTTGATAGGATGTGGGGTATCACCTCTCTTAACCTTTTATCTAGAGGCTTATAGATAGTCTTGTAAAGGATTGATCAACACATGACTGGCATGTAGTATGTGATTTCCTTGGCATTACGGGTGTTGGGAATTAGTTTGATAAATGAGTGATTCACTTCTCTGACCATAAACCCCCTTTTCAGAAACCACTTCACAATCATACACACATCTTCTTTAATAATATGTTGCATCCTATGAAAGAAGAAGATGTTAAATCTGTTAGGACCGGGTACCTTGAAGGAATGAATGGAGCAGCCAACTTCTTTTATTTCCTCGTCTATGGCTTCTCTGTAGAGAGCCATATTCATTTCTCATGACACCCTACACTCAGGTAGGTTAACATCACTGTTGGGGTAGGTATGGTCATTATTGTTAAGTGTGTTAAAGAACGGAGTGGCATGATCAGCAAACTCCTCTCTACTCTCTACAATATCACTGTTGATGCATATTAATTCATAGATTTATCCTATTCTCATTTCTCCTGGTATCCACATGATACATTTTGTAATTGTGATCATCGTTTGCGATCCACTTCTTCCTACTTCTCTACCATAGACAAATTTCTTTAGCTTTCTCCAGTTTCCTCAGCCTAGCTTCACTTTTCATCTCAATTTCAATGGCCTCAACGGGTAGGTGGTCAAGCAGAAGGCATGCACTGCATTCTCGTAATTGACCTTGGCTTTGTGAAATAGGTTAGGAATATTCACCTTATCTTTAGACCACTTATTAAGAGACTTATTTGTGTTTTAGAGCTTCTTGAGCACGTGATAAAATGGGTTTCCATTGATATGTGTACTTCACATTCCTCCACTAGCTTACTGAATCCTTCCTAATTACAACAAGAGTTCAAGAACTTGAAAGAGTGAGGAGGTTGTTAGGATTGTTTAATATGTACCTTAATCTAGTGTGATCGTTGTTGTGGTGGGCTCCTAATATGATCACCACATTAGGAAGCACCTTCATCCAAGCCGTATTGACCATGCCTCTATCCAAGTAGCTACAGATGCACATGCGAGGTCTTTGTTTATTGGACCAAGTGGTGTCACCTCCAATGGTGTTGAGTTGGTGTAGCCCCACACCGTCCAAGGTGTTGTTGAACTTGTATGGAATTCTATCTAGTACCCTTCTTCCACCATACTTCTCATTAGCATTCCTTATAATATTGAAATCTCGCAAAACAATCCAGGGGATTTCATCCTACATTGTAGGACTAAGAACATGTCAGATCCTATCTCGACCAGCCTCCAGGTTCTCTCCATACACCATAGAGAGTATACACAACAAGCCTCCATAGTTAAAGCAACTCATCGAGATGCTCTAGTCAGTACAATTGATCAGATTGATCTACCACATTAGAGGATTCCAACCCATAACTATCCTACCACCTTTAACTTGGTCAAGGTTGGAAATCCATCTCCATTGAGTAGGGAAAATGGAGCAATATTCCTTCTTATTCTTGTTTCAAAATAGCAAACGATCTCATCTTGAATGTCGTTAAGGATCTTCCTCAGTGTTTTTTGAGTCTTCAATAAGGATGCCCCTCACATATTCCAAGTGATAATAGACATTAACTAGAAGTGTTAGATGACCTCCTTCTCCACCTTTAGATTTGGTCGACTTGGTTGACCCTTTATCTTCACTATAGCACTTCTGGTTTTCCTGGGGCTCCTACTACGAGTGTCGCCAGAAAAACCAATGGCATCCCCTTCCACCATCTTGTTAAGAACTGAGAATCAGTTCTCGAGAACCATGGAACCAACTACGTTCTCAACCACCCAAGGTTCTTCCACTTCACCTGTTAGATTACCTTCCTCAGTAGTGGGTTCAGGTACCTCCTCACTAACCTTGTTGCCACTGGTACAACCAATGTCCTCCAGGATTTCATTTTCTTCAGTCACTATCAGCTCCTGGTTAAAGTCTCTATAGCTTTGCCTTTGTCTGCTGCAACTAGCTTTTCAAGTCGCCTATCAAGCTTCTCCTGCTTTCGACGGTTAAATGTGTGTCTGCTAGAATTTCTTTTAGGAGGTTTTCATCTCCTCTTTAGAGCATGCCTGGTCTTAAGCAAGACAAGGGGAGGGGAAAGCATCATAGCATTGTTCCTTCCCAAACAATCTCCATTGTTGTGACCAAACACCTTGCATCTGTTGTAATGATTGGTCAATGCTTCATATCTAACCTTGATCTCCCATTCGTCTTCATCAGGTAGGTCCACCATTATCTCAGGTGGAGGTTCCTCTTCAGTGGAAATGTCAATGCAGAAGTGAGCGCATCCAAATAGGGATCCATCCACCCCCCACTCTATGGCTCGTAGTTCACCAATTGCATGGGTGATAACATTAATCACCCTTGAGGACTAATACTTACCCACATCCAGTAGGGAGACCCAAACAGAGGCTGATTTTAGCAGGTCCTTTGGATATCAACCTATGAAGTCCAATGTCTGACCAAGACCAGCTGGTCACTGAAGAACCATGGCCCGTGATTCATTTCCACTTTCACAAAATGATCTTGAATGAGGCCATCAGTGAGGCTGAACACCTCAAATTCACCTCTGGGGCACCAAGTCCTGATCACCAACCTTTGATATGTTGAACATTCATAGAGGTACCCATGATTTGCACAATCACATAGAACCTATGATAATCATCCATCTCATCCATGACCGACCTCGTGTACCTGGTCCATCTCCTCTTATCCCCCTCTTTGGAAAAGGGCTTCTTCGGGTCATCAACGATGCTTCCACAGTTGGGCATCATTGGGCCCTCCACAGCTTTATCCCAATCCCTAGAAACTATAACATCAGCACCAGGCACACTCCATTTCTCTTCCACCTTCTTTGATTGGTCTACATCCTCATTAGACTCTGAGGGAGGACCGGAGGCTGGTAGCAGCCCTCCACCCTCCATGGCACCCCAAACTTAGAGATGGAACAGAGTGCAGGTAGAGAGAGAATAACTTTTATTGTTGAAACAATATATCTCATTACCTTGGCATCTTTTCTTATCTGATGGTACACCCCTTTTACATGATATGGGTATGGAAGAAGTTAGAGAGAGTGAGTGGGGAATGGAACCCAAACATATGATTTAGCATAATTTTTGGTTTTCCAGTTGTTTTTTATGAATGGTGGGGTAAGATGGTGATGTAAGAAGTGCATAAGAGGGGTTGAACTTGTGCATATCATATGTCAAAATTCACTGCATAGTGACAATCTTACACAACAATTCAATTACATGATGCAACCTGTAAGATAAACACAATTCCATAAACATGCTAAATTAATCAGTAAAAGACTTGTTGCAATTTCATTTCAATCAGTCTATTACAACTTGCTATCATTTTTAGGAAATGATAGAGACTAAGGTCCTAAGTGAAAAAAATAGATTTTAGAATGGGTACATTTATGAATTAAAATCACACAAGAGTTTGCTTTATTCAAGGGGATTACATTATGAAATGATGTGGATGTATGAAATGATAACATGTAATTGAATCTAAGATGACTGTATATTAGCTGATTACATTTAGATCTATGTTAAGAAAGGAAAACAAAACATATTGTAGAAATTTTGAAGAAAAACCCAATGCAGTGCCATGTATGAATGAATAAAGCTATTACATTTGCAAAATAGTTGCATCATAAAAATAAAGATATGTAGGGTGGGGATAGGTACATACCACCCACCCTCCTCCCTAAACTTAGAAATTTTCTTGTTCTCAAGAAAACCCTAGTGTCATGATGGAGGCGAGAATATAAATAGAAAAACCACCATCCATTGTGCTCACTCGATGGGGGTGGCTCCTGCTGTTGATGTCTAGTGCTGGTGGGAAAAAATGCTCATGATATGAAGCCTCTACGGCTGATCAAACCAATCTTGATCCCAATATGGTTGTGGAGAAGCATCAGGTGGTGTAGGCTCAACATACTAATGCCCCCAATATTGGGAGGGGGTAGGTTTGACCGGAACGATAGTCAGTGTAATGCATCTGATTGAAGTCATAATCACTACAATCAATGTGCCACTGCTGATGGGTTTACTACATTAGGTACATATGACTGAGCTAGAGGCCTTGTTGTTACTGCTCCAGTGCCATGTGGGTTTGAGAGTCCTCATTGTGGTCCATTTGTTTCCACAAGTAGAACAAAGAGAGGAAGCATATAAGGTCTCCAGAGGAGTTCGGTGAGGCGACCCTCTCTCACCCTACATTTTCTTGTATGGTTGATCTAATTCATAGATCTTAAGGTGTAGGAAGGAATTTGGAAATCATCTAGACAAGATCGGGACCTCATCTTATGCATGTCTGCTTTGTAGATGATCTTGTGTTATTCGAAGAAGTATCCATTCATCAAATTCAAGTAATGATTCAGTGCTTAAAAGAATTTGGCATCTGGCACTCTCTAAAGAAAAGTCACGACCTGGTTGGTCAAACATAAGTCATCGATCCAATGAGTTTTTCTTGGGGAGTTTAGTTAAAGAAAGAAAATGCAACAAAGGGGTCATGGTTCTATGTTTTTGACATCAAGATCCATTCATCATATGACGAACGAGGGGAAGAGTTTCTAACCTTCATCTCTAGAGAGAATTTGGAAATCTTCTACCAGAAGCATGAGATGATTCTGGGGGGAACAAATTTTCATCTGGAAGACCTGACTATGGTCAGTCAAGAAGACGGGAAGGCCATAGACAACCACCTCAGATCAGGTCATACCATGACAAACCTTCTTGACTAGAAATCTCACACATTCCTTCCCTTTGCCAAACCGCTTCCGGTGGACGTGTACCGCTCTGGGCCTTGGGACTTTCTCGAACTATTGGGCCTAGTGCAAGAAGGACAAAGACCATCGAAGTTTATCACTCCCAACAGAGAAAGAGTGACCGACCACACCACACTACTAGAACGACACTTCAAACTAATAATCTTTTTTTGCCCGATTCACCAGGTTCTACCACTGTAGGGCCCAATGTCAAAATCTGAGTTTGATCTTGGCTCATAAGGAACGCCAGCAAGATGCTTAACACATGCAAGTCAAACATTGTTTTCGGGGAGCTAGTCATAAGGAAATGGGGCTCCCATCCCTAGAGAGATCATCTCACCCAGCTTCGGCAGTGTGTGGGCGGTGCTTTTCGACCTCTATTTGCTGGGAATAGTTGAGAAAAAAGTGGCAAATGGGTGCATAATGCGTGGTAGACATCATCTGGATGGGTCTTTCCAGTATCAACAACGAGAAAAAACCCCAATGGAAACAACAACTAACTATGGCTCTTGGCCCAGACAACATCCTAGGCATAGGGAAAACAAAGCAACATGCCTAGATGATGACACCCATCCTGGGCTACAATAAGTAGATCGAGAGGTCGTTCCGCACCTTGTCCCTGAAGATGGGTAAAATGTTCTCATACAATGTGGCTCCAGTTGATGGACCAGCGGCTCACGAAACAACCCACACGAAGGCATTGCCCATCATCGAGCACATTGATCGGGACACATCAAGAAAAGTGGCTTTTGAACTCGACCTCTCATCATTATCGGTGGATATGCCTCTCCTTCTCTCCGTGGGGTCTTTCTCTACTGTAGTTGGTATCAACTTCTGGATATGCTATAGCTTATACTATGGAGAATGAGCTAGATCGACTGAAAGGAGAGGGAGGAAGTCATGTCCAGCTCTCTTCAGATTTCCTCCCCATACAACCATATGCAAGTCTACTTCTCTTCTTCATGTATCTCCGCTCTTCCTCTACTTTCACTATCCTATCGGATATGAACTTCCTTTTTTCCCTTTATTGATCCTTATGAATGGCAAATCATAAGTGAAATAATAAAGGAAAGATTCTGAAATAATAATTGTAGTTCATATTGTGAATGATCTGCAAAATCAAAGGGGCAAAAAAGCATGAAATATCATGAACGTATCACTTGGTGTGATGCCAAGTAGTTGGTGGATGAAATGCAATGACTAGAAGTGGGATAGGAGATCCCACCCTCTACAAGAGGGTTCTCTCACATGTAACATTGTATGTGTACTGAGAGGTCAGTGATCTTATAAGAAAAATGAAGCATGAGGAGGCAATGCGATTTGGGCAGGGCTATCTCTAAAATAGAAAGAAGTAGATGGACTTCTCAATGGATGGTTGTATAACTATAGAAGCCTAAATATATTTGACGTCAATCATTTGGATTGCCTCCAGGTCATTGTATCATATGGAATATGAGTGTAGGCCAAATATGTAGAATCAGTAATGACTAACCCACCTTGAGTAAATGGAAAACCAATGTTGCACATAGTCACAAAGTGTAGAGATCAATTAGTGCTCTCCCCTAATTTAATGGCTCATCATTCAATATGATCCAAATGTATAAGAGATCATCGTAAGTAACAAAACCTTATGTACCATCATTGCATAAGATAGTGCACAAGAGAATACCATTGAGATATTGTAGCATGGGATTATGGAAGAAAGATGCCTTTGCCCTACGTGAAAAGGAAAGGAATTGTTTGGTGATCTCTGCCCAGAATGAGCCTACTTTGAACTATGCACTATAGTGGTTATAATTTTCCTTGTGATATTTTTTCAACCAATCCTGGTCAACATCTAAAGAGATCGTTGTGTGGTCGGTGTCTTGTAAGGTGTGCTCCTCACCAAATAGTTGAAAAGAGTAGCTCAACTCATGACTCGTGGAGTAATGCATCTTGAATGAAGCAAGGAACTCAAGAGTAGAGTTCCTCAAAGACATGGTGCACTCTAAGGGGAATTAATAAATGAAAGAGAATGAAAGCATACGTTGAACAATATGCTAAATCCTACTTGTCTTAAGTGTGCTTGGATGTGCCCATCGAGGGAGTGTCACCCCAAGAAGTTCCATTGCCTTGTATGTGACATACCAAAGTTTTGCCATCTTGACTTCTAGAAATACGAATTCCTAGAATAGGAGATTAGTGTTCTTGATCTTTAGATTTTACCAAACAAGGTTAATAATATGCCCCGATATGATTGTTCATATCCTAATGCATAGTTGATGACTAACCCTAATGTAATGCACCATTGGTGACATTCATGATACATTAAGTGACTTTAGGTTAAGTAATCACATCAGATAGCATGACACACTCATATTTATTCAATAACCTAACTGTGACCCAATATGTGAATGAGTATATAAAATATGTGTCACATTGTTCACTAATGCATATATAATAACATAAATGTGACTAAGAAGGAATGGATGTGTATAAACGTGAATACATGGGTTTGGATGGTACCCAATGTGTCTAATAAGTGTAATTGAATATATATTAGACTTTCATGTAAAAATAAATCATTAATGCACCATTATTTAACTTAATGTGACATTAGTGGACTTAATAAGAAATTTTTATAAAATAGCTCATTTCGTATGAGATAATCTAATAAAACTCTAACGGAGATAACAAGAGGACATTCGAACTCCAAATCCTAAATTTGGAGGGTAATGCTAAAATATATTACTTTATTTTGAGATAATTGTGTTAAAACCCAATAGTTCTCACACTCATATAAGATAATTTCAAAACCCAAATCTAAGTACATAATCATGTTCTTTGGTACCTAATTAATCTAGATGTCAATGTGCAACCTAATCGGATAATGTTTACTACCTCAATTTAATTAGAGAAAACAATACCTAGATACCTAATCCCATTATTAATTGGACTTTGGTCTTATTTGATTTATGTCACCGATTTAGATGTCAAGCTGCTTTTCTTTGCTTGCATATGATTTTTGTGTCACGCCCCTTTTGGTTTTTATCGACTCCTATCATAACCTTTGGATGATAATCCAACGTCTGCTGGATCGTCCCCTTCTTGGAGTCTGCAGGCACTTGAAATCCACAT
Source organism: Alisma plantago-aquatica (assembly GCA_963693085.1). Lineage (NCBI taxonomy): Eukaryota > Viridiplantae > Streptophyta > Magnoliopsida > Alismatales > Alismataceae > Alisma > Alisma plantago-aquatica. The sequence goes on along the minus strand of OY856409.1, from coordinate 376,026,476 downwards.
AGTAATTGTGGCAGTACCTACTCTCACTTTTACCCATCTCTCCTCCTCATTAAAGATATTTTTGGGCACGTTTGGTTTCCCGATTTTAGCGGGATTGAACTGTACTCTCGAATGCAGCAACTGAAATTTATGTTTGCTTTGATGAAGATGGGAAATAACAAGAATCCAGCAATTTCCATTATACTGTGAGTGCTGGATAAGAGTTCCCATTTCAAGGGCATGTTTGATTTAACAGATCTGGCCGTATTGGATTGTGATTCTTCATCCAGCAGCACGAATCTTACGATTGGTTTCTTGTATAGGGAAAAAATAAGAAATCCTGTACTTTTCTTTTACACAGTGAGTGCGGGATGGCACTTTCCATTTCGATTCCGCGGGACGCCGTCCTCCTGCTGTCATGACTGTCGACGTTAGGCGTCTCAGTGACCTGGTCCCCACCTTTTACTTCATTGTCGCCGCTATTTCTACAGGCAACACCCTTTTTTCTTTCTTTCCAGTTTGTTACAGCTAGAGATAAACCAAACGTAAACTACACATTTTCGTCAACTTTGAAATCCCAATACAATCCTAATACAGGATTAACTAAATGCAGAATTCTCATGAATCCTGCTGAAACCTGGAAACCAAATGTACCCAAAATAGGCGGACGCCAAAATACAGGGAAGATCGACCCACCCGCACCTGTTGCCAGCTGTTGTGTGGTCCCCGCCTTTTCGTAGTTCGTTGTTCCGATGCATCTTTTCGTAGATCGCATCTAATTCAGCCAAACATAAACTTCCACATTACCGTATATCTGAAAATCAGCAATTGCTTTTACTGGGATCAAGTTTTTCCAGTATTTCTGGGAATCCAGTTAAATCCCAGAAACCAAACGTACCTAATTGTCTCTCCGTGTTCCTCATGCGGGGCCAAACTGGATGATCCCGATCTTGATCGGGATTTGGTTCGCCAGATTCCTAGTCAACGAAGACTTCTATCCTCTCCCATGTTTCCGTGCTTCGTTGGGTTTCCACATCTACGCATGACTTCAGACATTTATATAACGATCCCAACACATCCACGAAACCATAGTAAAACCCCTGAAAGCCTTTGTTTTCCATCGGGGATCTCGGCCACAACTCTGCCATCTCCAGTATTTCGTCCCGGACACCACCAGCTCGACGACACGGTCCCGACCTCCGAGTAAAGACCTCGATCGCCATTTAGACTCTGGGATCCCTGGAAAAGCTATTGGCAATTTCAATTGACCCAGGTAAGATGTCTGGTTGTTTCTCCTCTTTCTTACCTCCGTCTCTCCGTGGACAGCCGTTGGTTATGTATCGTTGCCGTTTTTCGTTCCTTTGTTGGTTTAGACTTTGGCATCATTGTTTGGTTTTCAGGAGAAGATTGTAGGCCTCCGTTGCACTCTATTTTTCAAATATGCAAGTTTGATCCCCTACTTCAGAGCCTCGAGTTGGTATATCGGGAGTCCATGGTGTGTTGTTTGTGAAGGAGATGATCGCCGGTTGTGTTACTATTTTGACCTTGTTTTGGTATTATATTTGTCACGCTAGTCATGGGTAGTGTAGTCTTTTCCTCTGACTTCAGTATCATCGCACTTTGATTTGATCTTGGGTAGATGTCTTGTACTACCCTGTGTCACTCATCAATGCGTGATATGAGCGTATTATTGTCTTTTCCTTTTTTTTAAGAATTCCAGTAAATTGAATTAAATTGCTAAATTCATAACAATTAATTTATGGTTGGGAGGGAGATGTCACTTGTGCTTTGCAGATTTTATAGCTTCTGCGCCACTTACACCGCTACTTAAGCCTGACAACGGCATACACCTCATCGCAGTTGGCACAATTTGGAGACGCCTAGTGTCCAAAGTTGCTATGGCAGGAGTGAGTAAAGATATGGCCAAGTATCTTAATGACTTCCAGTTTGGAGTGTGTGTATCTATTGGGACAAAGGTTTTTTTATGCAGTGTCAACAGAGTGTTGAACGTGCGACATAGCGATGGTTCTCTATCCATCCTCACAGTGGATTTTTCTAATGCCTTCAATCTGGTTGATAAGTCTGTCTTACTTCGCGAGGTGAGGGCGAGATGTCTATCTATTTCCTTGTGGGTAGAGTTCTTGTATGGCCAGGAAGCAAGGCTATACCTTGGGGGCGGACATATCTGGTCAGCCACTGGGGTGTCACAAGGTGATCCTTTGGGCCCACTTCTTTTTTCCCTTGTACTACATCCACTTATCCATCATATCTGGGATAACTGCAATCGTCTACTTCATGTGTGGTATCTTGATGATGGAATAGTTATTGGGGACACAGAGGAGTGGCCAAGATTCTAGGTATCATCCAGCGGTGTGGACTAGATTTGGGTCTAGTATTAAATATTCTTAAAATTGAGCTTTTCTGACCTACATGTGATGGTAGGGAGCTTCACAAAGAGTTGTTCCCAATGGATATTGGAAGACCTTTGTTAGGGGTGAAGTTACTTGGAGGAGTTGTTAGTAGAGTTAGAAATTTTATTGAGGGTTTGACTATGGAGAGTGCTTCTATGACTGTGAAGTTGATGCATCTTCTACCTCAGTCACAGTCGGGTGATCCCCAGAGTGATCTTCTTTTACTCCAATCGTGTATGGGTATTGTAAAACTTTTATTTGGCTTGAGAACTTGTCAACCTACGTACATGGAGGAGGTAGTAATATTGTTTGACAAAGGCTTATGAGCAGTGGCGTAGCCAGGAAATTTGGGATGGAGGGGCACCGTTATATACATAGCCATTTGCAGCCGAATAGGGTAGGGCACAATGGATATTTTCCACTAAATTCCAAATCAAATAGAGATCAAATAGTCTGAAAATATAGATCCTGGGTAGGGCACTTGCCCACCCAGGTCTATATGTGGCTACGCCACTGCTTACGAGGGTTTATTGAAGACATTGTAGTTTGTAGAGGTCCCTTTTTTAGAGACCTCCAATGTAGGGTGGCTTCATTGCCCATTCAACTTGGTGGATTGAGACTATATTCAACAGTTGAGGCTTCCTCGTATGCTTTCGTGGCATCTAGGACCCAATATAGGGTGCATTAGGATCACATCTTGCGAGATAGTGAAATTCACGGTATGGACTCTAACTTTGATTATGCTCTAGATCGTCTTCATGTCATGATTTCCTCCTTCAACCTCAGTTATTTTTTTAGAAAGGACACCGTCCCCCCAAAGGCCCAATGCTTTGGCGAGTGCTCTTTTTAGTAATATAATTGAGGACATGGAGGTTAAGTTTGACATGATTGTTAGACAAAAGGCAGTGTTTGGGTGTCTTCAAGCTGATCATGCTCAAGATTTTCTCCTTGCTATTCCTATTGATGGACTTAGTCAGCACATGTCACCCGTGGAGTACCGTAGTATCCTCAGATATCATCTCATGATTTCTTTATTTCCAGCCAATGAGATATGTCCTATTTGTCGTAAGGCGTGCTTATATACTTTTAGGGAGCATGCGGTTCTTTGCAGGGAGCTTCCAGGTTTTAAGTACAGACACGATCTTGTTAGAGACGTTCTATTTGATGTACTCATATGTGCAGGTGTTGCTGCTAAGAAAGAAGCACCTGTGAACTTTTTAACTGATCCACAAGAGGGGAGATCCACACTAAGACCTGTTGATATTTTGATTTTTGAATGGGCAGGAGGGAAATATGTGTGTGTAGATTTCACAGGAGTTTCTCCACCAGTGGGATTGAAGAGTGGGGCCTTTACAGTGGGACATGCTATCCTCAAAGATACTTCAGCTAAAGTGGTCAAGCATTAGAAAGCGTGTATTGAGAATCAACACACCTTCATCCCTTTTGGATTTGATACTTTTAGATTTTTAGCACCAGAAGTTGTGGAGCTTTTGAAGAGGGTCCAAAAAGTTATGAATAGTAATATTATGGCTCCTAAGTGTATGGATGTAATGTTTCAAAGGATTGGTTTTGCATCCAAAAAAGACTAGCGGTGCAGCTTGTTGCCCGCTTGTCTTCTATTTTGATGTAAAACTTTCATGTTATACTAAATAAAGGATTCTAATTATTTTTCTTATTAATCTACAAGTTAGAAAATTAAAATAAAATATGTTATGGAATCAGGAACATAAACTCTGATGGTAAAAGTTTTATAACCTACCAACATAATAAGAAGTCGATATTTCTAGGGTTTATAATATAAACTTTAATTAATGATTTATATACCTAATGTATTGTTATGTGAAATGGATAATCTGTATCTAGGGTTTGGATCCTGACCTGTTACACACATCCTTGAGGTATGTTGCATTCTCTTATGAGTCATATCAGTCAATTGTTTATTTTCACTCTCTGTCTCTTGGTCTTGATTGTGACATATTATCTTAAATGTCACATATTTACATATAGTTGAATTGATTGGTTTTAAATCTTGAAATTAGTCATATTGACTGTTATATTTACAAATTGAATCATATTCTTGTACCTTGTTGCTATTTCATTCAATTTGCATCCTGACGAGATTTTTGAACCACATTCAATGGAATCCCTAATTTACCATGTGTTGGCCATGATAGTATATTTGATCGTGCTTATACATCTTTTAGATGCCACTTTTTAATTTGAATACTATAATCTGACTACACTGAAGCCTGTCTCTCTATTTATTATGCATGTTTGGTTTATATATAACTTGTATAAGTACACATTAGGTGGTGTATCCCTATTGTGTGTATTGCTAACAGAGAGTGCAAGTGGTGATTCCTTCCCCTGGGTAACTATGTTGTGATGCCATTACTCCCCCAAAGATTATGATGGTGATGCCATAATATGTGGTGACGTCATATACCTTAAATGTTATTATATTAGTTATTGTTATGATAATCTACATGCAAAATTCTTAGTGTTTATTTGTACTCTGATTTGAGACTTAAAGGCAAGAATTGATATTTGTGAGCTTTTTTGTTTTATTCATATAATCCTTTCATTCTACTATATGAATAGTTTTCTTTTATATCCACTTGTATAGTACTTTTCTTTTCTATGGGAAGCCTTATTAATTTATTTGTTGTTTTTCCCTAAAATTTTCCAATCACTATTATATAACATACTGACTTTTATACTGACAACATCCACTTTGTCTTCTCTTGTGGGGTATGCTTCCAACCCCTCAGTAGAGAGAAAAGTGGTGTGGACCCCAGGTGACCAGGACTCATCTAGTTGTGTTTGATCTTTCTTGGGAGGTAGATTGAAGTAGTTGATTTTCCCTTTACAGCTTAGTTCCTATATTTTTCTCTTATGTACACCCCACATGGTGAAGAAAAATGTTAGACATGAGTATTGAAATAATTATATTTTTTCTTCAGCTACTACACTTTTGGTATTTGATACATTACATACTTGAATTATAGCATATCATCCAATATGAAAAATTAGTGTCTAGTTTGGCATTGGATGGCTTTCTATTATTCTTTTGACTAGGTTGAGTGGCTTCCCTATTGGGTCCCACTCCTTACAAATATGGTACCAAAGATGTGTATTTGATTAATATGACTATTCCAAATAAATAAAGGCCAAATTTCTCATTTGAAGATGGGTATAAATATACTCATCAAAATGCCCTGAACTTAAACCTTTGCTCGTCCTAAGTAAAGCATATAAAAGGGAGACAAACAATTGGTACTAATATCTAGGTTTCCTCTCCTAACTAAGCATACTTTGTGGTCCCCTTCCACCAAACACGATCATGCGATCCGGTCCTTTGAGGACATGTAGCCACACTTGGATAACCCCCGATTGGGGCTTGTTTCTCCATTCACTAAACTTCAAAACCTACAATGAAATGATTTCATCTCAGTAATACTCTTGATCTATCCACGCAAGGTAGAAGGGAGAACAAGTCAGGCCTGATTGGCTATAATTTTTTTGGAGGGAGAGTTTTGATAAGTCCCCTAGGTATAAAGTTTGGAAGAAGGGGGAGAAGAAGGCATGGCATAAACTCATTTCCCTAGTCTATCCTCTATTCAACTTGAGAACTTATTGGGATACAACAATTTTATTTGTCTCTCCTCTAGTTGACATTTTAATGGTTGCACTTACATTGACCACATGTTTTCTTTGGGCTCATTGGCCTCTTTTATTTTTGTCATTCCTGTAGAAGAAAAAAATGAAGAGGAGATATTTCTTTGAAGGGGATGTCACCCCGAACTTAGGGTTTAGCATACAATGGATATATATTTTTTAACGTGGATGGTGAAGAGATATGAAGCGATGCAAAAAAGGTGGGAATAAAAGGTTGACTTGTGGTTCTTCATTTTATTATTGCATTGGAATCAAATCATCATATTATATCAGTTATTCTAGTTAATGTGAGGCAAAGAAGTGTTTACACATATCGTTGCAAGTCATATTGGGGGCATGTGCGGCTTGGATTTTTTGAATCTTTTTGCTTATCGTCACTTTTTGCTTATTATCATTTCCAACGGAAAGGATGCATAATTTTTTTCCTTGGGGATCAGATATGTTCAAGACATGTATGTTCCTTAAAATTTTCTTTTTGCACGGGTTAACTCAAGAAAAAGGGGATATGAAATCTATTTGAATCTTAGCCAAATAAATAAAGGCCACAATTCACACAAAATGAAATCTATATATTTCTCATTTTACATACAAAAAGTATCCAAATAAATAAAGGCCACAATTCACACAAAATAGATGAATTTTAAAGACAAAAGTAAATAGAAGAAAAGAAAAGAAAGTGAAAATAGCACTGTTAGAAGAAGATAATTGGGTGGATTTGAATCTTACCACCCACCCCAACCTCAATCTTAAACCTTTTCTCATCCCGAGTAAAGCTAAGTCAGGATGGGGGGGATTAGTGGGATCTGAATGGGTTGTCATGTAGTCAAATCCCTAATATGTTGATTGTGGATCCAATAACTAATGTTCAGTGCCTACTTCATGGAATCATGGTGACTTAGCTAAGTAATATCTGTGTCAGATGTGCTATTGTTCATGAGAGGGTTGCATAAGGTGTATGTGATTTATTTGGTGAGCATGTCTCTATAATTAGTTCTCCATGCGGTGTTGCGACATCGCCACCTACTCTAGAAAAAGTTGCAGCTTAGGGGGTTGTATTCCCCATCATAATCTTCACGACTGTGCTTAGTACTTCTATTTTTAGGTGGTGGGCCCTTCACATTGATGCTCTTGGTAGGCTTTCCCTAGTGGTCATTGTTGGGAGGAGGTTCTTATTGGCCTGATAGAAGCACTGGATTTGTGCTGAGAGATCTTCAAGCTTGTAGGGTATATTCGCTGAAGCAAATTTGGCAAGGATGGGCAGAGTAAGTTGAGTCGATGAATTATGGAAGTAAAAATGTGCATAAGATTATGCAGAGTAAGAATTATGGATTCCCTACATAAGATTGTACAAGAAAGTATCCTATGGAGATATCAGACTACAAGGCTAAGTATTAAGGATGCCTTCATTTTTTTAGAGTTGGAATTGGATTTACCGGTGATTTCTCCCCATAAATTGTCTGCCTTATAGTCTTGATGATGATGATGATCTTAATTATCACAACTGGAGATCCCTTCATCCTCAACTTCTTGGCAGAAGATAGCGATAAGTGGATGGGAGCTAAGATTGCAGTTTTCACAAATTGTTAAAACACATATCTAAGCTTCCCATTCTCCTTACTTAGTTTCTTAAATGAGTCCAAGAGCACCAATGATAGTTCATGGAAGATTGGATGGGTATGATACATGAAAGAGTGACTATTACTTTGGCAAAGGGCATCGAGAGGCCCTTGAATTCCCAATTTTGATAAGGTGAGTATAGGCCCACTGGGGGAGAGTTACTCCGACCTTCTAGATGATGGCATAGCGATGGCGACATTCTTCAGTCAAGAATGTAAAGTACTTACTGGGAAGCAGAGTGGTTCTATCTTTGATTGGTGATTGAGATGTGGTAGTGGAACTCAGTGATGCCTTTGATACAAAGGGGCTCGTTTGGACTGTCTGTGACATTTTATCGAGAATTTTAACTTCATCGTCTGAGGGCCCAAAGTGGTGATGGGTCAGGACAACCGAAGGTGCTCTTTCAGTTGCCGATTATAAGTTGTGGTGGCAGGCAACGTCAAAAGGCAATCTTTTGACTCCGCTGACCCAATTTTAATTGCTCGTCCATTGTGACTTGTTCGATCTTGTCGCTCGACATGTCGTCAGGTTCCCTGATTCAAGGTTGTCTAGGTGATGAGAGTGTTCTACAATCGCCAAGCAGCAATAACAATTTGCTATATGTCAAGAAGCATTTTTGAATTCCCATGTCCTAGTGGTATGGTAAAAGGGCATAGCCATTGTTCAATTGGGTGTCTTTTAGTGAGTTTCGTGACTCATTAGGCAAAGAAGCTGTCTATGTTAGGTCAGAGTAACATTATTTTAAGTAGAACAACTCTAAAATAGGAAAGAAACGATGATAGTAAAATTGGGTTGCCTTCTGGGAGTGCCTTGTTTTTAACGTCATATGGCTCGACGTAATGTTGATGTCCTCTCCCTTTAAGTTCTTACTAGATTGTTAGGAAGAGAAAATTAAGGATATTAGGTAAAAGGTATTTTAGAAGATTAAATCTTACATAAGGGAAAACAAGGCACATAATTAAAAATAAGAAACTAAAAGGGGACAGGGTTGCCTCCCAATAAGCGTCCCATTTAACATTGTGGACCCAACAGATGATATTACAGTACTCACATGGAGCGTGAGAGTAGGGTTTACAAACCCTTGATTTCCATATTCCTAGGCCCTGGATCATGGTATGATAGAGTGCATACCTTGTGATAAGGATGTTCCTTATTATCTTCATGAAGTTTTTGGTGCTCTAATTTTTCAGGTCCAGGTTTACCTTCTACCTTGAAGACTTCAATCGAGTTATATACCTTCTTCAAATCTTTGAGAACTTAATAATTGATATTCTTCTTTCCTAGTTGAAGGATGAGCTTGAAGAATTTAATGTCTACTAAAGCTCTATGTGTGGCCAAGAATGATCTCCCCAAAATTAGTGGAAAATGAAGATCTTCTTTAATATGCATTACCATAAAATCACACAGGACATAAGTGTCGTGTCTGAACTTTACTGGGACATATTCAATTGTCCCCAAGATCTTTGTTATAGAGACATCTACTAGTTGGATAGTCATGTTCATCGACAAAAGATTGATAAATCCTAGACATTGTCACATGGTATACGTCATAATCGATATGCTCACACCTAGATCACCAAGTTCTTGCGGCATGTGTTGTTTCCAAGGAAGAAATCTATCCCAAATGACCCATGATTATTTTTCTTACTCCACATCTAGTTTTGCACTATATCAGAGGTTGTCTATGATATATTCATAGTCTCACATTCCTTGGTCATGTACTTTCTAGAAAGAAGATCTTTAGATATTTGTACCAGGTTGACATTTCATCAAACACATCAAGGAATCAGATGTCACATGGAGCTTCTTCAAGGTATGTTTGAATTTCATGAATCTATCATCCATCTTGGTCTACTTGAGATGAGCTAGATAGGGCACATGAGGTTTATATGCGAGTGCGTCTGGTGCTATTTTTGGTCCATGATTGGCTGCTGGTGGCATGATGGTTGAGTTCTCACTAGTATTTGGCTGAGTTGGCGTCACAGGAGGGTCAGGTGACACGATTTTACCATGTGTATAACGCAAGTGCACGCGTCAATGTAATATAGGCCTTTGTGAGGCCCGAGTCGAACTCAAGGACACTGAACTATCGGTAGACTACTACTAACTACTCGCAATCAGCCAGACTAATAAAAAGGTTATGAGAGTTGTTATAAATTAAAAGAAAATAAAATAAAACAAAGAAATCGATTAAGTGTTTAGTTTAATCAATTCAAATGGAGATCTTTAGGATTGTGATTTCACCACGAGTTTTCATTGTATAAATTTCCACATAGTTAATCAGATTCATCTCTCAATCCGGGTAGTGGCCTGTAGTCAGAATTGTTCACTGTCGTGATACAATTCACTACCTAAGTCTAGGTTGGTTCCACCGTCATAGTAACCTATACCCTAAACTAGGTGCATTAGAATCGACCTCTGGGTTTCCACCATTAACCTTACATCACCTTGTTCAAGGGATTTGTTAATTAATGTGAATTTCATCTATTTTCAGCCGTTAATTCTTCTTTCAAAGTAATTAAAGGCATTAGATTATCATTATGGTGATCAAGCATAACAATATAATTGAGAAAACAAAATCATATCATGGATTTAAGAGACAAATTATGAATTACTATGATAAAAATGTCATACAATGCTTCCCCGGGCTACTGCCGGTCCTAAAGATAGAAGGGATTAGCCCCACATGTTCATCTCAGAGCAAAACATGGTTGAAGAAAGGAGAAACATGGATAAAAATGTGGATAAAGTGATGAAACCCATGAACAGAGAAGATTTGATCATTCCTCGGTGTAGAGTGCGCGATCTACAACCTTTCGGCGGTGGAAAATGTCTTCTTCGGCTTCCGGATCGGTCGGGGCGTGCTTCTGGGCTCCGTTCTTCTCTCCACACCTTCTCGGGACATGTGCAGCGGCTAATGATGTGATCCCCTCCTCTTGGCCGCCGTCATTAGGTATAATCACCGAGTTAGGTTGCAAAAATATCACAACCTTTGGATTAGAGCCGATCTGAAGCAAACTCTGATATGACGGTGTCGATACCATTGACGCGGGTCGATGGTATCGACTCCTCACAATATCTGCAATCCTTCTTCCTTTTCTGTCGTCTCGCCTGATCCTGGCTCGATACCATCGATGCGGGTCGATGGTATCGACACCCTTAGGCGTCGGTTTTACCCCTTTTCCGTCATTGAAGCTGAAAGCATCGATAGTGTCGACTGTGGTGTCGATAGTATCGACGGACTGGTCGCCAACAACCTGACGGTACGTCGCTACCATCGACTACCCAGTCGATGGTATCGACTCTGCATTGCTCCTTGTGGCTTCCTGCCTGTGGCTCCGTCAATAGTATCGAATATTGTCGATGGTATCGATAGCTGCAGATATGTGTTTTTCCTGAAATTGCAAAACAAAACCACATTAGCCGAGATAAAACCTATTATTGTAATCATTTATGCTCAAAACAATAAAATAAAAGAGATTTGACACTGAGAAGGATCATAGACTAAAGTAAGTGAATTATGCAATATTAACCACCAAAATGACCAATAAACACATAAAACGCAAGTAAAACAAGTCTACAAATGTGACTCAAAATCATCGCATCAAACTCCCCTAAGCTTGAACATTGCTCATCCTCGAGCAACAAAACTCTAGAATAGAATTGCGAGAGTCAACTAAAGAACAGATTATCACAATAGACTGCACCATATGATCCCCGCCAGACATTCACATTCCGGCCCTCACTAACCACGGAATGATAATTACCCTAAAGGCGACAATAATCATCCATAGAAGATATCTACCTCAAAATTGATGAACACTATCACATAAGGCAGTTAACATAATAAAATCCTCCAGTCCAGACTCGGTGCATCTTGTGATCTTCTATCTACGTTGCTCGTCCTAACTACCATCTAAATGGAAGAAGCTCTCCTGGTCTTAATGAGTGAGGAGAAAATCATGGTGGCCTACCAATTCGAGCAACGGGTGGATGGAATGGGTGGCTTGTGGAAGAAATAGAATCATTTTACGGTTTTAACATGCACAAGAACAATAATGACCTAAATGATGCATATGCAAATAAAAATGCCCTAATTCCTACATTTGGGTGGAATGATGCATGCACTATCATTCCATCTCCAGGTGAGATGGAATATCTAAGAAAATACACCATGCACTTATTCTTCTTAGGATGCAAGTGAGAACAAATTCCTTTCTCCCTCTCATTCCTACTTACTTCCCAATTCTTTTTTTTTAACTTTTTTTTCAACTTTTATTATTATATATATATATTTTTAAACCCCTTATTTTCATAGCTGACAATGAATTATTTGTCGGGCTCACTCATTGCTGCATAACTTATACATTTGAAGCATTCAGAAGGTATGGAACAAGTTCATCACCTTTTATGTTTCAGAAGACATAAGATGCATGATGTACTATATGCACAAAAATGTGAATGCAACTACAAAATGATAGGTATGCAACTAAATGACATGCGCCTAAAGATAATGTGCATGTATAGCTATTCTATCTTTTTTTTCTTTTCATGCAAAAATATGTGAAAATAGTTGCAATGCAAGACCTATCTACATGGGATGCAATCAAAGAGATGAAAACCGCAACGTGCTTCCATTTCTTATGGTGGGGTATGAAAACAATGGGGTGGATAGATCACAAGATTAATTTATTGAACCTTTGGAAGTTATTATGTGTCCCTCCTTACTCACCTATGTAGTGATTAAGAGGTTTCTCTCTCTTATTTCAAATTAAGGTCTCATTATCATTTGGTCAGTTTAGTCTCAAACAACCAATTCCGTCCACTTTTCATGAATCATAGGAATGCACAGTTGTGATTTCCTATTTTAGAGTTGACAAACCCAATTATTTCCTTAAGTTATGTTCTCAGAGTTGAACAACACAAGCTTGCAAAAATACTAAAAATTTTAAATTTGCCCCTAATTCCCATGTACAAGCAACGAGATGACACATGACTTAAGACATCCACAAGTACACTAGATAGAGTGTGGATCCTACAAAAAAACTAAGAACTACAAGAACTAAATGACAAAAGACAAAACAATAAAAACTAAAAAACTAGGAAAAATAAAGGATAGAAACTGTTCCAACTCCCCCCCTAAGCTTGAATTCGACTATGGCCTCATAGTCAAAAACAACCTTAAAAGGTGGAATAGTGATACTGATCATTCTGCAGGTGGAGGTGGGTACTGTGGCGCTGTGGGGTCCCATGACGGGTACTGCTCCTGGAAGCTCGGATCATACTGGGGCATTGGTGGAGGTTGTGGATACCGCACAAAATAATTTTGGCTCCAGTAATTGTCGTATAAGGGCTATTGCTGCATCTCCATCCTATGCAACTTATCGTGGATGTTCTGTTGGTTGTCGAGGAGGAGGTGCTCATTCTCGAAAATTGCCCTCTGGTTCTCTAACAGGCGGTTCGTGGTATCCTGAATATCGGCGTATGAAGCTGTATGCTGCTGGTGCGTCTGATGAATCTCCTGCAGCATTGAGTACATCCCTTGCATGGAGTAGGCATCCTCTCCTTGATGAGAGGGATGAGGTGGCGGATGTTGTGAAGATGAAGATTCACACGGATGGAAGCGGGGATGCTCCCGGGGTGCTACTCATGCCCAAAGAGGAGTGAAAGCCTCCTCTTCCTCTTCATGCTCGTCGTCGTCATTATCATTGTCGTCATTACCGCCATCTTCATCCGAGTCATCAATGGCTATGATGGCCCACCTGAAATGCTGAGCTCCCGCGATGTTGAAGACGGGGTCCGGAAGCGCACACTCTTGATATGCGTGATTGACATGGCAATGTGCATATGCCAAGCCATCATGGAGCAGGAGGAGGTTGGAACGGTACAGATGATGGAGGTTGACCTTGTTCCTGCTGGAAAGGGGAGTAAGCTGGGAAAAATCCAAACCAAGGTAGAGGGTCAGCGGTGTGATGAGCCCTCCAAAGTGGATAGGAGCCTTTCGCATACTCCTCCTCACGGCCAGCACGCGCGTCAAGAAGAACGCGCCCTAGTTGCACTCCTCGCACTTCAGCAGTTTGTGCAGAAAGAACAAATCCGTCTCTTGGAATTTGCTGAGAGACAAGTCGCCGCGAGCGAAGAGCGTGGTGCAGAGCATGCAGTGCAAAATCCGCACAAACGGATGCTCAAAGTCAGCAACTGCAGCGTTGTGGTAGATGACGGATTTTCCCAGAGGCGCAGTCACCAGCTGGGCGAAGATGGCGTCGTAATCCGTCCGGTTGTCTGGCTGCCGGTGCTGGTAGTCATCATGATACCAGTTATAAATAGAATTGAACTGGGTGAGAGTGAGGGTGTAGTTGTTATTGTAGAGTCTGAACGACACCCGCCCGTTCTTCCACTCTCTGTCGGTGGCGATCAAGTCATTGGGCACCGCATTGATGTCCAATGATGCCATGAGCTCTGCCACGAGTTCCTTGTAAGTCGGCCACTCGCCGAAGAATGGCTGGCCATCGGTGTGGAACTCCAACTCATCGGGCTTCCTAGTAATGTGTCTCGCCTGCCCCTTCAAGACGTAGGCGAGATTGTCATTGAACCCCAAGTCGCGGATCATTGCCCGATCGACGTAGCGGGTGGGCTCAATCTTTTCTTCAGCAACTCCTCGTACACCTTCCGGATCTCCACAAAAGGGTGGATAATCCTCGGACGAGGAATCGAAGCGGGTGGTGGAGGAATGAATTCAGGGATCTCCATTGGGGCCGCGCGTGAAGAAGATGCACCGGCTGAACGCACCATTTTTGCTGAGAAAGAGGAACAGAAGATGGAGCTCGGTGAAGGTCGGAGAAGACACACTCTGCTCGGTGAAGACTCGGTGCAGATCGTGCTCCTTGGATTCTCGTAGCCAGGCTCTGGTCGCTCAACAATGCACAAGGCACAAGTGGATGAAAAAGGCTCTGAATGTGTGACGTAATATGACAACCATCCCTCTCTTTTATAACCACAGTCGTCGCTGTTGTGCACTCGTCGATACTATCGATGCGTGTCGATGGTATCGACACCTATAGCACAACCCAATCTTCTACTAGTATCGACAGCTGTCGATAGCCTGATGTGGGGGCCCAGAATGATGACGCATCGATACCATCGACGAGGGTCGATGGTATTGACTCATCCCACAGATCGACTCTCTTAAAGCAGCGATCGCCGTTGATTGCCTCTCGTGGATCGGTGACATGTCGCGTCGATACCATCGACGTAGGTCGATAGTATCGACTCTTCTTAGGGAAAACACCCTCGCGAGGCTCGGCCGCCACTTCCTGCCTATAACTGGGTCGATATCATCGACAGGCCCGTCGATGGTATCGACTTTACTCAGACAAATTTCATCTGAATATCTTCAGGGATCTCACGAGTATCGACAGCCATGTCGATACTATCGACCCCGTTCTAGCGATGCGCTGATGGTAGGTCGATACCATCGATGAGGCCATCGATAGTACCGACTTAGAGATATTTTTGCAGCTGTCTAACTGTGCCCATGTTGATACCATCGACGCAATGGTCGATGGTATCGACCCTGCCTCAGGCCTACACACTGAATAAACGATCACGGTATCATTTTTACACTAAAAATAAAATCAAATCAAACTAAGTTACAAATGTGATAGAAAGTAAATGAAACTACCAATGGCTGGGTTGCCTCCCAACAAGCGCCCTTATTTAGCGTCTTAGGCTAGACGAAATCAAGCTCCTCATGCATCCGTAAGTGCAATGAGTTTGATCTCATGCACTTTCCTAGTGTAATCCTCACCGAAGTACAACTTTAATCGCTGTCCATTAACCAAAAATGTTGTCTCGCCATCACGCACCATGATTTCTCCATGTGGCCTGACCTCCTATACAGTGAAAGGTCCACTCCATCGGGATTTCAATTTCCCAAGATGCATCTTCAACCTTGAGTTGAACAAGAGCACACGATCTCCCTTCTTGAAGACACACATCTGAATGTGTCGATCGTGAATCAACTTCGTTCGCTCCTTGTAAATCCGTGAGCTTTCATATGCATTCATCCTCATCTCGTCAAGTTCATTCAGCTCTAGCAAGCATTTCTCCCCTGCCTCATCATAGTTCAAATTCAGCTTCCTTAGCGCCCTATGCTCCAGTTCCACCGGCAAATGGCAGGCCCACCCATAATCCAACCTAAAAGGTGTAGTGCCTATAGGTGTCTTATATGCCGTCCTATACGCCCATAAAGCGTCCGGTAACAAGGTACTCCAGTTCTTCCGTGTCGAAGCCACTGTGCGCTCCAAGATCTTCTTAATCTCTCTATTGGAGACTTCGACTTGCCCCTGTGTCTGCGGATGGTACGGGGTACCAATGTTGTGCTTTACCCCATACTTTCTCAATAATGCAGTGAACTTTTGATTTCTGAAGTGGGTACCTCCATCGTTGATAATCATCCTTGGTACACCAAACCTGCAGAAAATATAGTCTTTTACGAACCTGCACACTATAGTAGCATCATTAGTCCTAGTGGGTATTGCCTCTACCCACTTCGATACATAGTCAACAGCCAATAAAATGTACAGGTTAGAGTTTGAGGACACAAAGGGTCCCATGAAATCAATACCCCACAGATCAAATACCTCAACTTCTTGAAATACATTGAGGGGCATCTCCTGTCGCTTTGAAATATTACCTTCCCGTTGGCAGGAATCACATCGCTGCACATAGTCATATGCGTCCCGAAACAATGTAGGCCAATAAAGGCCGCTCTCAAGTACCTTGGTTGTTGTTCTAGAACTGTCATGATGACCTCCCGTGGGTAGAGTATGACAATGATGAAGTACACTCTCATACTCAACCTCCGGTACGCACCTGCGCAACACGCCATCCCTGCATTGCTTCAACAAAATGGGGTCATCCCAGAAATAATATCACAAAGAATGGAAAATTTTCTTTTTCTCTTGATATGTCCAATCATCTGGGATAATTTTGCAGGCAAGATAATTAACAATATAAGAGAACCATGGATCTTTAGATTTAACAGAAAGAAGTTGCTCATCAGGGAACGTCTCAGTAATGGGTATATGAATGTCCTTCTCATCTACCCTTTCCAACCTAGACAAGTGATCCACAACCACATTTTCTATACCCGCCTTATCTTCAATTTCAATATCAAATTCTTGTAACAGTAAGATCCACCTAATCAGTCTAGGTTTGGCATCTCTCTTTTCCATCAAGTATTTTATGGAGGAGTGGTCCGTCCATACCACGACTTTAGATCCTACCAGATATTGTCGAAAGTTTTCAAACGCAAAAACAACGGGGAGAAGCTCTTTTTCAGTTGTCGTGTAATTCAGTTGTGCTTCATTTAAAGTTTTGGACACATAGAAAATCACAGCGGGTTTGTTGTCAACACGTTGTCCTATAACGACCTCTACTGTGAAATTCGATGCATCACACATCAATTCAAACGGCTTTGTCCAGTCCGGTGTTTGTACAACCAATGCATAAATTAATTTCTGTTTAAGCACATTAAATGCATGCAAACATTTTTCATCAAAATCAAAGACCGCATCTTTCTCCAACAGCTCAGATAATGGTTTAGCGATTTTTGAGAAATCTTTTATAAAGCGGCGATAAAAACTGGCGTGACCTAGAAAACTCCGTACCCCTTTTACCGAATTCGGTGGGGGTAATTTGGAAATAACTTCAATCTTCACCGGATCTACTTCCAACCCCTTGCTAGACACTTTATGTCCAAGCACGATCCCTTCACTAACCATCATATGGCATTTCTCCCAATTGAGAACTAAGTGTGTGTCCTCACAACATTGTAAAACTTTATCTAGATTATATAAACATTCATCGAAAGACGCACCATAGATAGAGAAATTGTCCATAAAGACCTCGAAACAACATTCAACCATATCGGAGAAAATGGCAAGCATGCAACGCTGAAAGGTTGCTGGTGTGTTACACAAACCAAAGGGCATACAGTGGTACGCAAATGTTCCATAAGGACAAGTGAAGGTGGACTTCTCTTGGTCCTTAGGATCAATGGAGATCTGATTGTAGCCCGAATAACCATTGAGAAAACAAAAATGAGATCGACCTGCTAATCGCTCTAAAATCTAATCAATAAATGGAAGCGGAAAATGATCCTTCAACATAGCAGAATTCAATCTACGATAATCTATACACACGCCACCCGGTTACCAGGCGGGTCGTGACCGACTCATTCAACAGATTATGAGTAACAGTAATTCCCCCCTATGTGGGACTCACCAATGTCGAGTCAGATATAACATAGATGATGCCTGCAGAAAGGAGCTTGATCACCTCCTTCTGGACGACCTCCATCATGCTAGGATTTAGTCTGCGTTGTGGCTGGATTACGGGTTTGGCTCCTTCCTCGAGCCGGATCTTGTGCTGGCACAGTGTAGGGGAGATCCCCTTGATGTCCGTAACCGACCACCCGAATGCAACTCAGTGGTTCTTCAGCACGATCAATAGTTGATCCTCCTCCACGACACTCAGATATGCTGAGATAATCACTGGTAGCTTTTCACCCTCAGCTAGAAATGCATATTTCAAGTGAGGCGGCAGTGGCTTCAAGTCTAACTCTGGCGGACTGATCAACGATGACTGAAGTAGTGGTGGGAGTTCTCCAAGATCTTCATAGTACCTAGCATAAAAACAAGGCAGAACTTGAAGCATCTTGACGCATTCTAGTATTGACTTGCTTCTCATCCCATGATGTGTTATATTGACCAGGCTAGCTTCAAGAGGCAATTCTGGATATGCATCAAGAATAGAACTTGTTATGGCATCATCTTCAGTAGAAGGAGGGATGTCCTCCTCTTCATCATTCAGAAAACCCACAACCTTGCTAAGAGAAACAACTTTGGTCTGCTCCATAATGTCTACAGCTAGTGTCCCCTTCTCTACCTTGGTCATTACATGAGCCATATCTAGAAATGGCTTCCCTAGATAGAGAGAAATATTCTGATCAAAGTGCTTTACCATGTGGCATTGCTCCTTTGCTTTTGATTGCGTTGTGCTTGAGGGCATAACCATTTCAAACCGATCATCAGCGATGCCCAAGGTCAAATGGCCTCTTCCCATCTCAAGTATCATATCTGCAGTAGCTTGAAAGGGTCTTCCAAGGAGTAACTCATTTCCTTATTCGTCCTGCATTTCCATTACCACAAAGTCTGCTAGAAATACAAACCAATCTACTTTAACCAACACATCCTCGCAAATACCGTACGGCTTCACCACAGAATTGTCCGCCAACTGAATCATCATATTGCTTGGCCTTGATTCTTTCAGTCCCAGCTTCCTAAATGTAGAGAGAGGCATCAGATTTATACTCGCCCGGGAGTCACACAGTGCTTCACCGAATTTCACTTTACCAATGTAATAGGAAATATTGAAGCAGCCCGGATCCTGCCTTTTAGGTGGCAATGTGCCCATAATGAAGGCACTCACCTGTTCCTTAAGAACCACGACCTCAGTATTTGGGATTTTTCTCTTCTTTGTGATTATGTCTTTCAAAAACTTGCCGTAAGAGGGAATCTGCTCTATTGCCTCTAACAATGGAATGTTGACAGAAAGTTTTCTAAAGCTATCTAGAAATTTCTTGAACTGAGCGTCTACTTTCTTGGCTTTCACACTATTTGGATATGGGACCGGGATATTCTGTGCCCTTTGATGTGGTGGCACATATGGTATCTTCTTCAATGTCTCCTCCTCAGTAATGACTGGTCTATTGTGACTTCCTCTACCACATCCTCTATCGGCTCTGTGATTGGAATAAGAACCTCCTCTACAGCCTCACTTGTGGTTTCTGACTGGGGTTTGCTTGGTTCATCGGCCCTGGGGTTTAAAATCTTCTTACCGCTCCACAATAGAATTGCCTTAGCTTGTTGGTTTCCTCCTCGAATGTTTGTGTTTCTGGGAAAACCTTGTTGTGCTGGCTTCTTTAGATTTTCTATCTCAGCTGCCATCTACGCCAAAGATGTCTCTATTATCCTCATCTGAGCCCCGTGACTTTATAAGGTCTGCCCAAATTGATTCATAAATTCTCCTTGTTGCTTAATCTGTTGGCCAAACGTGCTCATGAGTTCTTGATTCTTCTTGATTACTTGATTGAGCAACTCATTGCTCTTATCCTCCGCCGCCGGTTGGGGTTTTGCGTCAGGGTCCTGTAAGAAATTATTTGGGTCCTTCCATGAAAATTTATTATCTTTCCTCCAAGAATAGTCGTTATTTCTGTACCCCTACTGTTGGCGCATAAATTTCACTTGAGCTTCATCCTCGGATTTTGTGTCTTCTTTTGCAAGTCATTTCTTGGTGAGAAGGTCCATCTTCTCATTTATTTTTTGATGGCCTTTTACTCACCTGTAGCCCGAACATGTTCTACTGCGTCTCTGTCGCCCCAAGATTGCTTTTTGGCCATGTTCTTTAGAATTTCCCAACACCTTGCGCTTGTGTTGTTTAAGAAGAAACCTGAACTTGCTGAATCCAGATTACTTCTATCATGCTCGAAAAGAGCAAAATAGAAGATTTTAACTTGTTTCTCCTTGTCAAGCCCATGATGTGGGCACCTCCTCAGCAAGATTTGGAAACGCTCCCAAGTCTCAGAGTAAGTCTTCCCAACCTTTTGAATGAAGTTATGGATCTTCTGTACCAGATCATTCGTCTTCTCGGGTGGAAAGAATCTCTCAAATAACACCTCGACCATATGATCCCATGATTCCACATACTCATCATCAAGATTATGTAGCCATTCTCGTGCATTTCCCACTAGAGAGCTGGGGAACAGCTTCAAGTACAATGTCTCATGTGGAAACCTGTCAATCTTGATCATGTCGCAGTTCTCCACGAACTGGCTAATGTGAGTCACCGGGTCTTTGTTTTAAAGCCCGTGAAATGCATTTGATTTGACCAAATTTATTAGGCCTAGATCGATCTTATAGTTGGGAATGTTGATACCCTGCCTCTTGATCGGCCCTTTAGATGCAGATGTAGAAGACGCCTTAATCTTCTGCCAGATTGTCTGTTCCTCCACCATAGCTTCTAGTTCAAAGTCTGAATCAATATCTTCAGGTCAGTTTTGAATGTTATTCTCCTCGTCGTCTGGTCCCAACAGTGGAACCTATGGTGATAGTTACGCGTAGTCTGTGCTACGCGTCCTCACCATGCACTAGTACCTGTAAAATAATAATTTAGGTTCAGTACCATGCTAGATGATTTCTAATTATGAAAGATAAACTATGAATTTCAAAAATGATAATAAAATAATAAAAAAATATGGCCTAGAGTGGCCGCTTGCAGCACTCGTAGTGCTGACAATTTGTCATGTCCCCGGAAACGGTGCAAAAATTTGATACGGTTTTACCGTGCGTATAATGCAAGTGCACGCGTCAATGTAATATAGGCCTTTGTGAGGTCCGAGTCAAACTCAGGGACACTGAACTATCGGTAGACTACTACTAACTACTCGCAATCAGCTAGACCAATAAAAAGGTTATGAGAGTTGTTAAAAATTAAAAGAAAATAAATAAAACAAAGCAATCGATTAAGTGTTTAATTTAATCAATTCAAATGGAGATCTTTAGGATTGCGGTTTCACCACGGGTTTTCATTGTATAATTTTCCACATAGTTAATCAGATTCATCTCTCAATCCGGGTAGTGTCATGTAGTCAGAATCGTTCACTGTCGTGATACAATTCACTACCTAAGTCTAGGTCGGTTCCACCATCGTAGTAACCTATACCCTAAACTAGGTGCATTAGAATCGATCTCTGGGTTTACACCATTAACCTTACATCACCTTGTTCAAGGGATTTGTTAATTAATGTGAATTTCGTCTCTTTTTAGCCGTTAATTCTTCTTTCAAAGTAATTAAAGGCATTAGATTATCATTATGGTGATCAAGCATAACAATATAATTGAGAAAACAAAATCATACCACGGATTTAAGAGACAAATTATGAATTACTATGATATAAATGTCATACAATGCTTCCCCGGGCTACTCCCGGTCCTAAAGATAGAGGGGATTAGCCCCGCATGTTCATCTCAGAGCAAAACGTGGTTGAAGAAAGGAGAAAAATGGATAAAAATGTGGATAAAGTGATGAAACCCCTGAACGGAGAAGATCTGATCGTTCCTCGGCGTAGAGTGTGCGATCTACAGCCTTTCGGCGGTGGAAAACGTCTTCTTCGGCTTCCGGATCGGTCGGGGCGTGCTTCTAGGATCTGTTCTTCTCTCCACACCTTCTCGGGACGTGTGCAGTGGCTAATGACGTGATCCCCTCCTCTTAGCCGTCGTCATTAGGTATAATCACCGAGTTAGGTTGCAAACATATCACAACCGTTGGATTAGAGCCGATCTGAAGCAAACTTTGATCTAACGGTGTCGATACCATCGACGCGGGGGTATCGACTCCTCACGATATCGGCAAGCCTTCTTCCTTTTCTGTCATCCCGCCTGATCCTGGCTCGATACCATCGATGCGGGTCAATGGTGTCGACACCCGTAGGCATCAGTTTTACCCCTTTTCCCTCGCTGAAGCTGAAAGCATCGATAGTGTCGACTGTGGTGTCGATAGTATCGACTGACTGGTCGCCAGCAACCTGATGGTACGTCGCTACCATCGACTTCCCAGTCGATGGTATCGACTCTGCACTACTCCTTGCGGCTGGCTGCCTGTGGCTCCGTCGATAGTATCGACTGCTGTCGATGGTATCGACAGCTGCAGATATGTGTTTTTCCTGAAATTGCAAAACAAAACCACATCAGCCGAGATAAAACCTATTATTGTAATCATTTATGCTCAAAACAATAAAATAAAAGAGATTTGACACTGAGAAGGATCATAGACTAAAGTAAGTGAATTATTCAATATTAACCACTAAAATGACCAATAAACGCATAAAACACAAGTAAAACAAGTCTATAAATGCGACTCAAAATCATCGCATCATCAGGTATCCGAGCTTTGGCTGGAATGTCTATCGGTTGGTCATTCGAATGACTCAGGGCCCAGACTGGGTGCTTCCATCTTCACAATGAGGAGACACTACAGTTGTGGGATCGGAGTGTAGAATACACATTCCTAGACCTTGTTGTTACTACATTCTACTATTCTAGATGTTTGGGGTTGCTTTTGAGTTGACCTATGATTGTTCCCACTGGATCTATTGACTAGCCACTAGTCAAGCGATCTGAGAGTCTAATGCTTTTTTATTGGATGTGGCATTGGCTAGTTGAGTCTGGTATGTCACCATCATTTTCTAGAGAATCATTACAAGATCTTGTGTTGGCACTGATTATGAGCATGATTTGGATTTTAATATTGTTGCCACTACTAGTAGTTTCTACTTGGGAACTTAAATCTATAATTTCCTTGCTTGTACGATCCATTATAGTTTTTTGAAGTTCTGACTTGAGTAGCTTGCAGTGAAGTCTATAAAGCGGTATTCTCGGCTCAGTTTGGATTCCCATACTGGAAATATAGGTGATTACGAGCCTAATTCGGATATTAGTACTCATCCACTGGAATAGTATGGACATAATTAACAACTTTGTCTTGGGAGACTATATACTATTGCTCAGCCTTGTTTTTGTGGAATGCAACATACAATTGTTGGCAATGGATTGTGTTGTGATCTACTGCATGGAAAAATTCACAAGATGGTGCAATTATTTGCCCTAGGGGTGTCATCGGCTGGTTCTTCCTCACGCACGCACTAAAGGATTTTTCAAGATTATCCTACTTAAGAAAGAATGCATTTGTGATTCATATATGGACTTTACTTCTAAATGATCTTCCACCATAGCTACTTTTAGAACACCTTTACTAGAGGGCCTTCCCCAATGAGTCTAGTTTTCAGCGGAAAGGGTGACGATCTTTAGTGTGCTATCTAAACTCTGCCGAATCAAATCCATCAGAGGAGGAGTCAAGCAACTTCTTAGTTTTGTCAATGACACCTCAATATAAGAATTCAATTATTTGATTTTCCGGAATGCCATATTGTGGGCATATGCATAGAAGTTCATTGAATCATTCTCATGCTTCATATAGGGACTCCTCTAGCACCTAATTGAATCTAATAATTGACCTATGATTGAATATGTCATTGTGGGTGGATAAAATTTATTTGGAAATTTCCTTTCTAGAGCTTCCCATGTTGTGGTTAGATCCCCTCAAAGGGTGTTGTATCATAGTCTAGCTTTATCGAATAGGGAGTATTTGAAGAGATGCAACCACATGGCATCATCAGTGTCACCAGTTGGCCTCATCATCGAGCAAAGATCGATGAATTTGAGGAAGTTTTCATGACATTCATCTCAATCCTTCCAGTGAATGCAAAATTTTGCAAAAGACTAACTCACTGGGTCGTGATCTCAATTGGATCGCCTGGGGGTTGGACTGAATGAGTCAAGTCGACACTTTTAAGGATAGAAAAATCCCTCAATTCTTTGGCATGCTCTGTTACTTGGGCTGCTTCTAAGCTCATCTTTAATTTGGCTTCCGCTTGAGTCTTGTCTTCCACGACGAGTAGTTCTTGTTGAGCTGTGATAGTCGCTTCAATTCACGCTTGAATAGATGCCTCTGTAGTTGCTGCATCCGCCATTAGCTTTCTCCTTGTGAAGTCTTTTGAGAGTTCTCTTGATATCAAGATCATATAACAACCCAAATCAAGGCTTTTGGATCTTCGCATGTGACAAGAGTACCTGAGAGAAAATAGACTATTCGTAAGTCAGTAAGTATAGTTCTAGAGGATATACAATAATATTAAGTATAAAAAGAAAAAATGAATTACACCTAAAGTTCTAAAAATATATATAACGACTGTTGGTCCCGACAACAATGGCAATTTTGTATGGGACTCCTAACATCACACCAATAAAAACCCTAAGGGATATACCCTTAGGTTTAACCAAAAGTTGTGAGCTAATTCCCCACTCCATACGAATGGAAGCCTTATTGCAATATACTTAAGGATCAAACCTAAAGGACAATATTTTCAAGTAGTTATATATATATATATACATATATATACATATATATATATAGAAGTAAGTAGTAATACTTATCACCAAGAAAGTTGGTTCATTGATTAAACTAAATATAGGCTTAAATACTACACCCTCATGGGATATAGATCATTGCATGGATCAAACTACCTTGGAACTAAACAGTCTCAGTATCCAAGTTCCTAGTTCATCTGGTTGGACTCCCTAACCATGGTTGACGAGTCTCGTCATAGTAGCAAATTGTAACCCAATCACCTCACTATACCTTGCTGACACTTCAAGGGGATAACAAGATCGTTCTAAAGTTCTAATCATGATTACTACAACCTGCACATCTGTGATTATAACATACATGCAAAGCAAGTGATCAATTCACAAGGCAAGGAGATAATCAGAATGATACTTTATTTAGAAATAGGATTGTTGAGTTTAGATACAGGTCAGAATAAAATACGAGCTATTGGGGTTAGTCCCTATGCTCGTGCATAAAGGTATACTATCTCATGGCAAGGGACAACAACAATTAATATAGGTAGAATGACAGATGGGACCATGACGCCCGGTGGAGAAACACCACTCTCTCCACTACAGTGGCCGCCACATTGCTCCTCTTTAGGGTTTGCACTGCGTGATGTGTTGCCTCCAATAACTTATTAGAGACCCTTACAATGGATAACTGGGGTCCCTTTAATAGATGCATTTCTTGTTGTTGAAACCCTAATGTTAGATACTTGTGATCGAAGGTAGTTGATTGCATGGCCCGTACTTGGTCCACCATGTGACTCACGTGAGTTTCTCAATCTAGACATTGTATCTGGTTCTCTAGAAAACCAGTGTGGGTTGAATCGGGGTAGGCTGGATTAGGAGAGCATGCATTAGAGGTGAAGAATCTGGGAGGCTTTGGGTAGACAGTTGCTCGAGTCGAGTGAGTGGCAACGCCTATTTCCTGACTGGGTGATTAGAAGATGGTTGTTGGATAGCTTTTGGGTTCTTCCTTCCCTTGAGGTATGACATCTTGAGGGCTTGATCATCCTTCTAGGAAATGAAGTGTATATTTGGTTGTTTCTGCATTAAAAGTATATAAAATGCATTAAAGTCAAAAAATGGAAGATAATTGCATTTAAGTAAATATAAGACTAAAACTAAGAAATAAAAACACAACAAAAGATAAAAAGTGAATAAAACTGCATACTAAGATGGGTATAAATATACTCATTAGGGGGGCGATGTGAGAGGAGCAATCCAGTGGGTAGGCTTGCGGTGTTCCATCAGATACAAGAGGTGGTTTTGTATGTAGAGAAGATGGTTCTTCAACATGAAGAATGATTTACATCCTCTATGTGACTAACTCCTCGGTCGTATGCTTGCAAGCCTGGACATTAGGTGATGTAGCATCATCAAAGATAGACTCAGAGCCCCAAAAAATGTCATACATCCCTAGATCACCTTTGATATGTCACTCCCTAATTCAAATTCCATATGGTGTGATTGGGAGTATGGATTGGGACCTAGATAAGGAGGGTGGAATTATCTTAGCTGCCTTCCCCTTGTCTTCCTGAAGGGGTTTATCTTATGTAGGGTACCACAGTCAGAGTTCCTAGAAAATGGTCTAGGCTTCCTCCTCTTTTGTGAGGAATTTTGTGTTCCTATTGAAGAATGAGTCAAATGACCAATATATGGTGAGTCAGGAAACTCTTTCGGGTGTAGACATGATGTAGGAGTTTGGATCGATGGAGAAGGTGGCGGCGGTAGGATGTGCTGAAAAATTGATCAACATGAATGACTCGACTGTTTGGCATAGTGAGCTTGGATAAGAGGGGAGAGTGAGTCATGTGGTAGCTGGGCAAGAATCTTCCAATCAATGGAGGGCTATGCATGGTTAGTTGATTGACTACTGATGGCTCGTCGATCGGCTGGAGTTGATTGGGTGATGGAAGTGGGGTGAGTAGGGTGGAACTAATGGAGCATCACTAGTCATCACTAGTCCTTGAATCTAGAGAGGTTATGTGAGAGGAGATCTAGGGCAACGGGGGAAGGATTAGTCAATGTCGACCCCCTTATCCCACAAAGTGTATATGCATAATAAAATTATCTGGTATCCCACATCATGGGTTACAAGACACCCGATAGCATGCTTCATGGCATTGTCTTGTGATGTGGTTAGTCATTTGACTTGACAAGAGAGTCGCCCGACCAATTGTAATTTTGTTTTACAACAACTTTATTAGATCTCATATGATCTATGGGTCACCTGACTGGAAAAGTGGGTCACCCATGTGCTTGTACTCTGGGTTTATAGTTAGTTCATTGAATTAGGTGGGAACTATGGGTCACCTGATGTGTGTCGTTAGAACAACAAATTAGTAGGAAAAGTCCTAGAGTTTAACCCATCTAACAAGGTAGTCGATTTGATGCAAGAAACAAATCAGCTTTCTGGTAGTAAGGTAACGATCCAAGGGATGTAAAAAAGATGGTTGAAATCCAATACCAATAGCGAGAACTAGAAGGAAAATCCAATTTGTTGAGAGTTTGATTATGTTATGATTGAAAAAAAAGTGCAAAGATAAAATTTAACTAATCAAAGTTAGAAAGAAGTGGGGTTCAAGAGGATCATTATCAAAAACCACATTCCTACATTAGTGGATCCAACTCCTTATTTTAATACTCGAATCAAGATTATACAGATTTGCATCATGTGGAAGCACAAATCACACGAAGGCCAGACTTATCACAAACTCGACGTCACGCTGTTTGAGAATCCTCATCCAACCATCCAACATAAATTTATTAGGTGATTGCATCAAGAATATATGATTCTCATTCTAAGGTTCTAACCCATGGATCAAGTGATCACATCACCATAATTTATAACAAACAAGACAACTAGATAAAAAAATCATAATCAAAATCAGATGATCGCGTCAAAAGACTATTCTTATTGAAACTCGAGATCTTGGGATCCCCGCAACAATTTAATCTTTTTAACTAGAAAATGAGTGCAGATAAAAAAAATAAAATATCATAAAAACATATCAACCATTTATGCATTCATTCTTGTTAGGATCTGAGATCTCAGTACCCCCACAAGAAAAAAAAATACATATATATATATATATATATCCTTTGGTATAAGTAGAAATGATTTGGGAAACATCCTTTCATTAAGTAATGGAGCTGGTACAACTAATATACAGAACGGGCTATGGGGCTACTCTCCATGCCCCAGAAGAGAGCTACTCAAACATAATGTAAAGGAATAAGATTATAATAGAAATCCCAGAGGAAGAGGTAGAAAAATGATGGAAAAAGTGATGCCTTTGTCTTTGGAGTCCCCCTTCCTTTTATAGGAAGAAAGGACAGGAAAAAAACCCTAAAAGTGACGCTTTGTGGTGGCGGCTGGTGGATCTTCTTTGACCAAAGTTTGACTGCAATAATTGCCTTCTTAATTCAAATTTTGACTGATCTTTAAATGCATTCTTTGCGCCACATAAAAGCATATGGAACTGACTTACTTTCCTAGTCAAAGGAGTAAACTTTTACAACATTAATTGCTTTCCCCCAGATGGAGGGATTCATCGAGTTGTCTTGTTTTAATATTTTGACGATATGACTCTTTTCTACTAATTCCTATAATGGAAATTTAATCAACTCATAAGGCCACTTGACCAACTAGAAAGCCATCCAATATACATTTTTCATGTAGAGTATTAATTTCCTTTTCAGCGCATACTTGTATGTTAAATTCTGCCTTGGGATGTAAAAGTTATGACCATTTTGGTGCAGGGTAAATATATCAGGACTGCAGGAAGTTGAAAGATCGGATGCTTGTGAGTCAACCGATTAGATGAGTCACTCAATCGATTGACAGTTATGGGAGGTGGTAGATAGAAATTTGAACCTTTATTTCATGAGACTTCTTGGGCTTTCGATAGATTTTATCATTTCCCAACAAAAGTCACCTAAAACTAGTAAAAACTCCAAACAAAAGGGACAAAAGATAAACTAAACAAATTGACTTTAAAACTAAATAAAAATAATTAAATTCTCTTAAAAAGAGATCTAAAGTATACAATTAGGATGGATAAATATGCACTTATCAAAATATCCCAAACTTAAACTTTGTTCATCCTCGGGCAATAATGAATTTAAAACACTGACACATAATACTTTTGGCCTATCATCCTCACTCACATAATACCACTTAACACCTTCCACCTTATACGATCAATTAACCTGGACTTCCTAGATTCATAGAAAATAATTTTCATATTCCCTACTTTAAGATTACTTGATATTTTGGTTCCATTTCAAGACATGTAATAAAATAGATTTCATATTCCCTTTGTATATAGTATTGCTTCATATTCTTACAAAAAACTACACAAGAATAGGGTTCAAAGATTTTATGGGGTTATGCATATTCCCCTGGACATAAATAGTTGAGTGAAGGGAGGTATGGAAGAAAGAGGTCTCTCCTCTATTCGACTTGAGACCTTTTTATTTCTTTGTTTGCAGTTACATGAACTGCATGTTTTGATGTGCTCTTTTGGCATCTTTTCTTGATGGTATGCCCCTATTAAATTTATGAGGGGTATGGGAGAATTGAAAGAGGTAGGATAAGGGGAAGGGTGCCACCCTAAACTTAGTGTTTTTACACTTTGGCCTTTTATTTTCTTTTGTAGATGGAGAGATAAGAAGACGATGGAAGAAGTGTAGAAAAGTATGTGCTTGTGCAACTCATTTTTTAATTTAAGAACATTGGGAGTATCATTTATGGGGTCAATTAATTTTGAGTATATAAAAATTCAAGAAAATTTCCAAGTTAATCTATAACTCTAGATAGGGAAGCATTATTTTTTAATCTTATCAGTCCTCTATGGCTTGCCATCTTTTCCAAGAAATGGTGTTAATTAAGAAGGTGATGGAAGAAGTGTAGAAAAGTTTGTGCATGTGCAACTCATTTTTCAATTTAAGAACATTGGAAGTATCATACATGGGGTCAATTAATTTTGAGTATATAAAAATTAATCTATAACTCTAGATAGGGAAGCATTATTTTTTAATCTTATCAGTCCTCTATGGCTTGCCATCTTTTCCAAGAAATGGTATTAATTAATATCCTAGGTGACAAGATAATTTATATCAATGAAAAGTTTTTTATAATTTATGTTACAAAAGAAGTTGCATCATTCAAGGGGGTATATTGATAAACATGTATATCATCATGACCAACTAGATAAAGGCTTAACCAATTAGTAAAGGCCAAAACTAAAGGATTTTTTTGAAAAATTTAAAGCTACACTACATGATATATTTGCAAGAATTCTATGATAGAGTTGGTGGAATGAGTGCGTACCACCCACCTCCACCTGAAACTTAAAAATTTTCTTGTCCCAAGAAAAACTCAAATTGAGAGCAAAGGGGAGAAAAGTGCGGAGATCACCAGGGGGTCTGGTAGCTCAAAGGATGTCTAGCTGAATGGAATGATTAATGAGGGATGGAACTTTGTAAAAATGAGATTCATAGTACCCTAGTGATTGGGTGATTGTGGAAGCTCAAAGGGGCTTTCAGGTAGGGAAAAATGATCTTTCTTTTTTCCCCATATTCCTTCTAGTAAGATCCACGTATCTTACTTCAACAGTGGAGGAAGTGCTATTGATGTATGTGGATAAGGAAATATTGACTCAATGTGGAGTTTAAGTCAGTCTGGTAGGACGAGAGGTGATGGTTTTGTAAGATTAGGCAGATGATCTGGCTCGGGTTTCTTCTCATTACCTAGATTTGCACACAGGAGAAGTGGTGCTGAGATGAATTCACTAAAATCAACATTATAAATATTTTTGTTCTGGTGAAAAAACCTTACAATCAACACTATGGTAAAAGAATTAGCGGGTTTCCTTATTTATATAACATGTGTCTCAAGTTTGTCAATGCAATATGTTCCAAAGGGTTTAAGGGGAAATAAAATGGGAATATCATATTTACATTCAAGGAGTGGGGGTATGTGAGTTTCTTCAATTGGTGGTGGCTCCACATCTAGATAAGTCATATGTGAAAAAGGAATTGGCTTTGACAGAGTGTGAGGAATTATTTCCTCTTTGGAGAGTGGTGTCGTATTATCTTGGATAGATTCAACCAAAATTCATAGGTCATTGGTAGAACCTAGATTTATGTAAATGATATGAAGAGTTGTTGGAGATTCAAAATAAGGACGACTCTCCTTCTTGACTTTTCATAGTCAAGTAATAATGCCTCTACTAGAAGGGTCAGAATACCAATGTTCCCATCGCATAAAGAACTACTCCTTGGTAGAATCTAACATAAGTGACATAAACATGGGATCACAATTGTCATCATTGGGAACAAGCATCTTAGGTTGTTATAATTATTCCAGAGGTCTCTTTGATTGGGCCTCCAGTAAAGTAGCTAACAAGGCTTGTTGGTTTTCTAATATTTCTTGTTGCTTCACTATTATTTTTTCTAGGACTTTGATCCACCTCCTGAGGTGTATATTGATTTTCAAAATAAGGTTCATACTCCCCAAAATTTTTTTGGTTATCCTCACCATATCCCCACAACATTCTTGGTCATAGCATCCCTCATATTGATATGTGTGACATTGTTACTTATAATAGTCTTCAAAGGATTGTGGATTGTAAATTTCATTATAGGCACCTTGGTAGGAAGACTCAATATTATAAGGTATTTCCATAGCGTGAGAGGACATATTAGGACAATCTAGTGATGTATGGTTTTAATAAGCACACAATTGACATTATGAACCATA
Source organism: Alisma plantago-aquatica (assembly GCA_963693085.1). Classification (NCBI taxonomy): domain Eukaryota; kingdom Viridiplantae; phylum Streptophyta; class Magnoliopsida; order Alismatales; family Alismataceae; genus Alisma; species Alisma plantago-aquatica. The sequence continues at coordinate 375,994,950 of OY856409.1, read as the reverse complement.
ATGTGTTGACCACTCCATTTGAAAAGTGTTTTTTGAGGAAATAAATTACAAAAAGGACTCTAAGATAGAAAGAATGGTAAAAGATCCAATCTTGAAAAAAATTAAAAAATATGAAAATAAAACAAATTACAAAACAAATTAAGGAGTCAAATAGAAATTACAAAAGAACCAAAAATTACAAAGACAAGTTAAAAAATATAAACATGACTAAAAATATAAAACAAACTATAAGGCATAACTACCAGAATGGAAACTCAGTAGAAGAGATACACTACTAGAATGGGTCTCCGTTAAAAAATAAATTACAAAAATCTAAGAAAAGAAATTATGAAAAAAAATAAAAATTATTAAAGTAAACTAAAGGAAGAGATTTTGACAGAACTAGAAATTATAGAACAACTAAAATTACAAAATACAGTAACTATAAAGAAGGAACAAATTACAAAACAAGTATAAAAGTTACAAACAAGCTAAGTAATTTATGAATAAGAAATAAATTATTGAACAAACAAAATTTTATAAAATCAAACTAAAAATTATGTAAAGAAAGAAGAGAAATCATATATATACAAGTGATCAGATTTGGAAAATAACACGTGTTGTCCCCGATAATGATGCCAAATTTAATGCATGTCATTTATTGAAAAACTACTAGAGGGGGGTGAATAGAGTTTTTGAATAGTTTTAACAATTTATTGAATTCAAACAACCACAATTGAAATTTGAAGAGAGAGACAGGTGTTTAGAGTGGTTCCAACTATAGAAAATACTATAGTTGTCAGTCCACTACCCGGTTGCTTACCCAACTGGGATTTGAAAGTATTTATTTTATTACCTCTCGAGGATTTATACAAAATACAATACTTTCCTTTACACTCTTTGAACAGCCTTCACTTGAAGTAGGTGCACCAACTTTGAGATAGCCTTCTATGAAGTAACTCCAAGCTCCCCCTTGAAGTAGCCTTCCTCTCTAGAAGTAATCTCCCGTTGCACCAGCCTTCCGAAGTAGCTCAAAGTCTCCTTCTTCACCAAGAAGATCTTCACCCTCTCCAATCCGCAGCCTCCAACCTAGGAGTAGCAAGGAGAGTACAAACAATAATAGGGAACAAGAAAGAAAAAAAGAAATTACAACTTATCCTTTATAGCCCAAGGCTTGATTTGCCTAGATCAAGCGTATAGATATCCTAACCAAGTGTGTGGACTTGTGATTGCAGTGGATAGGAGATACTAGCCTATAGGACACGAATTATGAGCTAAAGAAGGAAGTAACCAATGTTCACAAAGCTCAATTTGCTCACAACAGATTGCTCAAGTATGCTCAAGTATTTCTCAAGTGTAACAAGTAAGTTTGAGTGTCCTATGGCTTGTCCTATTTATAGGAATGGCCTAAGGATGCTTAAGGACGTTCTAGACAACTTCTAGGGGTTTCTAAGTGCTTAACTAGCCATTAGGTACAAAGTTGTTGCTTTAACAATGGCTAATTAATTAATTCTGCAGTTGCTGTCAGAGAGCATCTCGGTCGACAAATGGTCGACCGAGACACCTACTCGGTCGAACTTTTGTCGACCGACAGGCACTCTGGAACAAGTGATTTGCAACGTCTTTCTCCAACTGCCAACTAACTTGTCTGTTGTGTCTAACGGCTACTTTGGATCTTTTCTCGGTCGAGAAGATTGTCGGCCGAGAGTGTCTCGGTCGGGGAGTTTGTCGACCGAGACTGATCCTGTTTCAATGTTTCAATTTAGGCACTAATTATATGTATGAGTGTGCAAATGTGATCCTATATGAAGGGGATGACTTATCTAAATGTGGTGTTTAGCTAGGGAAGATCTAACGCTTGATTTACATGCAATCTAAGTACTTGTACATTATATATTTGTACAAGTTTTTACAAAGCGATTACATTGCATGAAAAACATAAATGTAAGCATATGGATTTCCCTAGTTGCTTTGTCATCCACCTTAATCCTGCACACTCAAGTAGCTCGTTAGATCAATAAGAATGAAATGTTTGTCATAATCAAAACAAAGGGATTTATAGATGTCCATTTAGCCAACAATCTCCCCCTTTTTGAAGATGACAAACATTTCCTAAATATAAAAATAAAGGAAATATAAACCATATGAGTTTCATACCTTTAGATTACCTTTTGTAGCTTTTCCTCTTGTTTATAAAATTTGTGCTTATTATTCCCCTTAAATTATGGAACATGAAATCCAATTCACTAGGGAATATAGCAACTTTCAATGTAAAGCCAAGAGTTTATTTATGAAACTCATTGATTGAGTTTTTCTAAGTTTTAGTTTTGTATTTATTTCTCCCCCTTTGTCATTTCAAAAAAGATATCCGTTTAGAAATAAAAACTCCCCCTTAGTGAGATGTCCCATCAAATCTAATGAAAAAAGATGTCCATTTAGAAGCCAAAATATCATGATGTAATTAAGAGTTTTTGTTTAAGTAGCACAAATATCAAAGAAAACATTTTTCAAAGGAGTGATAAGCAGTTGCTTCCTAATTTTGTTAAATTGATCTAGTGGAAGCGGTTTTGTCAAAAATATCAGCCAATTTATCTTCCGTATCAATATGATGAAGGGAAACATGATTCTTGATTAACAATTCATTGATCAGCAAATATATTCAGATTTAATGCAGACTTGACAACAGAAACCTGCTCGGTCGACGATCTCCCGACCGAACATGTTCTCGGTCGAACAGTTTCTCGACCGAGAATGTGTCTGGATTTGTTTTATAACTATTTTAAGTAATTGTGTCATAGATCCTTGTCAATTTAGCCACAATTTTAAAGATTGCATTTTATTTATTTCTCCCCTTATTTTGTATGCTCTACAATGATGATCTTATAATTCATATTTTGAAGATGTCTAAAAAAAAATATCCATTGGAATCAAGTAAAGATGACCAATTTCATTAAAAGCATGTATTACAAGCATAGAAAGATAGACACATCATATAGAGATGACCCATTTATTACAATCATTCAAAGGATATCATTACAACTAATATAACTCCAACACTTACTGGAAAGACTTAAGAATTACATCAATGTCAGGGTCTTTCCCAAGAAAAGGCTCAGCTCCATAATACTGAACTAATGTTTGCCACTCTAGAGCACCTGTCTTGGTTAAGGCATATGCCTCCAAGAAGGTTGGAACACGATCAAATCGAAAATGAGCAGCAATATCTTGTAGTTGCATTGATGAAAACTGAGTATGCGTGAGATCAGTAGATGGTGGAGGTGGAGGTTGATAATAGTTGTAAGATGGATTATATGGATTGAGCATGCCAGGATTTAAAGAGTAGGGATATTTATCTGGTTGGTTTGGAGAAAGAGTTTGCATTCTCTGGTTTAGATAAGTCATGGCATGATGGTTATAATCTAATTGTTTACTAAGATGATATTGTGATCCTGCAACATAGGTTAGAGTGTTTTGGATGGGGTCATAGGGTAGGCTGGTAGGAGGAGGTGTTTAGTTTTGCCAAACATTATCATGGATTCATGCATACAATTTATCATTATCTATGCGTACAAAGTATTGAGAGTATATCCATGATGTAATGATAACAGCATATAATTTCATCACATGATAAAACAAATTTATTAAACTGAGCATACTTTTGGTTTGTAGAGATGATTTCCAAAATAAACATCCAATCATAAATCATGAATAGATAGCAATTTCATTAATTTCAAAGAAATTCAGCAATTTTTGCAACAGACTGGAAATCAGTGACATGCTCGGTCGACTATTTCTTGACCGACAGTGTCTCGGTCGACAGTCTCTCGACCGACAATATTTCTGAAACTGTTAATTACTTCCAAATAAAACATAACTATGCAATTTAAATATTTATTTGTTATCCTATTTAGTTGAGATAGACGTAGAAATATGCAACTAAGGTCCTTGGTCATATCTCAACTGGATTCTGTTCATTTAGTTTGGAGGTTTTGGAACCCAAACTAACTCGACATCTTTTCTCTTATAAGGACATGAAAAAGAGTAATGTCCAAGACGTAAGCAATAATGGCAACATATAGAATCAACCTCAAGTCTTTTTCTATGGTTTTGTTCTAGGTTGTTCTTTGGTACAAATGTATTTGTTCCTTTAGGTACATATATAGATTGATGGGTTTGTGACTTTCTCCAACTAGGTTGATAGGACTTCTCTTTAGGCTTATAACCTAGTCCTCTTCTCCCAATTTGATGATAGGAATTATCTAAGATTTGATCAAGAATGCCATCATTATTCAAATTACTAACTTTTGTTGTAACTTGGCAATCTCTTCCATTCTCTTCTTGATATCAAGTTTTGCTTGATCTAGATTAGATGACAATGAATCTCTTTCTTTGACAATAGAATCATAATCTAGATGATTGCATAAAATGGGTTGTTTTTGAAGATCATTCACTTGTCTTTGCAAATTATTCTTCTCTAAAGAAAGTAGATTACAATTTGCCTCTATAGATTTTATCTCAATATCATGATCTTCAATGATCTTTTTAAGATCTTTGTTTTCGGATGTAATAGCAAGAAGCTTTGCATGTAATTCATCATTTGCTTTATTTGATTTCTTTAATGTCTTCTTGCATTCAACATATTTAATATGTGTTTCTTCAAGGCTAGCAACTAGTTCTTCTTTAGATAAATCAAAAAGACTTACCTCTTCTTCTTCTTCCTTGCTAGTTGTAGCAATGAGACAATCTTTGTTCTCATCTTCCTTCTTAGATCTCCATGGGCATCCAGTTGTTGGGTGGCTTGTACCTAAGCACCAATTGCAGCATGTTGTAGTTTTGTCCAAGCAACACCTTTTGTTGTGATTATAATCACCACTACCCTCCATTCTTCAAGACTTTGTTAGGGTTCCTTGAAGCCTGCTCTGATACCAATTGAAAAACTACTAGAGGGGGGGTGAATAGAGTTTTTGAATAGTTTTAACAATTTATTGAATTCAAACAACCACAATTGAAATTTGAAGAGAGAGACAGGTGTTTAGAGTGGTTCCAACTATAGCAAATACTATAGTTTTCAGTCCACTACCCGGTTGCTTACCCAACCAGGATTTGAAAGTATTTATTTTATTACCTCTCGAGGATTTATACAAAATACAATACTTTCCTTTACACCCTTTGAACAACCTTCACTTGAAGTAGGTGCACCAACTTTGAGATAGCCTTCTATGAAGTAACTCCAAGATCCCCCTTGAAGTAGCCTTCCTCTCTAGAAGTAATCTCCCGTTGCACCAGCCTTCCGAAGTAGCTCAAAGTCTCCTTCTTCACCAAGAAGATCTTCACCCTCTCCAATCCGCAGCCTCCAACCTAGGAGTAGCAAGGAGAGTACAAACAATAATAGGGAACAAGAAAGATAAAAAGAAATTACAACTTATCCTTTATAGCCCAAGGCTTGATTTGCCTAGATCAAGCGTATAGATCTCCTAACCAAGTGTGTGGACTTGTGATTGTAGTGGATAGGAGATACTAGCCTATAGGACACGAATTATGAGCTAAAGAAGGAAGTAACCAATGTTCACAAAGCTCAATTTGCTCACAACAGATTGCTCAAGTATGCTCAAGTATTTCTCAAGTGTAACAAGTAAGTTTGAGTGTCCTATGGCTTGTCCTATTTATAGGAATGGCCTAAGGATGCTTAAGGACGTTCTAGACAACTTCTAGGGGTTTCTAAGTGCTTAACTAGCCGTTAGGTACAAAGTTGTTGCTTTAACAACGGCTAATTAATTAATTCTACAGTTGCTGTCAGAGACCATCTCGGTCGACAAATGGTCGACCGAGACACCTACTCGGTCGAACTTTTGTCGACCGACAGGCACTCTGGAACAAGTGATTTGCAACGTCTTTCTCCAACTGCCAACTAACTTGTCTGTTGTGTCTAACGGCTACTTTGGATCTTTTCTCGGTCGAGAAGATTGTCGACCGAGAGTGTCTCGGTTGGGGAGTTTGTCGACCGAGACTGATCCTATTTCAATGTTTCAATTTAGGCACTAATTATATGTATGAGTGTGCAAATGTGATCCTATATGAAGGGGATGACTTATCTAAATGTGGTGTTTAGCTAGGGAAGATCTAACGCTTGATTTACATGCAATCTAAGTACTTGTACATTATATATTTGTACAAGTTTTTACAAAGCGATTACATTGCATGAAAAACATAAATGTAAGCATATGGATTTCCCTAGTTGCTTTGTCATCCACCTTAATCCTGCACACTCAAGTAGCTCGTTAGATCAATAAGAATGAAATGTTTGTCATAATCAAAACAAAGGGATTTATAGATGTCCATTTAGCCAACAATTTGCACACCAAACCACTATGAAAGGTCCTAGAGTTTAACCTTATAGAGACAACACTTTTTTTGTTGCAAGCAACAAATTAACTATCTCGTAGTAACATATCGATCCTTTTATGATGGCGAAAAGATGGTTGAAATGAAAAACCAATCGTGAGAACAAGAAGGAAAATCTACTTTTATGAGAGTTTGATTATGCTATAAGAACATAAAAGAAAACTGCAAAAATAAAATTTAACTAATCATAGATAAAAAGAACTAGGGCTCAAGGGGATTACTACTAAAAACCACATTCCTACATTAGCTGATACAACTCCTTATTTTAATGACCAAATCAAGATTATAAAGATTTGTGTCCCGTGGGAGCAAAAATCGCAAAAAGGCCAGACGTCTTTCAAACTCGAGGTCATGATGTTTGAGGATCCTCATCCAACCATTTAACATAAATTATTAGGTGATCATGTCAACAATATGTGATTCCCATTCCAAGGTTCTAACCCATGGATCAGGTGATCAAGTCACCATATCTTATAACAAACAAGACAACTAGATAAGAAGATCATAATCTAAATCAGTTGATCTCATCAAATGATCATGTGTTCATTCTTGTTGAGACCCAAGATCTCGGCATCCCCGCAACTATTTAATCTTTTTAGTAAAAACGAGTGTGGATCAGAACGATATAAGATCATAAAAATGTGTCAAGAATTTATACATGCATTCTTGTTAGTATTTGAGATCTCGGTACTCCACAAGAATATATATATATATATATATATATATATATATATATATATTCTGATCGAAGACAAAATGTTTTTGAAAACATCCATTAATTAAGATAATGGACTTAGTACAACTAATGTAGAGAGTTGGCTATGATGTTACTGCTCATGCCCACGAAGAGAACTACTCAAACATAATGTAAAGGAACAAGATTACAATAGAAATCCTAGAGGAATTGGTAGAAAAATTGATGGAAAAAGTGATTCCTTTGTCTTTGGTTTCCTCCCTCCTTTTATAGGGGAAATGAGGGGCAAAACCCCTAAAAGTGAGACTTTGTGGTGGGGGCGACTGTTGAATCTTCTTTTATTGAAGATTGACTGTAATAATGGCATTCTTAATTCAAATTTTGAGTGATCTTTAAATGTATTATTTCCACCACATGAAAGCATATACAATTGGCCAACTTCCTAGTCAAAGGAGTAAACTTTTACAATATTAATTACTTTCCCCCAAATAGAGAGATTTGTTGAGTTGCCTTCTTTTAGTATTTTGACCATGTGATTCTCTTTGCAATTGAATCCTACAATGAGGAGCCAATTGACTGGTATGTACATTAGACAAACTATAAACCCATCTAATACATATTTTTCATGTAGAGCATTAGATTTCCATTCCAATGCATACTTGTATGTTAAATTACACCTTGGGATGTAAAAGTTATGACCATTTTGGTGCATGATATATATATTAGGACTGTAGGAAGTTGAAAGATCTGGTACATGTGAATCGACCGATTGGATGAGTTGGTTGATTGATTGAGAGTCATGGGAGGCAGTAGATATACAATTGAGCCCCTATTCCATGGGCCTTCCTAGGTTTTGGATGGATTTTATCATTTTCCTATAAAAGTTAGTGAAACTAGTTAAAACTCCAAATAAAAGAGATAAAAACTAAAATAAACAAATTTTCTTTAAGACTAAATAAAAATAATAGCATACTCCTAAGGAGAACCAAAATATGCACTTATCATCACCCTATTAGATAATTGAATTAGTCAACTTTAAATGTGAGGATGTTGCCTTCTATATGCAAGTCAACTAACTGGTTGGACTTCGGGTGGCTTACCTGATGTTGACTTGTGATAAAAGGGAACCTCACTAGTCAGCTGACTGGTTTCACCAGTCGGTTGTCTAGGAGGCCGAAAACCTTGTTTGCACTTGTATCTCCTCTTGTATCCATAGTAGTAGAAATGCAGACCAATATTTGGTTTGACTATGAAATACATATCAAAATGATGAAATTACAATTAACTAAATGCAAGTTAAACTACTCTTATTATGGAAATCAATGCTATCTAAAGATAATGATCAAGTTGCCTCCCAACAAGCCCCTTGTTTGATGTCATTGGCTTGACGCTTGTATATCAATTTGCTTTAGGGTCTTGGAGAGGAAGTGGAGTCACTTCCCTTGCTACAAGATCTTCAATTGTGTATTATCTCTTCAATTATTGGTCATTTGCCACAAACTACCCTTTTTCTATCCTACAATATAAAGACCCATGAGGGTAGATGTGCTTCACCAAGGATTGTCCCAATGGGATTTCAGCTTCCATGAAAATGGTGTTAGTCTTGAATTTCGAGAAACGATTGATCACCCACTTAAATATCCTTCCTCTTAAGATGAACATTGTGCCACATCTCGGTTCACTCCTTATAAATGAGAGCATTCTCATATGTAGACAATCAGAGTTTTCCAAATCTTGCTACTAAAAAATTTCTTCTCTTCAACTAGGGCCATGTCAAAATTCAAAAGCTTGATTTCTCATCCCCATGTGCACCATCTCAACAAGGAGGAGGTAATATTTCCCATAAATCAAACAAAATGGAAAGTGAACCATGGGAATTAGATTTTAGTTTGTTATTCCCAAAGTGTGTCACTAAGCTTTGTATCCTAATATTTCTTTGCCAATGGTTTTCTCTAGGCTACCTTTGATTTGCATGTTTGATACTTATGCATGGGCATTAGTTTGTGGCAGATACATAGATGAAAATTCATACCTCTTCAGTAAGGATTCAAATTTCTTCTTCAATAAGTGTGAGACACCATCAGATATCATAATGTACAATTGTTGAACCTGTAGAACATAATATCCTTGAACAATTTTAGTACCAGATATGAATCACTAGAATCGGTGGATATAGAGCCTCTCCTCACTTGGAGAAGTAGTCCATTGCCACCAAGATGTATGAATAACCAAAAGAAGAGGACAATGAACCCATGTAGTCCACCCTCCATACATTATTAATTTCCACCTCTTGCCACAAAGTGAGGGGCATGTCATCCCTCTTTGATATGTTCCATGTTCTTTGACACTAGTTATAAGATAATATGAATTTGAATGTATCATTGAACAAAGTAGGCCAATAGAATCCACTATCGAGAACCTTTGTTGTAGTCTTCTCTACACTCATGTATCTCCTTGTGGGAGATAAATGTAACTAACTACCCAAGAATGAGGTGACCTTCCTGCTCTATGACACATCTATTTTAAAGACCATCATCATTGATCTAGAAGAGGTATGGCTCATCCTAGTAGTAGCTCTTGACATCGTGCATGAATTTCTTCTTAGAATTCTTTATATACATAGGATGTAGCACACTTGAAACTAAACAATTGACATAGTCTTCAAACCAAGGGAAAGAGGATGAGATATTCATCAAGTGGTCATAAGGCAAGGAATCGATGATCGATACTACATCATTGTTGTTGTAATGTATTCAGCTCGGATGATCAACCACAATGTTTTGGCTACTCTTTTTATCTGGGATCTAAAGATCGAACTCATATAGTATCAAGATCAACAAAATCAATATGTGCTTGACATTTTTCTTAGTCAGCAAGTAGTGTTTAGCTGCATGGGTGGTAAAAAAATTCACTTATAATCCTTTAAGATAAGACCAAAACTTATTAAAAGCATAGACTATATAGAACAACTATTCTTGGTCATTCCATAGTTTTTTTGTGCACCGTATGATGTCTTGAAGGAGTGGTGGAACACATGGTGACTCTTTTCACTCTATTGTTCCAAGATTGTTGCCATGGCATAGTTACTTGTGACACACATGAGCTCAAAAGGTTAAAACCAGTCTGGTACCCAATTGGTGGGTGTAGAAATAAGAGTGGCTTTTAGATTGTTGCATTTGTTGATCATTTGTGAATTCAACATCCTTCATAAGTAGAATAGTAAAAGGAATTTCAATCTTTGAGTAATCATTTATAATTTTCTATAGAACCTTTGTGGCCTAAGAATGATCTGACCTCCTTCATAGTAGATGATAGTGCTAACTTTTTTATGACTTCAATTTTAGCATTGTCCACTTCAATTCCTATATTTATCACCCTGTATCCAACAACTATTCCCTCCTTCATTGTACAAGGTTTGGGGATATGACTCATCCAATCAAATAGGTGCCAATGTAAAAATCCATTCAACATTCAACAATATTCAAAATTCCAATTATTTTTTGTGACCTCAAATAGGAAAGTCAAAGATACTAAACAAATTGGTTTCATCACTTGGTAAGATTCCATAATTGAAATTCAAGAGGGATAATATAGAACAATAATTTAAATAGAGAATTTAGTTCCTAAAGACTCCAAAATTTGGACAAACCAAATCTTGAGTGTCTCTATCAATTGATGAAGAGAAAGCTACAAGGTAGAGAACTGTTATAACTATTTTGCCTTGGATTAGGTGGTGTTTACCTTCTTTATGATTAGGTTTTATATATTTAATTTGTATTCTATATTTTCATGTAATCCTCTTCTTAGGGTTTTTATATATATCAAGTGAACATATGAATATTTATATACTTACTATATTCCATATAAGCAAATATTGCATCTATTATTTTGTATTTAAGTATTGAGTCATATTTAATTACAAAATTCCATCCATTTATTCAATTAGTAAAACATATTTTTCTCCATTGAAAATCATATGTAACATTATACATTAGTACTCAAATTACTTATGATTATAATTGTAAGTTAGACTTATCAATCCACATTCTCTATCATGGATAAATATATAGTGATATAAGTCTAATATGTCCATATCATCCATATATCTGGTAATGCATATACTTTCCAACTCAGGTCTTCTATTATATTTATCTTGTTACTTGTTATTCCAATGATCAAATAAGTCAAACATCTTTATTGTATAAAATTTATTATGATCAACTATCCTTACTTAAGGAATCTAGGTTTTAAGTAACAACAAGGGCAAACTAGTGTTAAGAATATAGTTCTTTGTGAGTATTAAACTACATATTTTCTACCTACCAATAATAATATACTTAAAAATATCATAGAGCATATATGTGATTAATCAACTAATCCTATTATGATATTCATGCTTTATGTCTTCATATTTTATCATTACTTGCCACATTAACATATGAATTACATTAGTTCACTAAAATCACAGGCCTAATAGTTTTTCATGCATAATAGAGTTATCTGATTAGGAGTCTAGTAGTCTATTTCAACTAGGTTTTAAAACTAGATTATCATCTTATTACCTAATTGTATGAAAAAGAAGGTATGGGAGGATAATTACTAAATTATAGGACCATAAGATTGATTCTATGAATATGAGTGACCATGCGTCACTGTCAAATTCTTGATGGACTTTCATGCTAGAGACCAACTACAATGATTTTTGCATAAGGGGATCGAATGGTAGCAGGAGAATATGCATTTCCCTAGTTACTTGTAATCTAGAGTTGTAAATCCACTTGCAGCTGGCATTGGGAGGAAGGACCTTCTTATTCTTCATCTCTTGAAGTCTTGGCAATTGTTGACCTATGTATGGTAATGTCAATGAAAGTGCCTAAACATGTGATTTTCATGCTTCTTATAGTCAAATATGGAATCATATCCATGGTTCTGTTGGGGTTAAGGAAATCATATTTCGCCTCATATGAAACTTATTTTGGATGATTTTATTTCTAGCTGATTTTTGGGAAGGCGAGATGGAATCCAATGATAACTCAAAACCAGGATGCAGTGGTTTCTTCATAATGACTTCATGATCTATAGTCTATCTACATATATTAACATTGTGTTTCATGATGATGACCATGCATTGGATGAAGTTAAGAAGAACATAAGATGACATAGGTCAGGGTGATGTCAACAAGGTAGTAGATGTGAGGTTTATTAGATAGGGTGATGACTGGAGTTTATTGTAATTAGCATCTGATTAAAGGGGGAGGAAGTGACTATATATCCATGGCTTCTAATGGGCACTGGGTTCTATCAGATGGTAATGCAAGGCTAGGTAGAGTAAAAGAGAGAGGAGTCTTTCACATTACAAGAATTATGTGACAACCTTGATTTTCTCTCTCTCTATGGATATCCACTTTATCTCTCTATTAGTGGCCTAAATCACTCAATTGGGACCAATTATATAGTTGGAATGAGATTATGTCCCAATTTTATTTAAACCATCGTTCAATTTCCCAATATGTGACTTGTATATGCCAATTGAAATAAGAGCCATGCTTTAATATATAACAACATTGCAATTAATATAAAAAACCCTTGCTATGATATTTTAGATTCCCAATATATATCATGTTTTAGATCTCTCAATTTCTAATCCAATGATGAAAAGATCACCCTAATCAGACCTTTGTAGCCCAAGTTATGATATTTTGAAGACACCTTGATTTGCTTTGATATAATATTTACATTTGCCCCTTTGTTGTAGCTTTGGGCCGGCCCACCAGGGTCCTTGAGAGTTTGTGCGGCCCAGCTGCCACCTCTCTCACTCCCAAACCCTAGTGCACCCATATTCTCAACCGTCAGATCACTCCTACTAGGTTTGGACCCAATATGACGGTAGTTGGCCTGCCACCTTCATTCGAGTCGTGAGCAAACACAATGGGGGCGACCACCACTTTTGGCACTACCAATCAACCTCGTACCACCATTGTTTGATGATTTAAGACCCTGAAACCACTTCGCTTCTCTACTCCAGTCCTTTCCCCTCTCATTTCACTCATTTTCATGCCTCAGAGCGCCTTCCCCATCACCAATTGCGGCGAGTGCATCTATGGCGTCGCCATAGCTTCGGCGGAGCACAGCTCCTAGCCAAGGCCATGCACAATGGCATTCGGGGTTCCTCTAGCTTTGCCAGCCACCCGTGCAACCAACGTCTTCTCCAAACCTGGGCCCGACCTCACCTCATCCATCTCCCCTTCTCTTGCAGCTCGGCGCTGTCACACAACAAGTTGCATACGTGAGCAGGGTCGCCCCACCTCACGCGATCGCATGCAAGAGAGAAGAGCACCACTGGGTTGGGCCAGCATGGCCTGACCATGGACCAAGGCCAACATCATTGCTACAGTTGGACCCGGACCAGGTCTAGGAGGCCAGCGTGAGGCGCCCTCCGGGAGGGAGTGTGTGGTGCATCCACAGCCTCAGATCTAGAATCAAACGGCCCAAAAAAATCACATCAAGGTAATTTTGTTAAAATCCCAATATATGCAAGGAATGTCTGATTTCTACAAATAAATAGACTTTTTTGGTTAGAAGAAAAAAGATCTATAATATGAGCATAGTTCCATACCCTAAAAATACTTCATATTTCTCTATTTTTTCAAATTTGTAATCCTTGACTCTGTTGACCTTTTTTTATACATGTTATTGATAAAGTTTGATTCTATGATTCTCAATCTACCTTTTTCACCCCAAATTAGTAACCTTATGATGTTTTGTGACCTAATGTCTATGATCATCCCCTTGTGCTATGATGATAACATTTGAAACCCTAGGTCTACTAGTGGTGGCTTAGTGTGACACATATTGTTGGGTTGTTTTCTTTGTGCCCCAAGTGTTGATATGAAATCTTAATCTCTTCTCTTTCCGCTCCTGAATCAAATATATTATATACTATGATCCTTATGTTTCGGATGCCCCACCTACCTCATATGTTTGAAACTTATGGCCTATGTCTTATATGTTGGTTTTGGGATGTGTGTTGATAATGTGAAAACCTATGATGCCAGGACTTAGGGACACACACCCACCTATTTTTGAATGTGTTTCTTGTGTCTATATCTTGCTGATCTGATCTCATATCTTATCTCTATCCCACGACTTGATGAACCTTTGTATTATTTTATCCATTATGAGTAAATGCCTTAAACCTTATATGATCATAGAAAGTGCATGGAATGTCATAATGGCATGAAACTCAACTCACACCATCATGATGCCATCTAAATCAGTATAACATCACCTAATGAACTAATAAGCAACTTGCAATCTAACTTGGCCAAAAAACTTAAAATGAAGAGAATTAGGGTTAATGATGAGAATCTAATGCATGTATACAATCTTGTTGTTAATCAGTTTGGCATGTGGCTAGATGATGAAGGATAAGTTAGGTTATGAATCTCTAAATTAGGTATGGGCCTTATCTAGTTATATGAATATCACTTTCTTGCTTGAAAAGACATGTATTGTATGCTTGTTTGTTTACTTGCTCAAATATTGCCATGTAGTATTGTTATGTCTTACTCGATGTTTGCCTCATCGGTTTTATAACTTGAATACACACACACACACACACACACACACACACATATATATATATATATATATATATATATATATATATATATATATATATATATATATATATATATATATATAGAACTCCATTATAATATTGTTGATAAAGGGTTAGCTTTTGGATATGGCCTTGAGGTCCCTCTGTATAAAAGGGTTAGCTAATTTTTGTAACCCTATGGACCCTTCCAACGGGAAGATGGTCAAAGGCCTTAAACATGTTTGATATTGTTGGTATAATGGAGTGAAATGACATAAAATATGGTTTCACATCTGTTAAACAACTAACATGTTTATTCTTGTTCTTTTAGTCTTGAAATCTTTTCAAATTATGCAAAGCTTATACATATATGTATCTTTCTGCCCCATACTCAACACCTCGTGTGTTGACCCATTTCTCGTATTTTGTTTTTAGGTTAAGAGATGGCTAGAAGGTTGATGGGCTTGGTGAGCTATGCTAGGTGTACTTGTTGTAAGATTCAGATTTAGTGCACATGAATGACTTATACCTTGACTCTGGAAATATGTAACTGAATTCATGAATATAATGCATTTTGTATCATTTATACTTGTTGAATGTTGAGACTATGTTGGTGCCTTTATCTTGTTATCTATTCATGTGTGCTAAGCTTTACACTTCCGCATGTTGCCTTTGGTATATGTTTGGTTCATGGGACTGGGATTCTGGTTCTGTGACAGATGGTATCAGAGCATGAACAATAACTACACCAAACATTTCTCACGTGAAACACAAACTAAACTCACCTTACATATCAACCCTAAAAACTTAATGAAATATCCTTGTGGATTAGGTTGACTTAGCCTCTAGGTTAGAACCTAGATGTTCTAGAACTAGGTGTAGACTTGTGTATATTACCTCCCTAGACATGATTCACAACATGTGCTTAGGATGTCTACACAAGTGTGCACCATGTTCTTTCTAGTTCTCTAGGTATCATGATATTAGACTGCCTAATGAGTGTGGTAACTCATTTTAGTTTTGGTTTTATTCGAATGGAGTATGGTGGTTTTCATTGAATGTTTCAACATTGGAGAAAATCTATTTTAAGTACTAGTATATGTACCTATGAAAAAATGTTACCACACCCAGAAAGGTAGTGAGTATCTATGTAACCTAAGAGAAAGAGATGTAACATCAAGTCTAGAGTTTAGATGATAGTTGTAGTATCTAGAGTTGTCTAGAGCCATGATAAAGGTTTGGCTAGTAAGTAGCATAGATAACCTAAGATGATGATAATGATAATGATGTTAATGTCAATCTCGATGTTGATGCTGACGTTGTTAATGATGTTGATGTTAATAAGACCCAAATTTGTCCTTGACAAATTCACATAGGTTGATGATATGGAATGAGTTGGACCATGCAACCCTATCTAAACCTAGCACCTTTTATGATACATATGGCTTGGGATGTGCTAAACATAGCTAGTGGGTTGGCATGCTTGCTTGTACCTAGTTTTGTATGTGCTGAGATATGATATGTAACATATAGTTTGAGACCAAAATGGGCCCCAATCTCCTTACAAAAGAGAACCTCTATCATGGGACATATGAATAGGGTGACCTTTTGATATGAGTCGACCTGCCTCGGGAGAAGGTTTGAGTACCTAAACTCCAAAATATTTGAAATGTTAAAAAATATGAATGATGAAATACTTAATGATGAGTCCCTAGCCAGAATACTTCTAAGTATATGAGTTGAGTGACCTAGTGTGTGATTTCCTTAAAAATGTTGAACCCTAGATTTCCTATGAAAATATTTAACCCTAGAGAAAGAGGAAATTGAAAATTTGATGCTTTCTATGTAGGTGAGGGAGATGTCCCAAGACCCTAAGATGATGTACATGTTGTGTGATATCCATGACGAGCCTCATACTTGGGTTAGTGGTTGCATATAAAGGATTACCCTTATTTCTTGAAAGATGGGTAGAAATTTTTGTTCAAGGTAGAAAGTTGTGGTTATCATGTTTTGCCTTGACATATATATATGTCTTATCTTGAGTGGCTTGAGTTGGTGGGATTCTTTCTAGATACAAGTGAGAAAGTTACAAAACCTCGACATTGAAGATAATGTTGTCCCTCATATGATGCTTGATGCATGAAATAACCACACTTATGTTGAAAACTTGATATATGCCCAATAAGTCACACTCATAAGCTAGACCTAGTATGAAATCAAACCATACATGAAGATGTAGTTTTGAAATCATGAACTCGATACAGTGATGCCTAGAGAGCTTAGCTTGAATAGTTAGGGGTAACATGCCTAATCTTATACCCCGAATGAAAAAAATGATTAACTCGATATGTCGATGATCTTGGAGTCATAACTTGAATAAACATGATGAATAAATTGTTTAAATTTAGATTCAAAATGAAAAGGAAAGAACATAATTGATTAGAATTGGTAGAAATTTTGGATTAAAGAAAAATACGCATGAAATCTAGTCTAATGATGATATATACACGTTCAATGATGACCTATTTTTAAAGTCATGAACATGAACATGTTTGTTTGAGAATTGATAATATAGATTTGATGATACACCTTGGTCTCATATAAAAAAATCAACAAACCCTAATGTAGGGATACTAAGGGATGGGAAGACCCTAATACCATGATGATGTCATAATATGACAGAACACTAAGTTATATGTATATATATGAGATGAGTACACCCTTAATGATGATAACCTATGTGTGCATCCCGTTGTGGGGAATGCCTTGACAACTATTGTCAGATACCCTGACTCAATGGTTTCAACTTTAACTCTTGACTATGATCTTGGACTAAATTTTGAGGATGAAATTTCTTGTAAGGGGGGAAGGATGTGACAACCTCGATTTTCTCTCTCTATGGATATCCACTTTATCTCTCTATTAGTGGCCTAAATCACTCAATTGGGTACAATTATATAGTTGGAATGAGATTATGACCCAATTTAATTAAATCATCGTTCAATTTCCCAATATGTGACTTGTATATGCCAATTGAAATAAGAGCCATGCTTTAATATATAACCATATTGCAATTAATATCAAACACCCTTGATATGATCGTTTAGATTCCAAATATATATCATGTTGTAGATCTCTCAATTTTAAATCCAACGATGGAAAAATCTTCCTAATCGGACCTTTGTAGCCCATGTTATGATATTTTGAAGACACCTTGATTTGCTTTGATTTAATATTTACATTTGCCCCTTTGTTGTCGCTTTGGGCCAGCCCACCAGGGTCCTTGAGAGGGTACATGGCTCAGATGCCACATCTCGCACTCCCAAACCCTAGTGTGCCCCTATTCTCAACCGTCAGATCACTCCTACTAGGTTTGGACCCAATCCGACGGCAACTGGCCTGCCACCTTCATCTGAATCGTAAACAAACGCAATGGGGGTGGTTGCCATTTTTGGCATTGCCAATCAACCTTGTCCCACCATTGTTTGATGATTTAAGACCCCGAAACCACTTCGCTTCTCTACTCCGGTCCTTTCCCCTCTCATTTCACTTGTTTTCGTGCCTTAGAGTGCCCTCCCCAGCACCACTTGCGGCGGCCGCATCTATGGCATCGCCATAGCTTCGGCGGAGCACAGCTCCTAGCCTAGGCCATGTGCAATGGCATTTGGGGTTCCTCTAGCTTTTCCAGCCACCCGTGAAACCGACCGTCTTCTCCAAACCTGGGCCCGACCTCACCTCATCCATCTCCCCTTCTCTGAAAACTCAATGTTGTCGCACAACAAGTTGCAGACGTGAGCAGGGTTTCCCCCACCTCACGCGATCACATGCAAGAGAGAACAACCCCACTGGGTTGGGCGAGCATGCCCTGAGAATGGACCAAGGCCGGTGTCATCACTATGGTTGGACCCGGGCCAGGTCCAGGAGGCCAGCGTGAGGCACCCTCCAGGAGGGAGCGTGTGGTGCATCCACAGCCTTAGATCTAGAATCAAACGGCCGAAAAAAATCACATTAAGGTGATTTTGTTAAAATCCCAATAAATGCAAGGAATGTCTGATTTCTACAAATAAACAATCCTTTTTTGTTAGAATAAAAATATCTACAATATGATCATAGTTCCAGACACTAAAAATACTTCATATTTCTCTATTTTGTCAAATTTGTAATCCTTGACTCTATTGACCTTTTTTTATACATGTTATTGATAAAGTTTGATTCTTTGATTCTCAATCTACCTTTTTCACCCCCAAATCAGTAACCTTATGATGTTTTGTGACCTAATGTCTATGATCAGCCCCTTGTGCTATGATGATAACATTTGAAACCCCAAGTCTACTAGTGGTGGCTTAGTGTGACACATATTGTTGGGTTGTATTCTTTGTGCCCCAAGTGTTGATATGAAATATTTATCTCTTCTCTTTCCGCTCCTAAATCAAAGATGTTATATACTATGATCCTTATGGTTTGGATGCCCCACCTACCTCATCTGTTTGAACCTAATGGCCTATGTCTTATATGTTGGTTTTGGGATGCATGTTTATAATGTGAAAACCTATGATGCCTAGACTTACGGACACACACCTATTTTTGAATGTGTTTCTTGTGTCTATATCTTGTTGATTCGATCTCATATCTTATCTCTATCCCACAACTCGATGAACCTTTGTCTTGTTTTATCCATTATGAGTTAATGCCTTAAACCTTGATATGATCATAGAAAGTGCATGGAACATCACAATGGCATGAAACTCGACCCACACCATCATGATGCTTTCTAAATCAGTATAAGATCACCTAATAAAATAATAACCAACTTGTAATCTAACTTGGCCAAAACCCTTAAAATGAAGAGAATTAGGGTTAATGATGAGAATCTAATGCATGTATACAATCTTGTTGTTAATCAGGTTTGGCATGTGGCTAGATGATGAAGGATACATTAGGTTATGAATCTATGAATCAGGTATGTGCCTTATCTAGTTATATGAATATCTCTTTATTGCTTGAAAAGACATGCATTGTATGCTTGTTTGATTACTTGCTCAAATATTGCCATGTAGTATTGTTATGTCTTACTCGATGTTTGCCTCGTCAGTTTTATAACTTGAACACACACATATATATATAGAAATCCATTATAATATTGTTGATAAAGGGTTATCTCTTGGCTATGGCCTTGAGGTCCCTCTATATAAAAGGGTTAGCTAATTTTTGTAACCCTTATGGACCCTTCCGATGGGAAGATGGTCAAAGGCCTTAAACATGTTTGATATTGTTGGTATAATGGAGTGAAATGAAATAAAATATGGTTTCACATTTATTAAACAGTTAATATGTTTATTCTTGTTTGTTTAGTCTTGAAATCTTTTCAAATTATGCAAAGCTTATACATATACGTATCTTTCTGCCCCATACTCAACACCTCATGTTTTGACCCATTTCTTGTATTTTGTTTTTAGGTTCAGAGATGGCTAGAAGGTTGATGGGCTCGGTGAGCTATTCTAGGTGTACTTGTTGTAAGATCCAGATTTAGTGCACATGAATGACTTGTACCTTGACTCTAGAAATATGGAACTGAATTCATGAATATAATGCATTTTGTATAATTTATACTTGTTAAATGTTGAGACTGTGTTGGTGCCTTTATCTTGTTATCTATTCATGTGTGCTAATCTTTACACTTCCACATGTTTCCTTTGGTATACATTTGGTTCATGGGACAAGGATTTCAGTTCTGTCACAAATTAATTGGGGATATTTTGAATAATTTGTGGTGGCCATAGTGTTTGTAGGTTTCCAATGGTCAACAAGTGAAGTAGGTGACACATTTTTGAATTGATGGTATGTAGTACTATAGGTTGGGGAATTTTCATGAGATTATATAGAAAGGATGTATATGTGGTTGCTCTCCTATCCATAACATAATTGCTAGATATTGACTTCCGTATGAATTAGTGGGTAATGGAATAGTTGTTATCCAATTTGTAGAGTTAGACCCTGGTGAAGCCATATAGGGTTTAGGATGATGTCAAAGTTGTCCATATTGATGCAAGCTTGAATGAGAAAACATGTCATTGAACTATGTTTAGGGAAGTATAATAGGTGCAAATCTTCATCACAATCAATCATTACAGAAGGAGGTGGAAAAAGGTTTGGAGAGGGCTTGCTCTTCTGCATGTAAACATAGACAATGATGTTTAGGAGGAGGAGGATGCTCTCTTTTCAATTAACAACATAATCACCAATTTTATAAATGGTAGTAACTCCTTGTTTAGTGATTACTTAAATTTTTTCTAACTCCTAGTCTAAATTCCCAATTGCAATGAAAGTTACTCAATGGTTCCAATTCTTATCATAAAAGTTTCCCTAGGATTATTATTTCCCTACTTTGGACTTGTTATTTAAGCAATTAGTTTTTATCTCAACAACTACTCCAAAATTTGTAACTCTAATTGTAAGTATCATCTTATGTTTATTCCCACACCAATAGTTGAAAGTCTCAATGGATAAGAGGAAAAAGTCTAACCAAGGTATTACAACACAAGGATTGTTAAATTACTAAATGATATCAAAATGAAGAATGAAGATAAACTGAGGAAGTAATATGTTAATATTTCTCAAATGAGGAGAATGAATTTATTTAGGCACAAGAAATTCATAAGAGTACTAGTTTGTATCAATGAAAATGACAATCCATTTAAATGATCAAATGAGAGTTGGGAAGAAGGTCCAATTTGTTATTGAGCTCAAGCTTAGAGGAAATTATTAATTATAGATCAAATAGACTTAGTACCCAAAATTATATATGGTACATTACTCCACCCCTTAAATAAGATTTTGTCCTTGAAATTGGCATATCCATGGTCTATTCAGGTACTACTCTCCACCCCTTAAAGGATTTAAATAGAAATCTAAATTTGTATACATAGCATGCATTGATTTAGGGTGACTATACTCTATTATTTTTCTCATACCTCCTTTATTGTGACCTAGCTTGAGAAATATTCAATAAAACTTTGAGGAAAAACTTCTTTTTATCTACATTATAATCAAAGTAAATTATTGATGAAAAGTTATTCTGATATAAAACTAAAAATGTCCAAAATCACTGGAATAACCAGGTCACAATCACATCATACCAACATTCTAATTAGTTACAACTCCATCCTACAAATTACTTGAGTCAATTGGAAAATTAGATCTCATAGAGCCTAAACAGTTGCCAAATTGCCTTAACTTAGGACATTGGGGAGAAGATGTGGTGTCCTACTAAATGGGGATTTATAAATCCATTTTTTGGCACATCATAGTAGTCATCATCTTCTCTTACTCTCAAAGTAGTCATCTACTAAGTTGTTTGTAGTTACATTCTCTACATATTGTTTGCTACATGCCTTAAAATTTTACTAGCCATTTTCTTGTAAGGGATGTGATTACAATTTTGTAAAGTTTACCACAATTCATATTTTTGGAATACAAATACAGCTCTCTCTCTCACTATAAAAAAATGGTCTTTAACAAAAAAAAAGCATAGTTACAACCATAATATAGTATGATGCATGATGTGTTCCATGTATCCAATCTGAAGCGCTATGTAAATGATATTGCCCATGTGTTGAACATCAAGCCTATAAAACTCCAAGGGAGATTGTCATACCCTAAGTCACCTATGAGGATAATAGACTCCAAGGTGAATGAGCTCAGGATTAAAAATATAGAGATGGTTAAGGTTCTTTGGAAGCACCATGGTGAGGATGAAGCCACGTGGGAGATAATGACAGAAAAGGAAAGGTCTCATCCTGAACATTTTGTATGATTAGTTGAATTTTGAGGACAAAATTCCTATAATAGGGAAATGATGTTATAACATGGTTTTTCACATGTAATATACATATATTTTAATGCAGATAGTGATTTGATAAGGATATATTAAAAAGCTCGGTACCTTATATATGTTGTTTGAAAGTTTTGGTTTGAGAATGCAATTTATCCACATGCAATGGATTAAATGTGTTTTACTATTTCAAATAAGCCATTAATAGATATTAGATAAAGAAAGAGTGGAAAATCCAATAATAAAGGAATTACTAAAAGTAATGCACAATTGGTGTCTTAAATATGGAATTGTGTAGTTTTTTATAGAAAAGAGAGGTGGAAGGCAACTAAATAGTTGTGTTCAGTTTTATATTGTACTTAATGAGAAAAGATACCCAAATAAGAGATCTTGGCAAGTTTGGGTGAGAAACATAAGTTAATTGATGACTTAAACAAATGGAATGAAGAGAGGACTTAGAGGCAAGTAAAGACATCATTAACTTTTGTATATTGGTCTCAAAGCTTGCCAACACTGAGAAATAAGTGTTAAAAAATTCCTTTAAAATTTGGGATTGATTGGATAAAAGAGGAGGAAGTTATAAATTAATTGGGTTTTCCTAAAGTGAGAAGGATTATGGATATATATTAAATTTCATGAAACAATCAAATTTGGAAACTAAAACCCATCCTTTTTTATTTTTCACAAGGCATGAAGGTTGCTAGATCATGATCACGCGACATAGAGTCATTGTCTACTCCGAATAGAAAGGAAAGTCAAGGAACATCATCATTGCATTTCCTTTTCAATTTCCTTCACATCGTGGTTCATGTTTAACTTTAGAAACCTCTATAGTGGACGCACAAGACGATTCCACACCTATCCATCCTAGTATTTGCCTACTTTATAAGGCAGTTAAAACTTCCCCCTAATCATTGCCTCTATGGATGCATGATCCTTTATAGATAAGGCTATATAAGGGCCATTGATCCCCCTTCTAGATCACCAAACTATTCATGAGATCCTACTGAACTCTTAACATGTTTCCCAACCTCCAATTTCCCTAGAAACATTGTCCCATCTCCCTTTATTCTTCTTTGAGCAACACAAAAGACCCTTGTTGTCATTCTCCTTGCTCATGCCACCTCCGAGCAATCAAACAACTACCAAAGATTCGGTGAGGTGTGGCGAAGTGATTGGAACCCTTTCTTTCCATGGAGGGAGCTTGAAGCTCAAACTCAATCATTGAGTTGATAGCCTTCTCATGAAGAAGGAAGCCATAAAGGAGGAAGACAACACCTTGTCAAAAGTCTCCTTTGTCTCACGTCTGTCGTTAAGAGGTAAAAGGCATACTAGTCTTTTCTGCCCCTTCTCTCACATTTTCTCTCGATTGACCATGCGAGTACAAGAAATGGCATGTCACGAGCAATTGGGCTTGGGTTTGCCCCACGACATGCTAGCTTTACATGGTTAGCCGCTTAGGTGGCGAGGCCTGATTTGCCTAAAATGAATTATTTTCTAAAAATTGTAAAAAATTGTAGGATAATCCAAAGATAACAAAAGTATACATGATTTTAATCAGAAAAATCCAAGGATACAACGAAATTGGTTTGAAAACCTTGTTTTGTGTTAGATTCCAAAAGAGCATATAGATGCAACCACTAATGTATTAAATGCATGAAAACCTTAATTTCTTAGTTTTAATGATCATAACTTGTTTAAATGATTTTAATAGATAAAGTCTAATCTTTTTGGATAAGAAGGACATCTTGGATCTAATTTGATATTTAGAATTCATATGATATAAAAATGAGGGTTTCCTTAGTTAAAATCATTAAAGTATGGTAATTAGGGTTTGTGAAGCCAATACCCTAATTTGACCCCAAAACCCTAGCTTGGAACCAAAGTAAGTCTTAATAGTTTATCGAAAAAAGTAGTAATACTTGGGTGTTATGCATTAATTCAAGGTACTTCTCTTGTTTACTTGGAGTTTAAGTCATCTCTGAGAAAGGTATGTGGTTACGTCTATGACTACTTACTTAACTGACTTTTGTGGTTTTCTAAAGTTTCTCAATTAGATTGCAACTAAACTACTCGACTGTTTATTTACTTCCTTGAACTATAAAGTCACTATGTATATCATCTTACATAAATGCAACCTTCTCAAACCATGTATAATTATCTCTGGTGAGTTAAAGAGCATGCGGTGAAATAAGTCATTATGGGAATGACTGGTGATAAAGCCCTAAACGGAAGATCACCATAGGCCAAGCCCAAAAAGAAAGGCCTATGTCTGAAATCAAGCCCGGGCGAGGGAAGTTTATGAATGTCCATTGCAAGGATCAAACCCTAAAGAGAGGGTTCCCCATAAATAGGCTCCCCTAAAGCGAGGGCACACCAAAGAGAAAGAGAGGATAATGATTGAGTGGTTAAAATAAGAAAATGCTTGTTCAATCTTGTAATCATAATTATTGTTATGGATGATTATGTTGTTACACCTACATGTGAATATTTTACTTCCCCCACATACTTAGTATATCTCTATTTACTAACGATGTTTTGTTTTATGTTGTTTTAGGTTAAATTGCAAGTAATGATGAAAGATGGACATCCAGAGAAGAAGACACCAAAAGAAAAGATCTAAAGTTATTCAGGATGATATAGATAGATAATTTTTATTTCCTATTGCAAACATTTAGATTTCCATTTCATGTAACTCCTTAGTGGAGATTCTATCTTCATATTGTTATCAAACTCATTTCCATTCAATGAATTTTTTTATTCTTATTGGTTAATTGCTAAACCTTGATCATGTATAGATGATAATGGCCCTTTCCCTCTGGGTCCACCTTAATGGGGATAACATGGGGAGGGGGTCGTTACAAAAAATAAGTTTTTCCCCAAGTAAT
Organism: Alisma plantago-aquatica; assembly: GCA_963693085.1. Classification (NCBI taxonomy): domain Eukaryota; kingdom Viridiplantae; phylum Streptophyta; class Magnoliopsida; order Alismatales; family Alismataceae; genus Alisma; species Alisma plantago-aquatica. Next base: position 375,969,556 of record OY856409.1, on the reverse strand, counting down.
AGAAATGACCTTGGTCAGGTCGGTATGTAAAGTGAGTAAACTCATAGCCACCTATGTGGATTGTTAGTAATTATATCTGAACTTTCACTAGACATCCTTACTTAGAAACCTCATCAAGTACCACTTACATGGTGATTGTTCATACTTATTTAATTAATATATTAGTTTTGTGATATGTAATATTGTTTTCAATAGTTATTTTCATAATTGTTTTCATGGTTGAATATTAAATGCATTAAATATAACGTAATCATACAAGTAATCAATTAAATTAGGGTTTATACTATGTATTAAAATTATGTCTCAACTTTGCATTAACTATGAGTGACCCAAACTAGAGGGAAACTGGTGTACATATATGACCACCAAACGTTTTTGTTGATTTCTACTTGTATTCAAGGTATATCTAAATAGTTGGCTAGGGTTTCTCATTAAATACAAGACTAAGTTCCACTATTTTAGTTGTATTTTTCAAAGTAACCCTATTTTCATATCATATATGCATGAGTTTAGATTGGTTATATCTCGAATACCATGTTGTAAAGACCAGTTGTGTACAATTTGTTTTAAAATTAGTATCAATATATATAAAAAAAACTTTTTACATTCATTCTTTACACATAGTTCACACTAGCCTATATACAAGTATTGCAAAGATATATAAAAAATGTACATAGATCCTTTATACTTTATAATCATAGAGGACATTCATGCATGTCTCTTATATTTTTCATTTGTATCACATGTACATGAATTCTTGTAGAGAATACATCCACACATGGACCAAACAAAAGTTTTGGTTCAAAAATGCTAGTACTAAGTCTTTATTGTTAAGCTATTTAAAAGGAATTGATTAGAGTAGAATCAACACATTTATAAACTATGTAAGGACTATATGTGAACTATGATCAACATGCTAAGGATTTCAAAGTGTGCAAGTTTGAAAGATCAAATTCACATGAGTATTCAAAAGATCAAATTTGCAAAAAAATTACTAAACAAGATGTCCTCAAGGTTATCAGTAATTACAAATATTAAAATGTCAAAGTACTCAAATATTTAATGATTTATCTATTGGAAATTCTATCTAATATTTTGTCTTTGCCATGGCTAGCTGTCTAATGTTCTCTACTCTGAGAAAGAATGACACTTTCTCTTGTGGGGGTATCCAGTATTAAGGGGTTCTATGTTCATTATCAACTACACATGGTTGTGGGATACGATTCGCCAAATTAAGGACTCATAGATCTTAATATATTCAAATTGCGTGCCAATGTAAAAATCCAAACTTATCCAACATTCAACAATATTCAAGATTCCATGTACTTTTGGTGACCTTCAAATAGGAAAGACAAGTCTAATAAAGAAATTGGGTTCACTGCTTGACATGATTTTGTCAATGTCATTCAAGAGAAATAATATATCACAATAATTGAAATAGATAATTCAATACCTCAAGACTCCAAAGTTCAGAAAATTCACTGTTTGAGTATCTCCATGAATAGTTGAAGTAGAGCAATGTTGTTCCTATTTCAACTTGGAATCAAGTGTTGTTTACCTTTTTTAGGATTAGTTTTTCATCTTTGATTTTTATTGCATATTTTCCATTATCCTCATTCTAGGGTTTCTAGATTTATTGAGTGATCATACGAATAGTTATATACTTACTATTTTCCATATATGAAAATATTTCACTTATTGTTTTCTACTAGAGTATTGAATCATATTTGGTTACATGATTCCATCCATTTATTCAATTATTAATCCATACATTTATCCAATTAAAATCATATATAACATTATATATTAGTACTCAAATGACTTATGATTATAATTCCAACTTATATTTATGATCCACATTCTCTATCTTAGATAGATATCTAACCACAAAAGTCTAATATGTCCATATTACCTACGTATGTAATTGTAAATAAACTTTCCAACTCAAGTATTATATTATATCTCTCTAGTACCTTGTTATTCCATTAATTAAATAGTTAAAAAAATTTGTTACATAAAGTATAATTTATTCAAGTATCCTTACTGAGAGAATTTAGGGTTTTAATTTACAAAAAGGATAAATAAGTTCTCAAAATATTGTTCTTATTGAGTATAGAATTGCATATTTTTTATTTACCAATATGAATATACTGAAATGTGTATACATAAACATGGAGCTTATATGTGATTAGTTGACTAATATAATTAGTAGTATGATATCCATGTTTCATACCTTGAATATTATCATTACTTATCAATTTAAAATCTAAACTATTATTGATTAGTGAAATCGAGGAACTATTAGTATTTGATATATAAAAAAGAGCTATTCAACTAGGTAATATAGTAGTTTGTTACAACTAGATCATAAAACAAGATTATCATCTTATTACCTAAGTTTCTAAAAGTTGGAAGATACATGAGTTTAATTACTAACTTATAAGATCATATGATCTGAATACTTATTATATGCAAAATAGTAATTGCATGTCAATGTCAAATTCTTGACGAACTAGCTTCCTAGAGACCAACTCGAGTGATGTCTGAGTAAGGGGCTCGTGGTGTAGCAGAAGTATGTGTGGTTCCCTATTTCTTATAGATCTATATTTATAACCAATTATAGATGGAAATGAGAGGCTTGACTTTCTCATTCTTTATTTCTTATAGCCATAGAAAAGGTTGAACTAGGTATGGTAGGTCTGTGAAACTTCCTACAAATGTGATTATCATCCTTCTTAGAGTCCAAGATCAAATATATCTTAGTGGTTCATTTGGGGTTGAGGAAATACTATTTCTCCTCATTGGGAACTAACATCTGATGATCGTTTTCCTAATTAATTGTTGGGAAGGTGAGATGGAATCCAGTGATGACTCAAAACCAAGCCATGGTGGTTTCTTAAAAATGGTTGTAGGACATGTCGTTAGTCTACGAATATCAACAACATATGGGATGATGATGACCGTTCATTGATAGAAGCTGAGGAGAATGTAAGATGAGGTAGCTAAGGGTGATGTTGGCATGGTTGTAGATGTCAGATATAGTAGGAAGTGCAAATGACCTAGAGGAGGAGGAAGTGGATGTAGATCTTGATGTTTGATTGGCAGTGGTTTCTATCAAATGGTAATGGAAGACCAGACAAAGTTCAATAAGGAGGAGTGTTTCAGGTTACATGACCTACATGGGGAAAGCTTGAACAATGTGTGATGGTCATAGTGTTTGTAGCTTGTATATGGTCAATAAGTGAAGGAGATTACATGCTTTTGAGTTGACGTCTATAGTGCTTCTAGGTCGGGGCATTTGTAGGAGCTTATATATGAAGGAAGTGTGGGAGGTTTCTCTCCTATTAGTAAAGCAATTTCTAGGTATGGGCTTCCTTCAAAATTCATGGGTAATGGCATAGATGTTATCTGATTTGTAGAGCCAGACCCTAGCTGTTCCAACTAGGCTTTGGGATGAGGTCGTGGTTGTCCATTAGGGTGCATGGTCAAATGAGAAAAAAATGTTGTTGAACTACATTTGAGCATTAGAATAGAAACAAACCTTTATTAAGGTTAGTCGGTATGAAAGGTGAAGGAAAGACATGGGAACGGTTCATCATTCTCCATGTAACCATAGGCAACGACATTTTGGGAATAGGGGGTTCTCTCTCTTCATTTAAAAAGCTAATTACCTTTTTATAAATGATGGTAACTCCTTATCTAGTAACTACTTCAAATTTCTCTAACTCCTACTCCGAATGTCCAATTATGATGAAAATTTATCAATGGTTTTAATTTTTTTTATAAAAGTTTTCAAAAAAAGATTATTTCCCTACTTTGGATCTCTTATTTATTATAAAGCTAGTAGTTGAAAGAGTATTACGAAGCCCAAATGGTGTCCTCTTGAATGCATATGCGGTGAAATGGAGAATGAATGTGGTCTTCTCCTAATCTATTGGGTGGATTTGGATTTGATAAAACTCAAAATATGTATTAAGATAACAAAATAATTAGTAAGATAGACGCCCTAGGACTAAAGAGAAGGAAAAGGGAAGTTGATGGGGGAAACCATCTAGGAAGAAGAAGACCAAAGGAGAAAACAACAATTCATTATATTAATTCATATTCAACTGCTGGGACAATCCTCCGAGGCTGATATTTACACTGAAAGATATGAAACCCTAGATTTGACACAATAACATATATTTCCCAACAAAATATGAAATTAAAAATAGAGCTTTAAAATTGCAACTAAGTGCATGTAACTAGATAGATTGCACTTAGATCCCTATATACGAAAAATAACATAAATCTAATTAAGTGGACTTCATCTTGCATCAACTTTGTCGGGGTTCAAAATAAAAGCCACCAGTGAGTCAACCTTATTTCTTATGTAGACTCTCCCAACATTGGTTGATGATAGGACAAGTGAACTGGACATTCCCTGACAACCATACTCGAACTGTTGTCCACCTCAGGCATGTAGTAGGGTTGAAGAATTTGTACTAGATTTATCTTTGGAACATCAACAACTGTTGACAACACCATGGAGGAGGTATAAGAATCATCAATGTTGTTCAGGCATGTCATGGATGGATATATCAATGAATGGTGCAGTTCAGGCATGTCATGGATGGATATATCAATGAATGGTGCAGTGTAGGGATGAGGCCACCATATGTTATAAATGCATAGGGATGAACCGACATGATGTTGATGGTGTAAGAATCACTAGTTCCATCAATTTCTAGAGGTATCAAAGAAGCAAGCTTGAGCTCTTTCTTGTCAATTTTAGAATCACCAACACTATCAATTGCTAGAGGAAGCACATAAGCTTGTTCAGGCTCCTCCTTGACATCTTCAGGATCATAGGTTGAGAGTGTTCTTCATCATCATCTCCATCATCACTAGGCTTGCTAGAGGGAGTATGCCTTCTGAACCAATGTCAGTCGCTTGGTGCTTGACACATGTAGGCATAATAGGGAAGGGATACAAAGGAAGTTGAACTCTGAAGCTCTAACGTCATTGATCAAGTCATTTTTTTGTAGATAAATATGTCATAGAATAACTCTTGAACTCATTTAGAGTCCCATTAGTGATTGAATCATCATCATGCATCATGTTGTAGACTGAAAAAGTTTGAAAGCTTGATTTAATCCTCTAATTCACGGGTACCCAACTAGGAATGTATGTACCATACCACGTATTTGGATGACCAAGTTCTGTGGTAAAAGCAAGAGGATTGTAAGGATGCATGAGTCTTTCATCAGGGGTTTGAGTTGTGGGATTTGGCCCCTTGCATAGGAGGGTAGGTGATGCCTGCTCGTTATAGACGTATTGGGTGATCAATAATGGTTTTGTTGTGCTAGATGACTGCTTGGAAGGAGTAGCCTTCAATGTCAACTGGATCATGGGGGTGGAAAGCTGGGTTGAGAACTAATTTCCATGGAGGTGAGGGAATCGGAGGAGGGGTCGTGGATCTGGGAAGGTAGGTGGGTTGGGGTGTGGAAGGGGATTAGAGAGGGGTGTGATGGATTGACAGACTGGTGAAGGTCGTGCGGGACTACAACCACCACAAGTTTTTGATGTAGAGGCTGGCGCCCCTTATGGGGTGTGTGAATCCTAGCACCGGTATCGAGCTAGATCCATGCTGTAGAGGCTAGTCATGGTTAGAGATCATTGGAGAGAGGACGATTGGCCACATTGCTAGTTACTGGGTGTTTCTGGAAGCCATGAGACTAGTCTGACATAGATATGCAAGGTAGAGGGAGAGGCTGGGTGAAGGGCGTGATGTGGATTAAGGGAATAGTAGCTTGGTTGCTACCCTTAAAGGATTCACAAAAAAGATTTGTATATTTGACATTTTGTTGGATTGGCTTGTTGCTTCCCTCTTCTCTTATAAATGTTAAAGGAAGACTCCAGGTTGTCTAGCTTCAAGGCCAGTTTCTTCAGAGACTTAGAAACATACTTATGCTCATAACTATCTTCTTCCCTGGAAACCTTGAGAACATGACTATGTCCTCTGCATGAGTAGGATTGATTTTATGAGCTACATTTACAACTTCCTAAATGATGTCAATGTTTTGAAACATGAAATTTCCTCCAGACAAAGAATCAAATAACATTTTGGTGTCTTCTTGACACACTAGTAGAATGTCTCAATCATATTCAACTTGACAAATGTCATGGTATAGGCATTGGTGGAGAAGTTCCATGATCAACTCCCAAGATTTAGCAATAGATTCAGGTAGGAACATGGAAAATTGAGTGATTTGCCACCTTTTCTGGTAAGTGAGGGAGGGTTTGTAATGTTTCTAAAAAAAGTTGGTTTCCAATCCCTTCCAAGTTGTGATGTCATTTTCCATCATAGAGTGATACTAGCTTCATCTTGGTCTATCAAGCAATACTTCAATAGTCAAAGTTGGATTGTTTCTATGAAAATTCTTTGTTGCTTATTCAAATCACATATATTTAGTAATTAGTACAAGAGATTTTGAAAGTCTTTGACCTTCTTACCAGCGAAGACGTTTCTTTGCATCATAGTAACCAATTGCGGACACATTTCAAACTATAGAGATGTAACGGCTCAACATCATAGTAACCAATTGTGGACAAATTTCAAACAACAAAGATGAAATGGATGGCCAAATCACAGGGTGATGGCCATCAATTTCTTTAAGTACATAAATGTCCCTCAGCTACTTTTTTACTCAACATCCAACTTCTCTTTCCTAGTTTTCCTCTACAATATTGGCTCTAGTCTCTTGCATAAGTGCTTCCTCTAGGAAGCAAGAGCTCGATTCACCTGGTGTGTGACCTATTACTCATCCAACCTACCTCTATATCTCTATTTAGATGGTGGAAAGTTCTTTCTATATCAATATCACAGTCTGGAGATGAGGGGTCTGTGCTAGCAAAGCGTCGCATATAAAAGATTTGTACCTAAAATAAGAAGCAGCTGGATTAGATGGAAGAAACTAAAGTTCATGAACTTGTGAATTGAAAAAGGGATATTTTAATTAAATGTAAAAATCAAACTAAAAAACTATTCAGTTGTCCCTCGAAACAACTCCATAATTTTATGTATGATTCATTGCACATGCAAATTCACCTAGGAAAACGTCCATAGATTTTTACATAAACTACACACTATAGTCACCATCCATAAGAGGACGAACCTTGTTGTAGTATATCATTAGGATGGAACTATAGAGAAAACACTTCTAAGAAATTGTAATTAAATCTGATGAATTGATATCAATATTTAGAGTGATTGGTTGATTGATTGAATTAAGCTAAATTGATGGGAAATTAAAAATGAGTAAAAAGGTGATTGAAATAATAATATAGACATCATGGCATTTGTTACCATATCCACCTATGTAATTTCATTGTTACAACTCTCTCTATTACTACTAACTATATTAGAACTATTCAAATTCGTGTCCTTACAGAGCAAAAATTTCTTCAATATAAATTCCCTCGTGGGCTCAATGTCTATATATAATGATCTATATTCCCAATATTATATTAGACATGAAAAGTGAGTGATAACTACATATAAAAAGTATAAAATGAATAGGAACCCATCAATTAACTAAAATCAATAATGATCCTATATATAATGATCTATATTCCCAATATTATATTAGACATGAAAAGTGAGTGATAACTACATATAAAAAGTATAAAATGAATAGGAACCCATCAATTAACTAAAATCAATAAGGTTTGATAACAACTAGAATAAGTACGGGCAGCTCCTCATGACCAAGCAAGAAGACTACTCACCCATGTATATGGGATAATTACAAGAACAAGGGAATAGGAAAGAAGTCATGTCACTAAGAACATGAATGGATGATGCCAGTGTTCTATGACAGGAGATCAAATACCTTTCATAGCATCAAGTCCCAACATATCTTCACGAGGAGGATGTCATTCCTTCTTCTTTCTCCCTTATTTGTCATAACATGAGGAGAGTTTACCCCTATTATTAGGATGACTATTGTTATAAATGAGCACCCCTGAACCCACCAAATATAAGGTTGGATGAGCTAGTGACACTCTTTCCCTTTCTATTATCTGTACACCAGTTGCCCAACTGGGAGGATGATCAAAAAATCTAATTGGGCAACATGCCACTTAAGTCATGAATGCCTTGAACTAAAATACTAGTTGGTCGACTTAGTGGATGAGTCAAGTGATTTGTTACTAATGAGCATCATTGAAGATGATCTGGCTCGATCAGCCTGCTTTTGAACTAGTTGGATGAAGTTCAATCAGGAGAGATACACTATAGTCACTTGGGTGACTCATCGAATGATTTATACATCATGTAGGTCATAAAATGAGTTGGATTCTAATGTGATGTTTTCCCAAACTAGTCAATCGACTCAATAGGTGAGTCAAGTGACTCATTAGCACTATGAAGGGGCCTTGTTTTGCCTCGACCCAACCAGGGGACCAGTGCATTCAGTTGCATAACTAAACTTCCATTTTAGTCAAGCTCCTCTAAATTTCTCTTGGATCACTTCCAAAGGTGGGGCATGGGAGCATTGGACCCAAACATCATGGAGACAACCTTGAACCATATTTTACATTTATTCATGCAATAGAGTGAGATTTTCCATAAAAGTATACTTTTAGGAACAAAAACAATTTAAACTAATAAATGTAAGAATTGGGGGAATGAGCATGTGAAACTATAAAAATACTCTAGGATCATCAAGAAATATGATACAAATGTGCATTCATCACTTACTACCATAATTCAACCAGATAGAGTCTATTTTTCCCTCAAAGATTAGGCATGCTTTTGACCCCTTTGTGCTATGGCCTAACAAATTCCCATACGTCAGAAAGTCATTAGTTGTGTAGAATAACATAACACACACATCGTATCATCAAATCATATTCTTACATCTTATAATTAGAACTTCAATAAATGGCTCGGGGTAAACATCAATGTCATTTCCCATTCTTTTGGGCCATGAAATGAACAATGATAGAAAGACAAATAGGTGATTCAAACATAACCAAAGGGAGTAGAATGTATATCATTGTAATAATAAGACAACTATCGAGTTGCATGCTCAAAATCATGACTGGGATCATCCTATGAATTCATATGCCAAGTAAAATATTCCTTATCTCTTCATCAAATTTAGGGAACAATGAATTGATTACCTTCCATTGTGGTGCATTTGATGGGTGTCATAGTAAAGCATCATCATTTGTCTTAAATTCTTCATGCCATGCTATATTCTATGCATCATCTATGTTAGCAAATAGACATTTAAACTGAGGTACAATGGGTAGATACCTCATCACCATACTAGGAGAACCTTTCTTTTTCTTATTTAAGAGATTTGGTCTTCTTGTACCTTGAGGATACACACTTTGACACCCTAATGAGTTGATGTATTCATTTGTAATAAAACAAAATCATTTGATCAAGAAAAAATCTTAGTAGTCACAACATCTCCTTCGCATCACAAGTACAATATGGAAGCTCATTTCTTTCTGGAAGTATGTCTTCCCATAGAATTAACAGAGACATTGAAGCTTTTGTCACTTCGCCTATTGTACACCTTTAAAATGTAAAGTCTTAAAATGCACTCAATTTCATGAGTTTAGTGCAACCCTAGTCCAATGGTTTCTCAATATTTTACATTAAAGTATTGAATATATTAGGTGTCTGCGCTAAGTCACCCTCAAGATGCCTTAGATTATCATCAACCAATCAATATCAATTTCATTCTTATCAATATTTATATATATTTCTACAAGCTCTGAGTTAGAGCGATCAAAATCATCTTTAGGTTCTTCCCCATGCTTATACCATTCATTATAGTTATTTACAATCTCATTACACATGTTATGATCTTTAGTTTATTAACATTTTCCACATTCATATTGTTATCATACTACCTACGTGGTTAGTGAAATGTAGTCATTGGTGATTTTTTATGATATAAAGTATTGATGATTTTGAAATTTGGTATGCTACAATTTTTAATAGACAACCAAATCTAATCCATGTCTAAAGTTTAATTAAGCAATATAAGACATACTATAGTTGGTCCTAAATCAACCACTCAAACAATAGGCCAACAAGATATGATAGGGTTTATATATACATATATGTCTATATATGTCTGTGTGTGTATATGTGTGTCTACATGCCACCTATCACATTCTAGAATATTTCACCTCACTAGAAAGTGCATGCTATGTGCCCTGTTACTAAGGAAATTTTGGTAGAAATTCACTACACTTATCTAAGGATATCAATACTGGTAAGTAAACTTATTTACATATGCACCAAGAGAAGAGGAGAAAAATATATCAAAGTTCCTCAGTTTTGGAGCACCTAGCATACACTCACATATGCTAAGTGAGAACAAGTGTTCAAGAACAATCCCAACATGGTCTTTTGAATATTTACCCTTATGGATAAGCCTTGGAGGAGCATATCTAAGACATATAGACATTTGATGATTGGAACCTCAAATGATTCCTAGGTTTTATATGTGATATTATGTTGAATACACAGTTGAATTCATATCTAGGTCATATGTGTGCATTAGGTCAAACAAAAAAAATCATGTTTCTAGTATATAAGCAGTAACGGTTAAGGAAGAAGTAGTAATTAAAATTGGATATTATGTCAATCACATTACATTGTGACATTCTTATTTATTTGCATATTTTTCTATTATCATTTAAATATGTGTATGCATATAGAAATCATAAAGCATTAGACAGTAGAAACCTAGATAACTCATCAAAATCAGAAATGTTATCCACAAGCAGCATCACCAAAGATGGCATAGGTGATCCACATGAAGCAACACATCAATAGTAGTGGGGGATAATTTTCTACGTGTGAGAATAGTATTCATGAAGAAGTAGGGAAGAAATGGGAAGAATTAAGGGCATCATCAAGGCGAACAAGGAAGCATCGAGAAGCAGTGTCACTATTGAGAAACAATGGCAACATTGAGAAAATGCACAATAGTGGCATCATTGAGAAGTAGCAGTGGAGTCCACAAGATGATCATGTTGTAGTGATGGAATAGAAAACCGCTCTGGTGGAAGAAACTAAGCACGCGGAATTGGATTTACAAACTAGAACCAACATTGGCAAAAGGGCCAGTGGTCCAAGGAAGACACAATATATGTGAGGACAAAAACAAAAATAGTTGTCGTGGGGATGTACGCCTAAAACCCCATATTTATTACATAAAATGAAATGAGGAAGAAGTCATGTCTTTTGGGGTATTTATAAACCCTTATGTGCCAGTTAAATTTAGAAAAATCACTTATAAAAGTTTACGAACATGAAAATCTTGATAAAAAGACCATCAACTAATAAGATTTACTTAAGTGAAATCTAGGTTCTCTACCAGTCCGTGGTCAAACTGCTATCATGTTAACACGTGGTGACAACATAAAACTTACAACCATAAACATAAAGGTGCCACCAGATATAACTATTGGTGTAGTTATGTTTCTCTTCTTACGATCATATTATAAACCTTTTAGGAGTTCTACCACTTATTTAATTAATTTCATAGAAACAAACAATAATCAAACTGAAAGAAACATAAAGCAGCAAGGCTTTTTGGAGATTTTTAGTATTAAGAAACAATATATGTCTCACAACTCCTATATTAGTAATTTAACCTTATATTTGTGAACAAATGGGTGAAGATGATAGAACAAGAGTTCTCCCATTAACCTACACACATATATGTAGGCTAAAAAGTAATGTATAAATAGGAGTCACTTCTACCCATACACTACCCTACATGGTATGTGTGGTGTGTAAGTAAATAATCCACTACCCTCTTGAATCCATAGATGAAAGTACAAAGCCTCCTATAAACTTTTATGCTAATGATTTGAAGCTACAATCTATGGAAGTGGGAAAGGAGGATGAAAAGACATGTAATGAACTCAGAAGATGGACATAGAATCATTCACAAGAAAACAAGAAGACAACTTATTCAAAATCAAGAAAAACTAAAAGATTTTCAAATCTAATCAATTTTACTTCAGCTTTCAAATGTTCAATTTGGTCGTAAAAGAGGCTACACAAAATTTCCAAGTGTTCTATTTCCTACAAGGTAAAGAAGATAAACTCTCTACAAAAAAAAGAAAGGGAGAGGCTCCAATTAAAGTTAAAATCAAGTTCAAGCCCAAGAACAAATGAGTGTCACTTGGCTTTTAGTTGCTTCAAGGATTTTCCAAAAGAAAATTCAAACAACCAAAAGCATAACACAAAAGGTAGAGTAATTTTGCCAATATTAAGTCCTACATGAATAAAAACATAAAAAATAATGTTTGGGACAACATAGTATATTATCATGTAATTGTAGGAAAAGAACATTTACTTGGATAAAATTAAATCTTGATTCTTATAAATTTAAATCTCTTAAAAAGTCAATCTGTCATGTACTAGGAATATATGTGATGCATCACATTCATGCTTCTAACAAGTAACCTTATAATCAGAATTTTAGTAATTTGTGTACCACTCTTATCAAATTTATTATATTCTTGATAGTATTTTTACGATTATCCCTCATTATTACAACAAATCATATCATGATTGTAATATATTTAACATAATGATACTATTGAAATCATGCTTAAACTTTTAGCATTAGTTGCATACATGTACTTTAGGTTGTCATGTGACTGATCCTTTGATAACAAAATTATTGATTTAATTCAAAATAAGAATTTGAACTTTTAATCAAAGTTCAAATCTTGAACTATTTAAGTGGTGTGATATAGAGTTTTGCTTCAATATTTGCCACCTCAATGTGAATACTTATCTTAATATGTGATAATTTTATCATGTGAAGTTAAATTCTCTAGGTTATTTCTTCAGTAAGTATCATGGAAATTGGGTTTTCTATCAAACTCATAGGGCACTATTATATATATAAATGTATACATATATATTATTAGAAGTATAAATATGAACATATATGTATATAAATATGTGTTTGTTTATACAAATATATACATACATTTATAATTAATATATATATATATATATATATATATATATATATATACAAACACACACACACTAGTATATACACGTGTGATGCACATCTCTAATATTTTGTAATAATTTATGGTCTTGAAACACATGTTTCTCATCAATAAAATCACTTATAGTTCAAGACTTTCATAAATAATGACCATCAAATCAAACAACATTATGTAGTAGTACTTCACTAGTCTAAAAAGTATGACGATATCATGTTATAAATGTAATACAATTTTTATCTAAATTTTGTATAGATGACAACACTTATGATAGATACATTTCTTGTAAAGTATTTTGTCTCCAAGGACAATGGTTTTGTCGACTATAAAATATTTATTATAAATTTTAGGATATAAATTATATCTTCATAAAATCTTGTAACAGATTTATCAAATGAAACATTACTAAGTAAATTCTCTAGTTGTCCTCTAACATGGAGGAATTTTTTTTGCTGTTGCATTTAGGTATAAAATTCAGTAAAATAGGTGACATTTGTATCTTACTTAAATAAAAACATAAAATTACTTAAATAAAAACATAAAAATATATTTACAAATGATGATTGAAGTATGTAGTGCAAACTTAAAATTGAAATTTTGAATCCATTTCATGAAATATGTATTGTAAGCCATTTTTTGTCGATGTGAGACAAAGGAATCCTAAATGTATTTTATTGACAAATAGTTAAACTATATATACTATAGTAAAAGGGATATGCATGTTATTTTTCAATCTAGATTCATTTCTTGTCCTTTCACTATTTCTTGCATCTGTTTTTTTTAATATCTGAAGTAATATCTTACAAAATACTTATGGAAATCCTTTACGATGGTTTAATTTTATAAAACTTTTTCCAATTTTAGAACATATATATTTAGAGAGTGAGGCAAGCATTTCCTTGACCAAAATTTTCAATCATTGTTGAGCTTATTTCTCAAAGGTATTTAAACATGAAATCAAATAATATTACTATTCATTAAAGCTTACCCATTGTATTATATTTGATGATATGTAAATAAAATAGTTTGTTTTTCCTTTGGCTTTTATGAATATGTTAATAGAATATTATAACTTATATAAATCAACATTTAAAGAAGAAAAATGTGTCAAACACTTCTCTTGATCATCGTGTACTTTCTATTAGGATAGATTACAATCCAATCGAATGTTGAGATTTTTGTATTTCTATTACCATTGTAAGATATAACAATGTATCACATTTTATAACTATAATACAATGTATGGATAATGAGTTCCAATGTCATTTTGAACTATATGACCTATGCTACTATATTTTTATATTCGAGAAATGGAAGTGAAACTATGCCAACTTCTACTTACCAGGGTTCAAGTGTAAGATCTAGTATGATGAAAAAGATACATATTTATATTTTGATATAATTTATGTATTTATATATGTAAATCCCTATAAAATTTATGCTACTAATGTCTAGGTGAAGCTATATGGATTCAAGATCTAACTCAAGTGTTAAGTATTTGTTGAATTTCATACGTGTCCTTTTTAATAAAGTCAGGAGGTTAATTTATTCATCTTTCCTTTTCTTGAAGAAATGAAGAATGATATGAAGCAACGTGCATCAATGTTAAAAGTCTGAATTTAAAAGTAAGTAATAGAAATAAGGGACTCATGCTACTTAAACAAATGATTCTAAGCTAGTACACAACATGTTTAACCTCTCCAAGATTATACTTAATGGCAATACCAGTTGTCTTTATTAACATAACCTCTTAGTATGAAGATATATATATATATATATATATATGCATATATATATGTATATATATATATATCTATATGTATATATATATAATTGATATAGCATATATTTTTATCACTCTATGCCAAATAGAAGTCTATTCATATGACTACAAATGTCAATAATAGTTTATCACCAAGACCGATGACCTTGAAAACTTCTTCAAGTGCATCAGGTGAAGTCATGTTCTTTGTATTGTGCCTCAACTTTTGAATGACATGTCTATTTTTCACCAAAGAATTGTTCTTTGGCACTATAATCATTGATTTTCAACAATAACTTAGGCAATTATGTCAAATTTTGTTCTAATACTTCTCTCATGTTCATGACATTGTAAGAGTTGGACTTTTATATGATTTTATGGTATTAATCATATCTAGATTATAATAATAACTTGTGTGCAATGAATATTTTTCACTCTTAAACTTCATTCTTGAACATTTTTTTGAATTGTATGAACTTGTATGGCTACCTATTTGGAGGTCCATGCTATATTAAAATGTACACTAAAGCCACAAATAAGGAAAACATTTCATCTAGACCTACAATATATATATATATATATATATATATATATATATATATATATATATATATATATATATATATATATATATATATATATATGGAATTTTTCAGAAACATGTGTGTGTGACTCTATATGTTTGAAAACCTCGATTGATTAGTATACACATAAATCTAACTTTCAAATAGTTGTTCTTAAAAGGAAACTTGTGAGGTATATTCACTAAATTTAGAGTCTCTAACTTAACTTTCGCTGATGTATTTTTTAAGAAAAATTGGACAGTTACAGCCCCATATGTCACTTACACCTTGGTATAATAATCTAGAAAAAAATATTCATTTACATATTCCACACCTGACACAAGTGAAAACTCACAATATAGAAACATGTAACATTCTTTGATCTTAATATAAGCACTACACAAGGTGTTGATTTCTTCAAAATTTGAAATCTCTAGAATTTGATTACGTCTTGTAGGACATAAAATATACATGTATCTAAAAAGGAACATTTATAAAATCATAATAACAACATTTTCTACGTGCTAATAAGATTTAACTTGTACATTTAATTATGATATAATACAACATGTCTTATTTTTATCTATTTTTTGTGTTTAGAGGTACACATGGTTTCAATAAAGTACTTATTTATTCGTCCTTAAGGAGAAGATTTTACCATTTGGCATGACATCATAGCCTTTCAATAGATGAAAATGATATGCTCTATGAAATTTGTTTTAGAACTTGTGGAGTTTTATTCTACTTGTAGTATCTCAGTTCGAAGATTTATTTTCTACTCTCATAATATCTATCTATACAAGTATGATCTTCGATTACAAGTATCATATAATATTTAATGATAGTTAAACATTTATATTGCATTTGTTATAATTGTTAAGTTGTCTTTTATAACAGTGGTTGTCTTAAAAGTTCCATAATAAAAAATCTTCTTTCGATGTACTGTGTTATTTTTTTTATAATTATATACCTTTGTGTTACTAAAATATATGCTTACAAATAATCAGTGAGTTAATTTGTTAATAGTCTTATTTTATTTTTGGATAGAAAGTATTAATATAGAGTTAGAAAATACAGTTACATGTTTAATATTTTCATTTGCCCGATATTATTTTTGTCATCATAATATAAACTTAATTTTAATCTATATATTGATGCAAAGTTCATTCTAGTATATTATAGAACATATTTATGATTTGCATGTAGGAAATGGTACAACTTTTGTTATGCAATAAAACTATGTAAAGTATCCATGAATTCACTTGCAAATAAAAACATGAAAATATTTTTCTAAATGAAAGGTGTCACGGGAATAATCATTTCTTGAATGTTTTGTATCTCATCCTTCTTGTTTTATTTTGTGGTATATAACTCCCAAATTTATTTGAGAAACAAATATATAGATTTTTTTTGACCAAACTTATTTTCTTTTCATCATCTAAAGTAAATTGTGAAATTTGTTCTAACAAAAGCTTCAGCTAAAAATTCCCAAGTGAACTATTAAATATTTCAAATAGTAAAAAAAGGCAAACCCTTGTATGAAAAAGTAGGTTGAGTAGGGAAACTTGTGTATGGACAATCTCTAATTTCTGAAATTGGTATGATGTTTTTGAAATGTATATACAAGGGCAGAGCTACAGGGGGCAAGTGGGGGCCATGTCCCCCCCAAAAAAAAGAATATATTTAAAAGCTTATATATACAAACTTTTATACATTTATATAAGAATAAATACGAACTAGATTATAAAGAAGAGACGGAACTTAGGTAGCACAATGGTTGTTTGGTAGTATTGTTGTTTGGTTGACCTAGGTTTGAAACCCAACGGGAGCATATGTATTTTTTTAATTGAAGCGCTCAATCAGATAACCAATCAAATAATATACAACACAAACTAAATCAAAAACCATAATTGCTACAATGAATAGTGGGTTGTATCTTATAGTAAATGGTATGGGTTCAAAATTTATTATTGTATATTAATTTTTTTTTAATGATGCTCCCTCTTTTGATGAGTTTATAACACAACTCAAACAAATTTAAAAATGGTTCGGTGGGTAGTTTCCTAGATTACATGACATGGGTTTCAAATTAGATGTTGCATGTTAATATTTTTATGTAATTGTAGTCATTTAATCAATTTAAAACACATCTAAAATTAAAGTATACGAGTGGTTTTGGGTTAGTATTCAGTACACGTCTTATAAGTCTTATGTTTGAAACTCAATTGTGCATATAGGAATTATTCTGAAGATTAGGTGAAATTGTTCATAATATCTACATCATTATACCATTTAATTTAAATTGTACAATTACCTCAATGATTAATGTTTAATTTGTCTAATATATGCCCATTCAGTGGTTAGTGTTCACTTTGCCTCATATTAGTCTCATGTTTGCAATTAGATCGTTACATGTAGTTATTTTTTCATAGGTCACATTAATTCATTTATAATATCTACCTTATTACAGTATTCAATCATAATTGTGTAAGTGGCTTAGTGACTAATGCTTAGTTTACCTAAATATATTTCCATTCAATGGTTACTGTTTAGTTTTCCTCTTATAAGTCACACATTTAGAATTGTATATAGTTTTGTTTTTCTATATATTAGGTTAAATTGTTCATAATATCTAACTTTTCTATAATGTTGTGGTCAATTATAGCTAAATTTGGTGAAAAGATATGCAAAAAAAAATTGACATACCATGCATCGTACTTTTACACTCACAAAATGTACATGAATTGAAATACCACAATAATAAATGACAAAAATACACAAGGTATGCACAAATAGAACATTGTGCTTTTAAATTTTGATTTCAAAATATACTTTTTCACATACATTCATGCTATTCTCATGACATATTTTATCAATAGACAACATAAGAAATTTCCATAACCAATTTTTTAATAGCATACGTGGTGCATTTGTAATTAAAGAATTAACTAATTAGAAAACTTGTCCAAATATTTATCTTTTTATTAGCCAAACATATGTTGGACTATTAGTTAATGTACTAGAAAATTAAAAATAGATAATCATACTTTTGTGTTTTTCTTTCTTAGATAACTTGGAAGTATATGTTTATATTGTATATTTATAAGTTTTAGATTCATATAATTATAAATATACACCAAAAAAAAATTCTTGTGGGTTTTTTCAAAGATTTTGACCAGATTAAGAAAATATAATTTCTATCATATGTCACGACTCTACCAATTTAGCCCAATATATATATTATCAGATAGAATATGGAGAACATGTTTTATGTATTATAGATAAGAGGGATTCCTCTATATAGGACTATGGGTGGATGTCAATCTTATATACACCATGTGAGACTAATCCCAATATACAAGAACATAGATATACAAATGCACATAACATACTCCTCAAACTGGTGTGTAGATATCATAGACATCCACTTTGTTACATACGTTTTTGACTTGGCATCTATATAAATATTTAGTAAATGGACTTGTAAGTTGATCTTTAGAACTGCTGATCAACTTGTCTTGAACCTTCTCTTTTATGAAGTAGCTAACTTCTATGTATTTTGTACATTCCGAATAAGTAAAATTATAATGTTATTTTTAACTTTTGAAGGAGTCAAGCCCAAAGAATGTCACTTAGTGATCCACTCAAACAACATAAAATTTAAAGTTCGGGACGTTGTGCCCACTTGTAAACCATTTTAAATGCACAATTGTCTATAACATACTGAATTTTATTTTATAAATTCACATTTTGGAAGGTCACATACGACTTTGTCATGGCTATGAATATACAAATATCCACACAATGACATACAAATTTAACATGACGTCTTTTGTCTATTTGGACACACCCTTAAGGTAAATTGGCTCCGCCCCGTGTATATATGCATAATGTGAATAATACCTTGAGGAATCATCTATTTGTCCGGTAAGAGTAACCCGGGTGGTAAAAGTTCGATAATTCCCAATGAAGGACCCGAGTTCAAACCTCATAAAGGCACTCCGCAAACGGCGTCGATGCTGATTTGATGTGGGAGGGGGTGACCAGATCACACCCTCTCATGACTCGAGAATTTATTATATCGGACTTGTCCGGGGTGGGTTCACTCGGTTACCAAAAAAATAATTATATGAATAATACCTTGAGGAATTATCTACTTGTCTGACCAAAGTAGCATGGGTGGTAAAAGTTGGGTAAATCTCAATGATGGACCCGGGTTCAAACCTCACGGAAGAAACTCTGCAAACGGCATCCACACTGATTTGACATGGGAAGAGGGTGATCATACCACACCCTCTCATGCTTCAGAGAATTTACCATGTCAGACTCGTCGGGGTGGGTTCACTCAGTCACCAAATTTTTTTTTATCTATTTGCATGGAAATAAAATTAGATGGAATGTGTCACAACTATAACATTGGTTACAAAAGCTGAGTATGATACTCGATTATAGAAAAATAGTTATTATTAAAACCTAGACAATACATATAGCTGGTTAGTGTATAAACTAGATGAGGAGAATAATCTTCTTTCTTTAATCTATTTTGCATTTCTACGCTTTCCTGATCAGACCACACCCTCTCATTCCTCAGAGAATTTACCATGTCGGACTCGTTCCGGGGTGGGTTCATCTGAGTATGCTACTCGATTATAGAAAAATAGTTATTATTAAGACCTACACAATTACATATAGCCAGTTAGTGTATAAACTGGATGAGGAGAATAACCTTCTTTCTTTAGTCTATTTTGCATTTCTACGCTTTCCTGAAGTTGGCACCTACAATGTTTCCTCTTTTCAGAGAGTAAGCCGACATGTTGCATGGACCTTGGGTAAATTCAAGGAAGTTATGTGGGAAACAACCTATTTGAAAAAAAATATATAAAAGAAATAACATCTGATGACGGTCCTACTCATATTTACGATATTACGTTGTCAAACCAACAATGCTAATAAAAAGACCTTACCTAAAGATATTCTGGTAGAATATAAGTTTCCATATTGCATCAATATTACCTTCGTTCCTCAATAAACATCCTCACATTTGCAGTCATTACAATGTAGTTCAAATATTTGCAAAATCATCCAGGTATGTGTGAATTTTTTTTTTTTTATCATTAAGCGTGCGCTTCTATTACTATTTAAAAAAAAACAACATTTACAAGTGGGTATAATAGAAAAAAGGACATAACAAAGAAAACTATCTATGCAATTTCCTATCTATGCAATGCAGTTCAAGTCTGCATAGGATTTCTGCCAAGTCTGCTTCGGTTGAGTCATTTCTTCATAAAAAATGAACTTGTTTCTAGCAGACCAGATATGGTAAAGTATAAGCATGCTTAATTGCTTTTCCTTTGAATTAACCAAAATGAGAAGTTGGTTTTTATTTGTAGACCTTCCTGCATTATGCAGCTTATCTCTATCCCAGACTTCCTGAGCGTAGTGACAACTCCAGCGAACGTGTGGTTCGTTCTCGGTTTCAAGTTTGCAAAGGGAGCATCTAGAGACTATACTGAACCCCCTGTTTTGCAGAAAATCTTCTGTAACCAGCTTCCCTTTAAACAATTTCCAGCCGAAAATTTTAACTATGTTTGGAATCTTGAGTTTCCAGAGCCATTGTGCCCAAATCATCTCTGGTTTCTGCACCCAACAGAGGTTCCAAGCTCCTTTGAGGGAGAAGGTCTCCATCCCTTCAAAGATACAATGATCTGCAGTTCCAATGGGAATAGTTCGACAGATAGTAGAAAGCGCAGCCAATCCTCTGACAGTTGGGAGGTTCCAATTGCCTTCAGTAATCAGAGTGTTTAGTTTCTGGTTTGGACCCAAACCATTTCTAAGAGTAAGACCATCTCCCACCAAGGTTTCGAGGAAATCACCATGAATCCACGGGTCTTTCCATAGGTAAATAGAGTTGCCGGTCCCAATTTTGATTCTGACCTTGTGGATGAGGTTGTCACGATGCCTAAGGATGGCCTTCCACATCCAGCTGGCATTGTATTTCTGCTTATGAGACCACACTAAGTCATTTGTCAAATAGTGGCTATGGATCCATCGAACCCATAGATTTTGTTTGCAATTAGCTATGTCCCAAAGGAACCCAGTTAGACCTGCCTGGCTCCATGCTTGTACAGAACGAATACCATGTCCACTTCGAACTTAGGATTGCAAATATTGTCCCACAAAACAGAATGAATTTTTCTTGAGCTTTCAGTATCACCCTACAAGAATGACCTGCACAGCCTCTCAATCTCATCCATCGTTCCCCTAGGTAGTGGAAAGGTACCTGTCCAGAATAGGTGGTACGCAGACAGAGTAGATAAAATGAGCTCAAGTCTTCCAGTCTTTGAAAGAATTTTAGATTTCCATGAATCTAATTTGTTTTTTATTTTATCAATCAAGGGAGTACACATGCTTTTGGTGAGTCACCCAATAAACAATGGCAATCCCAAATATCTCACAGGAAGATCAATTTTCTCCACCCTCATCTTTGTGCTAATAATGTTGGGAGAAGATTTACTCATGAAAAGTTGGCTTTTTTCTAAATTTAGATTGAGACCCGAAAATTCACTAAATAGATGAAGGCACTCCATCACTCCCTTTGCATCTTGTTCCGAAGCTTGAGCTAGAATCAAAAGGTCATCAGCAAAAAGAATATGAGACAGAGAGTTATTGTGTGTCATGAGAGGCTTGCACTTCTTATCCTCCACTGCCTTGTTGAGTATCGAAGAAAGTCCCTCCATCCCTATGAAAAACAGGTAAGGCACGAGGGGATCGCCTTGTCTTATGCCTCTCAAGGCATAGATGAGTTCAGTGGGGCCCCATTAACCAGGTCCTGAAAAGATGGAGTGAACAGACGTTCTCTGACCCAGTGAAGCCAGCACTCAGGGAAGTCCATCGCCTGCATGACTTCAAGTATATAGTTTCTATCAATTGTATCATAAGCCTTACTGAGGTCAGCTTTGAGACAAAGCTTATGTTCCTTGCATGTATTGAAGTCATGGATCACCTCATTTGCCAGCAGAATTGCATCGGAGATACGTCTCCCTTTAACAAAAGTAGATTGATTTGGATTTATAATGTCAGACATAATATCCCTAAGTCGATTTGCAAGGATTTTAGCTATTACCTTGTAGATGACATTGCAGAGAGATATAGGCCTCCAATCATTTGGTTTCTTAGGTTGCTTCAGCTTCGAGATCAAAGAAATAAATGTCTTGTTTGCTTCTTTTAAGAGTTTGCCTTTATGGAAAAAATCTTTGATTGCTCTGCAGACATCATAGCCCACTATATCCCACATTTTCTTGAAAAAATGGGTGTTTAGTCCATCAGGACGTGTGGACTTGTCGTCATTTGAGTGTTTGATAATATTGTAGATCCCATCATCTGTGACTAATCTGCACATATAAGCCTTCTGTTCATTTGTGATTTGTTTTAAAATTTTCCAAATGATCTGTCACGCCTTTGTCTGGGATCGGAGCTAAAAAGCCTATTGTAGTTTTCATAGAAGCAGTGTTTTATATTGTCATATCCTTTAAGAATGACACCACCAGCCTCCATCGTCTTGATTTGATTCCTGCTTCTTCTGGTCTTCATAGAAGCGTAAAAAAAAATTCTATTTCAGTCACCTTGTTTCAACCATTGGACTCTAGACTTCTGTCAGATTATAGATTCTTCTATCTTCATTGCCTCCATGGCTTCTTCCTTCTTTTGCTTAGCTATTTCCCAAAGCAGCTCATTGCTTGGATCCTGGTCAGATGCATTAATAGCACATAGTGCATCCTTCTCTTTATTTTTGGCTGAATTAGAGATGTCCCCTAGACGCTCCCAATTCCATGTTTGCAGAGCCCTCTTAGTATTTTTGATCTTCAGATAAAGCCTATACATTGGGTTGCCGCTGACCTCGCAAGACCAAGCTTTACTCACAATATCTTTGAAACCTGGTAAATCTGCCCAAGCATTAAAATATTTAGTCAGATACTCCTGAGTGGGAGTGTCTTCGTCCATGTGGAGTACTAGGATATGGTGATCACTATAAATAGTCGGTAGAGTTTCTAACCACATATGTGGTAAAATCGAGAACACCTGGACTTGACAAAAGGATCTATCAAGTTTGCAACGAGTGTTATTTGCTCCAGTTTGTTGATTGTTCCACGTGAAGAAAGGCCCCTTGGCACGGATCTCTATCATCTCAGTGTCATTAATGACTTGATTGAAGTCAAGAATTGAGCAGGTTGAAGGGGCAGATCTACCTACTCTTTAAGAAGCCGCTCTGACAGCATTGAAATCGCCAAGCATAATCCAGTTAGCCTTAACTTGGTTTTTAATAAACCTCAGATCATCCCAAAGCAAGCACCTTTTACAGTCATCATTGTCTGCATAAACTGATGTGAGTTCGAAATCCCTATCATCAATACTCAATCTGAAGTGCAAACACTGCCTAGATTGGAATAGAACTTTCACAGAGTAGTTTTGATTCTCCCAAATCACCAGAAGTCATAACTTATTATAACTAATTGAATTTGCGGTCCATTGACAGTCAGGCCAGACTCTAGAGAGAAGCTTTCTAGTTTTTTTATTTTTGAACTTCACTTCAGACAAAAGGGTTATATTTGCCTTAGCCCTTCTGAATTCCGCCCGGACCATGTCGAGCTTCTCCCTTTGGGATAGGCCTCAGACATTCCAGGCGAGTACAGTTGGGAGTTCAACTATTGGGTTCAGGGGGAGTAGAACTGCCTCCCACTGTCGTAGAAGCTTCATCGCTTGTTTCTAGTGATTTGAAGCGGTTGCTCTGTTTTCCGTTTTTTTTTAGTTCTGGCTTCTCGTATTCTTTTTGGTCTGAGGGCTAGCTGTTCGTCTAGGTTGGACAAAGCCTTCATCATCTTTTTCTGTCTGAGCCTGCTGGTTATTCTGGCTAACAGGGATGTCAGCCGAAGTAACAACACCTGGGTTTGTCTCAGCCGGAGCATCAGCACCCGAGTTTGACTCAGTGGAGGAATCATGTTGGTCATTCTGTCGAACAAGTTCCACCACCGGCTCTGCCACGGGGATGGAGTTTTTTTCCCATGAGTTTACCTCAGTTGTAGTCTCCACAGGAATCACAACTTTTGGTTTACACAATGATTTGTCATGCCCAAAAGTGCCACAGTGAGGGCATCTCTCCGGGGTCCATTTGTATTCAACCTGAACCTCGTAGGGGTGGCCCTTATCAGTGCGGAGCTTTACTGCATTGATCCTTGCATAATCAACCCGCATTCTTGCCTTAGTTTGTCTGTCTAAGCATTGGGGCTTGCCCAGAAAGGATGCTATCCTGGCAAGCATTTTCTCCGACCACAATTCCAGAGGCAGATTAAGCAGCTTTACCCAGACTGGCACGGAGGCTAATTTCTCTTACTCGAGAGGTTTGCCTTTCTCCCAGGTTTTCAAGATCATTGGTTTCCCATTGATAATCCAAGGGCCACCTTCAATCGCATTATTCATATCCTCTTTGGATTGAAACCTGATTATGAAATACCCGCTGGATCAACCAAGGACCTCGATCGACCCTGCTGGTTTCCCGATCCGGCTGAGGTGTTCCTGCAATGTAGGGATGTGCGGCTTAAAGCCAATGATATAACCCGACACTATATTCCTCCGTTGCGCGACATTCTCATCAACCTCGGTCTGGGGGATTATGATTGTGTCTTCCTCCGTAACAATGTCTGTCAGGGAGAGTCTCGTATTGAGATCACCCACCGGAGCCTTACAGACATTTGCCCATTCCTTCTCTGTGTTTGCAACTCTGACCTGGTCGCTCGTTGGTCTTGGATGGCGCCCTCCATGCTGGGAAGGAGGTTTCCGGCTACCCGTACCGCCGCCCCCAGAGCGCGCCGTCATTAGGTCACAAGTTGACGGGTGCAAGATTCCTTGTATGTGTGAATATATATAAATGATTAAGAATATTTATTAAATAAATTTGAATTATTTGATGGTTTTAGAAACATAAACGATACTTATATTCTTGTGTTCCTCATTTTAAGAGTCCAAAATAAGCACCAGTGCTGGAAAACATATGACAAATCAGGAACACGGAGAAAATATACTTCACCTGAGTTTTGAAAGAAGAGTATGCTTGTATCTATGCATTGATTAACAGTCCCTGAACATCCTTCCTATGGTGATTTTTAAGTAACATATAAGATGTTAACAATAAAGTATTATTGGTGAAGCCAGAGCTTGAGGTCTACCGAGCCGCAACATGATCGAAATCCAGTAAACTCCCGCAACAAACCATTACCTGACATGGGGGCCTTGTTGTTGAATACCTTTTTCTCTGGTTTTAGTGATTGGCCGAGAACTGCATTATTCTCGACCAATTAGTCTAGCTCGCACACATATTTTCTTGTTTTACACAGATTTATCATTCTTATTTGGAAGATGAATAAACAGGTTGCTTGCCACATATATGAAGGCCATGCAAAAGGGAATTGTGATCAGGAGGTAAAGTGCAGACCATTCTATCAACAACAGCCAAATGCGGTATCTAATGCAGCAACAGTTCCTGACAAGAGATCACAGTGATTATCCTCGTTCCATTGACCTAATTTCTTAACGTTTTTGTTTCTGAAAGGTGAGAGAAGACTGGGACAACATTGACAAGGAAGTTGTATATCTCCAATGTATCCAATGCACGTCACTTTTGATGTCGAGCCCCACCCTGTTGATCGTCGCTCGTTCTTTGCATACAAAAAACTGGTATGGTGCCTTATACGACGTCACAGGGGTTTGCTAAGGAGGCCCATTATGGTCTGCATTACGAGGAGAAGTCCTAATCGTTCTTAAGTCTAAGGAAGTGGTACTTCTTGGCTATATCTCGACCATGGTGGCAAGCAGCTTGCAGGATGCCTTCCCTCACGTACTTGCCACCGGTTTTAAAGAGGATAGTAAGTCGGTTGATACGTAGGGACAAAAAAGATAAAGACTAAAATCACAAGAAAACAACAGAGTGACGAAGGTTTGATAGATATTGGTTTATGTTTGAGGAGTCAATCCGTTATCAAAAATGTATTGGTCTTATCGGGAGGTTTTGCAATGGCAATATAGTTGTTATGAGGAGTCTGATTTATTGAGGGAGTTGTTATGACGGAGACTAGTGTTGATGCTTAGCTCTCTCTCTCTCTCTCTCTCTCTCTCTCTCTCTCTGTGTGTGTGTGTGTGTGTGTGTGTGTGTGTGTGTGTGTGTGTGTGTGTGTGTGTGTGTGTGTGTGTGTGTGTGTGTGTGTGTGTGTGTGTGTGTGTGGTTAGAATACACTCGAGTGTATTCGGAACAGAATACACTCAAGTAGTTTTTCATGATGCAATATATTTTTTTTCAAAAATCTAATATGTTGATCTTATTAAACATCTTGTGAATAGCTCATACACAAAATTCGAGCACATTTGGACATTTATAGGTCATGTTATAAAGAACACAAAAATTATGCATTTCAAATGAGTTTCGCATGTCAATTTTGTTGCCCTTGAATGAGTGACTTACACTCATCCAAATGGCTCAAAATTTGTATGTAGCCTAGTTATAGTATGACGGTGAAGATCAATGGTTTGCATTTTATAAAAAATAGTCTTGATATGCAAACACACTTGAGTGTATTCGTGCGATCTGTACACTCGAGTGTATTCTAGCCTGACTCTCTCTCTCTCTCTCTCTATATATATATATATATATATATATATGTGTGTGTGTGTGTGTGTGTGTGTGTGTGTGTGTGTGTGTGTGGCTAGAATACACTCGACTGTATTCGGAACAGAATACACTCAAGTAGTTTTTCATGATGCAATATTTTTTTTTCAAAAATCTAATATGTTGATGTTATTAAACATCTTGTGAATAGCTCATACACAAAATTCGAGCACATTTGGACATTTATAGGTCATGTTATAAAGAACACAAAAATTATGCATTTCAAATTAGTTTCGCATGTCAATTTTGTTGCTCTTGAATGAGTGACTTACACTCATCCAAATGGCTCAAAATTTGTATGTAGCCTAGTTATAGTATGACGGTGAAGATCAATGGTTTGCATTTTATAAAAAATAGTCTTGATATGCAAACACACTTGAGTGTATTCGTGCGATCTGTACACTCGAGTGTATTCTAGCCTGACTCTCTCTCTCTCTCTCTCTCTCTCTCTCTATATATATATATATATATATATATATATATGTGTGTGTGTGTGTGTGTGTGTGTGTGTGTATAAATAGAGAGAGAGAGTGTGTGTCATGTTAGAATACACTCGAGTGTACAAATATCACGCTACACTCAAGTTGTGTTTGCATATCAAGACTATTTTTTCACAAAAAGTAAACCATTGATCTTCATTGTCATAGTATAACTAGGCGGCATATAAATTTTGAGCTTATTTAGATAAGTACAAGTCACTCATCCGAGGAAAATAAAATCAACGCGCGAAACTAATTTGAAAAGTAATATTTTTGTGGTCTTTATAACATGACCGATAAATGTCCAAATAGTCTAAAATTTTATTTATGAGCTATTTACAAGATGTTTAAGAAGATCAACGGATTAGATTTTAAAAAAATGCATCATGAAAAACTACTTGAGTGTATTCTGCTCCAGATATATATATATATATATATATATATATATATATATATATATATATATGACAAAGATACAGTGTGAAACATATCTTAGTGAGAGCATGATAGGCATTTGAATAACACTCCACAGAGACCAGATTTTCATAATCCAACCTTATAGATTTAAATTATATATAAATATGTGTCTTCCTGCAAAATTTGATCATCGTCCGATTTCTGTAGCATTCACAACAAGATAACACTTTTCAACGCTCGATATTGAATTTCCGGTTGACTGTTGGATGTAAAATATGTATATTGTACATATGGACATGTAAAAAGTATCTGATTGTAATGATTTTTTGTGGGAAGGTAAATGATTTGATGCTTTTCCCATCTATATGATTGGATTTTTAAAAACAGATATAATTTTTTAGTTATTCAAATGCCTCTCATGCTCTCACCGTAGGATGTTTCTCACTGGATCACTACCATATATATATATATATATATATATATATATATATATATATATATATGCCATTCATTCACTACCCACATGGGTAATTAACTTTAGTTACATGTGGATATATTTTGTAATAGATAGGTATCTATTTGTAATGAGACAGACAATGTTTGTAATGAGATGACCAAATTTATAATACAAACACTCATTTTGTATTACAACATAAATTGATGTGATAAATATATTTTTATTGTAATCAGATGTGTAATACAAAATGATAGTTTGTATTACAAATTTGGTCATCTCATTACACACGTTGCATGTCTCATTATAAATAGGTACTTTCTATTACAAAATAGATCCACGGGTAACTAAACTTAGTTACCCACATGGGTAGTGAATATATACTCATATATATATATATATATATATATATATATATATATATATATATATATATATATATATATTGTTATCTATCACTTAGTTAAAAGTGTTTGTGATGACGTTTAGATGTAAATTGTTTTTAATAAAAAAAATGACGGGGAAGAGAAAATAAATGATTTGTCTCTAGAACTAAATTGATATGCTACAAGAAAAATATGTGTAATTAATGGCAAGGACATAGACATATCTCGTTGACTAAAATTTAAACCATGGGTCAATGCTTTCTAAATCCAATACGTAAGAATAGTTTATGATATATATGATACAAGAATTATTAATATATATCTCGTACTTATTGGTTTGATGTATATTATTATAAGTAAATACTCTTCAAATATGTCTTATATTTTCAAATTAATGGAAATATCATTTATTTGATTGACACCTAAGATTTTTTAGAAAACTTATTCATTATTGGATATGGGAGCAAATTTTTATCAACACAAGCTAGGACAATATTGAACTTCGACTAAGCTGTCTAGATAAGTTTCTTTGCCTATTTTTTCCCACGACAAGTCAGACAAGTAAACTAAGACAAGAGAGACACGTAAAATAAGATGACCTATAGATGCAAACACACAAACCGGTAAGGATAACACAACATTGGAAGTCAGCAAGGGTGACACATTACAAGACAAAATAAGTAGTGTTTAAGAGAAGAGATGTTACTCGGTACTTGGGGTGGGTCCCTTTAAGGCGACAAAGTGTAGCGGAGAAGGTGTTTCTTTATTGGGTTATGAAATTGAACCACCAATTTGAGTTATTACTTGACGAGGCCATCATGCTCGTCTATAGCTTACTTGAAAACAATTATAAACTTGCAACGCATCTTTGGGAAATCAATCATCTTTAGGAAATATTGATTTGAAACTCTTTTGTAAACCTATCACTTCACAAATTTTTAACATTCTCAAAAGGGGAAGGGAAATTTAGAGATACAGTAAATAACATAAAATAAATGTTAAGATGGATATTTTTTTTAAAGTGTCCATTCTATTCATTCTGTGGCCAGCGGTCGATCTTGAGACCTCTTGGTAACACACCAAGGGGTGTAATCAATTTGAAGATGCATATTTATATATTTTATTTATGTGTAACATACTAAATTTTCTGGAAGTATGTATTCTAGGAATCTAGTAGGTTTCTTTCATAAAAAACCTCACCAGATAAATCTTTGGGAACAATACCTATTGACAATATTAACGAAAAATATTGTGTAAGTGTTTTTTTATTGATTCATTTAAGTTTAAATTGTTCTTTTGCAAAAATAGGTATGATTCAGTAAACGATGATGCATGACAAAGTTGGTTCAAGTAGTAAGCATAGTGTTCTCTTAAACAGAAAGTCATTGGTCTAAATCCCATCGGGAACAATTTCAAAAGTATAAACATCATGGAAGGCATATAGGCTACGGGGAAGCCTTAGAATGATAATCCACGCTACTAGGTCTAGGGTGGGAGTGACCTTCCACCACACATCAAGTCTTAGGATTTTAGTCTTGACGCAAATTTACCGTGCGCAGAAATGCAAGTGAACGCGTCGAAGTAATACAAGCCTTTGTGAGGCCCGAGTCGAACACAAGGATACGTGAAATCGTCGGAGACTCCTACTAACTACTCACGATCAGCTAAGCCGATTAAATAGTTGAGA
The DNA here is from genome assembly GCA_963693085.1 of Alisma plantago-aquatica. Lineage (NCBI taxonomy): Eukaryota > Viridiplantae > Streptophyta > Magnoliopsida > Alismatales > Alismataceae > Alisma > Alisma plantago-aquatica. The sequence goes on along the minus strand of OY856409.1, from coordinate 375,939,045 downwards.
GTTGTTGTCTAAATTAAAAGAAAATAAAAATAAAGCAAAATAAGCAATCGATTAAATGTTTGGTTTAATCAATTCAAAGTGAGATCTTTAGGATTGCAGTTTCACCGCGGGTTTTCATTGTATTAAAGTCTATATAGTTACTCAATTTTATCTCTCTATCCGGGTAGTGGCCTGAAATCAGAATTGCCCACTGTCGTGGTACAATTCACTACCTATGTCTAGGTCGGTTCCACCGTCGTAGTAACGTATACCCTAAACAAGGTGCATTAAAAATGACCTCTCGGTATCCATCATTAATCTTACACCACTTTGTTCAAGGGATTTGTCAATTAATGTGAATTCCGTCTCTTTTCAACCATTAATTCTTCTTTTAAAGCAATTAAGGGCGTTAGATTATTATTATGGTGATCAAGCATAACAATATATTTGACAAAATGAAATTATACCACGGATTTAAGAGATAAGATATGAATTACTATGATAAAATTGTCATACAATGAATTCCCAGGCTACTCCCGCTCCTAAAGACAAAGGGGATTAACCCCGCATGTTCATCTCAGAGTACAACGTGGAGTAGAAAAAGGGAAACATGAAGAAAAAACGTGATTGAGTGGTTAAACCCCTGAACGGAGAAGATCCAAGCGATCCTTGGCGTGGAATACGCGTTCTCCCGCCTTTCGGTGGTGGAAATCGTCTTCTTCAGCGTCCGGATCGGCTGGGGCGTGCTCTCGTGCTCCATTCTTCTCTCCTTGCTCTCCGGGATGTGTGAAGTGGCTAATGACGTGATGATTCCCCCTTGGGCGCCGTCATTAGGTATATTTCCCGAATTAGGTCGTCAATTAATCACAGCCGTCCGATTAAGATTAATCTGAAACAAACTCATATCTGACGGTGTCGATACCATCGACGTGGGTCGATGGTATCGACCTAGTGCGATATCGGTAGTTCTTCTTTTCTTTTGTCTTTGCGCCTGATGTCATCTCGATACCATCGACGAGGGTCGATGGTATCGACGAACCTGTAGTGACGGTTTTGTCTTTTTGTGTCGTTGTAGCTCCACCAGTCGATAGTATCGACATATGAGTCGATAGTATCAACTCACTTCTCGCTAGCAACCTGATGGTATCTCGATACCATCGACATCCCTGTCGATAGTATCGACTTTCTTCTGGTCCTTGTAGCTGGCAACATGTGGTCCGGTCGATGGTATCGACCACCGTCAATGGTATCGACGGTAACAGATACTTGTTTTTTCTAAAATTAACACACAAAACCACATAAGTTCACACAAAACGTATTCTTTTGATAATTAATACTCAAAATGCTTGAAATAGGGGAAATTTGACATAAAGAAGTAGCTTAGACCAAAGTGAATGAATTATGCAACATTAACCATAAAAAATGACTAATAAATGCATAAAGCACATATCAAACAAGTCTATAAATGCGACTCAAAATCATCGCATCAAACTCCCCTAAGCTTGAACCTTGCTCGCCCTCGAGTAACTAAACCTTAGAATAGAATTGCCAGAGTCAACTAGAGAACAAAGCATCACAACAAACATCCCATATGACTCCCACCGGACATTCACATACCGGCCCTCGCTATCCACAGAATGATAATTACCCTAAAGGCGACAGTAATCACCCATAAAAGATATCAACCTCAAAACTGATGAACACTATCACATAAGGCAGTTAACATAATAAAATTCGCCGGTCCAGACTTAATGCATCTTGTGATCTCCTATACTACGTTGCTCGCCCTAACTACCATCTACATGGAAGCAGTTCTCCTGATATTCACTAGTGAGGAGAAATTCACGGTGGCCTACCAATCCGAGCAACGGGTGGATGGAATGGGTGGCTCATGGAAGAAGTGGAAGCATTATACGGTTTCAACATGCATAAAATAAAAATGCCCTAACTGATGCAAATACACATGAAAAATGCCCTAATGCCTAAGATTGGGTGGAATGATGCATGCACTAACAATCCATCTCAAAATGAGATGGATATCTAACTAAGCTACATCATGTACTCACTCATCTTAAAATGTAGGTGAGATTATGTTCCTTTCTCCTTCTTATTCTAGTTGCTTCTAAATAACTTTTTTTTTTTCAGATTTTCAGATTTTTTTTCTTTTCATATTTTTTCCAAACCCTTATATCCATAATTGACAATGAATACTTTATTGGGCTTATTTTTTTCTACATAACTCGAATATTTGCACTATTTAGAAGGTATGGAACAATTTAATTCACCATTAAAGAATAAATGAGGTACATGATATACTTTATGCATAAAAGTTATGAATGCAACTACATGATATGCACCTAAGGGTAATGTGCATGTATACCTATTCTATATTTTTTATTTTTCATGCAAAACATATGAAGGTGGTTGCAATGCAAGTATCTACATGACATGCAATCAAAAAGGTTAAAACCGTACTTTACTTCCAAGTCTTGGTGGATTGTGAAAAACAATGAGGTGGACAGATCACAAGACTAATTGACTGAACCTTTGAAAAATAGTATGTGTCCCTTCTTACTGACATGTGTAGTAGTTAAGAGGTTTTTCTCTCTTACTTCAAATTAGAGTCTCATTATCATTTGGTTAGTTTAGGCTCAAACAACCAATTCCGTCCACTTTCATGAATCATTAGGAATATACAGTTGTGATTCTCTGTTTTAAAGTTGACAAAACCAATCATTTTCTAAGTTAAGTGATCAAAATTGAACAACACTCAAGCTTGCGACACTAAAAAATTTTTAGTTTTCCCCTTAATTCCATGCACATGCAACTGAGATGACTCAAGATTAATGACATCCACGATTACACTAGATAGAATGTGGATCCTACAGACAAACTAAAATTGCAGGAAATAAATGACAAGAAACAAAAGCAATAAAACTAAAAACAGAGAAAATAAAAGATAGAGTTGTTCCAACACCCCCCTAAGCTTGAATTCGACTATGGCCTCATAGTAAAAAACAATCTTAAAGGTTGGAACAGAGATATCGCTTTACTCTTCAGGTGGAGGCGGGTACTGCGGAGCCGTAGGGTCCCCAAGAAGGATACTCCCCCTGGAAGCTCGGATCAAACTGGGCCCTAGGTGGAGGTTGTGGATAGCCTCCAAAGTAATTTTGGCTCCAATAGTGGTCGTAAAAGGGCTGCTGTTGCATCTCCATCCGTTGCAACCGATCATGAATTTGTTGTTGGTTGTCGAGGAGAAGACGCTCGTTCTCGAACATTGCCCTTTGATTGTCCAGTAACCGGTTTGTAGTGTCTTGAATACCGGTGTACATCGCCATGTGATGCTGCTGCGTCTGCTGTATGTCTTGCAGCATAGCATACATGCCCTGCATCGAGTAGGCATCCTCGCTTGGCTACGAGGGCGGTGGTGGTGACGGAGGCTGTGATGATGAAGATGCACCCAGATGCATGCGAGGACGCTTCCGTGGTGCCACTCGAGCCCGAAGAGGTGTGAAGGCCTCCTCTTCCTCTGTAGCCTCATCGTCATTGCCATCGTCGTCGTTTCCGCCGTCTTCATCGGAGTCAACGATGTCTATGATAGGCCATCAAAAGTGTTGTGCCCCTTCGATGTTGAAGACCGGATCGGGAAGTGAGCATTCCTGGTAAGCATAGTTGACATGGAAGTGTGCATACGCCAAACCATATCGAAGAAGGATGAGGTTGGAGCGGTGCATATGTTGCAAGTTCACCTTGCTCCTGGTGGAGAGTGGGGTCAAAGTAGAGAAATTCAGCCCGAGGTAGGAAGCCATCTTGGTGATAAGCCCGCCAAAGTGAATCGGCGCTTTCCGTGTACTCCTCTTCACCGCCAAAACCCACTGTAAAAAGAAGGTGCCCCAGTTGCATTCTTGGCATTTCAGGAGTTTATACAAGAAGAATAAGTCCGTCTCCTGAAACTTGTTGAGGGCCAAATCACCCCTAGAAAACAACGTCGAACTCAGCATCTGGTGAAGTATCCAGACAAAGGGGTTCTCGAAATCAGCTACCGCAACATTATGGTAGCTCACTGACTTGCCCGACGGCACCGTCACCAGCTCGGCAAAGATTGCATCATAGTTGGTGCGGTTGTCCGATCATCGGTAATTATGTTGCGAGTGATTCCAGTTGAAAATCTTGTTGAACTGCCGGAGTGTAAGGGTGTAGTCGATGTTGTACAGCTAAAAAGACACCTGGCCCTTGATCCACTCGCGGTCGGTGGCTATGACGTCGTTGGGTACGACGCAGACGTCCAGCAACGCTATGAACTCAGCCACCAGCTCCTTGTACATAGGCCACTCACCGAAAAATGGCTGGCCATCTACATGAAATTCCAGCTCGTCAGGCCTTTTGCTCGTGTGATGCGCCTGCCCCTTCAAGACGTAGGCAAGGTTGGCGTCGAACCCCAGGTTGCGGATAGTTTCCCGTTCAACATAACGGGTCGGCTCAATCTTCCTCTTTAGAATCTCCTCGTATATCTTTTTGACCTCTATGGATGGATGGATCAGCCCCGGGCGTGAGATTGACGCGGTCAGAGGTGGCACGAACTCCGGGATGTCCATCGGGTTCACGCGTGAAGATGATGCACCAGCTACATGCACCATGATTGCGACAGAAAGAGGAATAGAAAGGGAGCTCGGTGAAGATCGGAGAAGTGAATCTTTGCTCGATGAAGAACTTGCTCGGTGTTGCTTGTCGTCGGGCTTGGATAGCTCTGGAACACGCTCGGCACAAGTCAAGGAGAATTGCACTGGAGTTGTGATGTCATCTGACGCAAATACTCCTCATATATAGCCGTGGTCGGTGCTACTGTATGCCCGTCGATACCATCGACGCGAGTCGATGGTATCGACACGGGTAGCACGATCCGTAACTTCTCGAGTATCGACGGTTGTCGATGGCTGGATCTGTGGGGCCTGAATTGCTGACGCGTCGATACTATCGACGCAAGTCGATGGTATCGACCCATCCCCCGGATCGACTTCCTTATTGCTGTGATCGCCATTGATCTTTCCTCGCGGATCGTTGATGTGGCGCGTCGATACTATCGACGCGATTCGATAGTATCGACTCTCTGATTAGGGAAAACCCTCGCGAGGCCCGGCCGCCGCCTTCTTTGCATGAATGTGTCGATACCATCGACACACCCGTCAATGGTATCGACTTTTCTGAACCGATTTGTTCTGAAAATCTCCAGAGATCTCGATAGTATCGACACCCATGTCGATACCATCGACCTCTGCTTGCGATCTGCCTATTGGTATGTCGATACCATCGATACCATCGACGAGGCCGTCGATGGTATCGACGCAGTGCGATTCCTACAGTCGCCAACCTGTACCATGGTCGATACCATCGACACAAGGGTCGATGGCATCGACTCTGCCTCAGCCCTGCACATGTACCAAACGATCACGGTATCTTTTTTCATTACAACTAAGTTAAATCAAATCAAACTTCGAATGTAAAGGAACTAAATTAAAGTACCAATGGTTGGGTTGCCTCCCAACAAGCGCCCTTATTTAACGTCTTAGGCTAGACGACTTGAAGCACGTCATGCACTTGGAACTTTGGGGAAGGTGCCCAAAGGATCGTGCGACAGCTTAAACTCCACTCGATCTTGACCAATCCCCAACATCAGCGTACCTCTCCCAATTGCAGTAACTACATCAGTCATTGCTTGAAACGGCCTACCCAATAGCATCTCGCAACTTTGAAGGTGTGGCATATCCATGATGACGAAATCTATTGGAAAGATGAACATGTCCATCTTGACGAGTACATCTTCACAAACTCTGTATGGCTTTACAATGGTTGTCTTCATTTCCTTCAACCCAAGCTTTTTAAATGTGGCTAGTGGCATAAGATTAATGCTCGCGCCCAAATCACACTGAGCTCGTGGAAAGTGTCAATCGCCTATCGAACATGGAATATAAAAGTTTCCTGGGTCTTTCTTCTTCTGTGGCAAATTCCCATGGATGGTTGAGCTCACCATTTCATTCATTCGGCAAACATTTGTGTCTTTAATCCGCCTCTTCTTGTTGATGACTTCTTTGATAAACCTCCCGTAGGTGAGAATCTTCTCAATCATTTCCACTAACGGAATATTGATATGAAGTTTCCTGAACATCTCCAAGAATTTTCTATAATGCCGGTGCTCTTTCTTCGGCCTAGGGTTGTCCGGACGAGACACAACTTCCTCATTCAAACGCTTATGAGGTGGCACATATGAGCTTTTTAGGGAAAGCTCCCCTAAGCTTGCTTCATTGACTCCCTCTGGTGTGGACTTTGTCGGAACATCATCAACAGACGTAACTTGCGGTGGCTCCTCTCTCGCAGCGAATGTATCCGCACCTTGACGAATAGCCTTAACATGCTCTTATTGACTAGGTGGGGGTGCGACCATCATGGGCTCTTGGCAGGATTTCCGAAAAGGAGTGTATCCACCTGGTAGTCCATAATGACTGTGAGGATACGGTATTGCCGATATAGCCTCCGTATCAAACATCATTTTGCCTTGATCCTTGATCTCTGTCACCAGGGGTTCTTCCTCATTAATCACAGACATGTATTTAACTTGATGATGTGCTTGAACCACATCTGCATTCCCAGCCTGTCTCTGCTGATTGGCATGCTTGATGGCCACCACTTCATTGGAAATTTGGGTCACGGTGGTTTCTAACGCCCACATTTGTGCTCCATGGATTTGCAGTGTCAACCCAAATTTGGTCAAGATGTCACCCTGGGACTGTAGTTGTTTACTGAACATACTCATCATCTCCTGATTCTGCTACACCATTTGACTAAGCAACTCGGTGCTCTTATCTTCAACTCTAGGTTGTGTTTTTGCATCAGGATCTTGTAGGAAGTTATTGGGATCCTTCCATGAAAACTTCTTGTCCCTCCTCCAAGCATAATCATTGTTTCTATAGCCCTATTGTTGCATGAATTTGACTTGGGCTTCCTCAACAGACGATGCATCTTCCTTGGCAAGCAATTTCTTGGCTAGAAGATCTAGCTTGTCATTCAGCTCCTTTATGGCTCTGGACTCACCTGCAACTTTAACTTGTTCCGGTGCATCCCTATCGCCCCAAGATTGCTTCTTCGCCATATTCTTCAGAATTTCCCAGCACCTGGTATCTGTGTTGTTCAAGGAAAATCCTGAACCTGCTGAATCAAGGTTACTTATATCATGCTCAGAGAGAGCAAAATAAAATATTTTAACTTGCTTCTCCTTATCCAAACCATGGTGTGGGCACCTTCTCAACATAATCTGAAAATGTTCCCACGTCTCCGAGTAGGTCTCACCTGCCTTCTGAGTGAAATTGTGAATCTTTCTGATCAAATCATTAGTCTTCTCGGGCGGGAAGAACCTCTCAAAGAATACCTCGACCATATGGTTCCATGATTCCACATATTCATCGTCGAGGTTGTGAAACCACTCTCTTGTAGCTCCTTCCAGAGAACTCGGGAACAATTTTAAGTAGAGTACATCCTGCGGGAATCTGTCAATCTTGACCATGTCACAATTTTCCAAAAATTGGTTGATATGCGTAACTGGGTCTTCATTCTTAAGCCCATGGAAGTCTTCATTCTTAAGCCCATGGAATGCGTTGGACTTCACCAAATTTATTAATGCAGGATCAATTTTTTATGTTGGAATATTAATTGCCTGCTTCTTTATTGGCCCTTTCGACGCGGATGATGAAGAAGCCTTGATCTTCTCCCATATTATCTGTTCCTCCATCTCTTCTTGTTTGGGTTCAGAAACTATATCCTACAAATGGTCTTGATTATACTCGTCCTCGTTTTCCGGTCCCGACAGCGGAACCTCTGGTGTGTGCTACATGTAATCTGTACTACGCGTCTGCACCATGCACAGTACCTACAAATAGAGAAATTTAATTTAGTACAGTGCTTGACGATTGCAAATATTTAGAAAATAGATTATGAATTTTTGAAATTATAAAAAAAATGTGGCCTAGAGTGGCCGCTTGTAGCACTCGTAGTGCCGACAATTCGTCGTATCCCCGGCAACGGCGCCAAAAACTTGACGCAAATTTACCGTGCGCAGAAACGCAAGTGAACGCGTCGAAGTAATACAGGCCTTTGTGAGGCCCGAGTCGAACACAGGGATATGTGAAATCATCGGAGACTCCTACTAACTACTCACGATCAGCTAAGCCGATTAAATAGTTGAGAGTTGTTGTCTAAATTAAAAGAAAATAAAAATAAAGAAAAATGAGCAATCGATTAAATGTTTGGTTTAATCAATTCAAAGTGAGATCTTTAGGATTGCAGTTTCACCGCGGGTTTTCATTGTATTAAAGTCTATATAGTTACTCAATTTTATCTCTCTATCCGGGTAGTGGCCTGAAATCAGAATTGCCCATTGTCGTGGTACAACTCACTACCTATGTCTAGGTCGGTTTCACCGTCGTAGTAACCTATACCCTAAACTAGGTGCATTAAAAATGACCTCTCGGTATCCACCATTAATCTTACACCACCTTGTTCAAGGGATTTGTCAATTAATGTGAATTCCATCTCTTTTCAACCATTAATTCTTCTTTCAAAGCAATTAAGGGCGTTAGATTATTATTATGGTGATCAAGCATAACAATATATTTGAGAAAACGAAATTATACCACGGATTTAAGAGATAAGATATGAATTACTATGATAAAATTGTCATACAATGAATTCCTGGGCTACTCCCGGTCCTAAAGACAAAGGGGATTAGCCCCGCATGTTCATCTCAGAGTACAACGTGGAGTAGAAAAAGGGAAACATGAAGAAAAATGTGATTGAGTGGTTAAACCCCTGAACAGAGAAGATCCAAGCGATCCTTGGCGTGGAATACACATTCTCCCGCCTTTTGTTGGTGGAAATCATCTTCTTCAACGTCCGGATCAGCTGGGGCGTGCTCTCGTGCTCCGTTCTTCTCTCCTTGCTCTCCGGGATGTGTGCAGTGGCTAATGACGTGATGATTCCCCCTTGGGCGTCGTCATTAGGTATATTTCCCGAATTAGGTCGCCAATTAATTACAGCCGTCCGATTAAGATTAATCTGAAACAGACTCATATCTGACGGTGTCGATACCATCGACGCGGGTCGATGGTATCGACCTAGTGCGATATCGGCAGTTCTTCTTTTCTTTTGTCTTTGCGCCTGATGTCATCTCGATACCATCGATGAGGGTCGATGGTATCGACGAACCTGTAGCGACGGTTTTGTCTTTTTGTGTCGATGTAGCTCGACCAGTCGATAGTATCGACATATTAGTCGATAGTATCGACTCACTTCTTGCCAGCAACCTGATGGTATCTCAATACCATCGACATCCCTGTCGATAGTATCGACTTTCTTCTGGTCCTTGCGGCTGGCAACCTGTGGTCCGGTCGATGGTATCGACCACCGTCGATGGTATCGACGGTAGCAGATACTTGTTTTTCCTGAAATTAACACACGAAACCACATAAGTTCACACAAAACGTATTCTTTTGATAATTAATACTCAAAATGCTTGAAATAGGGGAAATTTGACATAAATAAGTAGCTTAGACCAAAGTGAATGAATTATGCAACATTAACCATAAAAAATGACTAATAAATGCATAAAGCACATATCAAACAAGTCTATAAATGCGACTCAAAAGCATCGCATCAAGTCTACTGGGTGGATCCAATATGACCCTTCCTTGTAGGAGTTCCTCAACATTTAAAAAATGATAAACAAAAACCCATGAAGAGTTATACATAGTAAATCTAGTCTAATAGTTTTTTATGAACCTAGGATTGCAACAATTTCTCAGGTTCATCAATATAGTCTTATTGGCAACCTTTAGTAACATAAGTAATTGTGGAATTTATTTGTAGTTGAATACAATTGGTTATGTAAAAGACCCTTTTTTGTATCACCCATGTGAGATGAATGTGTCCAAAATAATCGAAGAGTAACCTTAAATAACATTGCATAAAAAAAAATAAACACTGCATCACCGATAGGGGCGCTCTTATCCCCATACAACACCACAAAATCATTTTATTTATTTATTAAGTGTGCTACTCTTCTATTTCTTTATCAACAAGTATGCAAAATTGGGGGGAAGCAAAGCTTCAAACTGAAGAAACATATCTATGCAAGGCTTTTAAAATCTATGAAAATTTTGTTCCAAACACTAGCCATGGAAGGACTCACATTGTCAAAAATGGTTTGGTTTCTTGTGATCCAAATATAATAGAGCACAGAGATAGAGATGAGTCTGCTTCTTTTATCTGCCAACTTCAACAAGTCTTCAAGAGATATGGGAATTATGGTTGTCACTGATCTCACCCTTACCCAGATATCTGTGCCAAATTGGCAATCCCAAAGAACATGCCTTGTTGTTTCTTGATTGTAGCTTCATAGGCAGCATCTCGAGGCAAGTTGAAATCCTCTCTTTTGCATAAAATCTTCAGTAGTTATTTTTCCTTGTATAATTTCCAGCAGCTAACTCGCATTCTCTGTGGGACCTTTGAACTCTACAACTGCATGGCCCATAGCACTTCAGGAAATCATTCCATTCAAATGTTTCATGCACCCTTAAGAGTAAATTCCAAGAGTCCCTTGAAGTAACATAAGTCATCTTCTATATCCACTTGTATATTAGTGCAGACTGCTTTCAACTCCTCTATCCTACACACACACGAGATAACCCAAGAGTTCTTATGGATAATAGTACTTACTTCTTTGTTATATTCAGGCTAGATCATAACGTCAAGGAATTTGTGTCTTCTAGACATTAGCTGAGGAACTTGCCCTGTAATCAAGGGTCATACCGTAAAGAAATGGAGTCTCCATTTCCAATTTTGTATCTAACCATAGGTAGGACAACATCTCTAAACTTACAGATAGATCTCAACATCCAACTTTGTGTCTGATTCAGCTTGCATGACCATAATTTTGTCACTAGTGGCCAAATTTCATCTCATTTGAACAAAAAATTATACAATCCCTCACCCACAATATATATATACGGATAGATCTCCACATCCAACTTTGTGTCTGATTCAGCTTGCATGACCATAATTTTGTCACTAATGGACAAATGTCATCTCATTTGAACAAAAATGTATACAATCCCTCACCCATATGTGTATATATATATAGTTGTGTATATATGTGTGTGTGACCATTTCAAAATAAAACTTAAAATATATAATAAGACACATTAAGTATCAGCATCTCATTGAAAACTGAAAATCATTTATCTAAAAGGTGTTGTTTGTCTAATAACTAGGCCTGGTGTTGTTTTGATTTTCATCATTTTAATATTGATTTTTTGTCCTTTTTATGGAGGTTTTTTTGTGTAGCCTTTTGACATCATCAACAACAATAACATATCGTGTTGAACTTCACATGGCATGTATCAAGATCTATGATTTGGATTTTGAAACAGTACAAGATTACGAATCAAGACAGTTGCACTAGAAGAAATGAAGAGATATGTGGAAGCTTCAAGCCCAAGAAAAATATCACACGAGATACAGTCCAAACATGCTCAACAAAAGCAATGACGGTCCACATCGACAAACCCAATAATTACCAAATAAATAACAAAGTAGAGAACATGATTGGAAAATAAGATCATAGAATTCTATTAAGAAACCTCAAGAAGATACAAATATTGTCACTCCCTCACAATCATGTTCCTACAATAGAATCCCATAACGCACTCTCGTTTTCTCTCCTCTTTGACTATCTTTTGTGGCTTCTCGTCTTTGGCGCATAATGTTGTCCCATGTTGGCACATCAAAGTTACCATAAGTTAGAACCCACACACATCGCCGAATCATATTCAATCTGTGTTTACCCCTATTTATATAGATAGAGTAACTCTCAACAAGATAGTACAAGAGAATACAACTATTATATAGGGATTAAGAAATGATAATAGAAAAGGATAAGGAACTAGTTTCTTGGACTTCAAGTCTAATATTGATTCGCACTTTCCTAATATTGTTAGATATTATTTTTTATCCAATTAGGATATGAGACAAAATACTAATAATATCCACTTTATATCTTATCTGTTGAAGTTGTTCCTCCAAGAAGTCTTCTCCTGTTCTTCTTCTATGATTCCTTCCTCAGAAGAAGATTCCATCCTCAAAAGTTTCTAACCATGTACTTCTATTAGATTGTATGTCCAAGCATGGTTGCCCAAACCTTCACGTGAGAGATCTTCAAGATGTACAGTTTGAGAAACTTCTCGGTCTTCACCTGCGATTGAGAGAACCACATCCTTCACACCTGTATCTCTCATCTCATAGGGTTGTGCCTTCTTGAGATGCACCCACTTGAAGATACTATATGGTCGGTCCTACCATACCTGCCTCCTTCCAATAATTGATAGCTTCACATTTGTGCCTGTTGAAATTTATTGTTGAAATTACAGTCGTGCACCTCCCTACACATAAGAGTTGAACACATGTGCAACTTTTCAGGTTCATGACGCTCGCCTCTAATGTCATTGCTTCGTGTACGCCTCATGTGTCGACAGATCTCTCTTCGCCCACTCTTCTTTTAGTTAGATAGTATACAACCAGACGATATGCTCCATTGGACCATGTATCCTCCATGGTCGCTTGACCCTTGCAAGTGAATTGCACGGCTCCACCTCGCGTTGATATTTCACAACATGTGAATTTGCTCCCGCCTGATTGTATAATGATGTCACCATCAGGATTTTATATCGGATGGCCTCCAACAGTAGTTGTCAGTGTCGCCACACTTTTCAGTGCCTTCTTCTTTCTGATTGTCTCACATGAACCCTATTCTGGTACCACTTGAAGAATCTTTTAATGTTGCAAAGTTCAAGAAAAATGTTACACGAGATACAACCCAAACATGCACAACAAAAGCTACGACAGCCCACGCTGATAAACTCAATAACAACCAAATAAATAACCAAGTAGAGAACATGATTGATGAAGAAGACCACAAAATTCTATTAAGAAACCTCAAGAAGATCACAAAGATTGTCACTCTCTCATAATCTCATGCCTACAATATAATCTCATAACCCACTCTCATTCTCTCTCCTCTTTGACTATCTTTCGTGACTTTCCGTCTTTGGTGTACAATATTATCTCACATTGGCACACCCAAAGTTACCACACGTTGAAACCCACACACATCGGCACACCATATTCAATTGGTGTTTACCCTATTATATAGATAGAACAACTCCCGGTAAGACACTAGGAGAGGATACAACTATTCTACAGGGATTAGGAAATGATGATAGAAAAATATAAGTAAATAATATATTGGACTTCAAGTCTAACATTAATTTGTCCTTTTCTATTATTGCTAGATATTATTTCTTATCTAATTATGATAAGATACAAAATTCTAACAAGGAAGGCTTATATCTTAGCTATTGAGGGATGCACGAGAACTTTTCATTATCACAGCTAACAATAAACTTCTTTATTATTATTATTTCTGTATCCAAAAATTTGTTTATGTTGTTGATGTGTTGCATGGTGTGCTTGTGTATGGAGTCTTTCTATTTTGCAATTAACTTTAATTTCAAGTGGGAATATGTTATGTGTACATCATGATTGAATATAACCAATGGATAGTCCTTCCTGCTTCATTACTAGATAGTTATACTATATTTTCTCCTGCTTCTAAAGAAAGAAAAAAACTTTGTTTCCTTGTAGAACCTATTTGGGTCTAGATTTTATAACTTTGTGTTTAGTTTTGTATCCACATAAGACATCCTTTCAAGTACTTTGTAATCAAAACATTGACAATGATTTTTTGCTTGAAGTTGACACCTATCTCTTTTATTAGTTTTATTAATAAGTCTAGGTTGCTTAGTGATATGGACAAATAATCAGAAGAAATTAGAAAAAGTACATTGAGCACCAAAACTCATGACAGTGATGAGCTTAAACCAAATAGATATGGATACCGCAGAAACATATGGGGTTGTTCGCTCCTTTCCTTTTCAACTCCCTATATTTTATACATAAACTCTAGTTCTGAGTAGCAAAGGTAGGAAGGATGTGATCTAGCTGTAACATAGAGTGTAGAGTATGGTAAAAAGATGACCATGATGTAGGATGTGTCAGTTTAAACATTGTGTGATCCATAAAAAATGTTTGTTGTGTCTACCATAAACACCATGATTTGAAATGAATAATAATATGTACACATATTTCTATCATTTAATTATGCAAATAAAAACCACAACTAAGAGAAGAAGGAAGAGAGATAAACTTATTTCATTTATAAGTTTTAAAAAGTAAATTAATTTTTTGGACGTAATATACATTCTTACGAAATTTTTTTCCAAAAAACTAATGATGACATACTTTTGAAAAAAAATCCAAAAATAAATATTCCATATTCAGGATAATACTTATTTGTTGAGTAATACACTAACTCAAAAATTAGTATTGTATGCCATTGTATAATACTCATTGTTGACGTAATTGAATTTCAAAATAAATATAAAATTATATTATATATTATATTTTTTTGGGGATAGTAGTAATTTTTAGAGTAGCACGCTAACACAAAAACAAATAATTTGAGTCGTTCTTTTGGTATAATACTCATTTTCTGATTTACTCGTAAAACGAGTACTATCCTCAAAATGGTGACATGTAATATTCATTTTTAGAGTTAGTGTGTTACTCAAAAATCAATTTTATCCCTAAAAATATAATGTCGTGCTCATTTCAATACTTATTTTAAAATATAATGATATCTAAAATAAATAATATCAGTGTGACATTCATAAAATGAGTAATATCTCAGTATGCAATACCCGTCTTATATTTTATGTTTACTTCTCTAAAATATGTCGACATTAGTTTCTTTAAAATATATATTTGTAAGGAATGTAATAATTTTTATTTCATAAAAAAAATTGTTATAAATTGAAACTTATCAACAAAACAAATTTCTATATATTTTATCTTTCTGTGCTTTTCCTCCATTTTTTGTCTCCTCTCACTTTCCTTGCGAGGTACAATAGCATCAATGCTCCAACTTTTGGGAGAATGGAAATGGAGTTCATGTATGGAAACAAGTACATATGAAGTGATGTTGAGCAAATATAAGAACTATCTAATGCGAGTTCTGTTTTACAAAACTAATAGGATTTCTGAGTACAGACAAACCTTATTACTGTTTTGTTGTTTTCCATAAACCCGCTATGCGTACGTTTGACAATTGGTCTAGAGGACATATATTGTGCTTCTCCATATACTGACAGATGATTTGGGAGTCTGTTGGATGTTGACCCTATCAGGCTAAGAACGAGATAACTTGTTGAAGTGCAAGTTTTATTGATAATTCAATTGCTAACTCTGTTAGATATTATGCTCTGTATCATTACCTTGCGCTTGAAGAATTTAGTATGGATGCCATGTGAAATAATGATCAGGTTCTTGTACCAAAGCTCGACACACGGAGAGAACTAACAAGTTGAGTATGTCTGCTTAGGCCTCAAGCTGACATGCCCGCAAGCTAAAGACGCTATTTCTCAGAGGCCGAACAAACTCGCCTATAAAAGCTGACCCCTTGGCTCTCCCTGTGTTTGAAACTACACAGATCAGATGGTAGATGCATGGGGAAACTTGAGTCTCTTGAGAGCTTTTGTGATTTCTGAACCATGTAACTGCTTAACATATACCGACTGACCGTTGCAGACTGACCACCATCGACAGACCTCGAAAAGATACAATAATGCATCGCATCCTAATCAAGTTGCCTAGGAATTGGCAGTATCCGCGTCTACTCCAACTGCCTCAAGGTGTTGAGATCTTTGTTGCCAGTTGGCAGCACGTTTTTCCTGTTACTTGTCAGCATGTCCGTCAGAGTTGTAATTTTGTAGTACTTAGGTCACCATTGCATATTATATGAGGTTGATGCTCATTGCAGAGCTAGCCTAAACTTGTTCTCAGTCTAGGATCTTTGGCTAAGTGCAGTAAGACGAAACAGTCAGATCTTATAATATATTTTACACTGAAAAATACTATTGGCACCCAACCACACCGAACCACATAAAACTCTTAGTGTGATGGGTTTTGTTTGATGGAGAATATGCGCATGTACGCTATATAATCACGATGCAACGAAAAAAATATATATATGCGGAAGCATCACTAACAACTGTGTACATCCAAGATAATAATTACAAATAGAAAGAAGAAAAAAGGATAAGATTTTTACGTGGAAAACCTTCACGTGTATGAAAGAAAAATCACGGGGCAACCACGGGCAAGTCTACTATAGGAAGCAAAGATACAATTTTTAGATCTCGGATTTTGATCCAAATTCAAGATAATATATCAAAAAGAAGAAATAAGAAGATACCACATGTAGGGAGAGGTCCCTACAATTCTACTATATCAGAGTTTTCCAAGAAGATACACTCTTCTAAAAAGTGCACAGTAGTAGATAACTCGAAGAAGACAACCTGGATGCCTTGACAGTCCTGCCCCGCTTTTTTCTTCTTCCTTTTCTTTTTATTTTTCTTTTTCTTCCTTTTTCCTTCTTTTCCTTCTTCCCGTTCTCCGCAACGGCAAAATTGCTACCTTTTTTACTTGACAACTGACCTTTCTTTTTGTCTTTGACTTTAAAAATTGCTCTTGGCCTTGGAGGATGGTGGCTTGCAATGCTAAATGACGGATGTTGTTGGGTGGTTATAACCCACACAAGGAGGCAGAAGCAATTAGCCATGCCCTAGGGAGCAGCAATTAGCCATGCCCTAATGGGCCACTTGATCCTAACTGGAAATACACGTAGGCCCAACAATCTCTACCTCCAATCTAAGGAGGAAATTTTCAGCACAAAGTAATCACTGGGAGTGTATGTCGTTGAGCTCCTTGGAGAACTCTAAGCATGTTTAGTGTTGCCACCTTGGTCATCATGTCAGAAGCATTCTTCTCATTGTGGATCTTTTTTAGAGTTATCAACCGCTTATTAATTACATCAGAAAGCCAACGATATTTTACATCAATATGCTTTGTCTGTGTATGTTGCATTGTGCATTTGCTTAAGTCAATAGCACTCAGACTATTAAAGAAGATAGTTGGGTCAACCTGATTCATTCCCAGCTCTCCCAAAAATCTCACAATCTAGAGTATTTCTTTTCCTACTTCCGTTGCTGCAATTTACTCTGCCTCTATCGTAGAAACTACAACACACTTTTGCAACTTGCATTACCAATATATGGTTCCCCCTGTAAAAGTAAAAACATACTAAAAGGTAGAAAACTAGTGATCAATGCCACCTGCCATGTCACCATCAGTGAAGCCATTCTGAATTGGTTCAGAACCACCAAACATCAAACATGTACTACTCGTACCTTGTAAGTATCTAGAGATTCACATGACCGCCTCCCAGTGATCTTTACTAGGGTTTGAGAGGAACCTACTCACAACACCAACCACATGAACAATATCAGGATGAGTACACATCATTGTGTACATCAAACTCCCCACAACAGAAGAATAGGGTATCCTGGCTATCTCCTCCTTCTCCTTATCAGTAATGGCCAAGACTTCTTTCTTAGCTTGAAATGACTTGATAGTGGAGTACTCACAACTTTGGACTTGCTCATATTCAACCGCTCCAGGATTTGTTCAAAATAGTTCTCTTGTGACAACCACAACCTGTGGTTCTTTCTATCACGTGTGATCTGCATCCCAGAATCTATTGTGCCTGTTCCAAATCCTTCATCTTAAAGGTTTTGGAAAGCTCTATCTTTTGTTTTTTTTATCAAACCGACATCCTGTCCCACTATCAACATGTCATCCACATAGAGTAGCAGAATAATGAACTTTTCATTGGGAAACTTCTTGATGTAAACACATGGATCTGCACTTATATTTTTGTACTTGTGACTCTGCATGAAAGAATCAAATTTCTTGTACCACTGCCTAGGAGATTGTTTCAAACCATACAAATTCTTCTTTAATCTGCAGACTAAGTGCTCCTTCCCCTTGATCCTAAAATCTTCTGACTGCTCCATGTAGATCTCCTCAGCTAGGTCACCATGAAAAAACGTCATCTTCACAACTATTTGCTCAAGCTCCAGATCTAGGCTAGCAAGCAATCCTAGAACTAATATAATAGAAGTCATTTTTACATTAGGAGAAAATATTTCATCAAAATCCATCCCTGGTCTTTGACCAAAGCCCTTGACAACTAGTTTGACATTGTATCTAATATCCTTGTTGTTGTCATCTCTCTTCATCTTTTTGAAATACTTGTTCTTTAGTGCTCTCTGGCCCTTGGGAAGCACCACAATCTCATTGGTATCATTCATCTGCAAAGAAGACATCTTCTCTTACATCATCTGATGCCACTGTGCTCTATCTATGAGTCTATGCCTCATGATAAGTATTTGGCTCCCACTGATTATTAAGGAGAATATACTGAGATGTCGGATATCTGGATGAAGGATGATGAACTCTGTCAGACCTCCTCAGTTGCTACTTTAAGGACTCTGTTTGGTGATGATCTTGCTCCCCCTACCCAAATGTCTCTAACTATGAATTTGAATCATTCGACTATACGTCTGGAATAGGAACACTCGACATGCTCTCACTCTGCTACTCAAGGTGATCATGTTGTTCTTCTTTGTCATTTGAAGACTACACCAATGAAGAAGCTGAAGCATCCTTATACTCATCATCTAAAAAACTATCACCTGGTCATGTAGCCTTTGTATCATCACTCTCAGACTCTATAATTGTCTGACTCTCTCCAAAATTCACATCTCTGTGTCTACTCATGGTCCTTTCTACGGGAACCCATAACCTCTACCCAAACTGCTGATCTTTGTCGACAAGAAAGGTACATGGCGTCGCTTTATCATCCAGCTTTTGTCTCTTTTCCTTTGGAACATGTGCATATGCCTTGCACTCAAATACTTACAAGTGAGCATAAGAAGCACCCTTGCCTATCCATACCTTCTCAGGTATATCAAACCCCAAAGGAACTGATGGAGATCAATTAATTAGATAGCAGATAGTATGCACTACCTCGTCCCAAAATGCCTTTGCCAACTTTGCGGTCTTTCTCTACTATGGTATAGTTCATCCTCTCAGTTGTATCATTATATTGTGGTGTGTTGGGCTCTGTCCTTTCATGCCGTATCCCGTGTTGGATGTTGTAATCCTGGAACTCTCTAGAGGTGTACTCTCCTCCATTGTCTGTGTGGAGTCACTTAAACTTTTTCTCTGTCTCCCATTCCACCATGACATGAAATTTTTAGAAACACTAAAAGACATGATCATTGGTCTTCAGCAAGAACACCCACACCTTCCTAGATGTATCATCAATGAATGTGAAAAAGTACCTATTTCCTCATAGTGAAGCAACCTCAAACAGACCGCAGACATCCGAATGAATCAACTGTAGAACATTTGGCTTCACCTTTGATTTTGTCTTAAAAGAAACTCATCGATGTTTTCCCGTCTGACATGAATCACATGAGTTAAGGTTGGATTTCCTTGCCAAAAGAAATCAACCCCTATTTTGAAAGCAGTTGTAAGACTTTTTCACTCATGTGTCCTAGCCATCTGTATCATAGATCATCCTGGTGATCCTCAACTATATTCAAACTGCCAACTTTTAGAACTTTAAGCTGGGCTTTGTACAATGTGCAACATAATTTGCCCCGCACAATAACCAAATCCCCCTTGGTGATCTTGCATTTGCCACCACCAAAATCCAGATGACAACCTCTCTATCAAAGAAAGAACAAGATATCAAACTGAGCCGTAAATCTGGAACATGATGAACACCCTTGAATGTGAGAGTGCAATCGAAACTTGTCTGAACACAAATGTCTCCAATACCGATAATTCTAGAGAAGCTAGAATTTCCCATGTTCACCCTCCTGAAGTCCCCCTCCTATATGAAGTGAAGAACTCCTTACTCGGTGAAGCATGATAAGAAGTTGTGGTATCCACCACCCACTCCTCAACATGCAAACACTACTCTTGGATTGTCCTGACCACATCGTCGTCATCGTCCCGTTCATCTGAAATTGCCACTATAGTATTCTTGTCATCAACCTTCTTGTCTTTGGCTTCAGACCCATGTTTTCTTTTCCAAACCTTACAGTTCTTCTTAAAATGACCTGCCTTCCTGTGATGAAAGTACTCTCTACTCTTTGAATTGGATCTACAACGAGACTTCCTGTGGTCCTAAAACTCACCATGGCTTTAAGATTTGCCACAGTCCCTCTCTCTATTAGCACCCCTGCTCTGTGTGAACTGCACCTCTAACCCGCTGTCACTTGAGTCTCATCGTCAAGTCTCCTCATTCAGAAGACTGCTCTTCATCTGATCAAGTGTCAACTTGCCTTCTTGTGTAGAATTGCTGACAATCACAACAAGTGTCTCCCAACTGTCATGTAATGACTCCATAAGAAGTGGAGCATGGATTTCATCATCAAGAACTATCTTCATGGATCCCAGTTGATTTTTACAAGGCTTTGGAATTTATTCATGTGCTCAGAAATGCTTGTACCATGTTGGTACTTTAGATTCACCAACTTCCTAATCAAGAAAACTTTATTTGTGGTAGCTTTCTGCTCATATAATTTCTTGAGCTTTTCCCATAGATTTTTTTTATCGGTCTCCTCTGAGACGTGATGGAATACTGAAATATTGAGCTACTTTTTCACTGTTCCAACAATCTTCCTATTTAGTTTTTCCAATTTGCATCAGAAATATTCTCTGACTTTTGTCCCTCTATCGGATCATATAAATCCTTACAATAAAAAAATCTTCCATCTTGGATTTCTAGATCAGTTAGTTTGTGCTTGTTAATTTTACCATCATCATCCTTTTCCATCTAGATCTGGATCTTCCCAACCTGGCTCTCATATCACTTGATGGGTTTTGTTTGATGGGAATATGCGTACTTGAGCTATGCAACCACGACACAATGAAAAAAGGAATATATGCAGAACACTACCAATAATTGTGCAAACTAAGATAATAATTACAAATAGATAGAAGAGAGACCAGATTTTTACGTGGAAAACCTTCATGATGTGTGAAGGAAAAACCACAAGGCAAATCACATGCAAATCACTATAAGAAGCAAAGATATAATTTTTAAGTCTCAGATTTTGATCCAAATCCGAGATAATATATTAAGAATTAGAAATTAAAAGATACCACATATAGGGAGAAATTTCTACAATTCTATAACACTAGAACTTTCCAAGAAGATGTATTCTTTCGCAAAGTGCATAGTAGTAGATAACCCGAAGAAGATAATCTGGATGTCTCGGCAGTCCAACCCCACATCTTTTCTTCTTCCTTTTCTTTTTCTTTCTTCTTTATTCTTTGCCTTCTTCCCCTCTCAGCAGCGGCAAAAAGCGTTGCCTTTTTAACTTGTGCAAATAAGATAATAATTACAAATAGATAGAAGAGAAAAAGACCAGATTTTTACGTGGAAAACCTTCACGATGTGTGAAGGAAAAACCACAAGGCAAATCACATGCAAATCACTATAAGAAGCAAAGATACAATTTTTAAGTCTCAGATTTTGACCTAAATCCGAGATAATATATTAAGAATTAGAAATTAAAAGATACCACACATAGGGAGAAATTTCTACAATTCTACAACACTAGAACTTCCCAAGAAGATGTATTCTTTCGCAAAGTGCACAGTAATAGATAATCCGAAGAAAACAGCCAGGATGCCTCTACAGTCCAACCCCACATCTTTTCTTTTTCCTTTTCTTTTTCTTTCTTCTTTATTCTTTGCCTTCTTCCCCTCTCAGCAGCGGCAAAAAGTGTTGCCTTTTTAACTTGACGGTTGTCCTTTCTTTTTGCGTTTGACTTTGACAATTGCTCTAGGCCGTGGGGACTGGCGAGCTGTTGGCTTGCAATGTTAATTGACGGCTGCTGCTGGGTTTTATAACCCACACATGGCGGCAGCGGCAATTAGCCATGCCCTAATGGGCCACTTGATTTTGGGCTGGAAATACACACAAACCCAACATAGTGGATACTCTTAAAAGTACCCCGACCGCGTGTGTAGGCAGACCAAAAAGGAAACCATGTACGGCTTTGATGCAGATTCTCCTGTTACGTTATGAAATGGGAACTGGATATCTACTGGAATGCTGATTCCGTTTTGACCAAACCTATCTACTACCACTAACTCTATTCGTCATATGGCATGCATCGATTAAACAGTCCGTTTGGGCTTCTAGCTGCATCATTTTGGATTCTACAATTATAGTTTTTTAACAACAAAACCTTGAAATTTCTCAACTCTTCAATCCATTTAAATTTTGATACATGTTCTTGTTTTGTCAAAGTTTTCATTGCACCTCAATGGGCACAAAACATCATGTTATTCAAACAAGAATATATGCCGAGTTTGTGAGGAATAACAAAAATTAAGAAGAAAAGAACAATCACTCATTCAGGGACACGACATTTGCATAGTTCGGTTAGAGAGACATACTCTACAGGAGGAGATGAGATTTCTACTATTTCAAAGAAGAGGTTAATAGAGGAGTGCTCTCGAAAGAGGCAAAATACACCCTTGAGTACGGAGGCGACTGTGTCAATATAGAATATGTGATGATGTCAACCCTAACTAGGGTGTGTATACTTATATACGTAGACCCGTAATTGGCTTACACGGATCTAGAGAATAGATCGTACATCAGAAAGACCAAATCATATTCACATATTAGTGAAATTTTCTTTCAGTAGTTATAGACCAGGATGCAACTTTGATAACATTTCGACCTATTTGAATCATTCATTAGGGAATAATACATGTCTCTTCATACTAGAGAGTTGTTATTCGCTATTGTTACATTCATTTGAAAAAGTGAAATACATACATATTCTAGCTCCAAGAATCATTCTCAAGAGAAGATATAACTAGAGTGTTGTTCTATGAGGAGTTTTACCAATGGCTCCTCAACATCTCCCTCTTCGTGCTTGCTGACAGTAATCATTTGCCTCTTGTGACAACAATAACTTGCTCCTTGCGTGTTGTTAGCTCATTTTCCACGACAACGTTCACACCTTCGTTCTCTAAAGCCATTTCTGCCTTCTTGAAAAGCTTTTCAGAATCTGTCTCCAGCTGTTCACCAAAAGCATATAAGAAAGGGAAATATGCATCAGAATCAAACTACAAATAGAAAAACCATAGCCACGGTCCCAAATTTGACTCTTCTGATTGTGCAAGTTCATAATTTTAAGTAGTTGCGGCCATATGTAGAGCAGGTACTCCAAGAAAATGATCTAAAATAAAACAAAATCTTAAGAGATTTGCAAAATGCCTTCAAATCCCAATACTTCTTGAGACTATAAATCATTTTTGGAATAAGAGAGAGGCACATGTCTACTGGACCTCCCCCAAATTGTATTTTTTGTTATACCTGTGCAAGATGGATATCAGAATGCCTCATCATTATTATGAAAATTTTGGTTATATGACTAGAAAGAAGCATACACAATAGGAATGGGAACAAGTAAAGATAGTATCAATAATCACACAAAGATGAAAAAAGTGAGCAACATATACTTAACGAACATAGTTGTAGAGCATGGTTACCAGCACAAGCTGATGAGAGCGGTTATGTAACATCCCTAACCTGGGTTATGCCTTAACCCTAGGAGTTTTGCTTAAGCAAGTTAATTAGATCTTTAATTTTATCTTGTGAAAAGTAGTTAAGGCTCAAGAGGAACTTATGTTTCAATTTCAGTCCCTTTTGAATAATGTTGAAACATTGTTTTGTTAAAATAGGACTAAAGTGCAAATTACCCAAGTTGAGGGGTTTAATTGCAAATTGCACATGATAAGATGTTCCTATGATGATTGAGACATCATAAGAATGAATATGATGTAGTGGTATGGTTTCCACAAGCTTGGGAACCAAGATAAAGCTTGTAGAGCAATCTATGTGCACTAAAACCTAGTTTGGTGTAATGTACAATTTACCCAAAAACCTAGGATTCAATATGCAAATTACCACTACAACAAGGTCCCTAATATTTCTTGACATCATTTGGAGAAAATAAAATGAGAGGGGCGCCTCATTTGAATTAAGTTGGAGGAGAGAGAATCTTGATATTAAAATAATCAAGATTTAAGCCTAGTTGGAACCCTAATTCAATTTAATGCAAAAATAAATAAAATAATTTGAAGGACCTTCAACCAAAATTAATATGGTTGGATTCAGATGTGTTTGGACATCCTTAAGCCTTGTAAAGGCACGAGCATATCCTAAGGAGGTGAGGACTCCACTCACCATTATTATAAGAAAAAGAATTTCCACTCAAATATGGAAATTACTATTATAAGGGTTAAGGTGCTTAATTTTTTTCTCTTTATTCTTGGATAATGGAAGGAATTTAGGTGGGTATATATATGCCTTTGCATACAAGAAACCAAGGGGAAGAAGGTGGCAATAATTTTGGAATTAAAAGACTTTTATAAAACATTTTCTCTCTCATGGAATTTCTTATAAAAAGACCCTTATCAAGCCAAATGAAAGGCTTTTCCATTTCCACTTCTTCTTCTTGCTTGGAAAATGACCAAGGGAGCGTGGGAGGACCAGGAGGACGACCCCCAACCTGTTGGTAAGGTTCTTGACCCTTTTCACCTTGATTCCATGGTGGAAATCAAAAATTAATTTTGGATTTCTTCTCAATTCGATCTCCTCTTCAACCCTAGCCAAACTTTTCAACCAAAAGCTTGAGGACGAGCCTAGGGGGAGTTGCAAAAGCTTCATCCACCATTGTTGCCGTGAACTTGGAGATTTGGATCTCAATTGGAGGTGGGTTTTATAACTTGAAACCTTGATTTTGTTATTGCATTCAATTCCTCATCAAATAATGATCATTTCTTTATTCATAATAATTGATTTGGTTGATTGATGCAATCTCCATGGAAATCACAACAGGTTTCATGGGTTTAGAGCTTGATGATGATGAAATCATCATAAGCACACACCTCCCCAAATATCTAGACCAAACGGTTTCAATCAAATGTCCAAACAGTTTCACAAACTGTTAGGGAGCAAACAGTTTCAAACCGTTTGGAATGAAATGGTTTCACCAAACCGCATGAAGGCAAATGATTTCAGACCGTTTGGAGGTGTTGACCAGGGTTGACCATTTGGGGATTTGTTGCTAATAATTTTGGTTAATGTTCCACTAAATATAATTGATTATTTCTAATTGGTTCATGAGTTGAAGGTCCACCAATCACCAAAACCCTAATCGGGTTGAGTGCTGATTTCATAATTGATTGAGTTTGAAACTTGGGTTGATTGACCCAAACGGTTTCAAAATCATTTGGGTATCACCCAAACGGTCTCAAGACCGTTTGGGGGTCACCAAAGATCATTTGGAGGTCTAGGGTTGAGTATGTTTAAGTGTTTGAAGAGCCAAATATATGGTATAAACCCTAATCGGTTAAGTGCTGATTTTGCAATTGAATAAGTTGATGTTTTGGGTTGATTGACCCAAACGGTTTCAAAACCATTTGGGAATCATCCAAATGGTCTCAAGACCGTTTGGGGGTCACCCAAGACCGTTTGTAGGCCTAGGGTTAAGTATGGCCAAGTGTTTGAAGATCCAAAGATACCAAATTGAAATACAATTGAGTGATGATTTGTTAATCAATCCAATGACCCAAATCCTAACTGGATGTCATGGATTTTGATGATATGATGAGAAAACGGTCTCAAGACCGTTTGGAGGTCACCCAAACGGTCTCAAGACTGTTTTGTGGTCACTCAAGACCGTTTGGAGGTCTACGGACAAGTATGGTTAGGTGTTTGAAGATCTAAAGGTACTAAGTTGAAGTGCATTCAAATGTTGGTTTGGTGATCAATCCAATGATCCAAACCCTAATTGGATGACTTGGATTTGAGTGATGAGATGGGAAAACGGTCTCAAGATCGTTTGGAGGTCATCCAAATGACCTCAAGACCGTTTGGGGTCAGGACATGTTAAATTTGGATGATGGTTTAATAGTTTTAAAGCAACTAGACTCACATTGATTAACATTGAAGGACCATCGATTCCAAACCCTAATTCGATTGATTAAAACCCTAATTGATGATCAATTGAGGGTTAATTGAGGGTCAAATCAGTTGAAGGGTGACCTAATTAACTCAATTGAAATATGGTGATAGGACCAATTGAAGATTGGTTACATGAATACAATGATTGAAGGAATCAACATTGAGAATCCTAATTCAATTTGAGTGGTTGAGACCATAATTGGTCCATGCGGTTTTGAGGATGTTTGGACCAAACGGTCTCAAGACTGTTTGGGACCAAATGATCCCAAACCGATTGAGTTCATGCGGTTTCAAAATCTACCTTTAGCAAACGGTTTCAACCTCAACTTTACTAAACGGTTTTGAGTACTCAACCAAGACTGTTTGAGGTCTGAATGGTCAAGACCGTTTGAGGTCTAAGTAACCAAGATCATTTGGAAGGTAATTAATCAAATTGTATGAACACTTAAAGTGGTTGAAGGTTAATTGTTTAAGTGAAGAATTACATGATGTAAACCAATGGTGTTTATAATAATGGTACCTTTAATGAGGTAGGGTGATCAATACCCTTTAAATAGTTAAGCCTTAATAATCAAGGTGATAATGACATAACCCATGATGTCAATTCTTCTTCAAGATTGAGTTGACTTAGCCTTATGAAGGATGAAGCTTATATCATCTTATAGAAGATGAAAGAGAAGACTTCCTACGTGAATAATAATCAAGTAGTGGACTTCCATTATGAATGAATGTCTAATTAGGGTATGATACTTAATAGTGAGATCATGAAACCCTAATTATGAAGGTTAATGAACCACAACCCTAATTGAGAGCATTGATAGGTGAAATCCTAATACATGATGATGATATGATCTTAATTCATAATAATGACATGATAAACCTTAATTCAAGGTATCTTGATGGTCACTCCTACTTGGGATAAATAGTAAACCCTAATCTAGGGTGATTTGATGTATATAGTAAACCCTAATCTAGGGTAATATCAGATGCAACCCAAATCAAGAGTAATGTTGTGACTCTAAACCAGGATGACAATATATGAAACCCTAATTGAGGGAGAATCTATGACAAACCCTAACTGAAGGTGATGCCATGAACAACTCTAGTTGGGGATGAATAGTAAACCCTAATTATGGTAATGTGATGTGAAAGTCTAATATAAGGAGATGCTATATGAAATCCTAACCCTAATGAAATACGATTCAATGTGAGACCCTAATCTAGAATAATTCCATGAGAATCCCTAAATTTGAATGATGTTAGGTAATACCTTGATGTGATGATATGATGAGAGACTCAAATCAAGGGTAATGCCATGTAAGGTTATATGAAACCTAGTGAGGGCATGATGGCCAATACACTAAAATAGGGTGTGGCTAATATAATCAAGTAAGATGAGAATGTTATACCATGAGGAGTGGAAGTGATAAACCATATGAATGGTAATATTGATATTTTGATGAGTAAGGGCAAGAAAGGACAAGATAATGCTTAGATCATTATATATTTAAATTTCATGTGTATTAATCCTATACACCTTATAATGATGAGAACATAAAACTCTTAGGAATGATGTATGTTATACTAAATAGTGATATGGATAAACATCCAAAAGTTGAATTACATAAAGTGGTGGATAATGGTTTATCCTATATTCCACAATGCCTAACCATTGGATAAGTCCATATCCTTAAAGATAGTTGGACAATTCTAATGTGTAACCTATACACTATATGATGAAAGTGATAAGTTAGTGAATAAAATATTAAGAGGGAAATACCTTAATACAAGGTTAGTTGATTAATTTAAGTAATATGGAAATAAGAAGAAAGTGATACATCATGACATGATAGATATCACATTCAGCATTTCAGGATAGACATTCCTTGCTGAACCCCTAATCCAATGTTCTTGGATAAGAAACACATGGAGTGTGTGATATGTAATTATTACAATAAAGATGTAATGAACTCAATGTACCTTGATAAATGTTGATTAATAAACCTTGAGAATGGGACTAAGCCAAATCAATGAGTATGGTGTAATCATACCATGACAAGGATGAGAAATGAACTCTTACCTTGATTGATGATCATTAATGATATATGATGAGAATAGTGATCATAAGCAAATACTTATGATATCTTTGAATACTCCTAGAGGTGTGGAGCAATACATTAGGGTTGAACCAATAATATGAGCATGAAACCCTAATTAATGAAAGATGGGAAACCTAACCCTAATTTTGGGTAAAGGGAATGAAAAGCCCTATTTGACAGATAACCCTAATCCTGATAAAGGATGGTGGTGTTACTGATGTTTCACATAATGTGACAAATGACTTACATGATTGTTATCATGACTATTAATCATGTAGACATCATGAGATGATGAACATAGTCAGACCTGAGCTATAACATTCATATAATAAATATGTTGAATGGCCTTATGTGCCTGATGTTGTTGTTGCTTAGCAAGAGTAACAAAAGGTATATGGACCTTATGAGTTCCATGAACAGGTTGTTGCCTAGTGAAAGGTGATAAAATATTTAATAGGCCTTGTGAGCCATGTGATATACTTGTATATCAAGTATTATGTACACCTCAGTCTGAGGACCTGAAGGTAATAGTTACCTAACAAGTGGTAACATTGATAGTGATGAATTGAGGGTATGAATACCCATCTTGATAAGTAAAATAATGATGTTGCTATGAGATGTGAACTTTCAAGTAAGGAGATAAGGGATTAAGATTCCAATGCATTATAAGTTTTGGTATAGTTATAGATAAGAGCCTGCATGTTTCTTTGTAGAAATTGTCATAATAATTCTTGTTTGAGAACTTGACTGATGCTAAAAGAATATGCTAATGTATTTAATTAATCAAGTGAAATCATATCATGTAGAGCCCTGGCCATATAGCCATCAGTGTCAGAACTTGCTGGATGGTGAAACGGGTGCTCCGCGGCAAAGCCCGGAATGCATATTTTGAATATGTGGGGGCAATGGGCGAATGTATCCTGATGTACTAATGAGGGAATTGAGGAATGGTAAACATTAAACCTCTCAATCCTTCATTACTTATACCAGGATGATGTATCACGAATCTCCCGATGATTGGGACAGATGCAGTACACATCTCCCAATAATTTTAATGCCAGATCGATGGAGATAAACAAGAAATCTCATGATCGCAAAGAGAGTACATCACGCCACTGTAACTCTAATAGTGAAGTTGCCAATATACCCTGGAAAGCTATTTAGCAGAGACACAAGATGTCCTGCATTTGATCTCGTACTGACCGAGACAAGGGAGGTCTTGGTAGCTGGCTCTACCATTGACCTTGTATGGCACCAATTTCGACTTTGCAATGGTCGGTTGGAGTATGAGCGGTATACCTCATCTCCTCAGGGCGTAAGTGTGATTGTAAAAGGTAATCAGCCGTATAGCATGTTTGATTAAGGACTAAATACGGAAATTCATTGTCTGAAGTTACATTTCATTTATGAATCTCTAGTTGATAGATGTTATTCATATCTCTTTATACTCATTGCAAGAAGAAGGATGAATTATGTTTCTATCATGAATAAATACAATGCTCTCCTTAGAAAAGGAGATTACGTTACTTTGTTCATTCAATGATTAATATTGTTGTTAATATATAAGATCTCCTGCTTAGTTTTATTATAAGAAACTGCTATAACAATATTTTGGCAGAGAGTTATATCTCCCGATGGGGCAATTTACAATTGTCTCACCCCCGTGGGATCCAATGTTTTTAGGTGGACGCAAACGAAGAGTCAGAAACACTATAGCAAAGATGGATCAACAACAACATCAGGGATATCAGTAATGTCTCAGGTGGAGACAATGTCTGTCAAGTTATAGCTAGTAGTCCTATGTGTCGTCTCTGTACTCTCAGGTCCTCAGAGTTTATAGTTAGTGTTTTTAATGAATCGATCTGAGATTTTGGCTTGATGCCTCGAGGTTTCTTATGCTGTCTGTATATATTGTTACTAGGGTAGGTGACGTTGTAATCTTCGAGAAGAGATGATACAAGTTATGTACTTTTGAATCAGGATGTAATGTTATACTTTGGTCCTTGATGAAAGAGTTTTCCTTTGTTGGATCTCTTTGCAAAAAGTTTTAATTTTTAGTGATTTTCAATAATCCGCTGCAAATGATTCGCTTCCGCTTAAATAAATATTGTTTTTGTAAGTTGGATGCCACAGGTTAAGTTTACCATACTATCCCACGGTACACAGAAATTAGATACTACAACTGTAAGATAAAACATTTCAGTACAGCCAAAAAGGTTTACCATGCTATCCCACTGTACATAGAGACCAGGTAGTACAACTATAAGACAAAACATTCTAGTAGAGCCAAAAAGTTTCATCAACTCTACCATCTTCAATGAATTGGCACGTTTAATTCAACTGCTTGCAGAAACTACAATGAATATGAGAAAGAATAGTAAATTAAGAACTATTGATGTCATCCTCGAGTGAATACTCACTGATAAGATCCAAGTCAGATACAATTTAGATTATTTTAGGAAAGCAGTGAAGGAAAAGTCTTATTCATCCAACATAATAAATAAGAAATTACCATATACCAAATAACATAAGTAAAAGATAGTTCCATCATCGAGATATTAATGGCCAAGATTGAATTATAGATATTGTAACATATCACAAACTATGATAGAAAACCATAGGCCAATCTGTTCTTTTCTTGTTCTTCTCTGAAATCCTACATTTCTGTCCTATATTCATATAATCTACCTATAGGGTAATAACAAAGGAAAAATACAAACATGTCCATTGAGGTAAGTGTGATAACCTAAGTTTTCTCTCTCTTCTATTGTGCTCTTTGTGTCTCATCAAGTGACCTCCTATTCGATTTGATATCAATTTCATACTCTGAGTGTGGTGATACTTCAATTTGGTCACATCAATGATCAATTTCAATGTGTGACTTTGATTTGCACCTTTGATCCAAGTTGTATGCTTTAATGACTCAACATATTACAAGATAAGTTAAACCTCATCACAATGGGCATTTGATATTCTAATCACATTGTAGATCTCTCAATTATCTTTCCAATGGCATAAGAATTGCCTCAATGAAACCATCAGAGCCTAAGTTATGGAATTATGAAGATAGGTTTTTTTAACTTGATTTTGTTGGATTTTTGAACCTTAATGGGCCATATCATGGGGTGTGGCTCAACATCTTCCACTTTAATGAGCATACACTAACTCATCCTTTCTAGTGGCCATCAAATCACAAATCCTATATCTGACAATAGGGGACCCATCACCCACCTCGATCCGTACCATAGCAGTAGCTACAGCAGGGTTGCTTTGCACCAACCAATACCTGGTTACCATAATGGATTGGGGTAAATTAGACCCTTGTTTCATTTCATTTCAACCTCCTTTTTCTATCCACCATATTTCCCCTCTCGTTCATGAAATAGAGCACCACCTAACCCCCACCTTCTTCCTACATCAACTAGGTCATTTCCGCTGCAAATATCCATGGATTGTTGCCCCTTGAACCTGATTCTTACCTTCATCAACTAGACAGTCCTTGGGTGAGGCCAACCGGCCTAAAATCATGCAATCTCATGCCATGTTCCCTCGTCCAGCTCGACCTCTGGCAGGCACGAGCCTAGGTGCCTCCACATCCACGTTGTCTTGAAGCCAGTGGGGGAGGTGGCCCAATCACTGTCGGATCGAGTCGATCACGCAATGGGCCAGCATCCAACAGCTAAGACAAGGATGGGAGGCCATGTGGTGGTGGTTAGTATTGTGGGCGAGTGACCCAGTGACGCGAGGCACCAAGCCCTAGCAGTCACCATGAGAACGCAATCAGAGGCACCAAGCAGCACATCAAAATCCATGATCTGCAGATACTTTAATAAAGGTAACACCCTATGTTCCACTCCTAAAGTCCTTAACCAAGATGATAAAAAATCTATAACTCCCTCACCTTGTGGCCAAAGGAATATATATATATATATATATATATATATATATATATATATATATATATATATATATATATATATACAGAGAGAGAGAGAGAGACAGACAGACAGACAGAGAGAGAGTCAGGCTAGAATACACTCGAGTGTAGAGATCACATGAATACGCTCAAGTGTGTTTGCATATTAGGACTATTTTTTCACAATGTAAACCATTGATCTTCACCGTCATACTATAACTAGGCTACATACAAATTTTGAACCCATTTGAATGAGTGTAAGTCACTCATCCAAGGGCAACAAAATCAACACATGAAACTAATTTAAAATGCATAATATTTGCAGTCTTTATAACATGACCTATAAATGTCCAAATGTGCTCAAATTTTGTGTATGAGCTATTCACAATATTTTTAAGAAGATCAATGGATTAGATTTAAAAAAATATTTCATCATGAAAAACTACTTGAGTGTATTCTGTTCTGAATATACTCGAGTGTATTCTAGCCTGACTCTCTCTCTCTCTCTCTCTCTCTCTCTATATATATATATATATATATATATATATATATATATATATATATATATAGGGTAGCGATCCAGTGAAAAAAATCTTACGGTGACAGTATGAGAGGCATTTGAATAACTACAAATTCATAAATATTTTTTAAAATCCAACCATATAGATGGAAAAAACATCATTTCATTTACCTTATCGCAAAAAATCATTGCAATCAGACATTGTTTACACGTCCATATGTACAATATACACTTTTTACATCCAACGGTCAGCCTGAAATTCAATATAGAGCATCGAAAATATTTGGTTTTTGTGAATGATCTACAAATTGGATGGTGGTAAAATTTTATAGGAAGGTAGATATTAAGGTATACTTGTAATTTGTATGGTCGGATTATGAAAAATTGATCTATGTGGAGAGTTCTTCAAATGCCTCTCATGCTCTCACCAGATATGTTTCTCACTGGATTGTTTTGACTGAAAGGAGAGGAACGAAGTAGCTCGAATGAAAGGAGAGGTACAAAGTGACTCGACTGAAAGGAGAGGAACGAAGTAACTCAACTGAAAGGAGAGGAAATATATATATATATATATATATATATATCAAATCAATCATCTCGATGAGCCCTACACAATGGGCATGGTTCTAGACCCTAATTCCTTTTTTTGTACTCAGATTTCCTTAAAAGATGGTAACTTTAATCTTTCAAATTAAATTAATGCATCTTTATGATGAAATTGGGATCTTTGATGCTCTACCAGCCTCCTACACCTCAGGTCAGTAAACTTGATGATTATTATGACCCATAGATGCTTTGACAACTAATCATGTACCTTGAATAAATCTAATTGCACTAATATATATGACTTGTTTGAACCTTAAAGATGTATCTTTTCCTAACTGCTATCTTTTGCATCTAATATGACATGTAGCCTCAATCTAACTTAGAAATCAGTATATATATATATATTACCATGTACACATATCCACTATTATCTTCCTTTTTCTATGGTCACCCATATCGTGCAAAATGCATATATATACAAATTATATGTGAATGTTTAATTAGAAGCAAATGATGTGTTTGACCTAATTTGTACATCAAAACTACCATTGATCTCTGAAATTAGTAGTATAATGATGTGATATGAACTGCAGGCCCAAGGTCAACCCCTTTGTTATGTTCATGATGTATGTGGCCTTCAACCACCCATGTTGACCTCCTAAGTGACCTAAATGGCTTGTTTGTCTAACTTATTCCCTAAAATTTACATGGATCTTAGTATATGACTCCCCCTCTCAAATCAAGGACTTCCCTAATCTTGGTGACTCCTTTCAATGTGGATGGTTCATCCAAGTCACATGTTGAATTTATCAACTATGTATGTTGGAATGTTGAATATAATGATGAACCTTATGAGGATAGACGAAGGTGATTGTCCACTCATCATTGAGATATGATGATCTTGTATGTGCATTGATGATCTAAACCATCTCTAATGTTTGGTCCTCATATATTGATGACCCTTGACCTTGGTTGTTGTATTGTGAGTCTTTTGACTTGAATGTACTCAAATGACTTAAATCTTGAAATAATCATATAGTATGCATGGAACCATAGAATGTCATGAGACTTGAAGCAAACCTTCATGATGCCATCTAAATTAGTAAAGGATCATCTAATGTGCTTATAACCAACTTGGAACCTAACTTGGTCAAAACCCTAAAATGGAGATAGTAAGGGTTAATTATGAGATTCTAGTGTTCTTAATCTGGTGGTTGCTTGTGATCTAGATGGTCAAGGTTAAATTATGAAATCTATGAAAGTAGGTATGAGGTTTAATAATTATATGAATATGGCTTTCTTTCTTGAAATGTGACATATATGTATGTTTGTTTACTTGCCAAAATATTGCCATATAGTATTTTAGTATTGTACTTTTTCTTATCTTGTTGTCGTTTTTTTATAACTTGAGTAGAGAAAATTCAAAAAATGGCCATTGAAATGCATCACATGCAAACTAAAGGAGAGATCACATGTCAAGATGTGTGTATCCAATACGCACAAAATATAGTAGAATCACCTACACGTGTTGACTAGGTCCACAATATATAATGTGTATAGCACAATGCAACAACATAATAAGCAAGAGCTGGGCAAAAACATAAATATAAACATAACAAGCAACCAAAGAGAACACACAGATTTACATGGAAAACCCTCACAATGTGTCAGGGAAAAACTATCGCGTCAATGTCCGATGGAGAAATCTACTAATCAACACATTAGGAAATTCTTCTCAAGTTTTGTCCCAAAAATTGAGGAATATAAAGTGAAACAAAGACATACAAATTTTACCAAGTTAGTACGTCACCATATCAAAAGGCCTCCTATAAAATACCTTCTTGTAGAGAATACCAAAGTAGAACAAGAATATAGGTTGTGATGGAGAACTTGGTATAGACTAGAGAAGAGAACCTGAGTAGTACCACCCTCCTTCCTTTCTCTCCTTCATTCTTCTTTCTTCCTTAGATCTTTCTTTCCATAGGGTATATGGTAGACCTGAAATGAGAGAAGGCAGTGGTGGCACTCTCTCTCGAATTTTAGTTTTACATGAACATCATGAGATTATATATCCCGTAGCAGGTTGCCCTCTTGTCCTAATGCACCTCGCCCACATTGGGCTAGTGTAAAGACACTATCTTTGCGATCAAATATTTACAAAATATATCAAAAGTGTAAACAATCTTTATTGTAATCACGCCTTTACACCAGAGTCATTGAAGCATAAAAATATGATAACACAGTTTAAAAATGAGAATTGATTTTCTATCTAATGTTTAGCAGAGGACAACTCATGCATGTCTCTTCTAGTCCGTCTTTTGTATCATTTGTGCATGAGTTTTCGAAGGAACAAAACCACACATGTACCCCATGAAGGGAAAATATAGGTCAGCTAGGCTAGTACTAAATCCAATTATTGAGATATTTTAAAATGAAGAGTTATGAGATCAAATCTAGAAAACATTGCTTGTTGGACTATGGAGATAAAAAAAGATAGTTTAGTACATGGTAGTTTAAAAAGGTACAATAATTCAAAGTGATGACTAGAAAACAATAAAGATTCTCAAAACTAATCAAGATTTCAAAATGAAATTTTTTTTTTATCAAAACTAACATCAAGATATCAAATTGTTTAAAATGAAAAGACTTATCCATTGGCACAATGGTACTAATAGTTTGTCTTCATCAGTTGCTAGGTGCCTAGAATTCTATCCTCTATAAGAGAACAACACTTTTGATTGTGGGATTAACCAGTACTGGGGGACCTCTAACTGTCCATTATCCATTATGCAAGGTTGGGGGAAATGACCCCCGAATCTAGTGAGCCAAAGCTCTTAGCCAATATTTTTAATTTTTATGCCAATATCAAAATCTAACAATATCTCAATTTATCAACAATATTCAACAATCAAATTTAGTTGTGGTGAACTACAAGAAGAGGCAAAGGCTAACAAAATTGGTTCACCACTTTTGCAAAGTCATGTAGATGAACTCAAGAGGTAAATAAATAGTTCAATATAGAATCGAGAATTTGGTACCTATTTTGGATCAAGAATTTCAAGATGTTTGCATGACTCAAAGATGTCAATTTGTCATGAATCTAACATGAAATAATGTACTAGAGTTAGTTTACATTAATTGGATTGGAAATCACTTCCTAGGTCCTTATTAGGTGAAATTACCATTTTGCCCCTTAGTGAGCAGGATATTTAGTAATTACCTTTGGGTTGTTATTTGTCTAGTCCTAAAGTCATTGAGTTCATTTCCTTAGGTTATATCTTAGGTACTCATGTTACCTCATTTATTATGAGAACCTATTACACTAAACGAGATTACTCAAAACATAAAAACAATCGATCACCAATAAATCACATACCCAAAAATATAGGTAAATTAAAATCAAATTTGAACATCAACACCCGCTCAAAAATATTTGCATAAGAGCCCAACATCTTTCTTGTATCCATACTATGCCAAGAATTTGATACAAGTTGTTCTATCGCCTAGCCACTACATATATACACATGAGAACAATACTCATGTATGCCACACAAACACGCATTAACATGCTAGCAAAAGTCCAATTTATTTGAAACACCATGTACAAACATTTCTTGCCCAAACCTGAGAGTACATGGATGACTCTAGGACACACTAGACATCTAATCAAATTTCTCAAAGATTCATTACTATAGCTCCTCTTTGCTTCTACATGTTTGTTTTCGTCACTTCTAATTACCTAAAAAGATGTGGTAAACCACAAGCGTGAGACCCATGTCCCAGCAAGAGATATAACATCCAACAATGTTTATTGATTCAAACATTTTTTTGTAATGAGACAGTTTAAGTAGTTTAATCATATATAACAAATAAGCTCAACAACACTGATGATTAACAAAATACATAAAGGAGCAGATAATAACTATCTTCATTATCCAGACTATTCTCATATCTCTATTAACAGTATAAGGAGTCTAGCATCATGAGCATCTCTAACATCATGAATAAGTCTATTATCATAAGCATATCTAACAACATCAGCATGTCTAACAAGTTGAACATATCAACATCATAAGTAGAGATAAAAATATAAGCACAACTATCTGCATAAGCATGATTAGCAGTATAGGCATCTCTAGTTACAAAGGAATATCTAGCAATATAAGCATAGCTAACAACATGTGATAATGAATTTCATAATCATATACAACAATAATAATATCACTATCAACTTAAACATGACTATTGTATGTACACATTTATAACATGATCATATCCACAACATAAGAATATCTACTATCTTTCAATGCATTAAACATCATCTCTATGTACAAAGAACAACAAGGGTTATCATCCAATATGAAGCGTCGTGTATAACTCTAAATAGATTTGCTAGACGATTGTATTACATCTTTTATTATGCCCTGAGGAAATTGAAGATACCACTCAAAATCTAACTGACCACTGCTAAGTCGAAATTAGTGCCATACAAGATCTAGGAAGAGTCATACTCCTAAGATCTTCTCTGCCCCTGGTCAGTACGGGTCTGTCACAGTGACACATAAGGTCTATCTTCTAGCAGCCTAGTCCGTCCTAGGTACATTCATGGCACTAGTGAAAGGAGGTGGGTACGCATACCCTACCATCCGAGGTACAACCACAATTGTCCTCCAATCTCATCACATATATAATCACCGAGACACAACCATAGTCGTTCTCAAACTGAGGGCAAGGTATGACCGCAGTCATCCTCCCTAAACACTTGGATTCAGGATGACAAACACCCCACATACTCAATATTATGCACTCCGAATTTCCCTTAGGAATACTCATTTCACCATCTAGCAAGTTTTGACACTCAGATGGATCTATGGAACAGGGTACTACATGATTAGAATTTCACTTGATTAATTATTTCCAATTGGGTGAATTAAGGTTGCATCAAACAAGTGGATATACAAATCCTAATTCACTTCTACCAAACATTTCTATATAACAATTTCAAAAGATATAAAACATATGATACATATTTTTCATCATCGCATCATTACATGATGCTATTCACTTTCCATTCATGAGACTGCACTTGTCATCATACTATCACATGATATAAATCCTTTTCAAATATCACATGGTATCAACCCTTATCAACACAAAAGGAATACACCTCATTTAGGGCTCAGCCATGCCCAAAGGTCATTAAGACCATCATAATATTCTCTATAAGATCATCATTATCTTTGCATGCCTTATAACAAGGCTCAACAACATCACTTACATATAATACACCAGATCAACACAATATTGCATTAATGAGCTAGGAGATATTCATAAACAATCATAGCAGGGTTATATTAACATCAAGAACATTCCTTTATTACATAAACATGCAAGGAATCTAGATATGATCCACCCTCATCATATTCATAATGTACATGTTTATCATAAGAAAGTATCAACCATGTGGCTATGATAACCACCAATTAACATATTAAGGTTATGATCATATTAAGGAGGTTATTTTACCATCATTCCATCATATAAGAATGATAAACATGAATACTCATCTTTATCTATTTGCATTAGAGTGATATTCAACAACATAAATTATATTAATGTTACTAATCATCACTTATACCCAAATTCTTACTCATAGCATCCCCATTGGATAATGGATACCTAAGATGAAGCATCACCATCACATTCCATACTATTCTCAAGTATGATCCCACACATAAATTGAGGTGTAGCCATCGGGTTAGAGCATACTAGGGTTTTGACAATAATAAGAGAGTACTCCATGATTGTATTAATCATTCAAGGAATATTCATGCCCAATTACCATCATTTAGTTGTATTAAATCTAGGTATAACAAGATATACCTCATTAGGGTTACCCATTAATTCATTATGGTGATTATCAATCATAATCATATGAGGTTAAGGGTAAGACTACAAGTTTAAGGAATTGAACCATCAATTCTCATCATTAAAATCATAACATTACACTATAGGCTTCACCTAAAACAATGAGAATATTGAGGCATCGACTTCTAACCGTTAAATGTTGAAATGGTAAAGCCATTGGTCGTATACATAAGTAAACATCTTGAAAAAACCACCTATGAAATCATTGATTTATGCTCTATAAAGAGTCACCATCTAACCCTAGACATCCCTTGATTAAAAACACAAAAAGTTCTATTGAGAGTAGGGTAAAACCCACACACGATTGTTTATTTAAAACAAGTCGTCGGTAAATGAGCTTCTTAAGTTGATCTCAAAAAGGAAACCATTTAAATAACTTTATTAGGACCAACATATTACATTTAGGCATCGTTCCAATATATTGGATGAAGAAACAATGGATCTTAACCATTAGGTCAAGTTCATATATTAAAACCATCAATTGGAATATAAGTCCTACCATTGCATCAAATGACCCAAGAAACCATTAGTTTAGGCTTAATTGATGCTAAAACTACATGCTTAACTCACCATAGGTTGTGGAGACTTGATCCACCATCAGTAGTGACCATTAAGTCACCATAGGTTGTTAGATCAACACTATATTCACTAATCACCATCGAATATCAAACTAATATATCATTGATTGATAGCGTCATTAGGGTACCTAGTTGTTAATCACTAAGTTTCTAATTAGGCCAACACCTGACCTAACAGGTGAATGTCAGTTGACACCCTTGGTCACCACCATCAGTTGTCATGAAGACAACACCATCGGTTGTTGCAATGGTGCCACTATTGAGTCTTGTGTTTATAGTAGAAATTAGCTTTAAACCCTAAAATTGACCATTGGTTGATAGGTGTTTAGCACCATCAGTTGTCAAACCGATCTGATCCAAGTCATATTATACCTTAGGAATAACATAAACATGATCACATGGTCATCTATAATTGAAATCATAACATCAAACATTATAAAAATTAAAATCCAAGTCAAGCATAGCTTTTTAGTGCATGGATCATCATGTAAAAGTGAGAACATGAGCTCGCAAGCTTATGGTAAGCAATAAATGTGGAGAAAGTTATGAAACATGCCTCTAATTAGAAGGTAAAATCCAAAATAGAAGAAAACACGAGCATGTAGGGTAGAAAATCCAAGCATAAGTTGTGAACTCGTCCATCTAGCACCTTTCTTCATCAAATGAGCAAACTCTAAGCATAAGGAGCAAGAAAGGTAGGGTTTTAGAGCTTTAGAGCAATTTATACCATGGAACAACAAGGTTTTGGCCTGGAGAAAGGTAGGAGGAAGGGTAAAATAGAAATAAATAGAGGAAGGAAGGGGATTTTTACTCATTTAGGTCAAGAACACTAGAAGGAAGCTTTTTAAACCCCAAAAGAGAGCAAAACAAAACCCTAGGAGCTTCCAACAAGAAATTTGCCTTCTTCTTCTACCTTGGATAGGTCCTTCATAGATAAACAGATAAGAACAAGGTTCTTAGTAGGAGAGAAGTGTTGGAAAGCAAAACTTTCATTTGGGATCTCAAAAATAGATATATAAAGCTCTAGGATAAGGGAGAGAAGAAGCATGAGGTGTGTAAAAAGCTCTCCATGCATCCATGTCCTTAAAATACTAAGGATATATAAGCAGCCACACAAGCAGCTGACCCACCATCCATGGATATGTACTTATCCCTTGTTTCTTGATTTTTCAAGCAAAGCAAATAAACCATTTGCTTGATAGCTCCTAAAGGTAGCTCATCCATAAAGGGGTAAACCCTAAAATACCCTTGAGGAAAACACCTCCAAACCTAGGTTCAACTAGGAACCCCATGGCTAAACAATCTCAATAATGATGAGAGAACATCCAAAGAACATAATGGAATTGATAAATTGCAAATAAAACCTTTCAATTAATTAAATTGTTGAAAAGTCCAAAATGTGCATAAAATTGCATAACTTGTGCAAATAATGTACAAATTGGACCAAAATTGAAACTTAAGTTTGTATTATGATTACAAAGTATATCACAATGTTATATTAAGGTTATAAACATTCAATTATGATAGTTAAATATGGTCAATACTTTAAGAAAGGTCAGGGGTCTCTCAACCATAAACCCCTAACAAGGATTTTGCCCCCGAAATCCAAGGTAAACAATGATGGATACTTCTCTTGCACCTCATCCCCAATCTTTCACATGGTAGCTTTCATCTTATAATGATGTCACATTATTCACATAGAAGTCATATTCTTCTCCCTCAACTTCTGCATGTGTAACCTTGGTTCATCATAGGAACTGTTGTACCACATGTACATGTCTGGTAGTACCTTTCAACTTTGGGACTCTATTGTCATCTTGAACTAATATATTTGTTGTATCACACATCACTTAGAGGCCATACTCGTTGGATTTTACCAAACATAGAACATCATGTATCTCTTATCATGTGTAACTTTACAAGGTTTCATCTCTATGCCCCTTTAATGGTTGTTGTAATTAACAATTCAATCAACCAGGTACACATATCCTAATTTTCAAGAACTATGAAGCATATAATTTTTTTTAGAGGATTCTCTAATCATCTCAATGGTGAATTGACCATCTATTTGGTTGAAGAATCGTACACTTGTCTATAACCATTAACAAATATAACTTCATGATTGACCTTTTTAGGAGTAGAACAAAGACACTATCTTCGTCTTATCAGGATTCCCACAACACACTTAACAGAGATATCATAACTCTAAGAGGATACTTTAGTCAACCCATCTCACTCTTTCTAGACTTGTCACACATAAGTATAGTTGCTTCATTATTCTAAAGGTTTAACAAAGATATTTACCATGTTACTGACCATCTCTGGAATACTTTGTGATTTCATCATTAAAAGCTTGCTACAACTTGTAAGACATGTCCTGAACACTATGTTCCTCCTATTCATAAATTCTATTAGTACATTGGTTAGTCTAAAGGACATAATCATAAACTCATCACAGTCATGTAACTTATTTCATCCACTCTAACTCTTATGCATTGATATTTGATCCTAGGTTTATCTTAAAGGAACAAAGTAGCACATGTCTACTGATCAACAAACCATCTATCCTTGATAGTGGTCTTGCCCAGCTATCACTGAACCATACACAAGATTATAGAATCACTTTTGTTTTTCCTTCCAAACAACATTTATTCGGTCATCATCAACTCTCTCTCTCTCTAAGGGAGAGGAATACTTGGAATGTTCATTTAATAAACACCTCCAACCTTCACATACTTCCATATTGTTGATACATCTTGGATACTAGGATTCATTACCTTGGGATCCACCTCATGCACTATAAGGAACTCACATCCTTATCTCATCTACTTTTACCCACATAACAAATCTCAATACATATAATAGGAGCCTTCCTAATTATTGAAAGTCTCAAAAGCAAACTCATCACAAACTTTATGATCTTGGAACCATAGTCCAAGCAACCTTCTGCTATAATAAGCCAACCAACCTCATTTTTACAATGAATCCACTCATACCAAGTGGAAATAATCCACTTGAAAGATGTGCCCTAGAAAGGAAAGACATAAAGGGAAACACACTTCCCACATCATAGAAACATTGTTTAAGGGTCACTAGCAAAAAGGTAACCAATTCTATTTTCATTATGTAGGTTACAACTTCTTATGTATCATTTTACCTTTTTCATTTTGGGTTCCTTGTCATTAGCATAGGAATCATCATGATTAACATATCTCATTACTGCTTCCTTGATGACTATTTATCCCACTAGGGTATTTTCTCTTATTTAATTATGTTTTTCAACCACTTATCAACAGGAAAATCATCATATTCTTCATTTTCTTCATTAAATAGGGATCATCTCCCTTAATTTCTTTCACATGCCATGCTGATTTTACATTAACACTTTCTTACACACATAGGTTGGTCTAAGATTAATTCAGGTTCCACCTTATTCCTTTGTCATTGTTCCCATTTATCTTCTCATTTTTACTTATTATAGGAGTTCTCTCCATCTTATGTTGATTTCATACCTTGATTCACTTTGTAAGAACAGACTTATCTGTCTTTTACTTTATTATCCTCTTGAATCACATCTTCAAGAACTCCTCTTTTTCTTATTTGTATTCAGATTTAGATTTCATGGTGTTGTATCTTTCT
This sequence comes from Alisma plantago-aquatica, assembly GCA_963693085.1. Classification (NCBI taxonomy): domain Eukaryota; kingdom Viridiplantae; phylum Streptophyta; class Magnoliopsida; order Alismatales; family Alismataceae; genus Alisma; species Alisma plantago-aquatica. The sequence continues at coordinate 375,895,712 of OY856409.1, read as the reverse complement.
GTTATAATTACCAAACATTCATGTTTTGATAGATAATGATGTAATTCTCATCTTTTCTTGATGTAATATTGAGTTATCTGCACCAGGATTTCTGATTCATTATGATCGTTAGATTGTTTCAAAATGATTACTTGATCATAGTAATAAAAAAAATAACAATATAAAATTTCCATACATTTTCTTCAATAATTAAATACCTAGCCAAGGCACCCAAGTATTGAGATTAGGTAGTATGCACCATGTTTTTGTGTCATGTTCCTAACTTAGACATCATCCTAGTCCTAAGTCCTAGCGTCCCTATAGACTCAACGAACCTAAAGCTCCAATACCAACTTGTGAAAACCTGTTACTCTAAATGAGATTACTCAAAACATAAAAACAACCGATCACCAATTAACCACATACCCAAAAATATGGGTAAATTAAAACCGATTTCAACATCAACACCCGCTCAAAAACATTTGTGTAAGAGCCCAACATCTTTCTTGCATTCATATTATGCCAAGAATTTGATACAAATTGTTCTATCACCTTAGCCACAACATATATACACAGGAAACAATATTCATGTATGCCACACAAATAAGCATTAACATACTAACAAAAGTCTAATTTGTTTGTAACACAATATATAAACTTTTCCTGCCCAGACCTAAGAGTACAGGGACGACTCTAGGACACACTAGACATCTAATCAAATTTCTCAAAGATTTATTGCTATAGATCCTCTTTGCTGCCACATATTTGTTTTTATCACTTCTGATTACTGATTGGCCTAAATCACGTATCCGGAAAGGAGGCGGACTCAGAAGGAATCAAACTTTAAATTTATAACTCGAAACCTTTAAGAACCTCCACAACTTTATTACGGCATTGAACATAGGGACGTGGAGACATTTCAGACGCTTAAGATCTCAATCTTAAGTTAGAAAAGCCAATCAGATAGTCAATAAAAGTATGGAGCTAGAACTAGTCTAGTAGATTGTCACGAAATAAAATAAAATAGAGAAAAGAAAAAAAATAGAGTCCGTAGGATTCTACTAATCAGAGAGAAGGAGATCATGGATATGCAACCACAAGTTGGGAAGTCTATGCACCCTTTATTGGGTGTAGACAACCCTTGAACACCCGAGCAAGAAACCTACATCTAAACATGGTATATACTATGGTGTCTGTTCTTGTGGGGTCATCCCACTCGCTTTCTCGTATCATGACTAAAACCCATTGACGATATGAAACCTCTCTCAAGGATGATAGATCAACATCCTATAACATTCTAGATACCCTCTCAGGTCTAGAACATTCTAAGATGTCAAGAACAGATGTGATCCACGCAGAACCAGGTAGTTGGCTTAGCCTAGGTATACGATTCTGCACGGATCACCTTGAACCATCCTCCTTTCAGATTCTGATCCAAACTATCTTCTCTTGTCAATTCCTATAACGAATCTCTCGATATAGGTAGAAATAGAAGTTCGAGCAAGAAAGAGATCAACCAAACCAGTAATCATAAACAGAAAGAGGAGATAGAACATAAAGCGTACTAGATCTAAAATGAAATAACTTGCTTAAGGTAAAAGTACATAAACATGCCCCAAACGATCTACATAGCCAATAAGGAGGTCAACTAGCCATGGACAAGCGCAGTTGGCACCGAACAAAGATGGAAGAACGTCATTTGCACAGAAACAAAGGAGAACAGTAGAAGAAAGGAGAAGAAGAGATTTAGCCTGTAGAGCAGAAGTGGCTCTCACTCCTTGGCCTCCGTATAGGCCAGATCTCATCATTTGGGTCGTCCTCCTTGATCTTTTGGACTCCTTGGCCTCCTTTCTCTCTAGATCTGCCCTGAACAATAGCTTGGTGAGTGGATGGAGGTGGAAAATGATAGTGGATGGTAAGAAGTGGGCATAAATGGGTGGATGATGGTGGAAAATGGTGGAGGATGGAAGCACACTGAAGCGACGAGCGTAGGGTGAGCACTTCAGCCTTCTCGAACCTCTAGACCCTCCCATAGGGCTCTGGGAACCTCAATTGTTGGAACCACAAGGTGGAACCTCCAAAAATTTGGAACCCCCCTTCAGGTGGAGAGGGGCGGGTATTTATAGGCAAAATGGTCAAGGTGTCGATCTAGATCACGGTCCTACTTGCCACGGACATAGTCACGGTCATGATAGATCTCACAGTTGTGGTGGATCTCACAGTCGCGATGGATCCCATGGTCTCAATGGACTCTACGGTCGCGGTGGTGGTGTTGCCTTCTCGACCGTGGTCATGGTAGATGGAAGGCTAGCTGCTGCAAAAATCATGTGTAGGGGAGAAATCTTGGAGAATATATGTCTTTTTAGGTTCGGTTCCTGCAAGTCCCAAAATTGGCTAGTTGAGCAACTTTATCTATGAAAAGATATAAATTACTAAAAGATGACAATCTAGGGTTATTTTGGGCACATTAAGGCTAAAATGACACAAAACCATAAATAAATGTTTAGCATAGATGCCTAAATTTGGGTGTTATAAACCACCCCAAACTTAAACCTTTACTTGTCCTCGGGCAAGACTGTGCTCAAAGAACAAAAAGATAACATCCAAATTAAGCTCGGCAATAAATGTCAAGGTTAAAAAAAACAATTTAAAACATTAATTCTCTTGACCTATGTCATTTCATAACAAATCCCCACCAATCGAGCACAATCCTGCTAAAGTGAGATCAAAGAGTGTCCAGGCAAAATTAACCGACTTCACTACAATATGTCAATACTCATGAGGGTTTGAATCATAATTGTAATGACTCCACCTCCTGGTAACCCCCATTTAAGGGAGACTGAAAGGTCAAAGCCGTTATACAATAACCCGGATCAAAGGTTCGACAATTAATCAATAACAATTATCAAATTTTACCAACTAAACTGAAAACTGGTACAAAATAAAACTTTGCATACCTTTTGAAAACTTTAGAAAATTATCTATCCACCACTTGAATTATTCTATCTAACCCTCCTTGCACTTTATGTTTTATTTTCACAATGTGTCACTTTACTGTTTGTTCATTTTAGGATTGTACCTAAAATGCCGACAAACAAAACGTCGGTCAACATATCAAAATATACTGGCATGTGGGGACAACCAAAAGTTTGCACATGGATAACAATCTAATTATCACAATCAAGTTAATTAACAAGACAATTTACGCTTTTCAGTATGACATTCTCCACCGCTTTTTCCCTAACCCTGGCATACCCATCTTATGGTTTCTTTTTCCAATGACTTAAGGCCACCTTCTCAATCCCGAGCTTGGTGCCTGGGGTCACCCTTTATAGTGCCCGTTAGTCATTCAATATCATAGGCCACCTTCTCATTCTCGAGCTTAGTGCCTGTGGTCACCACTCATGGTGCCCATTGGTCTACCCATTTGGGCTTGACCTTTGGCATCATCCATCAGGGTGGCATGTAGATGCGAGAATACATACTCCTATTATTAATGTGATAATCATAGTGACTTTATGATTTGCAAGTATGGACATCCAAACTGATAATTTGCATTCAATGCGATTAACCATCCGAAAAATCCTCGGGAAACTAAGGCAGTCATTCATAATTAACCACATACCTATCAGGAAGACTCAGGTGCAGGAATAATCTAAACAAGTAAGTAATCGAGAATCAAGCAAGCACACAATTCAGTCCTGAAATTACATTCATTTCCTTTTTATCAAAATCTATCCAAACCATCTTGCTACTTATGGTTTCTATTCCTTTTCAAGGTTTCTTCCTCTTTTTAGGGCTTACTTTGCAATTAGGGTTTTACTTCCCTTTACTCTTTTCAAACCCTAATTTTCTCATCTATCCTTCACGAAAGTTATTAAGGTTACCTTTTCCAAACACATAACCTTAATTCCAGATTAATGAACAATTAACCATCAATTAAGTCCATTAAGCCTCTTTTACATTAAAGCTACCATTTTTATCCTTTTTAATCTATGACAATGTCATTATGCTCGTTTATCATCAATTCGTAGTTCATTATGCTCTAATACTCATATGAACTCTATTTGACATTAATTCTACCTTTATTCATTCAAAAACCCTAATTTATATATTAAGGTTATTTAACCACAATTAGGAACTTTAATACTCGAAATAGCTTAGAACCATGAAAACTCAGTTCTATAATTATATTTTCAGATTTAACCCATTAAAACCCCTATTTTCTCAAATTAGGGTTTCTAAGCATAATCATGTGTATAAAACCCTAAAACAAGCATGAAACTACCCTTTTTCAAAAATAACTCTCCCTTTCATTCTTAATAGGTTAATATTTCTCAGAATTAGGGTTCCAAACCAAATTAACCCAAAAGAGTCATTAAATCTGAGTTCCATATCAACATTAGGGTTTTACCACAATTTAATACATCAAAGGTGATAATTTGGTGTACTTTTGAAATTGCAAGAAAAATTAAGCATCAATTACATTTTATTGTACTCTTCATGTTTTTCTGAGCAAGATTCATATATAATTTGTCTTCATTAGATCTACCAATCTATATATATGAATTTCGCAAGGTTAAATACCTGGACACCAATAGAAACACGCCACATCAGCCCAATCGGCCCTTTTTTTCACACAGGTTGGCCCAAACGACGTCAAAAGGATGCTTATGCCCTTCTTCGCCTTTACTGGAGTCACGGGTAGGCGAGTCTTTCCTCCTATCCTTCTTCTTCTTCACGCGCCTGGTTCGTGAGCCTGCATCTTGGCCGAGTCAACGAGGAGGTTGACTCTGGGCTTCAGGCTTCCTCCACGGCCGAAAAGGGAGCACCTAGCTCCGCAACTCGCCGCCGAACCTGTTGGCAGGTTCAATTCCCACCTAGGATGTGTGCACAGGGAAGCCGACTAGGGATTTCCCTCCCACAGAAACCAGGAAGGAGAAGGAGAAGAGCAGGGATAGAGAGCGGGATCTGGAGTCTGGTTTTGAAGCCATTGGTTTGGCTGAGCCTCATGACCATTACGTTCCTTCAAACTGACTGGATTGGCTATATATATATATATATATATATATATATATATATATATATATATATATATATATATATATATATATATATATATATATATATATATATATATATATATATATATATATATATATATATAGCTTCCGGGTCAACAGGTATCCAGCTAGAAACTGGGACTTGGGTGCATCTCCTAGACTCCTCCAAAGCGCGAGAAATTTGGGTATAACTGACTCAGAATCTCCTCTCGAAACCAACGAAGAGATTTCCAGGTTTGCACATGCGCTGATTTGCGAGGAAAATTGAGGGAAATATCCCTATGTTTTCACGGTTGATTCCTTCTCAGATTTGAGGAAGGAGATGTACAGAAAGTGTCAGATCTCGATCCAACGGATGGCGTCATTTCCTTCTATATCCATTTAAATCGGAAAAGTGTGACATTTATTACAATAATAACACTTTAGGGAAATTTGTAAAAATCATAACTCGCAAACAGCTTATCCAATTAAGCCCAAATTTTAAGGGATTCTTATTAATGACTTAATTCATCATCATGCCAAATTTGGGCTCATTATATAAATAAATCGGGTCCCTTTATTTAGTTGCAAGTTATTACTCAATTAGGTATATTTCTCACCTAATTTCTCTTTCCTTTGCTATTATTATCTTGAATTTCCTTGGACCTCAAGGAACCGTATGGATTGAAATCCCATCTTGGGAATGTTCCTTAGTGCTTTGCTTATCTTTTATCCATTATTTCTCATTTTCTCACTTATTTCTTTATTAAAATATCTCCTTTTGAGGATTTCTCTTTATTTCTCTTTTGTTTTCCTCATTGGTATTCCTTTTAACATTAGGAAACCTTGGGATACGAAATTCCACCAAGTATAACCCAATTATTCCTCTTTCCACTTATTTCCCACATTTATCATTGTTTTCAATTTCTTTCTTAATAAAGAAATGCTTAATTGATCTTTTCTTCCCTTGTTGCTTTATTTTTGCAACTTTAGACTCCTTGGAACCCAAGAGGCACGAAATCCCTCTTTGGATTTGCCTTCTAGAGGTTTCCACACTTTTCTTTCCTCTATTCTCAATTATTCATTAATTAATTGAATTTCCTTATTATTGGGCCCAATAGCCAATAAAGCCCATAACACAATCATCAAGGCTATTCATGCATTCAATCAAAAGACATCATTATTTGTTCATTTATCTTTATTATGAGAAATCACATTTCTCACCAAATGAACCCAAAAATTGGGGTTGTAACAATAATTATACAACATAAAAGCACTGCCACATAGGTGATCACACTGGTGGTGATCAATGAGCCATCATCATGTATTCATGTAGACCAATCAGGAACAATGTGCCTCTCGCTTATCCAGGTCCTAAGAGGCAACACAAGAAAAAAGACTCTAATGACTTCTGAGGATCCCGATCTACGTTAGGTTTGTCCATGTAATGAGCAACAGTCCCTACAGTCCAAGCCAGTTGGCCCAAAGTAGTGAGACGAACTCCTCATACTACGCTCAAACCAACCCTACTACTGGGATGATCTCATAGGTCTGCTAGGAGTTCCTAGTGACTCTCTAATGAAACTTAGTGTGGCACTACTAGGAATGACATACTCGCATTCATGAGCATAGTCATACACCAGCTGGGAACCATCCTCAACTCTTTTAAAAGAGAAAACAATGCTCATTTATTCACTCTCAGGCTTTTATTCTCTGCATTCTATTTTTATAGGCTTGGGTGAGAATTATTTTGATAAATTTGGGATTTTGTGGGAAGCCAAGCCTCTTTTCCAACTTTTTAATTTTTCATCTTTTTGACTCAATCTAAGGTGAGAGGGCACGTAGACCATCAAGGAAAAACACTTTAAATTGATTATAGCTCAAAACTCATTATTATCTGCTTGATACCTGTGTGTAAAGATAGTAATTATGATTCAAGGTTCCTTAGAATATAGGTAAGTTCATGAGAAACGTAGCTTTAAGTATTGATCAGAGTATAGCTCTTTCCAACAATCCTTTATCTTGGATTTGCCATTCACAACATTGATTAAGGGAATAACATTTTAAGCTATGAAAAAGGCGCATAACCTTAGATTTATTACCAAACTTAAGGAAAGAGTTAAAGAACAAGTCAAGCAAAAGGTCAAGCAGTTTAAGATGAAAATTGTGCACTTAGGCATAAAGATAAGCATTTAGTTCTAAAATTTGCATCACGTAGCCATAATTGCAAAGCTACAAATTATGAAACAAAGTCTTACAAAGATGAAAATTTATGCTAAATGCAAGTAACATAGAAAATAAACATGCATGCATGCAAAGAAATAAAAGGGAAAAGCGGAAGATAGAAGGTGGTACCCTCCCACCCCAAGCTTAAAAATTTTGCTTGTCCATGAGCAAATCTCAAGCTATAGATGGAGCAGAAAGCAACTGCTACTGGTAGTCACTGTTTATATACTGGTTCAGATTGTCAATGCCTCCTGGAGGATTCTCATAATCCTGGTGTATTCCTTGCTGAAAGTGGAATGGCTTTCTAAAGTCCTGGGTCGGCTGGTAGAAAGGCTGGAGGGGTTGCTGAAATGGCTACTGAAAAGTTGGTATAGGCAGTGGAGGGAAGGCTATGTCGAACCTCTATCTGAGGTACTACACATCCTGCTCCAGTGTATCAAACTGTCTACCAGCGTCAGCCCTGAAATAAGTCATAAACTCATAAAGGTTCCCTGAGTTGAGATCTGGGACGAATTTCTCATACTGAGGGGGTTGCTGGTAATCTACTATAGGAATCTCTGTGTAGGGTCTCCCCTGATATGGTATGTCATGGAAGGTTGACCCTGTCTGCCATCTGACCTCCTGAGTCTCTAGAACTGGTGGTGCTAAAGTAGATGCTCCTACAGTTCCACCCGCTTGATGAATGTTTCCCTGGGCATCCAATAGAGAGACGTCCATGAGTGTTGTTCAACGTGAAAACTCTACATTTGTTGGAAGTTGTACTCTAAGCTTGTTGTAACCAAAGATATAAAGGTATCATGTGCTACACTACTTGATTACCCCTAGGTGAATCAAGTGATCTAATTCCAAGATAGACCACTCAACCTTTTGCTGCATAAGTGCCAGGTGTCCATTGCTGATTCCAAGATGGTGCGCTATGAAAGTGATAATGTCTGTCATCGACATGAATTGGACCTGCTTCTTGAAAGAGTTTTGGAAGTGGCGGATGATGAAGTTCCCCACATTCACTTTTCTTCCTATTGATGCACACCACTAAATGTAGAGGTCTACTGAACTGAGTGCCCCTTGACTGTCCTGCTTCTCCAGGATGAAGTTCACGATCATCCCGTGCAGATAACAAAGTGTTGGGTTGTGGATGTGTGAAGCTTTGGCACCTCTAGAAACATATTTATCTTCCCTTATAAGAATCTTCCATGCTTGAGTAGCATTAAAGTTGCGGTCCCCTGTCTCCAACCATCCCCTGGACATCTCAATGTAGTCCTCAATAGAGTGTGACAACCAGCTATTGAGCTGATCCTCAGTGACTTTGCGGGTCTGGTTCAGGAGGTGAAAATGCATGACAGTGTGCTGGTGGTCCTTTGGGGTCTCGAGCGTAGCATACAACTCACAGGTGAGTCTATGATAAGCATTGCACTACATATATGCAAGGACGTCTAGGCCAACAACTACAAGATATCTATCGACTTGTGCTTGTATCCCAAGCCTAATGAGTGTTGTAGGGCTGACATATCTTGGGCCTACCAGTCTATGCTTGTCTTTAATTAAAGCATCAAACTAATACTTTTGCTTCATACTTCAGAATAGGGGAGAAGGGAGGGAGATTTGGTGAACACCTTTAGGAGTGGGGTGGCTTCTGCTCCCCTAAATTGAATCATGCAATGAAGTTGACCTGCATAAAAATGTCGACCATTCTGCTGACTGTCGTTGTTGGTCCCCTACGGATGAAGATCTGTGCAACACTGATGGGCTCTCTTGATGGTCCGTCGAAGTATGGAGCTCAGTGTCATGGCATGCTCTGGACCTTCTCTCACTGGAGACTTCATGTAATGAATCACCACTATGGCGGTAGTCTGAATCGGTCTCCTATGACCCAAACCCTACTGATGCAGAAAACATGGTATCATCTTCATATATTGGGTTCATGGTTCATGTAGTGCAGGGTGGATATCGGCTCTCGTGCTCTACTGGTGATGAGGAGCTTCCTTCCCCTTTCTTTTGTGACATTGTCTTCTTGAGCTTCTTAAGGCTATTTCTCATTGCATCCATGGTGCTAATTTTCTGGTGCTGATCTGGTCGGCGCGACTGGACCCAGGGTTGGCACAGTTGGGCCAAAGCACATCAACCTCGATCACGATGTTGACCATGACTTCGATCACCTCGACTGGAACAATCACGATTTATAGGCAACCATGATCGTGATGACCTCGATCGCGGCGACCTCGGCGTGCACCCCTACCGCGACCGAGGCAACCACAATCTAGACGGTCGCGACCGTGGCTTGTACCCTGACTATGACTGAGGTGACCGCGACCTAGACGGTCGTGACCATGGTCACGGGATCTGGTGTTGCCTGGCATAGATGGCGGTAGTGTCTGAGTAGCGGCTTGTGGTCATGGGTGAAGGTGGAGGTTTTGGGGCAGTTGCTGATGCAGTTGCCTCTGTGCCTTCTTCATGTCTGTTGGACAAAGAGGGAAACAAGTGGAAGTGGGAAATGGGCTGAGTGTTGCGTGGGTGGCGGGAGAACTCGGGTGGTTCGCATGGGAAAGAATGGCTCGTCCTGGGGGTATTTATAGGTTGGGTGCATTATTCTACCTGGGGCCTGACCATGCTAGGCCTCATGCCGGGTTGGTGGAAAAATTGGAAAGGCACAGAAAAACTCGGTCAAAAGTGGAAAGTTGGTCAAAAAATGAAATATATATTCGATCAAAAGTTCTACAATTGGTGAGAAAGGTGGGGTCAAACCGACATGTTAGTCAGTCAAGACGACAAGGCATACCCAAGTCCTGCACGGGTAGGCCCACGATCGTGGTCATGAAGATCTACGGTCGCGGTTGCACTGACCCACGGTCGTAGTCGTGGCAAACCCGTAGTCACGGTCATGCCTACAATCGCTGCCCAACCGCGGTCAAGGTCCTACACTGCCAAGCAAGAAATCTAAATTAAACACCTTCTAGTGCCAAAAGTGGATAAAACGAGGGTTGAAGGTGTTGAAAACAACTTTAGAATCAAACACCGTGGGAGAGGAACAAGATATACCAAATAACTTCTTTCAAAAATGATAGACCGAAAGCAGCTGCCAGGGCAAAAAAGGAGGAAATGTATGAATTAAAGAGTAAAAGAAACCTATATGATGCAAAGAAAACTAAATTTGAACACTTAGAGGAAAGGTAAAAATTGAATTGACTTTATTATGTAAAATTTTAAAACTTAAAATTAAAGAAAAATTGTGTAGGTAATAGGAGGTGGCTTCCCTACAAGTCCTACACTTGGATCCCAAATCTGTAGTTTTGGGGTTCGTGTCACCTGTGTCTTGCCGATTAGACCCACCATGTAGAACTAGAATAAGTGGGGATGTGGGTCATTCTAAGTATGAAGAAGAGGAATAAAATCCGATGACTCGGTGAAGTCATCTCTATGCTGGGATTTACTTGAACTGCACTGAAATGAGTTCTTCGGTAGAGCATCCTTAAGGTACCCCTCAATGTATGAATCTGAATAGGAAGGCCCTAGTATGTTGACATAAAATGAGATGGAGGGGAAAGGCTGAAAGTCTTCTAGAGGACCCCTCTCTTCTGTCTCCACCTTTGAACTTGAGGTCAGATGCCTGGATAAACTTTCATGTATAGTCTGAGTCATCCAATCATCTTCTGAACGAGAAGTATCCCCAAGTGAATCTGTTTGTGGTTCTAACTCTTCAAGTTTGTCACATTCTATGGGGTCTGGGGTATCTTCATGCTCAACAACCATGTTGTAGTGGATTGTCCATCCTGCTCCCTTGATGTCAACTTTTCCTTGAAAAGGGATTGTAGACAATGTCAGCTCATGCTGATCTAGTTTGTTGTCTTCAGTATACTCACTCCACTGAGATGAATAGTCATCATTGCTTTCATCAAACAAATTGTTCCAAACCATGAATGATGTACTGCTCAATGTGAAGTGACAAGTCTTGATGTGAGAGGTATCACTCTGGCTTGGATTAATATCATGATTCAGGTTCTTTAAACTAACCTTCATGTTGGGAGGTCGGTTGACTACCCTGATCATCATCATCATATAACTATTCTTGCATGTGGCTTATATCTTAAATTGTTTTATCAACTGAACCATATGGATAGAATGAAGGGCTTCCCCATGTGGGTTGGTCTTCACAAAAAAATTTAGGTGAATCCAGTTGATGGTCTGAGTAGGATGGTGAGGCATGTTCCAATCTAAGGCCCAATGGAATGGTTTTGATGATTGTAATCTTCATGGTTGTGTGATGGCATTTGCAATTCAATGGTAAACAAATCAATGAGATCTTGAAGCCTCCTGCCTTGTTCAACATCCTTATCATGAAGATGTCGTACTTGAGAAGCAACAATTCCAAGATCTATCAATTCTACCATGCACTTCTATTAGGATTCCATTTTATCAAACTGATGCACTTGGATGAATCCTTGTTCAATAGAGTGAAGTATATTTCTACTGTGGTTTGCGATCTCAGTGGCTACTTGGAGTAGATGATCTTGCTTTTCCAGTAGCTGTTGGAGCGGATCGATTTGTTTTTGGAGATGAGGAGCTCGTGCATTGACACTTTCTCTGGCTAGCTCCACTACTTTAATAAAGTCTTGATCCCATGACAATGCAGAAGTCGAGGGCTGATCTTCCACCTCCTTTGTTGGAATTTCAGCATATGATGATGGTGGAGGCGAGTATAGCTCAACTATCTGTAGAGCACGACCTTCAATTATTTGCCAATAGTTGAAACTGTGGAAAAACTCAGGAGGACAAGTGGACAAGATGAACTACCTTGATGAAGCAAGGTCCATGGCTAAAAAAGTATAAGAAAAAGAAAAGAAAAGCTATTCGGTATATATATGAACAAGTATTTGTAAAACAAAAGAAGAACTATGTATATATATACAGGCTTATGGATGACAGAACAAAATCTTTGGGTGTGTAAATGTGGAAAACCACTTCCCCGAAAACAACACCAAAAAGTTGATTGGCCTAAATCATGCGTCTGGAAAGGAGGTGGACTCAGAAGGAATCAAACTTTAAATTTATTACCCAAAACCTTCAAGAACCCCCACAAATTTATTACGGGTTTGAAGTAGATATACGGGGTCGAACACAAGGACGTGGGGACTTTTAGGACGCTTAAGATCTCTCTCTTAAGTCAGATAAGCCAATCTGATAGTCTATAAAAGTATGGAGCTAGAACTAATCTAGTAGATTGTCATGAAATAAAACAAAATAGAGAAAAGAAAACAAAATAAAATCTGTAGGATTCTACTAATCAGAGAGAAGGATATTCTGGCTATGTAACCACAAGTTGGGTAGTCTATGCACTCGTTCTCAGGCATAGAAAATCCTCAAACACCCGAGCAAAAAACCTACATCCAAACATGGTACGTACTATGGTGTTTGTTCATGTGGGGTCATCCCACTCGCTTTCGCGTAGCGTGACTAAAACCCATCGATGATATGAAACCTCTCTCAAGGATGATAGATCAACATCCTAGAATATTCTAGATACCCTCTCAGGTCTAGAACATTCTGAGATGTCAGGAACAGATGTGATCCATGTAGAACCAGGTAGTGGGCTCAACCCGGGTCTAAAATTCTACACAGATCACCTTGAACCGTCCTCCTTTTGGATTCTGATCCAAACTATCTTCTCTTGTCCATTCCTATAATGAATCTCTCGATATAGGTAGAAATATCAGTTTAAGCAATAAAGAGATCAACCAAACCAACAATCATAACCAGAAAGAGGAGATAGAACATAAAGTGTACTAGATTTGATATGAAACTACTTGCTTAAGGTAAAAGTACATAAACATGTCCAAAATGGTCTAAATAGCCAAGAAGGAGCTCAACTAGCCATGGACAAGTGTAGTTGGCACCAAACAAAGATGGAAGAACATCATTTGTACAGAAACAAAGGAGAATAGTAGAAGAAAGGAGAACAAGAAGAGATTTAGCCTGTAGAGGAGAACTCGATCTCGCTCCTTGACCTTCGTATAGGCCTTCGATCGTTCTGCTGACTATCGTCGTTGGTCCCCTACAGATGAAGCTCTTTGCAACACTGATGGGCTCTCCTGATGGTTCGTCAAAGTATGGACCTCAGCGTCATGGAGTGCTCTTGACCTTCTCTCACTGGAGACTTCCTGCAATGAATCACCACCGTAGGTGTCCATTGGAGTGGCGGACATGTGGCAGTAGTCTGAATCGATCCCCTATGACTCGAACCCTACTGAAGCGGAAAGCATGGTCTCATCTTCATATACTAGGTTTGTGGTTTATGTGGCGCGGGGTGGATATCGACTCTCATGCTCTTTTAGTGATGAGGAGCTTCCTTCCCCTTTCTTTCACGACACTATCTTCTTGAGCTTCTTAAGGCTATTTCTCATTGCGTCCATGGTGTTGATTTTTTGGTGTTGATCTGGTCGGCGCGATAAGACCTAGGGTTGACACAGTTGGGCCAAAGCACATCAAATTCGTCACGATGTTGACCGCAACTTCGATCACCTCGACCGAAATGATTGTGGTTTATACCCCGTCCGCGACGGAGGCAACCACAACCGTGGTGACCTCGATTTCAGCGACCTCAACTTGCACCCCTACCACGACTGAGGTGACCACAGTCTAGAAGGCCACAACCATGACTTGTACCCTGACTGCGACTAAGGTGACCGCAACCTAGACGGTTGTGACCGCGGTCGCAAGATCTGGTGCATCCTAGCATAGATGGCGGTAGTGTCAGAGTAGCAGCTTGTGGTCACGGGCGGAGGCAGAGGTTTCGGGGTGGATGTTGTTGTAGTTGCCTCTGTGCTTGCTTCATGTCTTCTAGATAGCGAGGGAAACAAGTGGAAGAGGGAAATGGGCCGAGGGTTGCATGGGTGGCGGGAGAACTCAGGCGGTGGGTGTGGGAAAGAATGGCTTGGCCTGGGGGTATTTATAGGTCAGATGCATTATTCCGCCCGGGCCTGACCATGCTAGGCCGCATGCTGGGGTGGTGGAAAAATCAGAAAGGCACAAAAAAACTCGGTTAAAAGCGGAAAGTCAATCAAAAGACAAAATATATATTTGGTCAAAAGTTCTACAGTCGGTTAGGAAGGTGGGGTCAAACCAACATGTTAGTCAGTCAAGCTGACAAGGCATACCCAAATTCTGCACAGGTAGGCCCGCGGTAATGGTCATGAAGATACGTGGTCATGGTTGCACTAACTATGGTCGTAGTCATGGCAAACCCGCAGTCACGATCTTGCCTACGGTCACTGCCTGACCGCGGTCGCGGTCCTGCACTGTCAAGTAAGAAATCTAAATTAAACTCCTTCTACCGAGACACAACCACAATCGTTCTCAAACCGAGGGCTAGGTATGACCACAATCATCCTCCCTAAACACTTGGATTTAGGATGACAAACACCACACATACTCAATAATATGTGCTCTGAGTTTCCCTTAGGAATACTCGTTTCACCATCTGGCAAGTTCTGACACTCAGATGGAAATATGGCACAGGGCACCATATGATTAGAATTTCACTTGATTCATTATTTCCAATCTGGTGAATTAAGGTTGCATCAAACACGTGGACATACAAACCCTAATTCACTTCTAGAAAACATTGCTATTTAAAAATTTCAAAAGATATAAAACATATGAGACATATTGCTCATCATCTCATCATTACATGATGCTATTCACTTGCCATTCATGAGATTGCAGTTGTCATCATACTATCACAAGATATAAATCCTTTTCAAAATATCATAAGGTATCAACCCTTATCAACACAAGAGGAATACACCTCATTTAGGGCTCAACCATTCCCAAAGGTCATTAAGACCATCATAATATTCCCTACAAGATCATCATTATCTTTTCATGCATTATAACAAGGCTCAACAACATCACTTACATATAATACATCAGATCAACACAATATTGCATTAATGAGCTAGGACATATTAATAAACAATCATAGTAGGGTTATATTAACATCAAGAACATTCCTTTATTACATCAACATGTGAGGAATCTAGATATGATTAACCCTCATCATATTCATAATGCACATGTTTAGCATAAGAAAGTATCAAACATGTGTCTATGATAACCACCAATTAACATATTAAGGTAGTGATCATATTAAGGAGGTTATTTCACCATAATTACATCATATAAGAATGTTAAACATGAATATTCATCTTTATCTATTTGCATTAGAGTTAGGTTCAACAAGATAAATTATAGTAATGTTACTAATCAACAATTATACCCAAATCCCAACTCACGACATCCCTATTAGATCATGGATACATAAGGTGGAGCATCACCATCACATTCCATACTATTCTCAAGTATGAACCCACACATAAATCAAGGTGTAGCCATCGGGTTATCGCATACTAGGGTTTCAACAGCAACAAGAGAGTACTCCATGATTATATTAATCATTCAAGGACTATTTGTACCCAATTACCATCATTTAGTTATATTAAAGCTAGGTATAACAAGCTATACCTTATTAGGGTTACCTATTAATTCATTATGGTGATTATCAATCATAATCATATGAGGGTAAGGGTAATAATACAAGTTTAAGGCATTGAACCATCAAATTATCATCATTAGAATCATAACATTACACAATAGGATATGTGATGGTTTGGGAGAGATTGGGGTTCGGCTGCTCTCCCTCTCTAGGGTTCGCAGCTCTCCCTTCTCTCTACCACCCTGGCAGCTACCGCTGGGGGGAGGGAGCGCCTCCTTGGTGCTTCCTCCCCCTGGCCTCCAATGGTCTCGGTGGCGTCTACTGGAATCGCTAGGTGGAAGGTCAGCGCAGCGATGGGCCGCCATGGTAACAGATGAGCAGATGATGGGTTGCGCCGCTGGTGACGGACGGATCTATGGCTTCCGCAACTCAACATAGTCGACTCCTACTCGCCCATGTGTGGCAGAAGGAGAGGAGTGGCATCCTTCCGTCCTGAGATCAGGCGTGCTGCTCCATCACCGCAGGGTTGGGGTCTCGCCTCTGCCTCTGCTCCTACTCGCCCGGCTACCGTGCGGTGATCTGGCCTCAGAGCTTGCCAGCTTTCTTCCTCGACTCTCATCCTCGTCATTCCTCCTCGATGCCCTTGGTTCGACTGGATGAAGGAGCCATGGTTGGGTGGGTTCCGTGTGGCCCTATACCCAGTGCTCTTCGGAGATGGAGGGTCCTTGTCCAGGTCCCCCTGGCCTGTTCGGTGATGCTGCCCACCTCTGCGGTTTGGCGGCGCCCCTTCTGGGGTTCAGGTCCATGACCATCTCGCTTCACTTCCTGGTCTTCTGCTTAGCCAGCGAGACACGAAGGCGAAGGGGAGACCTTTTGGCGGCGGGGGTTTTTCCCTACTGCACCATGTTGACGTGTATGGGGCTTCCCACAAGGTGCTCGACGCTTTGTCCAGCTGGAGGTTCCCTCTGGCATTTCTATGTATGGTTGTTGCGTAAACAACAACTCCATCTTCCACGGTGCGTGTGCTATGACGTTGGAGGTAGGTTCCTGTCCGGTGGCTTCAGCTGATCTGGAGCATGCGTCTTGCAAGCCTTGGATCTGTGGTTCGCTTCTCAGAGGCTTACACTTGTTCAAAGGTTCTGATGATGCTATGAGCTAATCCGTGAGCATGGATATGAAGCCTTCCTTGAATCCTTTCTTTCAGGTTTTGGTTATAATGCCTAAGGATGACAGAAAGGTTCTCATGCCCATGATTATGGGTCTGTTATCGATGCCTTAGATGGCTTCTATTCGGCGTTTTGCAGCTTGGAAGTGCTTGGATCAGTAAGGACGATCTGGATGATGTTTTGGGTATGATTTTCTAGCTAATCTAGTAGCCTACGCCTGGTTCCTGAGGCTAGGGTTCACATTTTGAAGGTGGTGTTATTGATAGTTGATTCCCTAGTTTCTTGTTAACAGGGCTGATGTTATTAGGTTGGTTAGTATAGGATTCCTAGCTTTCATGTACGTTCTCTTCCTTTTTGTTGTCTAGAGGTCCATTTGTTGGACCTTGGTCTCTCTGGATTCTATCCTGGTTGTATGGGGCACATAGTCTTGTACCCAAAGTTTTGGACTTATTAATAGCAACACGTTTTTTCGCCGACCAAAAAAAAACATTACACAATAGGCTTCACCCAAAATAATAGGAATATTGAGGCATCGACTTCTAACCATTAAATGTTGAAAAGGTAAAGCCATTATCATTTACATAAGTAAACATCTTGAAAAAACCACCTATGAAGTCATTGATTTGTGCTCTAGAAAGAGTCACCATCTAACCCTAGACATCCCTTGATTAACAACACAAAAAGTTCCATTGAGAGTAGGGTAAAACCCACAAGAGATTGTTTATTTAAAACAAGTCATCAGTAAATGAGTTTCTTAAGTTCATCTCATAAAGGAAAACATTTAAATCACTTTATTAGGACCAACATATTAAATTTAGGCATCATTCCAATTTATTCGATGAAGAAACAATAGATCTTAACCATTAGGTCAAGTTCATATATTAAAACCATCAAGTGGAGTATAGGTTCGACAACTGCATCAAATGACCCAAGAAACCAATGGTTTAAGGCTTAATTGATTCTACAACAACATAATTAACTCATCATAGGTTGTGGAGACCTAATCCACCATCAGTACTGACCATTAAGTCACCATAGGTTGTTATATCTGCACTATATTCATTAACCACCATCGAATATCAAACTAATATCACCATTGATTGATAGTACCATTAGGGTACTTAGTTGTTAATCAAGCTTATAATTAGGCCAACACCTGACATAAGGGGTGAACATCAGTTGGCACCCTTGATCACCACCATCAGTTTTCATGAAGACAACACCATCGGTTGTTGCAATGGTACCATCATTGAGTCACATGTTTATAGAAGAAACCAGCTTTAAACCCTAAAATTGACCATTGGTTGATAGGTGATTAGTACCATCAATTGTCAAACCAACCTGATCCAAGTCATATTATACCTTAGGAATAATGTACACATGATCACAGGTTCATCTAGAACTAAAATCAGAATAGAGAACATTATAACAATCAAAATCCAAGTTAAGCATAGCTTTTTAGTGCATGGATCATCATTTAAAAGCAAGAACATGAGCTAGCAAGCTTATGGTAAGCAATAAACGTCGATCAAGTTATAAAACTTGCATCTAATTAGAAGTTAAAATCCCAAACAAAAGAAAACATGAGCAGGTAGGGTAGAAAATCCAAGCACAAGCTGTGAACTCATCCATCTAGCACCTTTCTTCATCAAATGAGCAAACCCTAAGCATATGGAGCAAGAAAGGTAAGGTTTTAGAGATTTAGAGAAATTTCTTATAACATACCAGATGTCGAACCCTACCCTAGAAGTTTAACCTTTTGGACTTAGCCAAACAAGGTTGTGGATAGAGTGATCTAATAATCTAATGCATGAAAAATTTAATCTAATATGTCATATAATTCATTTGGTGATAATAAGATGATGAATAACTTAATTGGATGCATAATGATGTTAATGGGCCTCTAATGGGCCAGACGACAAAACCCATGTTAGAAAGCTTCAAAATAAAGAATAGACTTCAAATTCATAATCAACATATCAAAATAAGCCTACATGTCAATTTTCATTTAATTTGGACAACCTTGAAATAATATGGTAAGATAAGTGAGAGAAATTGCCTAAAAGGTGTAATTAATAAATAAATTTAATAATTGACTCTAAAAGAGGAAAATAATCTTAGATTCATAATCGTCATAATAAATATAGCCTTTGGGTGAATTTTCATCCAATTTGGAGAAAGTTTGCTTAAAAGGTAAAATCAGGAGAGAGAAAATATGTAGAACCTTCAAAATACTAAATAAATACTCAAACAACTCCAATATGTAAAATTGATGGAAAATCGTATTCAAAACACTTAAGTTAACTTGTGGATGAAGTTTTACCTAATTTGGATAATCCTAATACCATTAATGAAGGAGGAAAGAGAAAATATGATTTGATTTATTTAAACCATTAAAAGTTTCCAAAAAGCAAAATTAAGTGCATAATCGGAATCTACATGCCTTAATTGGCCTCTGTGCAAAGTTCCACTTAATTTGGATAATGTTTGAGCCCTCAATTTAAGAAAGAGAAAAAGGTAAATTAAATATAATGTCACCTTAATCCTAATCACATTTGGACTATGGTTTCTGAATTATAGGCTGTCACGCTGGATTTGTTTTCCTTTTCCCATTTTGGCTTGAATCTGGACCGTCCGATCTTGATCTTACAGTGCTGAACCCATCTCCTACCTCGAGTAGAATGGGCGCGCGACAACTGTACCAGCGGGGCTGGTTTTTTGAGGATTTCTTTCCCGATTCTTAACCTTTCTGTGAGATTTCTTCACCATTGAGTTCGTGTTTTGATTCCACTTAAGCTGATCCCCTATTTGCCTAGTTTTGTTGGGTTTCCTGAAAACACCCAAACCTTGGGTCCCAAGCTCTCACGACCAAAGTTGTTTTGCCCATGTACTCCACCGTATATATAGGGGTGTCGGTTCCTGGTTCCGCCGCTCCATACCTAACTTGCCTCTGCCCTCAATTCGTCTGCTTGCTCTTGCCTCTTGGTGGCTGATCGAGTTTTTCTCCATGGGTTTGCGGCGGCTGTTTCTTACTTCTCTGAACTCTTTCGGCCAAATTTGAGGCTCAGGTGAGTTCGTCACGGCACCTTTACCCTTAACAACTCATCGATTTCGTTCGAGTTTTGCCCTTCTGGAATTCCCCAAATTCACGCCACCTGCTTGAACTGCTTTACACAGTCATGGCGTGCGCAGGAGGAGAGGGATGACCCCTTGGTTCTCTTTACCTCTCTGCCCTTGGGTCTAGTTTGATCTTTGTTTTTCCTTCAAGGGCACTCTTGTCCTTTCATTATATTTTCTTTGTTTCGCGCTGTCTGATCGGGGCTTGACTGGGCCGCTGACCCACTGATGCGGCTGCTCCGTATTGGGCCAGGTCAGCGGATCGGTCCCACCTTCTCTTTCTCGCCCAACGATTTTGCTGACATGGATTTTCTTTGGATTTTGGTTGGTCAATCTTATAAAATTGATAACTAATTATCTGATGGGCCAAAAATTTCAAATAAATATTCGTTGGATTCAGAAAAATGCAAGCTTTCTTTTGGTATTGGTTTTGTTGCCTGAATCTAATGTTTTAAACAGGTGTTTTCAATGGATCTAAGTAATAATGAATTAACTTGTATAATTCATAACTAAATACTGATAAGTCAGAAAAATATAATAAAATATGTTTTGGACTCCTAATGACATATACTAAAATATGGAATAGTTTTGGAAACCTAATTCACATAATAATAAAAGGTGGTTTTTAGGGTTTATGAAATCAATATAAATCTAACCCTAATTCCACATATATGTTTAATAGGTGCTATGGATGCCTAGGCTTGGACCTAAATGTGACTTTGGACTTGTTTGAATCTGAAGTTGAGGTATGTTGTATCCCCTATTCATCCATATTGAGCAATGCACCTACTTTAACATTCTTTTTTACTTTTACCTACTCATATGTCTATTCTCTTGATATCATGGTTCGTGTGGACTATCCTGCTTGTTGTAGACTCAGATATTTTCTTGATATCTCATTTATGTGACTTGGTGCATGTTGGCCTCTTATATTGATATGTAACACTTTGAAGTGGATGTTATATGTTTGTGTTGTCCATTGTGTGATGGCAACCTTTGTATCATCTTCTGACAAAACTATTTACTTGCCTCTATATTTACATGCAATGTGAATCAGTAGCACTAGAATAATGTAAATTACTTTGGTTTCTAGGTGTGTGCCCTTTCTGTTTATGGGATGGTGGTGGTGGTACCCCATACCTGAGTTTCAAGGATGTGAAGCCTTGGCTCAACTTTTATATATTTGGGAGTTTGACGGTGAGTCATTCTCTATCAGGTTTTCAAGGATGTGAAGCCTTGGCCGCCTTTGTATTTTATATTTTTCTAGGACTATGTTTATCTCACATGCATGCAGGTTTGATGATTGGTTGTGGGGTGTGTGCCCTACTATTTATCTATGTGCTTTTGTTGCAAAAATTTTATTGTTTATGGCAAGTATCCTCTTTTATCTCTTTTATTATGAATCTTATCTTTTATGCCCGTGTGGGTAATCCTTATATCTTGCATGGGAAGCCTTTACATTTGATGTCCTATATATCCTTATATTGCTCAACTTGCTTTTTAGTATGCACATACCAGCCTTTGCTGATGTTTCCTTTTGTTTCTCTTTTGCTGGGGTATGCTTTCAACCCTAGGTGGAGGACATGGATGGCTTCACATGTTGACCTGGACTTAGTTTGTGATGATGAAGCTTGGAGACAATCTTGAGGTGGTTTAGATTTCCTCTACATGGATCCTTATGATGTAAGTTTGTAACCCTTTGTTTTATAATTGAATAGTCAAATATTTTCTTCCGATGCTATACTTTGGTCTTTTGATTACCATTAAATAAAGATTTGAAAATTTTACACCCACTCCATCATACCTTCTGAGTGTGTTTGGACTGGAGGTTTTATTGTTCAAATTTTTAGTAGAGAAGTGGTTTCACTTATTTACAGCACTTGTGTGAAATACTAAAGTAATTGAAAATCTATAAATTTTTTTGTTCAAAGTCCACTCATATGAATATCATGCCTAGAAACACAAATATAAACAATATCTTGATGTTTGGATATTCATAAATTGGTAGTATGACTTGTTATGGAAGCAACTTTTGAAAAATATTGTAAACAATATATTGTTCATCAAGAAGCACTTTTTCCACAAGTGGCACCCCCTCCTACCTTGGCGAATCCATACACTGGTTGCATTAGAAAGCAAGGGTAGACAATATGGAATAGTTTACTGGTTTAATTTTGTCTTCAGTCTGCTTCCACATGTGCAGGAGAGGAACAAAAAGAATCCATGGTAGGGGTGTTAGGGACTTCATTGTTGTCTTTGATCATGTTGTGTATAGTATCAAAAGAGTTTTTTTTGACCAAACTGAGACTCATAGCGAGCTTGATCTTGAGGTTCTCAAATGTTTGAATTTTGTATTTTATCCCTCATTTGAGGCCTCCTAGTTTTTAGTCTAGATGTGGGTTTTTAGTGCTCCCATATGTATAGTACACATGTCTCTAACCCAATACTTTTTGTAATACCTTTTGATGAGTAATAATTTACCTATTCCAAAAAAATGCTTCCATGGAGCCCGTGTATTAATAATCCAACAACCTTTGTCATGGTATGATTGTGTCCATGGCACGCGGGCTACTAGGTAACTAATACATTGGCTCCATGAGAGTAGATTAAAAGCAAAGAGTAAGTCTTACCATTGATTTATGGATGACCAAATGTCAAGATACTGGCTAATATTGTGTATCCTGCCATTATATATATATATATATATATATATATATATCTGTGTGTGTGTATGTATGTATGTATATCTATATCTATATATATATATATATATATATATATAGAGAGAGAGAGAGAGAGAGAGAGAGAGTTAGGCTAATACACTCGAGTGTATTCGGAGCAGAATACACTCAAGTAGTTTTTTATGATACAATTTTTTTTTCAAAAATCTACTCCATTGATCTTCTTAAACATCTTGTGAATAGCTCATACGCAAAATTTGAGCACATTTGGACATTTATAGGACGTGTTATAAAGTCTGCTAAAATTATGCATTTCAAATTAGTTTCACACGTTGATTTTTTTCTCTTAGATGAGTGACTTACACTCATCCAAATGGGCAAAAAATTTGTATGTATCCTAGTTATCGTATGACGATGAAGATCAATGGTTTACATTTTGTAAAAAGTAGTCTTTATATGCAAACACACTTGAGTGTATTTGTGTGATCTGTACACTAGAGTGTATTCTAGCCTGACTCTCTCTCTCTCTCTCTCTCTCTCTCTATATATATATATATATATATATATATATATATATATTGGAAATAGGTAAATATATTTCCAAAGGAACCTTTACAAAAAAGGACCTACCTAACAAAAGTATACACGGGTTACTAGCTACAAATACCCCAGTATAGTTTAGCTCACTCAGAGAGGCCAAAGGCTAGCCCTTTCCTGACCCTCATTTTTAGTGAAAGCACGTTAGTAATCTTATCAATCAACACATTTTCATTGTTACAAGCCCTCCCATGGACTGTATTGTTTCTTTCCTCACATACAAAATAGTAAACACTAGCAAGACACAGTCATACAAACCCAATATGGGCTTTATTGTTGATAAAAGAAAGTAGCCAGTTTGCAGCCTCCTCAAGTCTGGTCCCTACAGGCATGCCCCAGGTGTTCTTTAAGCACACAATAGCCCATACCAATCTCAAGTAGTTGTAGGAACTGAATAGGTGATCATCACTCTCATTCTCACTCTTGCATAGGGGGCAAAGGGGGTCATCCTATAAACCCCTCCTGAGCAACCTATCTATAGGGCTATGCTCTATAGTGGGTAGTTTATAGAGCATATCCCTATA
The DNA here is from genome assembly GCA_963693085.1 of Alisma plantago-aquatica. Taxonomy (NCBI): domain Eukaryota; kingdom Viridiplantae; phylum Streptophyta; class Magnoliopsida; order Alismatales; family Alismataceae; genus Alisma; species Alisma plantago-aquatica. The sequence continues at coordinate 375,871,895 of OY856409.1, read as the reverse complement.
GAGGGTAGTGCTCCATTTTGGCATGTGGAAAGTGTTACAAAGAAGTCCAAACCAGAGAACTTTGCTTCTAGTATTGATGTTGATCCATGGTGTTGCCTATGGATTAGATAGGTAGATAACATCAATGTCATCAATACTATATGAAGCTTGAACGTTCTCCCACTACTTGCACATATGTTTCCAAATCATGGAGGACTGGTTGTCCCATCCCTCGGGTATCTTGGAGTATCTTCAAGTCATCCAATTTGATGAGACATTGTTCTTGTCCCTGAGGTAGCAGTCAATCCTCCTCTGCTAACCCTATTCAATGATCTTCTTAGGGCAGAGGAGGTGGAGTCCTCCTATAGAGTACGGTTGAGCTAAGGTGTCCCAGGAAACACCATGGCCATGAACTCCTCAAATGAAAATTGTGATGATCTTCTTCATACCTTCATCTACCGGGTTAGTAATTTTATAGACTTCACTCCAAAACCTGATCATACTTTGAAGAACGGTCCTTACCAGGACAAGTCAGCCTACAAAAGACATTAGAATGGCTGACCAATTGTCAATCTTCAACCTCATATTATCAAGGCATTGGTTGAAATTAGATGAGGTACCTTTGTCACCTGTTATTGGGGCACCTAGGTACTTTGTGGGTAGCCCACCAATTTTGATCCCAAGGGCTCTTCTTAATCTACCTATGCGGGAGTCACAAGATTTAGATAGAAACAACCTTGACTTGATGGTGCTAATCTATATCCCTATGAGATAGCTGAAGGTGTTAAGCACTTTCTTGTACTCCCTCAGTCTATTTGTGTGCCATGTTGAGAAAAGCATAACATCATCAATGAATACTAGATGTGTGCTGACTTTGAGTCATCTTACTTTGTATGGCTTGATTTTACCTTTGACTTTAGTTGCGTTGATTAGGTTAGTTAACCCTTCCATTACTATATAGAATAGTAAGGGGGATAGAGGGTCCCTTTTTTGTATTCCATTAGTGGCTTTGAAGAGATCTATAGGCCCTCCATTAAGCAGGATGGAGAAAGAGGTGGTTGAGACACGTTGCTGAAACCCATGGCTTTCATTATTGCCCACATGGCGTCCCATATGATCTGGTCATAATATTTGTGTAGGTCTATCTTAGCACAAGCTTTGGCATTAGTATTACTTACCTTGAACCCTATGAGGAACTCCGTAGCTAGCAGGGTGCTGTCAGAGATCTTTTGCCCTTTAATGAAGGCTCTCTATTCTTTAGCGATGACAATCGGTAAGACTTCCTTGTGTCGGCCTATGAGGACTTTAACAACTATTTTGTATAACACATTACAGTACGCTATTAGCCTATAATATGATATCTCTACTATCTCCTTCCTCTTTGGGTTGAGCTTTATAAAGGTGTGATTTACTGATATGACCATGTTGTACCCATTGATGATCCACCTGACAGCTTCAATGATGTCTCTTTTGATAGTTTCCCACATGGCTTGGTAGAACTTTCCATTTGTTCCATCGGGCCCTAGAGCTTTAGGAGGTTTGATAGATAAAATGGATCTCTTTATTTCTTCTTCTGTAGCACTAGCACACAAGGCCTCATTCATTGCACTATCAATTCTATTGGTTGGAAGAAGTTCACTAAAATTATTGCATCTCGTGCTCTCCTGGTTGTACAGGTTAGAGAATAAATTAATGGCATTGTTTGTGATATCCTCCCTACTCTTAACTACCCACCCCAACTCATCAATGAGTTCATGGATGACCTCATTCGTTTCTTTTTTCTTTATAGTAGAGTGATAGGTTTTGGTGTTCCTATCACCATATTTTATCCATTCCATTCGACTTCTTTTCCAATAGTATATTTCTTCTACTTTCTTGAGATTCAACAACATCTCTTCTGTCTCCTTTTCCTTGTTGATGCAGTCTGAATTGAGGGGGTTATATCGGGTGCTTGTGGCTTCCTAATCATAGTTGGTCGTTGCTTCATCCAACAAGTTTCTTAGGTTAACTTTTCCCTACTCAATCTTCTTAGGGCCTTCTTGGTGTTTTGTGTTTTCTTTATCACTCCATACATAGCATTTCCCTTCGACATTGATGTCACAGCTAGTTTTGACTATATCCTTGAAGCTTGGCCAGTCACACCACCCATTCATAAAGTGGAAAGGTATTTGGATTTGGGGCTTGTTTACCAACTCCTTCTTCATCCATTCATGGTCTCTCATTGTATTGGACCCCAGTTTGATGAAGGAAATAGGCCGCTAGTTTATCCAAGCTTCATTAACCAGGCCTTTGTCGATTTCCCTGGCAATTCTCCTCCATGGTTTCTATTTGTTAGACCAGGTGGTCTTGCCTCCCACCATTTTGAGTTCTATTAGTCCAGCTACCTCCACAATGGAGTTGAAAGCATCTATCTCATCTTGTTGAAATCCCCAATAGCGAGCTAGGGAACTTTGCTCTATGCAATGTCTTTAATGACCTGCCACGTTCTACTCATGTCAGCTTCCAACCTCTTGCCATAAATGTCAGATAGGATGAAGGAGTACCACCCATGGTTGCAGTAAGAAATTGTGACTACTTGATCAGTTAGGTTGGTAGGATCCACCTTCCATACTTCATTGTTCTACCCAACAAAAATTTTTCCTCCTTCCCTTTTCTCCATGTTGGATATTGCACTCCATCCCAGTGGGAATAGGTTTCTGACTCTTTCTTTGACATTCCTTCTTATTTTAGTCTCTAAGCAGACGACCGATGAAACATCTTCACTTTCTATAGCCTTCCTAAGCTCACTTTGACTCCCCTATAGAGAATCCCTCACACATTCTAGGAGAGGATGGACATTACTTCGTTTTGCTTGTCCCAACCCCTTCCTCGGGGTGGGTTTTCTTCATGTTCTTCTTCTTGGCTTCGCTCCTTTCTGCCCGGGCTTCTACTGTAGTTACTCTCTATACCCACAACATCTTCCTATACCTCTTGGTGAAGGATGGAAAATGGTCTGATGTCATTGATTGTGTTGGTAGCAACTTCTTCCTTATTTGGCTTCTTATCCAGGGCAACCCGTTCAGTGGGGATATCATCTTCAATTATTTCACCATCCTCAACCTATAAAATTTCTTGAGTTTGTTTGAGGCTTCATGAGATCTGCTAGTTCCATTATTAGTAGTTGTTCCTTCATTTGTGCCTCCCACCTTCTCCTTGCCTTTCCTTGACTGAGGGGGGGATCTTAGATCTAGTGGTTCTTCTTGCCCTCCCTCTTGTCTAGTTCTGGATCGATGATAGGAGGTGCTCTGTTGATGTTATTACTTCTCTCTCTAGGGCACATCCTAGTGTCGTGGCCAAAAACCTTACACTACTCACAACAATCAGGCATGGCTTCATATTTGATGTGCACTTCCCACTTGTCACCATTGGGAAGTTCAACCATGGCCTCTGGAAGAGGCTCACATTCTATTGAAATATCAACACAAAACCGTGTGTAACCCTAGACTAATCCATTGGATCTCCTGTATATGGCCCTGGGAAATCCTATTCTATGAGTGAAGACCACAACGACTCTAGATGTCTAATGCTTTTCGACGTCTAGTAGTGACACCCAAATCAGCATTGTGATCAGGGTGTCCCTCCTAGTATCAACTTGTGGGGTCCATTTTCAAACCAGCATAAGTTGATCGTCAAAAAACCATGGCCCACTGAGAGTGGTGTCATTCAGGTCAGACTCATTGGAGAACCTTGCAAAGAAGAGGCCTCCATCCACTGTGAAGACTTCTAGGTCCCCCTTTTGTCTCCAATTCCTGGTCATCCATCCCCTAAGATATTGGGGGTGGCACTTCTTCCTGAGAATATGGACAATGGCTGAAAAACTATGGTAATCCTCCATTTCATCATGATTGATTCGTTGAACCTCATCCAAACCTTTTGTCCCCTTCCTTGCGAAAGGGAACCTTGGGGTCCACGGAGATGGTACCTCTCAACTTGGGTGAAGGATTTCACCCAATCATAGCATATAGTCACATTGATTTTGGGGGAGAACCAATCTTTGGCCTCAGCAACTCTAGAGTTGGCGGTCTGGCTAGCATTGGAGGTGACAAGAGGGGGCCCGACAACCCCACCCACCATGGTGAGGAGGGAGACCTAGAGATGGATCATAGTTATTTATAGAGAGAAACCCTAGATGTGTTGTGGAAGCTCATACCACCATTATATATTGATGATGAATGGACTTTGAATAAATATATTATTTTTTTTCAATATAGTGAGTGTCCTTTCACGAGACAACTCTTAGGTGAGTGATTGAAAGTTTAAATTGGGTTGGAATAAAGATGAAAATCTATTCACTGTTACAGCTGCAACTGCTAGCAATAATGAACCATTGTTAAGGGTAAAATGGTAAGGGAGCACTCCACCTTAATGGTAAACTTTTACATGGATGTTGTGTTGCCTACATTTTCAATTTAATTGTAAAGAATGGTCTCAGATGTCATTGGGACATTAATTAAGAAAATCCAATGTTGTGTGAAGCATATCCACTCATATCGACATAGGAATTAAAAAATAATACATTAAGTCGAACTCATTCAAAAAGTCATCCAGGCATTAGTTTAGATGTTGAACAAGATGAAATATCACATATTTTATGCATCAAAATGCATTGGAGTTGAATAATTCTTTGTTTGGTGAATTTGGATAGTGAGTAAAGTTGTTTCCTCCTAATGGCATGGGAAATGGGTAGAGTATAATGTGGTTTGTTTAAGACATTCTATGACACCACGGTTCAATTTTAGTACAAAAATCCCCTAAGATCAATAATTTTTTCAATGGCATATGTAAAATACAGTATAAGTTAAACCAATGACAAAAAATTAAACTTGATTGTGGTCATTTCATTAAAATATTGATGCACTCAAAGTTAAAAAAGTATTTGAGTACTTGTAGCCTGACTGAAACAATTTTTTATATTCTTGAACTTCAACTCAAATTGCAATTTTTTAAGTTCAATTATGATAATATATATGGCTTAGAATTCGACGTACATTTGACATGGTTCTAGAAATTTTCTTGACTCGTATGTTGAATATTATGGTTCTAGCATGCAATATAGCTTTCAAATAGACAATAAGTCTTCTCATAGTAATAAGGGTGAAGGGAGTCTGAATGTAAATACAATTCATGGAAAATTTCAAAAGTATATCAAAGAACAATCTAATAGCCAATTACTCACTTCAAGATCTAAATTTGGTCTTTATTTAGAAGACATTGCATCTATTTAGTTAACATGATGAGTTCTCTTTTGATCCTCTTTAATAGTGGAAGAAAATGAACCTAAATTTTCAAGTGTTGCAGCTATGGCTCATGATATTCTTGTTCTTCTTCTTTCTATGGTGTCTACCAAGTGAACATTTAGTTGCAATCATAGAATTATTGATCTGCACACTCATCTTTGACTTTGAATATTATACAAGCTCTACTTTGCAGCGTCTATTAAAGATTGGCTACCTACAATCAAAGAAGAAGAAAATATGTTTCTTAGTACTTTATGTCACATATTCTTTGTTTATTTTGTAATATAAACATTACAACTTCTGGTGTTAGCAAGCGCACCTTCTGGAGTTCATTCTGGACAAGACGAGAAGTTTTTTGGCTACATTTGTGTAGGGAGGGCACGGGCATGTTGTGGCATGGATGACAATTGTGAAGATGTTTGAGGAGGGGGCCTGAATGTCAAGGATCCTAGCTTCTTTGTCCAGGCGGCCAATTTAAAGAGGATTGATAGATTTTTGAAAAAGCTTCCCTGTGGAGTTGCTGGATGACCGAAAGGTATGGCTCCTTAACCGGTTCTTGGTGGACATAATAATGTGTCGAAGCTGTGGAGGGCTATGTGTATGCTATGGTTGGAAGTAGCTGATGAGTACCATCCCTCTCCCCTTGGCTGGGTGCTAAAGGACCCTCAGGCCAAACCGTGGGTGACCTATCAAACTCACAGCCCGATAGTTCCATGGTTTCCTTTGCTATGGAACCAAGGGCATGTACCTAAGTGGAGTTGCAACACATATAGAAATGTGTTGGGAAGATTTTTGACGAAGGACCATCTCATAAAGTGGGGCCTTAACGTTGATGCTAAATGTATGTTGTGTAAGAATGTGGATGAGTCTCATGCCCATGTGTTTTTGGAATGTACCTACACTCTCTATATCTGGTGTAGATGTTGGCTGAAGATGGGTTGGGGAGGCTCCCCCCATCCACCTTATTTGAAGGCATTATGGTCATTATGGAGAAGACTAAAGGCAATACCAGTATAAGACCTTTTGTGGGGGTCTGGATGGCAAGTTTGTGCTTTATGATATGGAAAGAAAGAAACAACAGGATGCATGGGAAAGGGGATACATATGTCCTTTCCTTTTTTGATAATTTTGTGAGTTGCTTGAGGTTGGTGCTCAAAGCCAGACCTAAGATTATGAAAGGGGTCAGTTCTGTTACTCAAGCCCGGTGGGATTTTGTAGTGTAGCCCTCTTGTATACGATGGTTTATTCCATCTATACGCTTCTTTTTTTATGATAGTAATATTTTACTTGCTTCAAAAAAACATTACAACTTATTGAATATCATCCATGTTTCTTTCAGCCTTTGTGAATGTCATTCATTTTTATGCAAGAAAAAAATATAAGATCATTCTCATTACAAAGTTATATATTTTCTATAATTTAATTGTGTTTATACAAATCAATTATAATATATGAAGAATTGATGCTTAAATTCTAATATTGTGGGGTATTTCTTGATAGCCACAATAAGCTCTTCTTTTTTAAAAAGATGGAGATTGCCATCACCTTTTGAAGCAAATATGATAAGCACTTATCTTGTAAAAGGGTCATATTTAGCAAGTCCGGAAAAACTCGTAATACTTCATTGCTTTTTTGAGGAATCTTGTGAGTTATGGACTTTAATAAATTTATTAGTTCATATTTGTCACAAAATTTGAATCTGAGTGAACAACTAAATGTTTCAACATTACAATATACAAAACAATTAGCAATTTATTAATGCTTATTGTAAATGTCAACTAACCATGTTAGTTGAGGTTGTAGAAAGTTTTCAATTATCCATACCCTTCTTTTTTAGGGTCTTATAAGTTTTTAAGTTCTAGTTCTTATTGTATTTTTAGTCAAAATGTTATAGTATAAATCTAATGATACATATGTTTATTTATCTTATTTATGTGTAGGACTGCAAATTTTTTTTGATGTTTAATGAAGGTATATAAAGACCACTTGGTTGTTATATAGAAACCAATTTTTTAAAAAAGTGATAAGATCACCCACTTGAGTGACACCGGGGGCTCACTCTAAATCCCTATTAAGAGGCTACCAGATGGATTATTGTTAGGTCGTTGCTTAAATCTTGCTTCACCTGCTTGAGTTCCTACCATGAGAGCCTTCTTTGAGTGGATGCTAGGTACGCTTTTAGTCTGGGCGGCCAAATGCATGCACACATGAATTAAAAAAAGGTTGTTTAGTAATACTTTAAAAGTATAATAGTAGTTTAAGAAAACATCAGTGTATCATATATTAACACATTATTGTTGTAGCATACATTAGTACATCATTGTTGTACATATAATATGTAAAGTGTATACTAGAGTCTACACTACATAATATACATTTATTACATTATATATCTACTATAGATTGTATATTTGTACCTTATATTATATAGTAGTACATTCATAATTTAGTACACTACACATTCTACTATTTACTGCATATTAGTATCTTAATTTATACTTTTGTAAATCACTATAGTCACATTATGAAGAGACTAAATAATAGTTTTACCTCATAAAATTTCTAGGGAATAAGACAGTTTGATTATCTATGGACGATGGCTCGGCCAATACCCCTTCCAATAGGTTTCAAAGATTTGCATTGTTGTGTAGGATGATTTTTATACTTAATACATGATTTATAAGTTCCTCAATATATAGAAATGTGTTCAGCTGCTTTTTCAAAAAGCACCCACTTCACTGTCCCTTTTGCACTCAAATGGACACAAGACTAGGGTTGCAACTAAGTAGGTTATGGTGCGGATATCATCGTATCCATAACCATAATCATTTTAATTAAGTGGATACGTATATGAACATATACCCACTTCATCAAAATTCATACCTGCCCATATACATATCTGCATAACCTTTGGGTATTTGAGTGGATAATTGGGTTCTAGTTATGCAATATAACACAAAAGTTTAAGAATAGTTGTCACCCTAATTCACTATTGTCGCTACATGTATCATTGGATGGTGTCAAATTAATTCTTATTTTTTTCAATATGATAATTAATAAATATCTAAATTATATAGAACACCTTAATAGGGTCAACATCGGTGATACAACCAAAATCAAACAATAACTTTAATGAAAAAGAAATGATATTCATTATCTTTATGTTGGTGAATATTCAGGGATTAGTTGTGGTGTCAGACTTTAATTTGGAAATCATGTTAGCTTACCTTAACATTGGGAAGAAAAGTGCATACAAAGACATGAATGATATCTCTAAATATGTAGTGGAGAAATATCACTCAAGGTGTGAGGAAAAAAGAACAGAATGAGAGAGTGAATTTATGGCCTTCTCATATAGGATTTGATGTAATGTGTGTTTGTATTTGTGAGGGTGCATGAGGTTCAATGAGTTTGTTTATTTAGGTATCAAAAATCACTTTGTTAGATGTGAGTTCTAAAATCTTCTACATGACATAATAAAAGTTATTTATATAAATTAAAATTTAATGGGTATATGGGTATACAGGGTGTGGGAGTACACATAACCATAACCATACCATTGAAAGATGGGTACGTGGATATAGGGGTAAGCATTTATAAGTTTATGAAAAATTATACCCATGATAGGTTTGGAGAGTATGGGTTGGATGATATGTGGGTATACCCATGTCCATGTACAACCCTACACAAAACATTGTATGTACACCTCCAACTCCCCTCTTTTGGAAGCATTGGTTGAAACACATGGTAAATGTCTTACTTATTTCATCATGTATGTCTTATTGTTCTATATATATGCAACATTTTTATTTTATTTGGTGTTAAATTGTGACTAGATATATCATTTCAGGTTCCTATAATATTATATTGAATGAATTTAACAAATATGATTGAAATAATCATGTTGATAATATATAATTGATCTAACTCTTTGGTTTTAGTTTTCTTCTAACTATCTAACTATTTCATGATAAGCACTGCAAAATTTTGGCTAGATAAAAGGTTTTCCTTCTCATATGACTTCTAAAATGTTTATTTGTGGGCTATTTTATTTATGCAGCCTACAAATTTTGAATCAAAATATTTTGTTATCATCTCACACTCTTTAACAATGGTTGAAAGTAGTTGTTTTTCTATACCTTGGAAAAAATGCAACTCCCTCATATATATAGTGGGGACACAACAAGGAAGCAAACAAAAAACCCTAATGGGCCTATCATACTTCGGCCAATATTATGTAAGAATATGTAAAAGGAAAATAGAAATGAGGGGAATACAACAGGTAAAGATAAATATATATATCTCAATGCTCCCCCTCAAGTTGGAGCACAAATATCAATCATGTACATATTGTAACACAATTCTCAAATCTTTTTCCAGAATGAGGCTTTGTAAATGTATATGTAGTTTGCTCATGTGTAGGCAGAAAAGGGGTACTGATCTTCTTAGTCAGCACAACATCTCAGAGAAAATGGCAATCCACTGCAAAATGCTTTGTCCTTTCATGAAAGATGGGATTACTAGAAATCAAAGTAGTAGTACGACAATCATAGTACATAAAAATAGCATGAGTGATAGAAAACCCAAAGTCAGATTGAATACATTTGATCCATAATAGCTCATGTAGTATGTGCTATTGTACGATACTTAGATTATGCATTGGATACGACAACAATATTTTGTTTCTTACTTCTCCAGGTAACCAAGTTACCCCCTACAAAAGTAGAATAATCATAGATAGATCTCCTATCAGAATTACACCTTGCATAATCATCATCAGAATATCCATTCACATCCAAATGGCCATTTCTTTTAAATAGTCCATGGCCAAGTGTGTTCTTTAGATATCTTAAAACCCATTATGCAGCTTTCTAGTGACATTGCCTAAGACAATCCATAAATTGGCTGAGAACACCAACATCAAATCATATAACTGACCTAGTAATAGTAAGATACAAAAGTTTGTCAACCAAGCATTTATAGCTAAAACTTATCTTCTAAGGGTCTGAGTGGATTCTACTCATTGATCATGTGATTCATCCATGGGGGAGACTACAGGTCTATAACCAAGCATTTTGGTTTTAGTAAGTAAGTCTAGAGTACACTTTCTCTGAGATAAAGATACTCCATACTCTTTATTTTCTACCTCACTGTCAAGAAAATATTATAGATGTTGAAGGGCTTTTGTTACAAAATGCTTCATAAAATATTTGTATATATTAGCAATTCATGCATCATCACTACCAGGTAGGATGATGTCATCAACATAAACAATATGAACAATTATGCCAAAAATGGTGGTTTTGATAAACACAGAATTGTCACATTCAGACTGTGTGAAGCCAAATTTGTGTAGTACAAGGGATTAAACTTGTCAAACCACACTAGATGACTTTTTTTGAGGCCATAAATGGCTTTCTTCAAAAGGCATACTTTCCCAGAGTTCTCCCCCCTTTAGCAACATAACTTAGAGGTTGTGATATATAGATAGTCTCCTATAAATCTCCGTACAAAAGGGTTTCCTAACATCCAGTTGATGTAAGTTCCAACCTTTATTAGTAGCAACAAAACTCAGAATACATAAACAATTAAGATGAGCAACAAGAGAAATGGTTTTGAAGTAATCAATCATGTATTCTTGTGTGAATCCCTTAGCAACAAGTTTGGCCTTTAGGAATTCAACTGTCCCATCATGCAAGTATTTCATAGTTAAAACCCATTGGTAGCTAACATGTTTATTACATGTAGGGAGATCTACAAGGTCCCATATCCAAGTAGAATGAAGTACATCCATCTCTTCATCTATGGTTTATCTCCACCCAGAGTGTAGTTGTTCCTATTGAACGTTCTTTGGGATAGATTTGTAGATAAAGTAGTAGTAAACTAAGACATGGAAGCATTCAAATGAGATGTATAAACATGCTGAGAAATACAATATTTGATACCAGATCGTTGCACCTTTCATAATGCAATGGGAATGTCACAATCAGAAGTTGAAAGTAAATCAATAATATTACCATTGTCTTGAGGTGGATCATCAGTCTCATAAGATTCTAAAGTAGGAGATACTTTAGGTAGATATGGAGACACCATGGGGTTAGGAATAGGCACAGTTGGAAGTGGAACTTTGTTATTAGGTTCATAAAAGAAAGATCTATCTTACAAAAATGGGACATACACACTGACATACAAATGACGTGCAACAACATCAAAATATTTATACCCCATTTGTGTACGAGAGTATTTGAGAAAACAATAGCATAAAGAATGGGATGATAGTTTATCACTCCCAGGTTGGTGATTATGAATAAAATATAGGAAATTGAAAACTTGTGGTGATAAATAAAAGATTGGTACATGGGGTTAAAGAGAATTATAAGGAATCTTATTTTGAAGAATAGAAAAGTAAATCCAATTGATGAGATAATTGACTAAAAGGATGACATCCGCCCAATAAAACTTAGGGCATTTCATTTCAAATAGGAGAGTGTGAGCTACATCTAGTAGATTCTTATTTTTCTGTATGGAAATTCCATTTTATTTTGGTCTATAGGGATAAGAGATTTGGTGAATGATCCCATTAGCGACACATATCTTTTCAAAACCATATTGCACATATTCAGAAGCATTATCAGTAATGACATATTTAGGAGCATAAAATTGAGTCTTTATTTCATTTCAAAATTTGGAGAAAACATATAATACTTTAGAATGTTCTTTTAACAAATAGATCCAAGTAGCATGAGACCAATCAACAATAAAGGTTACAAAATATCGTACACCAGTATGTTTAGCAATACAACATGGTCACTAGACATCAGAATGAAATAAATAAAAAAAACTTGGACTCCTATTGTTACAATGAGTAAGAAACATTGTCTGATAGTGTTTTCCAAGATGACAAGACTGACATGCAAAGTTTTTAGTAAACAAAGTTGGAAACAAATATTTCAATTTAGAAGCAAAAGGATGACAAAGTCACATGTGCCATTGATGAAAGGGAGATAGACTGGGCCACAAGAGTAATTGTAGGGGGTTTGATGAGGTCTGTAGGTGTAGATACCATCTTCACCTTCATATCCCCATCAATCATCTTCTTTGTCATGAGATCCTACACAAAGACAATGTAAGGAAAGAAGGTTACACTATAACTTAAGGTTTTGGTAATTTTACTAATAGACATCAAGTGTGATGGGAATTTTGGCACAAACAACATGGATTTAAGAAGATTTCTATTCACATATCCTCTTTCAATAACTAGAGAAGTGGATCATCTACTAAATGCACAAGATGATGATAATCAGATTTCTTTAGGTAAGTTAACATTTGTTATTACCAGTTATATGGGATGTAGCACCCGAATCGATAACTTAATTATATTTTGATGAGGAGGGAGAGTCTTGAAGATATGAGGGGTCACCTGAGTGTTGAGCAATGCTTGCTTGAGATGTCATAGTAGTAGCAGAAGCAACCTTGATTAGTTTTTCAAGGTTAGAAGAACTCAATGTTACCATCTGAGGATTTATACCACATGGAATAGGAATAGATTGTCTATTAACATTGGTAGTTGACACTTTATTTGTCCATTCTAGTTTCCATTGCTTTAGCCAACATTTGTCTTCATTGTGATTAGTAAGCTTGTAGAAATTTTAGAATATGGATTTGGAAAAGGAAGATTGGACAAGGAAGAAGAGGATCCTGTCCCACTACTATTGAGACTCTTTCCTTGGCCACAAATAGAATTACCACACTCTCATCCCACAACTACAAGGGAAGCAGGCTCCTCAACATCAATAGTAGAAGGCACATAATGAGATGGTCAAAGATAAACATCATCTAATGTTGGCAATGGTTTAGATGCAATGATTTGTTGATGGACAACTTCATAACTATAAGGTAGATATTCCAAAAATCGACACAATTGTATTTGATAACTCTTGTATTTCTGTTTTCTACTAATTAGCCAGATGTTTCATGATAAGCACAACAAAGTTTTGGTCAGATCAAGGGTCTGCCTTCTTAGTATGAATTTTGAAATGTTTATTTGTGGTATATGTTTATTTATGCAACCTACAAATTTTGAAGAAAAATATTTGGTTATCATATCACACTCTTTAATTATCCATATGATCATTTAATATGCATATTTTAAGAGACCAGTTGTGTGTGTTATTTATAATTGTTTTATATTTGATGAGAGGTTGTGTGCTTGATTTTATATTAGGATGAACCCAACCTTTACTATATTTTTCCATATCGTTCCATGTTGATTTGTACTAGTGAAATTTGGAGTGACTACCTTAGTGCATAATATAATGATTGTTTCCCAAACATCGATTCTCTTTTTCTCAAAGTATGTTTGCTTCATGTTTCAGTCTAGACTACTAATATTTTATTTAGGCATTGTGATCTAATAAGTAAAATACATCTCATCTCAACTACCAAGGAAGTGATGCTTTATAATAGACCACAATGTGCTAACTATGTTGATTGTGGAAATATATATTTCTAGAGAGTCTAGTTAACTTCATTAATTAAGTATTGATTCTATTTGTATTATAGGTACAAGTGTGTCTTTTCCCATTAGGGTTTAGTCTATTCATGTGTTTGTATGCATTCCCCTTCTAATATATATATGAACCAAGGTTTTCTGATACCAAACATCTATTAGTCATTATTTTCTTTATGATATGGTCTCAGAGCAATGATCCAACCCTAGCCCTACAGGAGACAAACAAATTCTTATGATTATGGGTGAAAACCACCCTACTTGGCTCGAATGCCTATCGGACATATAGTCACCACAACTTTTTCCCTCATTCTCTCAGACACCTATCGAGCATCTAGTCACCATACTCATTTCTTGACCTTGATTTATCCACCAAATATATAGTTGCTTCTCCCCATTTCGTGTAATTGTCCTTGTTGTAGTCTCTTCTGGTGTCAGCCTAGTCAAAGGCATATAATACGGACAATGCCACTAGAGAACTCCCACCACCATCAGTGCCCTTAGTGTTTTCCATAGCTAGTGTGAGAATGGACCAACTATTAAATCTTGGATGGAAATTTGTTCCTTCCATCATATGTCCCGTGTACTAACTTCGTCCTCTACCACTGTGGGCAAACTCACATTTCTAGCCCCTCCCTCATTATCTCTTTGTTGCGAGTGTTGTTCCTTGATACCTCAGTTATATATTTCACCTCCTAGTGTGACCGATACAGTGATTGTCACGTCCCCCTCCTACCCCACCCTCCTAGACACCCCACTTCCTTGCTACCTTACCGCTAGTGGGCTTCCTGCTACCTGCCAAAGTTGTCTATCCCTACCAACAATGACCTAGTTTCACACCGCTCCCCACTATTATCCAATGCAATGCCATCCCTTTATGGTCTTGTTTTCTCAATATTTTTTTACTTCCCACATACATTATACCTAATAGTAATCTAATTTTCAACCAAACTTGATTTTGAATTGACCCATAGTGTAGGGTTCTTACCCTCACACCCCTTAGAATTTTGTAACAAGCCCAAACTTAACAAAATATCATTGTTTCCCTTTATCTTATGATCTTTTACCTTTAAACCCTCTTCTTAACTTAGATTGAACTAGGGTGTTAGTCATATTCGATTATAAGGGTTTTAGTCAATAAATATTTTTTTGAGGCTTTAATACAAGAAATAGGTGATATTCACTAGTTTAGGGTAGGTTATGAAAAAATGATAAATTAAGTAATTTAAGTTCAAAATTATTCTTCTAGATTTTTCCTATGGATAGATTTTATTAAGAGAAAGTTGAACATCTTGTCTGGTTAATAAATAATAAATGAAAGCATAAATATGAAGAAAATATACTTTCCTTCATATTGTGTGTTTTATGTATTAAAGATTACCAAAAGGAAAAATTGACTCCAATATTTTATTCTTTGGGTCCTTATCACCTTAGTCTCCAAATTTCACTTTATTTAGATGGTAATTACCCATCCAATTTGAAAGAAAAAGAAAAAGAAATTCACTTATTGTCACCTTATTTGAATTTGATTTAAATGTCAGGTGTCACACCATTCTAGAAACATAGTTGATTCACACAATTTTTTGACCATTGGATTGTGATCGGATGAGCAACAACTTGTCATCTACCTCGTGGCCCATATGGAAACTAGATTACGTGCATACCTCTAAAAATCAAGGATTTCATTCACCATTGTCTATGTTTTCTTATTCTCCATTGTTTTCATTTTTCAATTCCATATCAACTAAGGGCTTACTCGAGGAATATTTTTTAGTATTATAGATAATACCAAATTCTTTGGACGCAGGTTCTCATGACCAATGAGTGGGAGTCCTATAACCTAGGTTTATATATAGGGGAACCCTTGTATCCGCCACACCCTACCGTGACAATCTTCTCTCTAATTTCCCCACACATCTTCATTCCAACCATCAGCAATCCAGTTCTTAACCAGGAGTTTGTGGCTCCTTGCACTCATAGTTGGCATCTCAATTCTTCAATTGAGTCAGGGGGTAAGTTCATCTAGCCTTGTCCTTCATTATTACACCTTCGAGTCGTCGAATTATCATCGTGTCAGGTTTCCCCCAAATCTACGTCGACCCACCTCTTACTACTGGCAGCCATGGAGAGAGGGAAAGGAAGGTGGTGATACTCCTGTGACTTTCCTATTTTTCCCCCACCTTGTTGCCTTTTCTTTCTTCCTCGTAAAGGGTAGTTGGGTATTTTCACTGAATGGTTTGTTTCTCATGAGCGTCTAATTGGAAGTGGACCCATGCCACTTGGACACCTACAATTTGGCCAAGTCTATTGGCTCAACCCACTTAATTAAATCTTATTCGCTGACGTGGATTTTCATAAACTTCTAATTGGTCAAAACTTTCAAAATTCATAATAAATTACTAGGTTATCCAAAAATTACACAAAAATATTTTTTTGAATGGTGAGAATTTTCTCTACCTTTTGACATATTTTTCTTAGCCTGATTCATGAGTTTTAAAGATTGGGTTTGTAGGGTTTTAAACCTTTGTAATATCACATTAATAATTAAAGAGTGGTTTTAAAAGATAAAGTTGAGCTCTAGGAGTCAAATCCATGATCATTAACCCCAGGCCCTCTCTCTAAGATAAAACTATGTGTCCATCTAGGTTTATGCTGATGGATTTGGCTTTCTAAGATTTTTCCAATACATATATACATTAGAGATTAAACCATAATTTATGGACCTAATCCTATATGTAGGTTTGGGGAGACTTTGGAGTTGTAAGGGTATAAATTGATAAGTGACTTGATACTCAAGTCAAGGAATGTACATCTATTGTGTGTGCATAATATCATGACTAAATACCTTTTTCCCATATGAGGCATTGACTAAATTGTGGAAAATCCTATCATCTTATGAAATTACTCTTCTTGGTTAATATTTTCTTGATTTTTCAATGTTGATACCATATTGATGGTCTTCTATCCTAATCTTACCAATGACTTGGGTCCTTTGACCCCATTTGATGGAAACTTGATATTCTTATTCTCTGCTTGAAAATTACTATACTTTGTTCTTTCCTGCCTTATTTGCATGTGTGGATGACTAGACATAAATAGAAGTAGTGACATCATATAGGCTTTGAGTTTTATTCCCCTGCCATTTATAATGTTTTATAGAGACTGGGTTTTATTCCACTGCCAGCCACTAGGTTCTATTCCCCTGCCACTTATGATAATGGGCATTGGGTTTTATTCTCCTACCATGCATTGGGTTCTATTCCCCTGCAAAATCTATGTTTACTCAGAACTAAGGATTTAGTCCTCCTCCCTTTTTTATAGGATACATATGGGTTCCTACTTTACTTTGTAGTATATGTTAGTCAGTGTTTATTTCTCACCATGCAACTATTTATCTATGTGATTATGTTGATGTATGACGAGAAACATTTTATTAATCACATCCACATTAATAACTACCTCATCTTTCAGTCATGTTAATTTTTTTTGGCAAACCCTTCTCTTTTGAATATCTCATTATCAACATATATTTCTATCAAATATTCCCTCACTTTAATTAATTCCCAATTATTTTACTCTATGCATACTCAACATTTGCTGATGTACTTTATTTTGTTTTCCTTTTTTCTTGGGTGTTACTTTTTCAACCCACCCAGAGGTAACACAACGCCAGGTGTAGGACATGGAGGACATTACATGCATGTATGGACCTAGCTTATAGAGAAGACTCTTCATGTGAGATAGAATCGATATATCTAGATATCCCTATATTTAGATCCATATGTTGTAACTTTCATGTAAACCCATTTGGGAGATGATGACGTATTGATACTTGAATTGAATATAGTCATGAAATATTATTTTTCTTCTATTCTTTGATATTTTTATAACATCATTTGGGAATTGAAAAACAAATTATGTTTATTCAAGAATGCTTGTAAATATCTTTCAATAAATAAGTTTATTCTGAAATTTAGTAGGGAGTGGATCCCCTCTCGGTTCCCACTCCTTACAAGATGGTATCAGAGCCATTATGGTAGGATTTCTGACTATTTCAATTATGTCTCCCTAATTAGAACTGTTTCCTTACATAATCACTCTCTAAGTAAGATGTTTACCTTCGGATTGACCTATGTTATTCATGAGATGGTGGAAGGTGGATTTAGGATACTGTGAGGTACACAAAGGAACTATGGCTGGTAAACCCCAATGTGATGAGGCTCTAGTTTCTCAAACATGAAGAGGTAGATTAGTTATGACATGTATCATCGAATATAATAAGGTTTCACTTTAGCATGGAGTTAGGTTATAAGGATGTTGAGGTAGTAGAATAAGAAAAGTTCAAATGGAAATTGTGACATGGTTTCTCATATTGATTTTGGGCCCTCTCTTCGGTTTCATATCGCAA
The DNA here is from genome assembly GCA_963693085.1 of Alisma plantago-aquatica. Lineage (NCBI taxonomy): Eukaryota > Viridiplantae > Streptophyta > Magnoliopsida > Alismatales > Alismataceae > Alisma > Alisma plantago-aquatica. Next base: position 375,853,723 of record OY856409.1, on the reverse strand, counting down.
ATTTTTGACATGAAATTAATTTTCCTTATAATACTATATGTACAAAAAAAGATTATCTTAATTTATCGATGTTTTCATGAATTGGGTCACAATGAAGATATATATGCAGTTTTAGTGGAAAAACCATATAATTAGATGGAATAGATATACTAAACCCTAGTCTTGGTGTTTGGAGGGATGATTAGGAAGATGTGTCTTCTGGTAAAGGTTTAGTTGAGCTAATCTTTTTCACCCTATGACCTTTTAAATGATAATGTGGATCTTAGGGTTGATATGTTAGTAATACAAGGACCTACAACTCAACCCTAGGTGGTTTTGCCTAGTTAACTGAATGCATGAACAACATAAACTCCTAAAATATTCACAACTAAAGGATACATGTGTAACCTTAATACCTTGTTGTCATTTAGTTTGGCTTATTAGGTAAAACGTTTTAAGGGGTGGAGTCATAGATTCTAGCTTGTAATTCAATTATAAGGGTTCTTTAAGCATAATGATAGATGCATTAATAACTCTTAGTAGCTTTACCAAAAAATGTTGGATATAATGATTACCTACTAAGATAATGATTGAACTCACGTAAACTGACCAAGTGAAGTCTAACTAAAATAAGTTTTGCATTTTGAAAATTTACTTACCTAAAGTGGTGACCATAGATAATGTAAGTTAGTAGGTAGGCTAGAAAAATGTCAAAGGATCGGTTTTGTTGCCCCTTTTCACTTACTTTCTATGATACAAATAAACCTAGCTAGTGTAGATGTGACCTTGACTCTCTTAGTTATAATAAAATAAAGTGCAAATTAATTTAAGTATCGAATAATCATAATATAATTATTATGTGTATCAAAATTTTGAATATATCATTCAATGAGTGACTTGCCACATGGTTCTCAAATGTATGATTAGATCCTAACTTTATACCTTAGCTTATATATTTATATATACATATATATACTAAAAAAATACTATAAGTAATGGCTCGGTAAAATGATACACAATAATTGATTCACTCAGGTGATTTCTAAATTAACTCAACTTGATGATAAGTCTGATATATATATACTCTTTAATTGCCCAAATACTTAATTCTTAAAAGAAGATGTATGTGAAGACAATGATTATGAAATTAACACCACAAATTATGTAACTTTAATAGGTGTGGTAATATTGACAAAACCCTATATTTTGACTTAACTCCTTAAGTTTAACTTCTAGTGAGAGGAATGTAAGAGCTGGGTAGAACGAAATCTATCAGAGGGGCTGTGCGAGCACCGACCCTAGGGAAACTCCCCTTCTTCAGTGCCTCTCCGGCTTGGGGAGGGGCGCCTGCCACCTCTCAGTGCCAACCTTCTCCCCCTAGCCCTCTCGTCGGAGCTGGTGGTTCTCTCAGGGTGGTACGCTTTAAATTCGTTATTTTCTACTTCTCGGCGTGGCGGCTGGTCTGCTCGATCAGTTCCTCTGTGATGATTTGTGGGGCTGGTGTGTCGGCAGGTGTGCAGTGGCGGCGGCTACTTCCATCAGTGTGGTCCTGTCGGTGCTTCATCTTTAGACGGATCTAGCTTGTCTTTTCCTTTTGGGTTCCTTCGGCTCTGGTTTTCCTTCTTCCTTTCTTTTCATCTTGTTGTTTCTATTTTGTATCGTTTGTAGGTCTAGGTTGTTGGGGTATTCCTTTTTATTTGTCTTGTCTGTGTCTGTGTCTTTTCTTTCATCTGAGGTTTGGTGGGTGTGCCCTCAGTTTCTCTGTTGGCTTGCTGGGGTAGGGGATAATCAGGGGTCTTGGGTTTGGAGGCGTTGCTTCTGTTCCTCTCTCGATTGTGATCGAGTTAGGATTCTTGGTGAGTGGTTGTGGGGTTCTACTGTGTTCTCTATCCCCCATCCTTGTTCTTCCTCCGGCCTTTTCTGCTCCTTTGCTTGTCCTTGAAAGGGATCTGTAGTGGCTTTTTCTGTTGGTCTCATAGTGTGGCCTATTTTCTGTTATCTTTCTCTCTATTTGCAGTTTTCTTTAGTGAGTTATAGGTTCTATGTTGTCGTGTGGTTTGTGTCCTCCTTTCATGTTAGGCCTTTTTTTGTTTCTTTGTTATATGGTAGTAAGTGTGAAGGTGATCCCTTCTTCGGTCACAAGTTTGGAGCATATACTTTATATCATATATAATCTCAAGTTGAAGGAATCTCTCATAAAAAGTTGTTTTGGTCAGCGATATAGAAGAGAGATCAATACATCATTGTACTTATCATGTTCCGATATGAGTTTCTGGTTATTGTATCCGCTCTTTACTTTTTTGTGTTTGGTTGGTGTATCTCCCTTTACATGTAGATGTCGTACGGCTTTAATGTAATGAATGTGGTGTCTTTAAAAAAAAACTTCTAGTGAGAGGAGATAGTGGAAATAAGATGCTTGGACTAACATAGTAACTCTTGGTCAATTGTGACTCTTTACCCAGGTTTTGAATCCTTGAATTTTGGGAAGAAAATCCACTTTAAGGGGTGGAGTGTTGTAATGAACCCCAACTTAAAAATAAAATTGTTTTCCTTTATCATGTGATCTTTTACCTTTGAACCCTCTTCTTAACTTAGGTTGAACTAGGATGTTAATAATCTTCAATATAAGAGTTTTAGTCAATACAATAATTATTTGAGGCTTTAATACAAGAAATAGGTAGTATTCCCTAGTCTGGGGTAGGTTGTGCAAAATTGATAAATTAAGGTTTTTAAGTTCAAATTATCCTTATAGATTTTTCCTATAGATATATTTGATTAAGAAAATTTTACACACAAAACTTAGTTAATAAAATAATAAATGAATGCATAAATATGAAGAAAATATACTTCCCCACAAATTATGTGTTTCGTGTATTAAAGATTACCAAAAGGCAAAATTGACTCCAAAATTGGATTCTTTGGGTCCTTGTCACGTTACTCACCGAATTTCACTTTATTTGGATGGTATCAATTTGAAAGAGAGAGAAAAAATCAATCAATGTTATGTTACTTTATTTGAATATGATCTAATGTCATGTGTCACACTATTTTTGGAAACATAGTTGATTCACACGACCGCCTGACCTTCAGATCATGATCAGATGAGCCATAGCTCATCATCTACCTCGTGACCCATATGGAAACTCACTTATATGTACACCTCTGAAAATCGAGGATTTCTCTCACCACAGTCTATCTTTGCTCCAAAAAAAAACTCCATTATATTCCTATTTCGATTCTTCATAAATTAAGGGCATACTCGAGGATTATTTTCAAGTATTCTAGCTATGATCAAATTCTTTGGACACATGTTCTTACAACCAATGAGTAGCAACCCTAGAACCTAGGTATATATAGGGGATTGGACCCTCATGTCCGCCACACCTCACAGCAACAATCTCCACTACTAATTTCCTTACACATCTCCATTGCAACCATCACTGATATGGTTCTTAAACCTAAGTTTGTGGCTCCTTGAACTGGCAGTTGTCATCCCAATTCTTCAATCGAGTTTGAGGGTAAGCTCCTCTCGCCTTGTCCTTCATTTCTGCACCTTCAAATTGTTGATTCATCATCATACCAGGTTTCCCCCAAATCCACACTGACCAAGTTCTTATTTCTCACAACCATGGTGAGCTGGCAAGGAAGGGGGTGATCCTCCTGTGACTTCCCTATTTTGCCCTCGCCTTGTTTCCTTTTCTTTCTTCCTCACAAGGGGTAGTTGGGTATTTTTGCTGAATGGTTTGTGTTTCTCAAGAGCGTCTAATTGGAAGTGGACCCATGCCACTTGGACACCTATAATTGGGCCAAGTCAGCTGGCTCAGCCCACTTGATCGAATCTTATCCTTTGATGTGGAATTTTGGAAATTTATAATTGGTGAATTTTAAAATTCCATAACTTTTTACTGGATTATTCCAAAATTACACAAAAATATGTTTTAGAATAGTGAGAATTTTATATACTTTTTTACATAGTTTTTAGAGCCTGATTCATGAGTTTTAAAGATTGGATTTCAGGGTTTTAAACCTTTATAATATCACATTAATAATTAAAGAGTGGTTTTAAAGGATAAAGTTTAGATCCTGGGGTCAAATCCATGATAAGTAACCTTGGACCCTTTCTCTAAGATAAAACTATGTGTCAGTCTAGGTTTTTGCTGATGGATTTGGATTTCAAGGATTTTCCCAATACACATGTATATTAGAACTTAAATCCTAATTGATGTACCTAATCCTATATGTAGGTTTGATGTGACTTTAGACTTGAAAGGGTAGAAATTGATATCTTATTTGATATTCAAGTCAAGGTATGTACATCTACTCTATTTACTATCGAAATAATATCATGACTAAATATCATTTTCCCATATGATGCATTGACTAAATTGTGGAAAATCCTATCATCTTATGAAAGTACTCTTCTTGGTAAATATTTTCCTGATTTGTTAATATCGATACCATATTGATGGTCTTCTGACCTAATCTTACCAATGACTTGGGTCCCTCGACCCCATTTGATGGAAACTTGATATTCTTATCTTTTGCATGGAAATAACTATACTTTTTTCTTTCCTACCTTATTTGCATGTGTGGATGTCTAGAAATAACTAGAAGTAGTGACACTATACAGGCATTGGGTTTTATTCCCTTGCCACTTAATGTTTTATGGGCATTAGATTTTATTCCTCTGCTAGGCACTAGGTTCTATTGCCCTGCCCCTTATGATACTAGGCATTATGTTTTGTTCCCCTACCATGCATTGGGTTCTATTCCCCTACAAAATCTATGTTTAATTGACACTGGGGTTTTAGTCCTCCTGCCCTTTGGTATGGGATATATATATGAGTTCCTACCCTACTTTTTAGTATATGCAAGTCAGTGTTTATTTATCACTGTGTAACTATTTATCTTTGTGATTATGTTGATGTATGGAAAGAAACATTTAATTAATCACATCCTTGTTAATAATTGACTCGTCTTTCGGTCAAGTTAAATATTTTTTGGCAAACCCTTCTCTTTTGAATATCTCATTATTGACATCTCTTTATTTCAAATCTTCCCTCACTTTAATTAATGCCCAATTATTTTATTCTGTCCATATTCAACGTTCGTTGGCATACTTCCTTTTGTTTTCCTTTTTCTTGGGTGTTGTTTTTCAATCCACCCAGAGGTAACACAGCCCCAGGTGTAGGACATGGAGGACATTACATGTGTGCATGGACCTAGCTTTTGGAGAATACTCTTTGTGGGATATAGAATTGAGATAGATGGATATCCCTCTACTTAGATCCTTATGTTGTAACTTTCATATAAACCCATTTGGGAGATGATGATGTGCTTCTTATTTTTAATGTAGTCATGAAATAATATTATGTTGTTATTCTTTGGTATTCTGTATAGCATAATTTGAGAATTGAAAAAAAAAGTATGTCTAATCAAGCATGCCTGTAAGTATGTTAGGATAGATACGTTCATTATCTGATTTAGTAGGGAGTGGAACCCCTTTCAAGCCCCACTCCTTATAAATTTGGTCATGTGGCACATCAAATTCACATTATCAATTACTCTCCTTCACATTTTGCCTACATATTTTTGACTTTCACCCGCAACCACTCTTTTGATATATTCTATGGTTTGTGTGAAGGGGAGAATAGAGGAAGATGAGTCAAAACAAAAGAAGAGATTGAGCAAAGAATATAAAAGAGAGGAAGAATTTGATTTCTATTGCTATCTCTTAATATGTATGTACGAGGACCTACTTATAAATGTGAGAAAAGATCAGTGACCAATCAAAAAAGTATATACAACATCCTAACTATGTGTGAGAGTCTATGTATTCTCCCTCAACCATACATCTTCTCATTATAGTAGAGCCTAAGGGAAGACCTAGATAGTCTACAATAAGGTGGGCATCTGGTGGCAGTTCAAACATCTCCACCATTTTTCCTTGTGTGGGTGTTGCAACATTCATCTCCAGCTCATGCTACAGTAAGTAATTATTGCATGACAACTTTTCTAGGAGCAAGAGCTCTCTCTTCCTCAAATTTTTTATCAAAACAACCCTAATGTTCAGTTCCTCCAATCCCTAGCAACCTTCTTGAAGGGAGAAAGTAGATTTCAACCTCCATGAGTGTGATCTCTGCATTCTTCATAGGAGGACAACACACTATAGTTTCATGATTCAACTTTGCTCATTGTCCAACAGCAATAGAGAGACTTTTCTCCCTTGTTTTTGGGTCTTTGTGGGCACCCCTTCTCCCATAACATTGTTCTAGAAGGTTCTGGACAACAGAGCATCAAGGAGAGGGCAGTATCTCTTCTTCTCATTTATAGTGTGGTTGGAGTTACAATAGCAATACAATATAGAACAACAACTAAGTGCTTTTGATCCCCACTTAAGACTCTAGCAATCTCAATCAAGATCTTAATTTGATTTATATATTCTTAGTTGAAAGATCTTGCTTCATCGATGACAAAAACAAGAATTTGATTTTTAAGGCCAAAAAGGTCTAATTTCAAGGTTCTCGACTTCTACAAAGTGTGCAAATATATGTTTTAAGGTCTTCTATTATCCCCTAGATTCCACACAGTCTCCTTTGGAATCCAAGGCTCACCAATCAACTATGACAGTGAAAAATGAATTATATGGATTCATGTGATGTCCACCAATATGGTAGCTATTGGTGATGCTCTAGAGAAGGCTACATATCAGGGTTCTATGTCTAAAGAAGAATATGATTATTGATGCATCTTTGAGATTGAAAGAAGGAAATGACTTCAGTCTTCATTGTATAAAGGTCCAATTTCTCTACATACATTTCATATGTGTCTAAGGCATTGACGTCCAAGTCAGACTGGGTCCTTGATTCTGGGACAATAGACCACTTTATTGGGGTACTAGATATGTTTACCACCTACACGCATAGGCCCAACTTACATGGTGTCACCCTTAAAGATGGATTTTTGGCCATCGTTAAGAGAATTGAAGCGGTGTCACCAATCCCACGTATATCCCTTCATTCTACCTTATTCATTCCCCATCTCCCTTTAGCTTGTTATTAATTAGCAAATTAACTCATTCTCTTCAAGCATCTATTACTTTCTTACCAGATACTTGTCTTGTACAGGATTTGAAGATAGCAAAGAAGATTGGTGAAGTATATGAACATGATTGACTCTATGACTTGCGACAATTTCCCATAACATGTGTAGTTGTATCTTCTTTGGTGGTGCATAGTCACCTTGGTCATGTATCTATAGAAAAGATCAAGGTTTTGTTTCTAGCTTTGTCCAACCTAGAGAGTTTTCAATGTGAATCATGTCAATTTGGGAAACACACATGGTCCATAATTATATCTAGGGAGATTCAAAGAACAAAGTTTGTTTTTGAGCTAGTACATTCTAATATATGGGGTCCCAGTTGTGTCACAACTATACTTGGATTTAGATAATTTTTTATTTTTGTTGAAGATTATTCTCGTATTTTGTGCAAATGTAGCCAGTCCTAAGCCCAGGTAAAGGACGAGGGTTGGTGGTAGGTTGACATCCAACCCTAAAAACTTTGTCACTCTTCCATATGACATGGATCCTTATAAAATTTTTGTTGGAGTGTCCCTACCTACCGATGCACTGCATCAGCACCCGGGTGTAGTGATAAATATGCAAGGGGTTTCGACACAACGATGCCTGATTGTGTTGAAGGACAAGCAAGGGTTTACACATGTTCGATGGGTGTGGGTAAAGAAGCTAGCCCCGCTGCATCATTGCCCGGATGTTGTGAAAAATATGCAAAGGGTTTCTACATCTTGGACAAGTGTGGGTAAAGAAGCTAGTCCCACCGCATCATTGTCTGAATGTAGTGAAAAATGTGTAAGGGCAACATTTTCAAAGAAGGAAGGTAAAGAAGCAAGTCCAAGAAAAAAGGATTAGAGTTGGATCTTGGAATATTGGCTCTTTGATAGGAAAATCTTTGGAGATATTAGATACCATGATGACAAGAAAAGTCAATATATCTTGCTTACAGGAAACTAAGTGGGCAGGGGAACATTGTAGAGAGATTGGAGACACAGGATATAAAATCTGGTATACATGCATTGATAAACATAGAAATGGCATAGGTATTATTGTTGATAAGATGTTGAAGGATGATGTTTCTAAGATCATTATGATGGGTGGTATAATCATAGCTATCAAGGTCATTCTTGGGGGAAAGATTTTTAACATTATTAAGACTTATGCCCCCCAAGTTAGACTTACCAAGGAGGCTAAGAAGGATTTTTGGGATAACATGGATTAATTGATACACGGAATACCAACAAAGGAGAAGATCGTTATTGGGAGTGATTTAAATGGCCATGTGGGGAGTAGAAATGTTGGATATGAGAGGGTTCATGGTGGTTTTGGATATTGCAACATAAATGGAGAAGGGAGGATATTAGATTTTGCAGTTGCATATGATATGATTTTGGCAAACACACATTTCAAGAAAAGAGAATCTCCAAAAATTACTTTTAAGAGTGGGCGCAATTGTAGCCAAATTGATTACCTCCTTACAAGGTGGGAGGATCGTAAAGTACACAAGGACTGTAAAATGATTCCTGGCGAAGAACTCACGACCCTACATAGGTTGGTGGTTTTGGATATTAACATGAAGATTAATAAAGGCAAGCATAACAAAAATAAAGATAGCAGGACCAAGTGGTGGAATCTTAAAGGAGAAAAGAAATTGGCCTTTCATGATAAACTCATCCTCAAGGAGGGAACTTGGAACTTAGAGTTTGATGTCAACACTATGTGGCATAACATGAGCTCCTGCATAACAAAAATTTTTGGAGAGGTTTTGGGGGAGTCCAAAGGTTGTGGACCTTCACAAAATGAGACTTGGTGGTGGAATGATGAAGTACAGAAGGCTATTAAACTGAAAAGGGAGATCTATAGGAGCTTGCCCAAATCTCGAGATGATGCAACGTTCTAGAGATACAAGCAAGCAAAGAAAGAAGTAAAAAAGGTTGTTCAAGAGGCTAGGCATAGATACTTTGATGATATTTATAAGAAAATGGACACTACATAAGGGGAAAAAGATATATATAAAATGGGTCATATAAGAGAAAGGAAAGGAAGAGACTTGATTCAAGTAAAATGCATCAAGAATGAAGATGGTAGAGTGTTGGTAAAGGATGATGATATCAAGAACCAATGGAGAAATTACTTCCATAAGCTTTTTAATGAAGATATTGTAAATAATGTTATAGAATTGTGTTATAGGGATACAAGAGATATCATTTACACACGACGAGTTTCACATTTTCAGGTCAAAAATGCCTTGAAAAAGATGAAAATGAGAAAGGTATGCGGACCATACGGTATTCCCATTGATGTATGGAAGAGTATAGGGGATGAAGGAGCTATGTGGTTAATTTTTTTTATTTAACAAGATCATGTAGACAAAGAAGATGTCAGAGGAATGGAGAAATAGTACTATAGTCCCAATCTATAAGAACAAAGGTGATGTTTAGAGCTACACAAACTATAGAGGTATCAAGTTGATAAGTCACACAATGAAGCTTTGGGAGAGGATTATTGAGCAGAGGCTAAGATCTATAACGTAGATATCAAACAACCAATTTGGTTTCGTGCCTGGTAGATCAAAAACAGGTGTTATTTTCTAATAAGGTGGCTTATGTAGAAGTATAGGGAAAGAAAAAGAGATCTTCACATGGTTGTTATCAATTTGGAAAAGGCTTATGATCGAGTAACCAAATAAGTGTTTTGGATGGTTTTGAGGAAAAAGGGTGTGCCAATCCAATACATTGACTTGATTAAAGGCATGTATAGTAGCTCTAATGCAAGTGTGAAGACTCCTGAAGGTGAGACACCAACATTTCCCATCATAGTTGGGGTACACCAAGGATTCACACTCATCCCATATCTGTTTGTTCTTGTTATGGATGAGTTGACAAAGAATGTTCAGGATGATGTTCCTTGGTGTGTGTTATTTGTTGATGATATTGTATTGATTGATGAAACTAAAGATGGTTTGAATGATAAAGTTGAACTTTGTAGAAAGGAACTGGAATCAAATGGATTGATGATTAGTAGGAGAAAAATTGAGTATATGCATTGCAATTTCAGCCAATCTCGCAATGTGAATGGTGGAGTCAAGTTGGATATAGTAGATATACCAAAATGTGATAAATTTCGTTATTTAGGCTCTATCATTCAAACAGATGGAGATGTCCAAAATGACGTTTGTCATAGGATCACTGCAAGATGGTTGAAATGGAGGAGTGCAACTAGAGTGTTATGTGATCAAAAGATCCCTCTCAGACTAAAAAGTGAGTGTTATTAAATTGCTATACTGCTAGCCATGTTCTATTGGAGTGAATGTTGGGTGGTGAAGAAACAAGGACTCAACAAGATGAACGTGGATGAAATGCATATTTTAAGATGGATGTGTGGGAAGACATGAAAATATTGCTTGAGAAATGACTATATCAGGAATAAAGCAGGGGGTGGTGAGCATTGGGGACAAGTTGTGCAAGGACCGACTCAGATGGTATGGACATGTGCAACGTAGACAGACTAAGGCGCCTATACAAAGCAATACTATTGAGGCAAGCACAATTAATAGAAGAAGAGGAAGGCCTAAATTAACATGGGAAGAGCTTATAAAGAGATATTTTGAATCTCTACATCTCAACCAGAATATGACCCATGATAGAGTTGAAGGGAAAAGAAGGATCCATGTAGCCGACCCCAACATAGTTGGGATTGAGGCTTAGTTGATGATGATGATGATGATGATGATGAAGAAGATTATTCTCATTCTAAATGGCTTTATTTGTTGAAGGAAAGATCTAAAGTTTTTTCCCATATTTAAGTCCTTTTGTGCAGAAGTGCAAACCTAGTTTAAAAAGAGAATTTGCACTATTTGTTCTGGTAATTTTGGAGATTAGTTCACTTGTGAGTTCATCTAGTTCACCTTCACACATGGAATTATCCAACAACCATTTTTCCCACATACTCCACAACAAAATTGAGTGGCTAAGAGGAAAATAAGTCATATCGTTGAGACTGCTCACACACTTCTCCTTCAAATGCAAGTTCCCATAAAATTCTAGGGGAATGTAGTTCTCATTACCACCTACCTTATCAAATGCATTCCATCATCTATTCTCTAGAATAACATACTTATTCAAACCCTTCATCCTATAAATCCATTATACAATGTTCTACCCAAAGTATCTAGTTGTGTGTGTTTTATCCATTGTCTTTGTCCAGGTATAATATAATCAAGTCCAACATTTTCCAATAGGTTCTAAACCCAATAGGTTTAATTTTATGAGAATCTACGTCTTTAATACAATTTGGTTAATAATGGTCATGATTAAGGTGCAAACACCTAAATATGATAATTAGGGTTTCAAACCTAATGTACTTTGCCATTACAATCTTGAGTTTTATAATCAAAGATAGTTGCTTTAAATGATCTAAAATGTTTAACTTGATAATTAGGATTTCACCTAATGTCTAATGTGGGTTCAAAAAATCGAGATGGGATGGAAATTGGGTTTGTACCCTTATTCCTTAACCAAAACATAAGACAACCCTAAACCTTAGTTTAGGACATACGCTAGATTAAGTATGTTTTGAATATGATTAGTAACACATTAGAGTATACTTACATGCATATAATGTTTGTTGATTAGGTTGAATGCTTGAATGTTTTGATATGTGCTTGAAGTACATGTTGCATGGTTTGTGCATGAAAGAAAAGGTACATGGTTACGCCTAAGAGTACTCATTTTATCGACTTCTATGTTTCCCAAAGTTTTCCAGAATGGATTGCAAATAAACTACTTGATTGCTTATCTACTTCTTAGAATCAATAAAGTCCCTATGAGTATCATCCTATATAAATGTAACTTACTCGAACCCTAAATATTTATCTCTACTGAGTTGAAGAGCATGGGGTGATAGAAGTCATTATGTGAATGACTCTGATCATCATCGCAAAGGAAAATCACCAAAGGAGATGCCTAAAGGTCTATCTATGAAACCAAGATCGGATGAGAGAAGGTTATGAAAATACACTATAGGGACCAAACCATGAAAAAATAATTCCCCATAATAAGGCTCCCCTCAAGAGAGGGCACATGATAGAGAGTGAAAGGATAAGGGTCAAGAAGTTAGAAAATAAAAATATTTGTTTGATTATGTAATAATAATTGCTGGTGCGATTGTTTATGTTGTTACACCTACATGCACATATTTTGGTTGCACCCCACGTACACAATATATTAATATATTGATTTGTGATTTATTTCATAGTCTTTTAGGTAAATGCCACATGTGAAGGTAGCAAGACATGATGAATTGGATGGAAACAATTGAAGACATTAAAGTTAATTAAAGGAGGATTTTATTTTCTTCTCATGTGTATCAGTTCCATAGTTGGTAGATCATGTAACTCCTTAGATGAGCATCTTGTAAAAATATTTGAATTGATGGAAATTATATTTAATATAGGTAAAGGGTCTCAACATGAAAGTCTTTCCTTAATTGGAGGACACTGAAAGTGAGGTCATTATAGTCTTGGTCTAGGTATAAATAAGTTGAGTCCAACGTCCATCAAATGTGTCTTCTTAGGTTACTCTCGAGTCCAAAGGGAGAATAAGTGCTATAGTCCTACCTTGCATTGCTTCTTTATGTCTGTTGATGTCATCATTCTTTAATACACATCTATTTCCGATGTCATTTCATCAATGACACAAGTAACCATGGAGGAGTTGTTGTCCCTTCTTGTTGTGGTTGACTGTTATGTCCCTAATTCCTCTAGTAGTAAAGGTACTCATGATGTGGTTACTCCTATCTCTTCTAGGGCCCCAGTCACTTAGGTTACACTCGTTGTACATGTGCAAGTAGACAATTTGATCTAGGCACCAATGTAGCTGAAATAGAGGGTCTTGCCAATTCATCTCCTTCCATAGATGCTTCCTTATCAGAATGTCACGTGGAGAGAGTCGTTTTTCATCTTTACTGTAAAATATTCCTATAGCTTTAAGTAAAGGTGTTAAATCTTGCAATTGTAATAATATTCAGCTCCAATTTCTAACTTTGTTTCATATAGCCATTTTCACCTTCATTTATTCTATACCCTCTGTCTTCATACATCCATCTATTTCATTTGCACTTGATCACCTGAGTTTGCTTCATGCCATGGATGAGAATATGTCATCTTTTCATCAGAACAAGACATGGTCTCTTTTTTCATGCTCGAATGATAAGTCTATTGTTGGATTTCATTGAGTTTACACTGTCAAGGTGGGTACCAATGGTTGTGTTGACTGACTCAATGCACGCTTGGTATAGCCAAGGGATACACTTAGGTTTATGGTGACCATTACTCGGAGACCTTTTCTCTTGTGCCAAAGATGGCATCTATTTGCATTTTCTTATCTTTGTCTACTATTCACTCTTGGCCTCTACACCAACTTGATATTAAAACGGATTCCTTCATGTGATATGTATAAAGAGATTTATATGGAGAAAAAACCTAGGATTGTTTCTCAGTGGGAGTTAGATCTAGTATGTCATCTTCACAAGTCACTCTATGGTATGAATTAGTTACCATGTGCCTAGTTTGGTAGATTTAGTAGTTCTCTTTCTGAGTTCAGACTCCATAGATGTACCATGGATCATTCAGTATTCTATAGAAGACAAAATGTTGGGAGAATTTTCTTAGTGGTATATGTTAATGATATTGTCATTACTGGTGATGACAAGAATTAACAAATCAAGCTCTTTCTATACGATCAATTTGAGAAAATAGACTTGGGCAGTCTTAAATATTTTCAAGAAATTAAGTTTCCAAGTCTAAGTATAGGATTATAATTTCACAGAGTAAGTACATCTTAGATCTTCTCACTAAGACATGCATGTTGGGTGCTAGACCTGATGATATTCCAATGGACCCTAAATTCTGATTATCTATGGAGCAAGGGGAGTTACTTGATGATACTTGGAGGTACAAATGACTTGTTTTGGAAGTTCATTTATCTAACTATCATTCAGCCTAACATTTCCTTTTCCACTAGTGTTGTTAGTCTGTTCATTGATAAGCCATATACATTTCATATGGAGGTTTTTATGCACATTTTGAGGTATCGTAATAAGTCTCTTGGCAAGGGACTTCTATATCATAATCATGGACATTTTGATGTACAAGGTTTCTTAGATGTTGATTGGGTCAAATATAGAATTGATAGGAGGTCTATTTCTGGTTTTTGTGTGTTTGTGGATGGAAATCATGTGTCTCAGAAGAGCAAGAAGGAAACTATTATAGCAAGGTCTAGTGTGGTATCAAAGGATAAAGCTATGGACTTAGCAACATGTGAGTTGTTATGGGTTCACCACTTGTTAGAAGAGCTTGGATTCATGCAGGAAGCTCCTTTGGACTTGAAGTATGGCAATCAAGTTGTTGTCCACATTACACAGGATTCGGTTTTAAAACCAAACATATTGAAATTGATTATCATTTCTATGAGACAAGATTCAACAAAAGTTGATTCAATTGTCACTAGTAAGATTAGAAGACCAGGTGGTTGATTTGTTTACAAAGTCCCTAAATGGTTTCTAGGTCCAATACTTATGTAATAAGCTGGGCACATATGATATATATACTCCAACTTGAGGGGGAGTGTTAATATGTATGGATGGGGACCTACTTGTAAATGTCATAAAAGGTTAAGGATCTAAATGTAAAGTGTGTAAATTCTATTATACATCAATATACAACATGTTGACTATGTGTGAGAGTTGGGGTATTCTCCCTCAACTATCTATCTTCTCACAAAGTATATGGATCTTCATGCTATTCTGTTGTTATGAGGTGTTTCTTTTGTTGCCTTATTTATTCTTCTATTGATATATGCTTCTTGAGAGCTTGGTATCTAGAGTTCATTTCTATTACTACATCTTGAAGTTTGTTTTATGTGTATCATTTTGTACATGTGGTTGTTCAATCTAGGTATGTCATCTCTACTGTTTGTATGGGCTCCATGTTGACTTTGTGTCCATGCCTTGTGCACTTTGACTGGTTCTGTCATGATCAGGACCTCTCCATAGATTGTGATTTGACACTCTCTGGACTGCGATGTCAGTGACTGAGACGAACACAACTACACACATGTGTTTCTATCTACTTCTCTAAATTTTGCTTGATTTTACTAGGAGGTGCTTCTACTATCTAATTTGACTTTAATGTTAGGTGATTTAAGGGGAGTCAACTTATATGCAATTACCTTCACCTTCTATTACCTTCACACTATCTACTACAAGGGAGAGAAGACTTGTTTGCTACTTATCTTATTCTATCTTCTCAAGGGAGTGTTTGAGCATTTGTATTATGAAATTCAAGGGGAGATCAAACTATTTGAATTGGACTTTTTGTCTTGTATTGTTTTTTTGTTTTGAGTCTATCTTGGAAAATTGGATGTGTCTTTTACCCACACTCCATATGGATGGTGGGTGTTAGATAATCTATCTTAATTAATTAAATTATTAGTTAATTAATTAATTAAGTATTGAGTCTATTTTCATATGGGTTCAAGAGTGTCTTGTCCCTATAATGTTTTGTTTGTGTATGTATGCTTCCCATTCTCCTGTATATAGGAGCAAGTTTTTCTAATACATAACATATAGTCATCTTCATTTGCTTTCCGACAATAATCAGGAGGCTCAAGTGTATTTTGTCATGGAATGTTGTTCTAGATTTCTTTTCAGGGGTAAAATTAACCCTTAGCCACACCAATCTAAAAAGCAATTATAATTAGTCATTTATGTTGAACATTTGAATCCTTTTCAAGCAAACTCATAGTAAGAATGATAATGATACACAATAGGGGTTTCTCAAATTGTTTAAACCTTTTAGAAGTGTTTTACACTAGTTCTTTTTATCTTGAAGGATAAACAAGCATAACAGATCTTCCCACCCTAAGAATTCGACATTTGTCTCTTTGTTTGGTTACTTAACAAGTTAGCAAAACTAACATAAGAATTTTCATTCAATTAGATGGTATCTTTATTTCCATTCATCTAGTTGTATCACACATTCTCAAGTCCTTATATCTTAACTCACATTATAGATACATTGTAGGTGAGTGAAACACTACATTGGGAAGAAGAAAAAGCCATCTTTGACAAGTTTTGATTTACCTAACAGGTTACAACTTACAAGTAGATGGTAGAAATTTCCTAATTATATTTGCTATTAAATCTTAATAGATGAAGTCATCCACCAATAAGCAATGAGGAACTGATCATTGTGTTGGATAGCTATTGAATACAACGACTAGTTACTATGTTTCAATTACCTACCACATTTCTTATTTTCATGCGGATTGTATGGGTTGGTAATGTTGTTTTTGTCATATTATAAGTTGTTCTAGTGCTCCACTTGAAGTATATTGCAATATTCATTTCATTACATGTATGTAAGATTAGTCGCAATCATGATGTTTTGTATTGATTCTTAGGATGACATGTTTCTGTATGGAAGCTCCCAAGAAACAAAAGGTATCAAACTTTGTGTAATAAGAACCATGTATAGTGTGTTGTACTTGTGATCATATGGAAGTTTTTAGAAACAAACAATATCAAACTTTCTTTAAACAGTATGTTAGCAGGATGATAATTTCTGATTTCCAATATCTTTTCTATCTCATTTACCATGATAGTTAGAGACTATAAGATGTTTTTACTAGTTGTTGGGATGATATTTGTGCATTGATAACTACATAGTCATTAGTTTTCAAAAGAAAAAGTGGAACTTATCTTGTGTAGAACATGAACCGATTAGTGGTACTTGCACAAGAAGACTAATCTTTTGGTTTTTGTTCACATAAAAAGTATGGAAGAATGTAGGATATGTACTTGGGAATCATTTTAGTGAAAAGTGGGGTTTTCAGCACTTGTGCTTCTAAAATTTTTAGTCTCATCAATGTACACAATATCATCAAGGAATAACAAGCTCCAAGTAATATCATCATGCACACGCTTTGTCAACTTATCCATAACAAGAACAAAATACATGGGCTCAGTGCCAATCTTAAATGTACCCCAATCATGATATCGTCTTGACCATATTCATGCTTGATGCATTTTACTTGAATCAAATTCTTTCTTTTCCTGTATATATATATATATATATATATATATATATATATATATATATATATATATATATATATATATATATATATATATATATATATATATATATCTGTGTGTGTGTGTGTGTATTTATTCCCTTCTTTAGTGTCCAACTTCTTAGAATTTCTTTAAAGTATCTAGACCTAGACTCTTGGACTCTTTCATAGCTTCTTTTCATGACTTGTATCTTTGAAAAGTTTCATCATCTTGAGATTTGGGAAAGCTCCTATAAGTCCCCCTTTTTACTTTAATAGCCTTATGTTATTCATCGTTCCACCTTGAGTCTCTTTATGTGGAGGCACACAGTCTACCAAAACCTCTTTGGGAATTCATGTTATGTAGATGCTCATACAATGTCACATAGTGATAAAATTAGAATCATAGTTCCAAGTGTCCTTGATATGGTTGTCATAAAATGTCAATTTCTTTTCTCCTCTAAGATTTTACCACTTGATCCTTCAATCTTGGTTTCTGCTATTCTTACCTTTATTGATATTCAAAGTAATAACCAAAAACACCAAGTTGTGTTGGGTGGTGACATCTTTGCTAAGGATTTACAATCCTGGCATACTTTCTGATCCCCCACCTTGTAAGCAAGAAATTAATGTGGCTACAATTGTACACTTTCATGAAAGTAATCATATAATAATAATTGTTTTTGAAATGGACATTTTCGAAAATAATTATAATAGACAAGTGGTTTAATATCCTCACTCCATTTCTTCTGCCATATACAAAACCACCATGAACTCTTTTATATCCAACATTTTCTACTTCTGGATGGCTTTTAAATCACCCCCAATAATGATCTTCTTCTTCATTATATTATGTGTATCATCTTATCAATGATATCCAAAAAATCCTTCTTAGTCTCCTCACTAAGGCCTTGGAGACATAAGCATTAACAATATTAAAAAAATCACTTAAGAACAATAGCAACGATTTTTTCATCCATCTTGGTGGTTTTTACAACATCACCCTTCATGTAAGGAGTGGGACCCTACAGGGGATCCACTCCCTACTTAATTTGAGGAATTAAACTCATCTATTTAAACATACTAACAAGCATGATCGAATAAATATAGAATTTTCAATTCTCAAATGATGGATTCAAAAGTTCAAAATACAGAAGTGGAATTATATTTCAAGACTATATTCAATTTAAACATAATTACAAAAGTACATCATCATCTCCCATAAATGATTTACATGAAAAACAACTACATCGAGATCTAAGTAAAGGGATATCCAACTATCTCAATTCTATCTCCTATTAAGAGCCTTCTCCATAAGATAGGTCCACGTTTGCATGTAATGTCCTCCATATCCTACACCTGGGGTTATGCTACCTCTAGGTGGTTTGAAAAACAACAACTAGGAGGAGGAAAACAAATGGAAGGGACCATCAAAATTTGAGTATATGCAGTAGATAACAACTATGTACTAATTTAGAAAGTTCAAAAAAGAGCATCAAAATAAGGGATGATCAAGAGATATATCAGGTCAAGAGATGAGTTATGTCTAAGCTAAAGAATAAAAAGGAAGGAGTCTAGCCTTCTAAAAATTTCTATTAACAATATCATGAATTGTGTATGTAACAAACAAAGACTAAAATTATTTGAAGCAAGGTTGAGATACTATAGGATCATCAACCTAAAAATAAATAAATATTGAGTGCAAATACCACACCTAGGGAGGAGATAGCACACCCCCGTAAATAATGGATGGAGATAGCACACCCTGGGCAAAGATAGCACACCACTATATATATGGTCATATACATGTACTACTACAACAAACAAAATTAGTCTAAGAATGCACATAAATAGGGCAAGGCAAGTATAAGTTCAGTCAATATGAAATAATAGGATGAGAACATCAAAAATATAGCATGTGGGGTCAGAAGGCCCATAAGCAATATCCAAAAAAGTAATAATTTTTCATAAGGATGAAAAGGTGAATATCAACTCATGCCTCATATGGGAAATATTATTTGGTCATAGTAGTAACGCCTAGATAATAGAAAAGATACATGTACCTCAAATAGAGTTTACATAAGTCCAAAGTCAATCTTTGGTCCAAGCCTAGGTCTCCAAACACCTATTAAACATGTTATATGGAATTAGGGTTAGGTTCACATTAATAACATAAATCCTACAATTCACATTTTATTATATAATGTATACGTGGCTTTGTAGAATTTTCTGATTGGTCAAATTTCTTGAAATTTAAAATAAATTATTTATAGCTCAGAAAAATAAATAAAATATTTTTAGAAATAAAAAATTATAATCTACTCGATGGTTCCTATTTAATTGCTAAAATTCTAATCTAATAAATAAATAAATGATTTTGACATATTTATGTAATTGGTTAGATTTTTGAAAATTCATAACTAATAATATACAAGTTAGAAACATAAAGTAATGTATGATATGAACTCAGAAAAATGTAATCTACAAGATGGAATAGTTCTCATAACCTAATTTGATATCTGTTATGAAATTCCAAAGTGCGATGGCCCAATAAAAATTCTCCATGCGGCTACTTGGCCCACATTATCCTAGATGAACAGTTCAGTCAGTACAAATGGCAAAAAGACCATTGTATCCTAAAGGCAAAACAAAGTAATGAAGAAAACAAGAGGGGAAAACTAGAGAATTTATGGAGGTATATCTTCTTCCTTTCACCGACAAACAACAAAATTTTTGGGATCTTCAACCCAAAAACTAATATTAAGATTCAACGAAGGGACCCGGGTTCGATTCCCAGAAGCCGCCTTGAATTTACCACCCTCTCGGGCATCCGGCCTCCACCACGGGCTTTAAGGGAGGGGGGAGACTAATGTCTCTCCTAACTCAAAAAAAATTAAGATTCAGGGGTTCCTTTTCACCTACGGCTATCCCATTTGACTTCCTCATGTTTTAGCGAAGCTTACAAGCACAAGGGGGTTGCAAAGTATTTAGAGATCCAATGGGGGACTGCACTGCAACTGGACATAGAGGTCAAGGTCGGGATATTGAATACAGTAAACATGGCATCAAAGAAAGTCATAAAAGTATGCAATGTATCATATTAAACCAACCAATGAGAAAGCATGACAAAAACAAGTAGGTTCTGTGAAGATTTGATTCTAAATGTGAAACCAAGAAGTCAGGAAAGGAAAATTGGGGGAAAATGGATTTCACCCATTTTCTTTTGCTAGAGGGTACTGTCAGCATTGCGTTGGTGAAAGGAAAGTATGTGCCATCTCCAGTCTTTGTGACGGTCTGAACTCCTTCCTCGACTTGAGTTCATCGGTGCATGGTGAACGGATTAGGGGGAACATGTTAGGCAACATAACGGATCAAGCTATCATCTAGGATAGGTAATATAGGGCACGTGGAAGAGCAAAGAAAATCTTCCTAGTGGTCCTAAGGTCTAGGATGGAAAGTAGAAGGGAAAGTGCATGAGAACATGGGAAGAACATAGGAACGAGGAGGAAAGGAGAGACTATGATCAAATAGGGGTTTCTTGTCTGAATTGGGAAGGAATGTGAATGCAATATTAATAGATTTAGTTTTGAAATTGCAAAGCAATGCAACAAAAACTATGAAGATAGATGGGTAAATGAAGGAGATAGATAACAAGCAAAAAGAACGTGGATGCAGTGTTACTATACGTGGGGTAGTTCCTCCTTCCCAAATAAGAAGATGAGTCAGTTATCATCCGATGCATATCCTACGATGGAGAAAGACCCCACAACCATCTAAATATGGAAACCCAGAAATTCAAGCGTGACAAGAGATAAATTTGAGAACCTTAGGAAAGGAAATATATTAATTAATTCATTGATTATTAAGTAATTTAAATCTATTTTCCTCTCCTTATTTAGTTGAGGGCTCAATCAAGTATAAAAAGAAACAAAATTTGGCACCTAAGCCAATTGAGATGTAGATTCTGATTTCATCAGTAATTTCCCCTTCTGGGATTATTTACTATGTTATTTAATATTTTGGTCTTTAAGTTATATTCTCACTCCAAAACTAAACTAGGATAGATAAGGTTTCCCAATTAATATTGAAATTTACACACATACTAACTTTAGTTGGAATTCAAATTTGGCGTTTATTTTCACTTTTGAAGACATTTAATCATTTACTTAACACTTTGGGCCTTTTCTCCTATTTTCTTGTTCAAATGATCTTAAGATAGTTATTATTGTGCAAATATTTTGAAAGTTAGCACCCAAGCTAATTGAGACCCAAGGAACACGATTTTCACATTGGATTTGAATTTTGATATTTTCTTTTATGAGTTATAGTAATATTAGGATTTGTGACTCATTGCCATTATATTTATCAAAATTTTCAGTCATTGTTATCATCATCCATTCAATTGGGTAGTATTATCTTTACTTTAATATCAAAAGATTTAATTTATATTATTATGCATAAAATCCATATTTTACTCATTTAGCATATTTAGTCCATTAATTCCTCTCTATATTAGATGTTTGCACATAAAAATTCTAATTGTTATTATAATACATGTTTTAAGTAATCCATTCCTCCTATTTAACTACTATTTGAATATTACATACCAAAGAAAAGTTACTATGTAAATATGAGCATAGTTATGGTACATGTTATTGATTATAGATATATTTCCTCATAATATATTATATGCATTAACATTATTCACTAGAGTAAAATTTTATCCTTGTTTGGTCAAATCTAGGGACCCAATATCACTATCCTTCTAATCATGGAATAGGGTAGGATTCTAGGTTTTGGTTTGTTACACTTCAACACTTCCATTAACAATGATTTTCAAGTCATCATATGTTTGTGAATGCATGCATACATACTTTGTACTTGTGCTACAGATAGTAAGTACTTCTTATTAGTTTCTAATGAGGTATTGGTTCTACTATATATAGGATTTTAGGGATACATGAGTATACTTAAGTGGGTAAATGGATCATAACTTAAATGCAGTAATAACAAACTTATAATATAAAGACAATATGCATAATTCCACTTAACCAATAACCACTTACACTAACACTCCCCCACAAACTAGAGAGTAGATTGTGTAATCCAAACTTGGCACCCATATGCTAAAAATTGTTGGAGGAAGTGGGTTTGTCTAGATGTCAGAGATGTGATCACTGATATGTATGTGAGGAGTTACAATCTTTTATCGTTGACTAAGTTTCATACAAAGGAGGACCTATTGGTATGTATACTCGAGATCCAATCATATCATGATTGGAATGTGGCATTAGATACATGATTTGATAATGATAAAGTTAATTTTTTCTATTATGTTTGTCTCAATCATGAGATGATGAAACAGACATAGTAGATGTCTAAAGAATGATTTTAATCGATGACATATGTCTTCAGATTGAGGACCTCAAACAACGAGATCATATGTATGATAAGAGTACATACATTCTTGTTATGTCGCTAGTCGAATTTTTTGTGGAAGAAAAATAGACAACAATATACATAAGAGTAGAGTGTGTGTTGATTGATGACAAAGTCTTATTAGTCATGATGTACGATATCAAGTCAAACACATAGGTACATGTTAGAGAATAGTGCCTCGAACAGACCCACCTTGAGAGTGATACATGGATACTATGGAATGTTAGTCAAAAGCATCTCTCATAGTGATAGTGGTGATTGTAGTTCTTAGACCTAAAATCACTACAATCATCACATGTCATATGATGTACTTAGACACCATCCAACGTGACCTTGAATAAGGGTTGCCATAAAGGTGATGCTCGGGTGCATTGTCACACACGGGGATTGAGTGTGAATGATGTAGATGGGATTTATCCCTCCTATAGGAGATTGGTACCATTCCACTTGAGAAGTAAAATTGAGAAATATATGGGCATACTCATGTGAATCAATATATGACGTGTGAGCTCAAATGCATCTCATACAGTCTGCTCTAGTTCAAGGAACATGGATTCAACGTTGAAGATGATGACGATTCCATGCCTCAAGTTCAATGTAGATATCTAAGACAAAGGAACTATACGATCATGGTAACACTGATCATGGATTGGAGGTTTAAGTTATTCTCCAACTTTCCTAATTACTTGGGTTGCAATGATGTGTTGCTAGATACCTCTCATTGCTTGTGATGTCATAACTTAGTTATGAACATTCATTGCCAATGTAATTTATGAGCTATAGGGTCCCACACATAGGATGCACTTGCAATAGGAGTTCATTCATGAACGATGTTTAACTTGATTGATAAAAGTGTTTAGGTATTCAATTTAAACATTGGTTCAAAATTGACTGACTAGACTTTGAATTGACCATTTCAAGGGTTGAATTAATCGGTTGGAGTGTCAGGTCAATTGGAAACAACATTTGTTGAACAATGGTTGAACCAGGGCATGAACCAACTGGTTCACTAAGTGAACTGACCGGTTCAAGGTCTGATATGACTGGTTCATGTGATGAACTGCTTGATTCAATGATCAATTGGATTGGATCAAGGATTTATGTTGCACATCATATTTTGCATTAATCCAACATTTAATGCCAATTTGATTTAGAATAGGAAAGTAAATGAGCTGACCAATTCAAGAGATGAACTACCTGATTCACGTCTAAGCTGACCGGTTAGAGGGTGAAACAATCGATTAACCATTTGTAGCTTCTAGAAAATTCATGAATTATATATCTTCGGCTCCCAGATCAACTAGAAATCCTGACCCTGGTCCTCCTATAAATAGAGGGGTATTGAGGGCTTCCTAGACACAACAATAAGCTCTGACAATTGTTGTCCTCTCTATTTGTGGTAACCAAGAGAGCCCAAGAAAGTCCTACCTGTAAAAGGGAGGGATAACAAGGGAGAGACAATTGAGGGAGAGCAAATTGGTTCTAGTATACTGATGTTTGAAGGGACAACTCCTTCCCATTGGCTTTGGTAGCGCAGTGTGGAGTTCTCGGTGGTCCATGTTTACTACTCTAAAGGTGAGGAGGTTGTTGCCTGCCGCTAGGAGGACACCATCAACCACTATCTGTGGTGTTGCACCAGGGGGACGTTGTTGATGAGTGCTTGAGAGATGCTTGAATCTAAAGCACTCTACTACAAGGGTTTTCACTGGATTTGCTCCAGGACTAGGTTTAACTATTGTTACCTTCCTTCCTAGATACATTATTGTTGACAAGATCTTGTTGATTATGGAATTGGGCATTAAATTTTTTTTTGTTTCCTTATCTGTCGCCCAAATTCCCAACATGATCCGCCTCAATGTGTTCTATACATTCATGAATTAATGGATTGTTAATGAGGTGGGTTTCATCATGGTTGCCATGGTTGAGAGTGGTAGGAGCTTAAACCACAATTCCAAAATTGGTCAGAATGCACTACACCCACTGTAAATCACAACATTGTCAATCACAACATGCATGAGACATAGTCATACATTTGTCTTCTATACTTGAGTTAGCAACCATAAATTGTTCTTTCTTCACTAGGCCACAAGATAGTTGCCTAAATGATGCAGAATCCAAAATACCTACCAAATCCACATTGCATTCCCAAAAATAGTATTTGTCTTCTACTTAGGATGTCTATAGAATAGTCCTCTTCTTGGAGTGCTCTCGAGGTAGTGTAGGAGTTTTTGAATGTTGCACCAATGATCTTGAAGTGGTGAAATCATACACTAACTGACTACTCTGACCAAAATGTTGGTGTATGGTAGAGTGATCATCTAAATCTATTTCCAACTACCCAAAGATACATTTTTAGATCCCCTCTTATGGAGCCTTTGTGTGATAGTCCATAAGAGTAAAGACTGGTTTGGCATTTGTCAACCTAGTTTCATGAAGTAAGTTCAAGACATAATTCCTTCCAAACAAATTGATAAATATTGTTGTGTGAAGGATGTCTACATCGAGAAATTATTGCTAATTTCCCAAATCCTTCATATTAAAGTGAGCTTGTAAAGATTGCTTCAGGATGAACACATTCCTTGTGTCATTCCCAATGATCATGATGTCAACATATATAGTAACGAGAATGTCCTTTTGAGAATTGAGAAGAAAATAGTGAGTGGATTGTTAAAGATCTTTGAGAACCATATTTGTTAAGGTGATTGCCTAGCCACACTTAAATGCCCTCCTAGGCGGCAAGGCACCCCAGGGGGTGTGCTTTGTCCTTCTCGTCACCTAATTTTCCACCTTAAGTTGTTTCAATGTATTTTTTTGCATAGTAATGATTTTTAATGGTCTACTTTTATGTCCTAGTGTTCAAAATGTACATTGTGATTGATATGTTGCAACTATAAATTTTTATTATAATTATTTCTATTAATAAAAAATTTCTATACTTTCATATGTTACTTTGTTGCCTTAAATTCAGTTTCTATTTAGTGGTTGTATTATGTAATATAGTCAATGCTTAGCAATTCATTAATATATATCTATGTACTATACTTAGCAACCAGTTAATCTTTATTTGTGTACTAAATCTCAATCTCTTATATTATTTGGAATTGTTTTCTTCTTTTTTGGAAACTTTGAATAGACTGTTTAGAAAGTGTAATTTTTCATGCTTTCTTATCAAAATATATATATGTATGTTATTGACTTAACCATAAGTTTATGTACTTACACATATAGTTGTGAAATAAAAGTATAAGGTTTCTGAACATCATTAATTATATGTATACCTATAGGTTAAATTTACTAATATTTTAGCTTTTTTAAAGCTTCCTAAGTGAAGCATAGTCATGACTAGTCCCTAGGCTCTCTGCTCAAATGTTGTGTCCCCTAGCCGCCTTGACAAGTATGTTGAAAACCCAACTTTTCATGGATCATGCTTATTTTTTTGAAACAAGTCCTTGGAGATTTCTTAAGGGTGTACAATGGGTGTCGAAGATGGCCGATCTTGTGAGAAGTCTATCTCATAACAATAAATCCAGGAGGTTGTTGCATGTATACTTCCTACAAGAGATCATTGTGCAAAAAATAATACTTGATAACCAGTTGAAATATCGTCCAGTCAATATGGGCTACCAAGGAGATTAGGATGAAGACAGAAGAAATAATTGTCACATGAGAGAAGCTTCCAAAATCATTTATGCTAAAGTTTGGAGTAAAGTCTTTAACAATCGGTCATTGCTTCAATCCCTTGAATGTTCCACCGAAATGATCTTTGATCAAGAATACCCATCGATAGCAAAGAACATTCTACAGGTTGGATATCATCTAGGTCTCATGTTTCATTGTTGTTTGGAGCTTGCATCTCATCCATTATAGTAGTTTTCCATCCAAGATGTAGGAGAGCATTTGATAGATTTTTGCAAATAGAGGTGGTATCCAAAGTTGTGACAACAACAAAAGTTGAGGAAGAGAGCAAGCTAGGAAACATGTGTCATAGATGGGATGATTGATGGTGTAAGAACATATACCTTTTTGAAGCACCACTAGTAAGTCATTGGACTGGAAGATACGATGATGGAAGATTTGCTGCTTGGGAGTCAACTTTCATGCATCAGTGATAAACCTAAGTGAAGAGCTGAGGTGGTGTAGAAGGTTGTTACAACCCCAACTTTTGGGTTCTTTTGGTGAGAAATGTGATTTCTCATATTATAGATATTAGAACAAATAAAGATATAATTTGTTTTGAATATATGGATTTCGTTTACAATAGCCTTGATGATTTTTTTGTGGGATTTATTGGCTATTTGGCCCAATAACAAGGAAAAGACAAAAGAAACTCCATTATTTGAGTAAATAAGAAAATGAAGAAAAGAAATATGTAAAAACCTCTAGAAGGCAAAAGAAATTAATCCAAAGGTGGATTTCGTGCCTCTTGGGTTCCTTGGGTCCCAAGGAGTCCAAAGTTGCAAAAAGAAAGCAATAAGAAAAGAAAATATCAATTAAATATTTCTTTATTAAGAAAGAAATTGAAAACAATGATAAAATGTGGAAAATAAGTGAAAAGAGGTATAATTGAGTTATCCTTGGTGGATTTTCATATCCAAAGGATACCTAATGTTAAAAGGGATGCCAATAAGGAAAAAAAAAGAGAAATCCTCAAAAAGAGATATTTTAATAAGAAATAAACAATATAATGTGAAATAATGAATATAGTTGCATCTAGAAGGATAATAAGTATCCTTATAAAGGAATTTCAAAATCTTAGAGTTTCTTGGGGTCCAAGGAGCCCCAATGGAGAAGAAAGAAAGAGAAAGTACCAATAATGCAAATAAGTGGATAATGTGATACATTATTAGTGAATGTTGTGGCATTGTTAAAGAAGTGGCATTTTCCTACTAAAAGAAAATATAAATTTCATGCCAATAAATTAAAAGGCAAGTAAAAAGAAGATAAAAGAAGTAATTTTAGAAATCCTAATATTTAATGAAAAGGAATATCAAAGAGATAATGAAGAGAGAGGAGGTTACTTTTTATCTAAGGAAAATATGTTTCCTTTTGGGGAAAGGACTTGTGTCCTCGTGGATGCACATCTTGGGGTGTGAATGCCCTCGTCTATATAAAGGGTAGAGCCTTTAGCCGAGTTTAGGATAATCCCAC
Source organism: Alisma plantago-aquatica (assembly GCA_963693085.1). Lineage (NCBI taxonomy): Eukaryota > Viridiplantae > Streptophyta > Magnoliopsida > Alismatales > Alismataceae > Alisma > Alisma plantago-aquatica. The sequence continues at coordinate 375,825,971 of OY856409.1, read as the reverse complement.
ACATCCTTTCCTCTTCTCCTTCTTCCTTCCATACAAACCCTAGAAAAGAGACTAGTTTGAATCCTAAAGCAATGCATGGCTATGGAGGAGTTACGGCGGAAGCATGCTGCTCTCAAGACATTAAGGGGAAGCTCGATGGAGGTTCCTCCACCCTAGACTGAACGCAGCAGCAGCAGCACGACAACTTTGGTGGCCGCACAATGCAGGCATGTCCAGCCTGAACTAGCCACCGTGTCCATGGGCAGAGGGCATCCATAGGAGCGCAGAGGCCTGACGGAGGTAAGGGATGTAGTCGATGTGGCTTTCAGGTCCAGAACTAGGAGCATGAGTCATGCCTAGGGTTGTGCTCGTTGGCAACAGTAGCATTGAGAAGTTGAAGACAACCTATTGGCCGTTGGATGAATATACCCTCTGGGGTATGAAGCGTCGACCAACTTAAAGGAGGGAAGAACGGCCTTTTCGAAATGTTCCCAAACAAGTCAAGCAACGTTGCTTGGAAACAACGACGTGGCAGCTTCCGATTGGCCAAAGTAAGTTTAAATTGCAAAATTCATATCTAATTAACGGTAGCTCGGATGGATGCACATTATATACGAATTTTGATCAGGAGAACTCAAGGAATGCAATAAAAATATATTTAAAGGCTAATTCCTCTTGTAATTCGAAAAGTAGTGTAACTTATCAACTTTAATGAATTAACGATTAAGAAACCCTATTTTGAGGCGATTAATGAATTAGTAGGGTTTTATTGATGATTAAAGCTGATATTAATATGTTAATTGCAAAAAGGTACATTTAGAACAAAAAGGATGAACTTTTCACAGTTCATGTGCATAAATATGCTTTAATGGGCCTTGAAACCCTAATATTAGTAAATGTGACTCTTAATGTCTTTAATTATTCAAAATTGTGAATAGAGCTAAGATATGATGATTCTGAGCTATTTTGAGTATAAAGGTTCCTGATTGTTGATAAATACCCTTAATGTAGTAATTAGGGTTTTCTAATTGATAAAGGTAGAATTAATGACAAATAGAGTTCATGTGTGATTTAAACCCTAATGAACTATGAATTGATGATAAATGAGCATAATGATCTTATCATGGATTAAAAGGATAAAAATGGTAGCTTTAATGTAAAAGAGGCTTAATGGACTTAATTGATGGTTAATTATGCTTTTTGTGATATCAGGGTTATATGTTGTTAAAAGATAACCTTAGTATATTTCATAATGAATAGATGAGATAATTAGGGTTTGTGAGTAATTGTATAAATTAGGGTTTAAAATAGTAAGAGATGAAGGGAAACCCTACCTGCAATGAAAACCCTAAAAGTGGACTAGAAACCCTAGGAAGCGAGCTAGGTTTAGTGGATCTTAATGGCATGATTAATAATAGGAAATTGTATGCATATTTCAAGATCTCATTATGTGCTTGCTTGCTTATTTGGATTTCTTGATTGGATTATTCTATCTCAAAACAGCCTGACAGGTATGTGGTTATACTTATGATTATTCTGAATTAGTTTTTCGAGGATTTTATCGATGTTTCCATCGTGGCTTGAATTAAACTGTTGGATGAATTTAATTCATGCAAACTATAATGCGGATATGACTATCACCTAAGATATGTGCCTACTAAATCAGATCCTAGTCCCCTCTGTTGCTTGATAGACTGACCTAGTACATGGCTACCTATGGGGTAGGTCCATCGGGTCATTGAATGACTTAGTACATGGCTACCAATGGGGTAGGACCATCAAGTCACCATGAGTCAGGGATTGGACTACCTTTGGGTACGGCCATGTGACTCCATAACCTTAAGTATTGGCTACCTGTAAGGTAAGACCATGGGGGTAAGGATCTACCATATGAGAGAGGCAGTATCCATGTCCACTACAGAGACATCATAGAGATAGGGGATATGTAAGGATTGAGTAGTATTGCTTAAAATGTAATCTTGGATGTTAAATGATAATTGGATGAGTACATTGTTATCATAGTTGCACGATTATTGTTTCCCCCACATACCAGCTTTATACTGATCGACGTTTTGTTTGTCGGCATTTTAGGTAAAAGTGAAAAGAACAAGCAGTAAAGTGGCATATGTGGAATTAAATATGAATTAAAGTTCAACGGAGGATTAGTTAGAATAGACTCCATGTGGATAGAAGTAGATATCCAAGTTTTTGAAAAAGGTATGAAAAGTTTAATTTTATTACAACCTTTCAGTTTAGTTTGGTAGAATTTGATAATTATTATTGATTAGTTGTTGAACCTTTGATCTGGAAATTGGGATAACGGCTCTGACCTCTTGGTCTCCCTTAATTGGGGGTTACTGGGAGGCGGGGTCATTACATTTGGTATCAGAGCATAGGTTCCTCATTTAATCTTTAATAATTATTAGATTTTAAAAATTTTGGAGAACCCAAGGGAGTTATTAGAGGAATTTCTGAAAGACAAAGGTGTCTAGAAAAGGATCACGTTTGGGGGCTGGCAAGATTTTCCTCTGCGCCACTAGTCAAAATATGAGGACTCCCAGATTAGTGTGACTGCCTGGCCAATGTCTCAAGACTTGACTCGAAATAAGATACCTTTAGGACTCTCTCATCTTGTTCATCCCTTCTCAACTCAAATGATGTTAAGGATTATAAGGATTAGGGTTTTCTCTCTTGTCCTCACCCTCTTGAGGTATGGGTAAGGTTGATAAGGTTTACGGAATCCTCCACCAAATTAATAAAAAGCATGTAAATAAGATGTCATGGACATAAGCTTAATAGATTAAGCGTAAAAGAATAGATACATGCTTAGGTCGTATGACATAAGTTGTCATGCCCTCAGGAGATACCTGAGGCTAGACCTTCTTGTGAGGAGGATAAGTTAAGAGAGTTAGTCTTGGAGGAAGAGATCTCCATTATAAGTAGAGACCTAACCCATCCTCTGAGGACGAAGCTAACCCTAACCCTAAGTGGTGAGATGACATGATGAGTTAGATGTCATGGTAGACTAGGTAAGTGGACATGCTTTTGGATGACCATGCCGTTATGAGCCATGTGAGGTTGGATGACCTAGTGCCTTTGGTGACACAACCTTGGGAAGGGTCGTGCATGTTAGAGTGAAGGATAGATCCTTCTTTGATGAGGTTAGAGAAGAACCTATGGAAACCCCATGATATTATATGAGCATGGCATAGTAGACACCCATAGTATGTCAGTAGTCTAAAACCCTGGCCAAGGGAGTATGAGGGATATCTTATGATATAAGCATAAAGATAATCCTGAGCGAACATAAGTTTGAACATAGGCTTCACCATGTAGAGGAATGCTTGTGAGCTTGATCCATCTTCATGAAGAGAGGACCTCTAGTAGTTAGGTTGTTTGTAGGGTTAGCTCTAGAGAGAGAGAGTAGGACCCCAAGCAAGAAGGTTGGAAGCCTAGACTCTGAGATATGAGGAACAATGGGGAGTTGAGGATGATGCAACCTAAGTGGATGATAGTGGTTATCCCTGGAGGCTGATGATATCTTGGTTGCCTTTAGAGGAACCAAACCCTAAAGAGAGGATGAGGTTTCTGGTACCTATGTGCTTATGGTATAGGTGTTTACCTTTTGAGATAGGAAGAAGAGTTCCTTAGACCCTGAGGTGGTTTAATAACAGGTTGTGAGGTCTTATACTTTATTATGACAGGAAGTGCATGTCATACCTCGTACATGTTTGGTTTGTGGTTAAGAGGTTGAGAAGACAATTGGACATCAGAGAAGTGAACCTAGGGTTCCTAGGTCTAAGAGGGGAAGTGGTGTACCTAATGCTCATGACAAGGTTTGAGTTTCTATAGATTCGAGCATGGTAATCATCATGTCTAAAGGAAAGGGAAACCCCTTAAGTTTAAGGTATGTTTGATGAACCCCTCACAGCTAAGTGGATGACATGGGAAGGTATGATCTTGATCCAATGTTGAGGATGAGAACAAGTATGACCTAGCATGGTTTAGTAGGTGGTATGCTTGTGCCTTAGTAGCTGTTGGGTTAAGCATGCTCATATAAACCCTAAGGATGTTTGTGACCTTTGTTATCAAGAGTTGTAGTTTCCTCCCATCTTGGGAGAGGGACCCTTTTGTAGAGTGTATACCAGTGTCTGTGGTTATGAGGTAACCAAAAGAGCTCTCATAGGATCTTGAGAAGCTAAGTGAAAAGTACATGGTATGAGAATGAACTTGTAGACCCATAGATAACCATCTCTAAGTGCTTGTGGATGAGTTACCATGGAGGTAACCGGTATGGGGTCTGACCAAGATAGGAAGGTTGCCATGACCCCTCTGAAAGGATGAAAGTCAGCCCATGAATACAGAGAGAGAGATGATGAAGGCTTGGGTAAGGTTCTAAGTTGAACATGTACTATGTTAGAATCCTAAGTCTATCCTAGGGTCAGGTAGGGATAAGACTGATGGAAGTAGGAGTTTCCTAATTCCCTAGTTGCACATGACCATAGGGTCGGGAGGTAACAACTGTCATTGCCTGAGGGCCATGGGTTAGGAGATTGATCACCTTCATGAACTCATGGGACCCAAAGGGCGGATGAGTAGGGCACTCTCTGGATGCATAAGGGAAGAGGGATGACCCCAAAAGTATCGACACCCTATAGACTTAGAGGAGATGACCAAGGATTGTGTGTGGACCCAAGTAGGTTCAAGACCAGTTTTCCATAAAAGTAACTTTGATATCAAGATGATTGTGATATAGAGGCATAAGTTGCCCATTTCAACTTAGATTTAAAGGTGTACTGGCAAGGTGGGATGTACCATCTCTACTCTTGGAACAGGAAGAACTTTGTATTTGGACTGCAGCCAATGCTTATTTCCTCTTGTTATGGGAGTGAGAGATAGGACAATACGCATGTCATACACCAAGGATAAAAGGTAATGTGAGTTGGAACGTTGCCATGAGGTATGAGGACAGAGATGATAACATACCTGGTGGAGTGAACGATACATGGATGGTTTGCAAATGTTAAGAGAAACAAGATAGTCATCCTATGAGGATGTTTTTATCATGAGCTATGGGTTATACAAGTTTGAGTTCGAAAAACCAAGAGGATGACTTCAGAGTATTCTTGATGGAGATAGACTTAGAGTTTGAGATGAGATGATAAGCGAATACATGGAGGTGTATGTCTTCAATGTTACCTTATACCTAAGGATGTGAAGTGGTAATGGATGCTCTGGTTGAGATATAGTTGCCTAGTTTGGCTAGAGACTAGAAGATAGGTTTGGAAAACCCTCAGATGCAACGATACCGGTTAATCAAGTTAGGAGTTGTTTGGCCAGACTAGGCTTTGATGCAATGAAAGGATGGTGGAAGAACCTTAGATACACTTCTTTGGATAGGAAGGTAATAAAACCATGATGAGAGTGGTTTAGGGTTTCTAAGGAATCGATCTTGAGGAATCATGACATACAAGAAATCATGATTTTAAGATCACCATACACCATGATACTAGAAAGATAGTAAGTGATAGTAGAACTTTGGATGCTTGATATGAAGTTGCATGTGGCATGTGGCCATACAAGCCAGGGGTGAAGGACGAACACCAGTAACCCAGTGCTTTGACATAGAGGATAAAGAGTCCCCGAGAGGGAATGGGAGTTCGCCACTATGGCTGTTGTGGTAAGTCTTCCCTTGACTAAGGAAGGTCAAGATACAATGTGGGTTATGGTAGATCTCCTTACCTAGATGACAAGAGAAAGAAAGAGTACTGTCAAGGGACAAATCGGGTTGAACTACTTATAAGAGAGAGAGAGAGATGGTTCAACTACACCATGATGCGAGTTCAAAAGCTAAAGGTTCACTTCCATGAGGTGGAAGTAGATACATGAAGAACTCGATGTTAGTACAGTTTATCACCCCTAACTAATGGTTAGTACGATTCAGACTAGAGGGTCTAATGAGAGCATGTGAGCTCATTCAAGGTGATACATAGAGACAGTTTTTGTCCTTTGTAAGATGTGATGATAACCACCATAGCTAGTATTGGGATGTAAAGAATCTCTGCAAAGGAGGTTGTGTCAGTCACCACTTCATTAAGATGATGTTGGTGAAGGGATCTCACGAAGGTCAAGAAAGGACCACAATGTGTGTAGATGAAGTCGCTTTGATCATGCAATGGCTGAAAAGAGCCCAGGGATGACATGAGTCATAAGCTAATGCAAAGTAGACTGACATGCAGTTCACTGTGGGGGAATATGTGACATGAAATCTGACCCCTCTAAGTTATAACTAAGAGAGCTGAGCCCCCGACGCATGGGTTCTTTTGACATGGTTTGGTGGAGAAGGTTAATTTTTGCCCTTACCCCTCAGGATAATGTGATGTGTGATGAGTTCCCTATGTCCAATTTAGAGCACTATGTGAGGTACCCATGCCATGTGCGGAGCAATGAACCTAGTGAGCCCCAAGGGAGGCTGAAATGGCCTAAGTCACCTTGAGGTTTATAGATGCCACAGTGAAAGAACTCAGAGAAAAGAATATGTGATGATAAAGGTTCTTTGGAAGCACCATGGATAGGGCAAAGCCACATAGGGGCCAATGATGGACATGGAAAAATCTTATCCTAAATTGTTTGTTTGCTTGATGGAATTTTGAGGACAAAATTCCCATAAGAGGGGAAGGATGCTACAACCCCAACTTTTGGGTTCTTTTGGTGAGAGATGTGATTTCTCATATTATAGATATTAGAAAAATTAAGATATAATTTGTTTTGAATAAATGGATTTCGTTTACAATAGCCTTGATGATTGTTTTGTGGGCTTTATTGGCTATTGAGCCCAATAACAAGGAAAAGACAAAAGAAACTCCATTATTTGAGTAAATAAGAAAACGAAGAAAAGAAATATGTAGAAACCTCTAGAAGGCAAAAGAAATCAATCCAAAGGTGGATTTCGTGCCTCTTGGGTTCCTTGGGTCCCAAGGAGTCCAAAGTTGCAAAAAGAAAGCAATAAGAAAAGAAAAGATCAATTAAATATTTCTTTATTAAGAAAGAAATTGAAAATAATGATAAAATGTGGAAAATAAGTGAAAAGATGTATAACTGAGTTATCCTTGGTGGATTTTCGTATCCAAAGGATTCCTAATGTTAAAAGGGATGCCAATGAGGAAAGTAAAAAGAAAGAAAAATAGAAATCCTCAAAAAGAGATATTTTAATAAGAAATAAACAAGATAATGTGAAATAATGAATATAGTTGCATCTAGAAGGATAATAACTATCCTTATAAAGGAATTTCGAAATCTTGGAGTTTCTTGTGGTCCAAGGAGCCCCAATGGAGAAGAGAGAAAGAGAAAGTACCAATAATGAAAATAAGAGGATAATGTGGTACATTATTAATGAATTTTGTGGCATTGTTAAAGAAGTGGTATTTTCCTACTAAAAGAAAATAGAAATTTTGTGCCAATAAATTAAAAGGCAAGTACAAAGAAGATTAAAAAAAAAAGTAATTTTCAAAATCCTAATATTTAAAGAAAAGGAATATCAAAGAGATAATGAAGAGAGAGGTGGTTTCTTTTTAGCTAAGGACAATATGTTTCCTTTTGGGAAAAGGACTTGAGTCCGCATGGTTGCACATCTTGGGGTGTGAATGCCCTCCCCTATATAAGGGGTAGAGCCTTTAGCCGAGTTAAGGAGAATCCCATGCATCCTTTCCTATTCTCCTTCTTCCTTCCGTACAAACCCTAGCAAAGAGACTAGTTCGAATCCTAAAGCAATGCATGGTCGTGGAGGAGTTACGACAGAAGCGTGTTTCTCTCACGACATTAAGGGGAAGCTCGATGGAGGTTCCTCCACCCTAGCTTGAACGCAGTAGCAGCAGCATGGCTACTTTGGTGACCGCACAGTGCAGGCCTGCCCAGCCTGAACCAGCCGTCGTGGCCACGAGCTGAGGGCACCCAGAGGAGCGTGGAGGCCTGACAGAGGTAAGGGATGGATTCGACGTGGCTTTCAGGTCCAGAACTGGGAGCACGAGTCGTGCCAAGGGCTGCGCTCAACAGCAGCAGTAGCATTGAGAGGTTGAAGACAACTTGTTTGACGTAGAACGAATACAGGGTATGAAGCGTCAACCAACTTAAAGGAGGGAAGAATGGTCTTTTCAAAATGTTCCCAAACAAGTCAAGCAACGTTGCATGGAAACAGCGATGTGGCAGCTTCCGATTGGCCAAAGTAAGTTTAAATTGCAAAATTTATATCTAATTAAAGGTAGCTCGGATGGATGTGCATTATATATAAATTTTGATCAAGAGAACTCAATAAATGCAATAAAAATATATTTGAAGGCTAATTCCTCTTGTAATTCGAAAAGTAGTGTAACTTATCAACTTTAATGAATTAACGATTAAGAAACCCTATTTTGAGGTGATTAATGAATTATTAGGGTTTTATTGATGATTAAACTTGATATTAACCTATTAATTGCAAAAAGGTACATTAAGAATAAAAAGGATGAACTTTGCATAGTTCATGTGCATAAATATGTTTAATGGGCCTTGAAACCCTAATATTAGTAAATGTGACTCTTAATGGCTTTAATTATTCAAAATCATGAATAGAGCTAAGATATGATGCTTCTGAGCTATTTTGAGTATAATGGTTCCTAATTGTGGATAAATACCCTTAATGTAGTAATTAGGGTTTTCTAATGGATAAAGGTAGAATTAATGACAAATAGAGTTCATGTGTGATTTAAACCCTAATGAACTATGAATTGATGATAAATGAGCATAATGATCTTGTCATGGATTCAAAGGATAAAAATGGTAGCTTTAATGTAAAAGAGGCTTAATGGACTTAATTGATGGTTAATTATGCTTTTTTTGATATCATGGTTATATGTTGTTAAAAGATAACCTTAGTATCTTTCATAATGAATAGATGAGATAATTAGGGTTTGTGAGTAATTGTATAAATTAGGGTTTAAAATAGTAAGAGATGAAGGGAAACCCTAATTGCAATGAAAACCCTAAAAGTGGACTAGAAACCCTAGGAAGCGAGCTAGGTTTAGTAGATCTTGATGGCATGATTAATAATAGGAAATTGTATGCATATTTCTGGATCTCATAATGTGATTGCTTGCTTATTTAGATTTCTTGATTGGATTATTCTATCTCAAATCAGCCTAACAGGTATGTGGTTACGCTTATGATTATTCTAAATTAGTTTTCTGAGGATTGTATCGATGTTTCCATCGTGTCTTGAATTAAACTGTTGGATGAATTTAATTCATGCAAACTATAATGTGGATATGACTATCACCTAAGATATGTGCCTACTAACTCAGATCCTAGTCCCCTCTATATCTTGATAGTTTGACCTAGTACATGGCTACCTATGGGGTAGGTCCATCAGGTCATTGAATGACTTAGTACATGGCTACCAATGGGGTAGGACCATCAAGTCACCATGAGTCAGGGATTGGACTACCTTTGGGCAGGGCCATGTGACTCCATAACCCTAATTATTGGCTACATGTAATGTAGGACCATGGGGGTAAGGAGCTATCATATGAGAGAGGTAGTATCCATGTCCACTACAGGGACAACACAAAGATAGGGGATAGGTAAGGATTGAGTAGTATTTCTTAAAACGTAATATTGGATGTTAAATGATAATTGGCTGAGTACATTGTTATCATAGTTGCACGATTATTGTTTCCCCCACATACTAGCTTTATGCTGACCGACATTTTATTTGTCAACGTTTTAGGTACAAGTGAAAAGAATAAACAGTAAAGTGGCATATGTGGAATTAAATATGAATTAAAGTTCAAAGGAGGATTAGTTAGAATAGACTCCATGTTGATAGAAGTAGATATCCAAGTTTTTGAAAAAGGTATGAAAAGTTTAATTTTATTCCAGCCTTTCAGTTTAGTTTGGTAGAATTTGATAATTATTATTGATTATTTGTTGAACCTTTGATCAAAAAATTGGGATAATGGCTCTAACCTCTTGGTCTCCCTTAATTGGCGGTTACTGACAAGCGGGGTCGTTACAAAGGTACTGGTGAGTTGGAGGATAGGGATCAAGAAGTAAAATTGTTTCATAGGTATTTACTGGAAAGATGGCAAGAAAGGCAAGGATAACTCATCCCAGTTAAAAGTGACATTGGTCAAACATAAATGTCATTAGATGTGGGATCAAGGCACTTCTATCCCTTTTTAGGGTAAGGGTATCCTAGAAAACTATTTTAGTCGCTTGGGGGGTCCTCCTTAGGGTTATAATTATGAACAAAGATGATACAACCAAAAAAACAAGTAAAGGAAAGAATTGTTTCTACAAAAAAAAGATTTGAGAATGGAGTGTGCTTTCTGAGAATTGAGTACAATTGATGATTGATCAAGAAACATGTGGTGAGGGCATTGTATGACTAAAGGTTCTTGGGAAGATTAGCATGAAGATAAGTGAGAGTAGCAAGAAGATGATGGTTTTTATGCTCATGATTGCCATTTGTTGAGCAGAATAAGCATAATAAGCATTGATGAATCAATATCATATGATTAAAAAAAGTTGAAACATCATGTTGAGGTGTATTCAAGGGCATTGTCAGCTCATAGAAATTTAATTTAAGTAGAGAATTGAACTGAGATTATGTTATGAAACACATGAATAAGGTGGAGAACCTCATCACGAGTTAGAATAACCAAGTCATACATGAAAAACCATCCAAAAAAGTAAGAAAGAATTTGAAATCGTTATAACTCATTGAATGGGCCACAAACATCATGTGTTGAGAAAAACATTATAACATAGTTTTATAGTATCAGACAATGTAGATGGTGTTATCCTATCCCAAATGACATGCATCACATAATATAGAAGAAAAAGAAATACCACTATATAAAATATTGAGTTTGTCTAGTGACAGATGTTTGAAGAAAAGATGTAGTCTGAGTGGTGTGCTTGTGATAAGGACATTGGGTGGAGACTGCAAAGTGGTCGAGAAGTGGTAGAGATCACCTGAGTGCACTCCCAACTCAATCATCATCAAATTCTATCAGTCTTTTCAGACAAAACCAGAGGGCCCTTAATAAACACTGGAGGGAATCAACTAATTTTTTCATAGACAAGATTATAGGAAAAATTAAGAATAAAGTGAATAAAAGATATTTAAATGGTAGAAGAAATATGATGACTCATTTTACCAACCCATCTAAAAATGGCATACAGAATAAAAGAGTATGAGGAAGTCGAAAGGTGTGGCACACCCATCATGTGATGAGTTGCATCTAAATCAACAATTCAATTGGAGTGGGAAACAAGCATTGAAGTTCTCAAATTGGCTCTATTGGTCGCTGCTAGATGAACCAATGGTAATAGATTTTCTATGTCACCAGTTTGCCAATTATAGGATGAATAAGTTGATTGAATATGGAGAGAGTCTCCATATTGTTGTGATGCTTGAAGCAAATTCTCATATTCCTCATTTGTCGATGAAACATGGGAGGAATGTCCAGACATAGGAGTCACATGCAATGTAGATGGGCCTTAGTCAATTGAAGTAGTGGGAGGTTGGACAACATGCATAATATCCCAGCCACGTGTTTAGAACATAAAACATCTTTAGTGTATCCCACCTTGCCACAATAGGTGTATTTTTGACATGGGCCACATCCTCGATAACGACCTATAGAAACAACAATGATCATTGCTCAAGCATCAAGGTGTTGATATGGGAGATATATGCTACAATCATCTCAGATTGGGACATGCATGCATATACATGATCCATCGATGGGAGAGAAGCACCAATGAGGAATTGACCAACCATAGCATACCCAAAAGTAAGGCCATTGCATCCAATAATGAGAGTGTCTCTCCCCTCAGTGACTTCAGCAAAGGTAATTGGTGAGAAGAAAGTTGATTGATTGACAAGAGCTTTCATAGAGTCATAGTACTTGGATAGAAAACTATTGACCTTCTTCTCAAAGATTATCTTATTCATACTGTCATAGAAGGGAAGACAATTGCCTCTTTTATGTAGAATTTCTTCATCTTGTTGCACATGGTCTTTGCATTGTGAGGCCACATGTACTTGATGATGACATTAGGTTCCATACACCCCATAGCTAGAAAAGAACTTGATTGTTTCCAATGACTCAGACATCATCATGTTTTGATGCTTCATCATTTTCTTGTACTTTAGTTTGTTGTGTGACTTTTGGAAGGTTTGGACTACATTCATCCAAAGCAAGAAATTGTCTCCATTCAACTTAATAACAAAGGTTTTGTTGTGTTGTCAAAGAAAAAGCTTTATGCAGAGACATGAGGTGTGTCATTATAGATGATAGTAGGGGGTTTGTTATCAGCCATAGTAATAGAGAAGAGTAGTGGATCAAAGGCAAGTTATAAAATAGCAAAATAAGGTGCACTGCCAGTTTTAGATGCATGGTGACAAAATAAAAGTAAAAAGAGAGCATTACCGCATGGTAAGGCATGATGGGAGGGGGGAAAATTGTAGGAATGATGTGTCTAATATGTAAACATGTAAGTACCTAATTTAGCACATAGAGCGCTCAGTCGTGTGGTGTAAGGGAGAATCACATAGAGATAAAAGAACAAAGTTAGTGCTTTCACACCTTGTTCTTCTTTAGATGCTTTATAAGACTAGCATCGAGGGTCTTTTGTTCTTTTTTTTTTTGCTTAATCAAAAATGTGTAAGAAATAAGAGAAGAATGGTGACATAGGAATACCTCAAATCATCCTCTAGGTAGGAGATATGGCACAGGAGAAAGCTCCCCCTCCCAACAATACAATAACTAATGACTGCTTTCGTCTTGAGGCGGGTGGTGGTGCATAGGGTTGTTATTGTTGTACCAGTTGGAGTTGTGGTCCCCTTTCTATGTTAGAGGATGACCTATTGGTATTGAGGAGGTTGCTATAGTGTCACGGGTATGGTAAGCCTCAATAGTATCATGATGGCTAGATCTTAAGAGATGCACTACTGTGATGCCATCTAAAAGATAAAGTAATTAATTCTTATTAGTGTATGATGGGGTATTAGATCTCTTATATATAGGAGCCTATGGATATATGGGACTAAGAGAGAAATATTTATCCCCCCTCTCTCACGCCCGTGGTGGAGGCCAAATGCCCGAGAGGGTGGTATATCAAGGCGGCAACTGGGATTTGAACACGGGTCCCTTTGTTAGGGGACACCATGCTTGACCACTTGAGCCACTCCTTGTTGGCAAGCCTAGGGATATATGAGTACAATTATGTGGATAAATAGATCCTCACTTAAGTATTACCAAACATCTAGTGAGTCTGATCCCATTTAACCAATACCTACTTATACTAATAGTACCATGTCTCTCAAATCTCTAGCATCATTACAATATCCATTTAGTTTCCTACAAGAAAGTTATATCTATTTTTTATATCATTATATACACTGTCTACAAAGACTTTCCTGCCAAAAACTAGTATTACAAGATCCCACAATATTCATTTTTCCTTGACCTTGCCAATTTATTCGCCTCCATTGAAAATGTTGCCTTTGCAAATTTTTAATTACATGTGGGAAACAATATAATGAGACTAGCTTCTTTACCCACACATGTTCAAGGCATGGAAAACCCTTTCTTGTTTAATTATCCATGTCATGAAAAGTTGGAAAAGTTTTATGGTTTACTATCAGCATACCACCCTACTTTACATGAGTCTGAGATCGGCTACATTTGCACAACATATATCAAACATAGCAAAGTCAATGTTATGTAAGTTAAACCAAATATTTTGTAAGATTTGAAATATGATTGAGAACATTAAATATATATTTTCATTTTAAACAAACTCATACTTAAATTTTAAAAACAATAATTTACAAAAATCTACAAGGCATTGAATTTTGATTTGATGACACATATAATTATTATACACTTATATAGTATTGCATAATTGCATTGGATGCCCTAATTGTATTTATTCAATTGGTTATTTTGTTGTAGTTTTGTGTTAAATAATACATGATTTTTTGTTTTGTATTTTCTCGGTGTTGACTTTTGAGAAGAATGTTCTCTAATTCAAGTGATAGTGAGGTTGTTGGGCATCAAAACACACCATAGGAAACTTATTTCACATGGGATCATTGTTCAATTTTATCTAGGAAAAAGGAAGGTATTTTGTCACTAATATGAGAAAGTAACTGAAAGCGACATCATTGGATTCAAGTGTCAAATCACAAGTGATGGCAAGAAAGTTGCAATGTGCCAGAAGTACCCCCAACATGTTATGCATAATTTTAAAAAGTTGGTAGGTGCCAAGTAAGTCAAGAAAAAGAAACTAAAGGAGCTTAAATAGGCTTACACAAATACACTCTTAGATGTAGGGTTGTCAATATGTTGAGTCTGGGTTGGGTGAAGTTTGGAAAGACTAAGCTAATATCTGAAAGTCAAACCTACTATCAAACTATAATAGAATTTTGATCAGTCTAACCAACATGGAACTGACTTTTATTGTTAAGTTTAGAATATGAAACTAACCTGGAGACTTTGGTTATTCTATTCAACCTAGAACTAACCCATATTGATAAAATTAGAATGTTTAAGCTAGATCCATAAAAACTTTAATCTGCCACACCACGGTGTTTTGTTGGTCTGACCAATATTCAACCTAGAATTGTATTTTTCCAAACCTAGAACCAACACATATGGCCAGATTATAAAAGTTGAAACCTGAATCCAAATTTCAATTTGGTTGCCTGAATATGGAACTAGTTTTTCCGAATGGGATGGGGTCAGGTTCACATATTCGTACATATCATTGAAAGTCCTATTTCAGTGTAAGTCCCAGAAGTTCTTTGACTGAGTTTGGTGATGGTTTGGTACATCCTCAAAGGTGTGTCACAATATATCTAATTGTATAGGTGGTACATAGAATCTTGCAAAAGTTGGTTAGAAAGGGAGAAGGCAAGTCAAATCATGAGATATGGGCCGTCTGGTATAGGAGGTAGTAGAGCACATCTTCCTTTGTTGACCTAGAAGGAGAAGAATGTTGTCCTTTCTAGCATGAAAGAATGAAAGGCACCATTTATGTACTTTTTCTATCTATTAGCGCTAGATTGAACAATTTTTGACGAGCAAAGGTTAGAAAACCTAATGCTAAATTAAACAATCTAGAAGCAATATTCATTGAGGTTAAAGAAAAGGTTGGAAAAGTAGTAGGCAATGTTCATTGGTAATTCTTATTAGTGAAAACAAGAGTACATGCCTCCTATATGTAGGAGATTATATATATATACATATATATTCACTTGAAATATATATATATATATTCACTTGAAATATATATATATATATATATATATTCACTTGAAATATATATATATATATATATATATATTCACTTGAAATATAAGAGATATACAAGACAAATAATAAACATGTGGGCCAGGATTTCTTAGTGCAGCCCTAGAGCTGCTAGGTTTTCCTCTTTGGCGGTGGCTTGCTAGGGGAGGGGGTTTCTAGCCGTTGCAAAGAGGCAGCCCACTCCCCCTCGACATCTTATCGCTTGACGTCGGCAAGATTTCTTCTGAGGGAGGTGTGGCCATTTCTCTCCTCTAATTTACGGGCGTCGACGGCAAAAGCATTTTTTCTAGACTTTTGGGTCTGGATCTTGGGCGTCTCAGAGGATTTTCGACTCTTGGGATGCGTTCTGGTTGCTAAGATCGCTTGGTGGCCAGTGTGTGGTGCCTTTGGAGGCAACAGTATTCTTCTACCCTATTGTTGAGCCCGGGTACGACGAGTTTCCTACCCCCATTCTCCTTTACTTGTTTTTTTAGATTATGTTTTTTTGTCTTGTTTTGTCTTCTCGTCGTTAATAGTCATTTCTTTCTCTCCTCGTAGTAGGTTACTTTTTCTCAATTAATTTTGTTGCGTAGTTGTATGGCAGCAAGTGCAGAGGTGATATCTTTTCAAAATACTAGTTTGGTGCAGTTACTCTACCATAGATACATGCTCAAATTGAAGGTATCTTTCATGGAAAGTTGCATTAGCCAATGAAATAGAAGAGGGAATTATACATAATTGTTCTTATGAGATTCTGATATGAGTTTTTATGGTAGGATGGATCTGTTCTTGACCTTTGTGTGGTTTGTAAGTTTGTCTTCCTCTTCATATAGATGTTGTATAGCTACTCCGTAATAAAATTAGTCTGTTTATAAAAAAAAAACCTAAGGCCTAGTAATCACTTATACCGACACTCCCCCTCAAGCTAGCACAATGTGCAATCTATCACAGAACCGTTCTTACCACAATCCCAATCCTACTGCCTAGACAGTAGTAAGAGGATTGAAGCTTCCATCCCTAAGTGGCCCGATAGGATCTATCACACTGGCATATACAATAAGAAATAATAACTTGAAAAACTGGATATTTAAAGAACAACTAACCCAATATGGAGATATATCTGATCTATCTTTTTCATGTAGAGTGCAGAAGTGATCTTATTCAGTATTCCACTTGTATTGCCTAAAATCAAGAAAATCAAGACACAATCATTCAATTGCACGGTACACTATCAAAAACAAGCAAAGTGATTTATAAAAAAATAGTATACTTGGCAGGACTTATATTCAAAAGAATAACAAGCAATTTGCAAAACCAACATTTACTCGACAAGTTTTTCAAGCAATTCAACTTTTATTACGAGTTTCCATTATGTTGTA
This sequence comes from Alisma plantago-aquatica, assembly GCA_963693085.1. NCBI lineage: Eukaryota > Viridiplantae > Streptophyta > Magnoliopsida > Alismatales > Alismataceae > Alisma > Alisma plantago-aquatica. The sequence continues at coordinate 375,809,275 of OY856409.1, read as the reverse complement.
ATTCGAGAAGCATGCTTATATATTTTGTGTGAATCTATTACCCCAATGTGATGGGGAAGGTCACTAGGATCCTTCTCACCATAGGAACATAGGAAGCCAATGTACAAGTCCCACCTCTCAATGAGGGGGTTGCTTGCACCCAATATCAACATTATCAACATTATCAACATCATCATCATTATCAATATACGGGCAGTCATAATGGGCATGAAATTTATGTTTTCATGTTTTTCAAAATATAGTATAGAAAAATGGAAGACGAATCATAGGGAACAACAGCTCATCCAAGTAAATAGCCAAGTATACAGTCAAGAGATACATAAAAGTATCTTCAATACAATCAAGCATGAGTTATATAATAGCATACCTTTCACCAAGATTTCGAGTATAGATCACAAGTAATAGGTCAACCCTTTGAGTTAGATCCTAAAACACCATATTTGGATCAAGGGTCAAGATCAAGATATTTGGAGATATTGTTTCAGTATTCAAGATTAGGGTTACACTTTCCTATGTCAACCTCAGGGTGAGGTCATCCACTTATAATTCATACTATATCAATATGTCTAACATTATTCAAGTGTCAAGAATATTTCAAGTGTGGATAACCTACTTAGGTTTTCTAGGATCTTATGTGTAACCCTAATTTATGGTCATTATCCAAGTCATCATCAAATTTCTAATGCATCATCATGATACTTAGTATAATTGGAATTTTAAGATTAGATTGATGGGTCAAAAATATATCAAGGGTTTTGCAAGATTAAGATCAATCATCATAATATTAAGGTTAATCCCTAGTTCAATGTGAATGATTCACATTCTAGGGGGAATGAGTTACAAGATCAGATTTAAACTCATATTAATCAAGTTTGGCTTCAAGATGATCATTGGAGTCAAATATCAGGATTTTAAGGGATTAATCACTAAAATAGAGTCATTTGACAAATTAAATAAGCAAGAGATCAAGATTTAATTATATCAGTGAGCATAATTTGGAATCAAGTTTCAAAAGTATTTTTAATCGTTTCACTGGATTTTTTTTATCAAGATTGACTATTTATTCAAATTATTTGGAGCTAGGATGCATTTTCTACAATTAAAACAAGATCTGGGCATTAAGATGAATATTTGATAGAGAGAGATAAAATCACCTTATTTACCGAAAAAAGAGGGTCATTGGATGTCGATTTGGACGGTCTGGATCTGCTCGTGTGGACAAGGAGCTCCTTTGCTTGGTGGCCCGGTTCAATGGTTAACCCGACCGGTTCAACTCTCAATTGGACGGTCTAAGGAGCGGGTTGGTTGGTACTTGGGTCAGTTGACTGAGCCGTGACTCGTCTTTGTCTTTCATCCCCACTGGGTCTCGTGCAAGCCCGATACTAGGGTGATGGTCTTGCTGGAGTAGATAGCTCCAGGGGAAGGAGGGCAAAAGGGAAGCCGCGAGTAGGCCGATCGGATTCACCTTAGCCTCGAGGAGGCAGCGGTGGCCAAAAAGGATGAAGAGGGGGTGAGGTCCCCACTCGCCCAACTAGGATGGTGCGGTAGTGCCTCCGAGGGAGTAGGGAGAAGGGGCAAGGTTTGGGGGTGGTCGAGACCATGAAATAACACGAAAAGTGGTGGGTTCGCTTGGTGGAGTGACAACGGATCTAGAGGGGGTATTTTTATAGAGTTTCGGGCTAGGTTTAGGGTTAGATCGACCTATGGTGGCAGCCATAGCCGCCGGGGTGAGAGGGGAGTGTGAGAGGATAATTTTAACGACATTATAAGGCACGAGAGCTGGTCAAAGTAGGGTTTGGTGAGAATGAAATCGCAAGGGGAACATTTCCTCTCGATTAGAATTTCAAATATGGGTCAGAGCGCGAAGGTTGGGTGGGTTGGCCGCAATAACACCTCCCCACAATCAGTGGGAAGTTGAAGATGACCTCATAGCTGCTAGATCAAGGCTGGATCCACAAGACATAGATCCAAGAGCCAACAATCACCCCAGATCCCTTGTATGGATTGCTGACATGGAAAAGCTAAGAAAAAGCTCAAATAAAAGGGGACAAAGGGGTTTTCAATACATAAACTTCAAGAATTCATAGTAAATCGTAGGAATGTCCAATTGTTCTCAAATTTGGATCGCAGCTTCATAAAAATGTGCAGAACCTTTACAAAAAGTTTAATAACCAAAATATGAAGTTTTATGTATCAATTTGATTCTTTGAACAAAGTGATGATTGAATCAAATTTGAGGTGTTATAATGTGTATAAAAACTACATTGATCACCATATTTCGAATTTGAGTCTCAACATTGATTTAGGAGCCAAGAAAATTAATTTAGGAACATTAATGGATATAATGAGGTCAAAAGAGTAATTACTTTACTATAATGCTAAAATCCACTTTGTCACATCCTTCCCACCTTAAAAAGGAATTTTGTCCCCAAAATTCAAAAATATCCTCAAAATTAGAATTATTCAAGTTCAGATCATATCATCAATTACTAGAACATCCTCAACTATGTAATCAAAATCACGTCCTCAAGCTTGAATTAATCCCAAAAGTCACAATTGAGATTCCATGTTCCATATCATAATCAATTTGGTACTAACATCATTTCATCATCGAGCAATTAAGTATCAAGAGAAATGCATATATTGTTCAAAGTCGTCATATGAGTCATAAATATAGAGTGCATCCTATTTATCACAATTTGGAGAGATCATATTTTAGGTCAAGCAAATAGATATCTTGAACCAAGTGTATAAGGTGACTTTCAATCCCAATATCTCAGGGTCCTAGCCTCTACATTGGCCTAGGTGGGGTTATTTATCCATGATTTGAGATTTCATATTTCAACATTTTGAGACAACATCATGCTTTCAATATCATTACTTCAAGCTCAAAATCAATGGGAAGGTCCCATCCTAGTCCTAATGAGAGATAAACCCTAAGTCATAAATCGAGAGAGTCAATATAGTCGTCATTTCAAAAATTTCAAGATTTGGGATTTTGAAGTCATTAGTCATATATCTCAATGTCTAAATAGTGTGATCATAGGATTATTGAGATTTGATAATCGTGAGTCACAATTCTATAATCAATATCAAGAGTCGAGATTTTAGACACCAAAAATCATAGATCCAAAATTTGATCATATGTATAAGTATTAAAAAGATAGGGTTTATATTCATGTTTAGACCTTAGGGGAGATCACTCATCTATATTCAATTTCAAGCAACAATATTCAGCAATATTCGAGCAACATATCAAGATTTCATTATCAATGTATCCAAGGTTGATGAATGATCTAGGTCTAGGCCTATCTAGGAAGTTAACCACAAGCTAAAGTCAACATTGTCATATATCAAGGTAATTATCAAATCAATATTCAAGATCGAGTATCAAGCATGGGTTTAACCTATTAGGCTTAGGTCAACCAGTCCAAATAGGGTGAAAGGGAACACCTTTCCAAACTCTAAATAATCAACAATATGAAAATTTAGAGGTAGTCAAAATAGGGATATGAACTAGGTTAGGGGAGTCATGAGTCAACTACTACCCTAATATAGCACATTACCAACATTAGACATTATCCATTGAGTTTATTCAAATAGGGAGAATATCAATGATTAAATCATATTCCATAAGGTCATGAGATCAAAATTCAAGATCATAATAGGGCAATAATGTCAAGATTTTACAAAGTCAAGTTAATAGTTGCATTCTTTTCCTTCATGATCAAGGTAGTGGTATAATTTAGAAATCAAGGATTTAGAGCATAATAGTGCAAAATCTAAGTCCATAATCATCATATCAAAATCGAGATTGCAAAAGGCATCAATAGTCAATAGGAAATCTGCTTTTTGCATCATAGTCATACATCATGATTTTGTGAGTCATTAGGATTAATAATTTGATCATGACATGTATCAAATACGGAAAAAGTTTACTTAAATATGTTTGAGGTTTAATCAGTAATTGGGCAACAGGGATATTAATCAAATAGATACCTGATCAACAAGGAGGTACAAGATATAAATCATCCTTATTTCACCATATCATAATTTTTATCATATACCTCAAACATAGGTTGCAAGTAGTCTAGTTTTGGCTAAATCGAGTTTGAATGATATTAGGGGTCATACATGAGTATTTTCATCCAAGATTAATCGATCAAAAATTAAGGTCAGATCATAGTATCAACTTTTCAAATTTTAGTAATATTCATTTTTCCATGCATAAGCTACCCATAATTGAGACATCATGTGGCAAAAAATCACAAGGAAAGACCACATGAGAAGACTACCTAATCTTCATCTATATGGGTGGCTTAGGATAGTCCTTAAAGAATAGATGAAATGATAGAAGACTCTCCTGGGTTTCACAAGAGAACCTTTAGGTCCAGTTCTGGATCAATTAAGGCCAGGTAGAGCGGGGGATCTCAGCCACCGTGAAGACGGATAGGAGAAATTATGTCAGGACCCCGAGCGTAGACATCTCAATTTTCACCATTATGGACTTTAGGGTTTCTTGGGTGTAAGAGACTTGATAAATTATTTACTTAAAGTATATGGGAGTGTGTAAGCTCTGATACCTCACCCCCTTTTCATCCTTTCTGGCCACCACTGCCTCCTCGAGGCTGAGGTGAATCTAACCGACCTACTCGCGGCTTCCCTTGTGCCCTCCTGCCCCTGGAGCTATCTACTCCGGCGATACCATCACCCTGGTATCGGGCTTGCACGAGACCCAGTGGGGACAAAAGATAGAGACGAGCCGCGGCTCAGTCAATTGACCCAAGTACCAACCAACCCGCTCCTTAGACCGACCAATTGAGAGTTGAACCGGTCGGGTTAGCCATTGAGTCGGGCCGCCAAGCAAAGGAGCTCCTTGTCCACAAGGGTAGATCCAGACCGTCCAAATCGACATCCAATGGCCCTCTTTTTTTGGCAAATAAGGTGATTTTATCTCTCTCTGTCAAATATTCATCTTAATGTCCAAATCTTGTTTTAATTGTAGAAAATGCATCCTAGCTCCAAATAATTTGAATAAATAGTCAATGGTGCCTCAAATATTCTAGTACCTAGACCCGACGGATAGGAGAACAGATTTGGACATTAAGACGGATAGAAAATGCATCCTAGCTCCAATCTCATAGAGTTGAGGCTGTCGGATTCGCAGGTGGTATTTGGGTTCTATGGAAGGATGGAGTCAATCTCGAGATCCTGGCCTCCCACAAACAATTCATTCACTGTCAATTAGAGCAGAAGTTCCTTTGTACCTTCGTCTATGGAGGTACAATGAGGAATAGCAGACGATTCCTCTGGCACCACCTCAAAGATCTGGCCTCCTCCATCACCTGCCCGTGGATCGTAGTAGGCGACTTCAACGCGGTTATGTATCAATCGGAGAAGTTTGGAAGTCTTAGTTTTGATAAAGGAAGCAGCAAAGAGTTCATCGACGCCATGACACATTGTAAGCTCCATGACCTCGGCTACAACGGGGCGCGCACCACCTTCAGACGTGGATTGCTTCACGAGCGACTCGATCGGGCGATGGGCAACGAACTATGGTTGGAAAGACCAAACCTTGAACCTGTCCAGGTGCTCGAAAGAACCAATTCCGATCATGCCCCTCTCCTCATCTCAGAATCTATCTCCAAGCGGCGACCCACTCGCACCTTGCGAACATCTGCAAGGTGGGAGGAATCGGCCGGCTACAAGGTGTTCCTATCAACACAGTGGAACACCAGCATCCCCTTCAGTCAGGCCAGTTCGGAGTTTCTTTCTAAAGCTGTAAAGTGGGACCAACAGGAAAGAAGGCGCTGCCATAAAAGCAAGGAACAACTTAGCAACAAGATCAAGTGGAATCAGTTACAATTGGCCCTCAATTTCGACATTGCTCGGGCAAGGGAGACAGTGGATTTACAAGTCGAGCTCGATCATATTCTGCGGCAAGAGGAGCTCGAGTGGCAGCAAAAAGCCCACTGCGAGTGGATCAAATCTGGTGATGCTAATACAGGGTACTTCCACGCTATGGTGAAAGCTAGAAGAAAGACAAACAAAATCGTGAAGCTCAAGGATAACGGCCGATGGGTGGAGGATGCGGATCAGCTCAAGAATCTCGTCCTTACCTTTTTCTCTAGTGTCTATCAGGACCGCAATCCGGTGGCGCACCTAAATGCAAGTAGACGTTTTATAGGTGCCTTTCCCGATCTGACCGAAGATGAAATACAACAACTCGGAAGGCTGCCTGCAGAAGATGAAATCTGGTCTAATCTGCGGGCAATGGCGCCATTCAAAGCACCTGGACCCGACGGAGTGGACGCCTTCTTTTTACAGCAGAATTGGAAGCTTCTTCAACGCCAGGTTTGCGACTTTCTTACAGGGGCTTTCACTAACCCCTCCCTAGTTCAGGGGTACGCAGATTCCACATTGGTGCTCATCCCCAAGGTGAACGCGCCGGAGACGTGCTCGCAATTGAGACCAATCTCTCTAAATAACGTCTGCACTAAGCTCATATCCAAAGTGATTGCCTCCCGAATTAAGCCGTATATGAACGCCTGGGTCTCTCCTTACCAGTCAAGCTTCATACCTGGACGAAGGATAGGTGACAACATCGTTCTTGTTCAGGAGATCATACACTCTATGGAACGGATTCATATCAAGAAACATACAATGGTTGTTAAGCTGGATTTGATGAAAGCTTTTGACAAGCTCAGTTGGCCTTTCATCGAGGATACTCTATGTCGAACATCAATTCCTAAAAACATAGTTAACGTGATCATGGAACTCATCAGATCGGGCAATACTTCAGTTCTTTGGAATGGGGAGGCCATTGGCTCCTTCAAGCCCTCCTGCGGCGTCAAGCAAGGGGATCCTCTATCGCCTTACATTTTTGTCTTGTGCTTAGACAGATTCAGCCAACTGATCAACTCTGAAATCTCACAAGGGACCTGGACCCCGGTGATCCTATCTAAAGAGAAAATTCCCTTTTCTCATGTCAGCTTTGCTGACGATATCATCCTGTTTGGGGAAGCTTCAGTTCGACAAGCTAGAACAATGAATCGATGCTTACGGAGGTTTGGGGAAGCCTCAGGTCAATTATTATCTCATGAGAAATCTTCAGTTTTCTTTTCCCGCAACACCCCCAGGATTGTTCGAGTGCAGGTATGCCGTCGCATGAGAATCAAAGAAACAGAAGACTTGGGTCGCCATCTAGGTATCCCAATCATCCACAAACGGAAGAGTAAGGCCCATTTCCAGCACCTGCTTGACAAGCTTCACCACTAGGTGTCGAGCTGGCAGAACAGACTTCTATCTTTGGCAGGACGGGTCACCTTGGTTAACTCAGTTCTTCTCTCACTGTCGTGTTACACAATGCAGATGATTCAGCTTCCCGTCTCCGTTACTGATCGATTAGAACAATTGACCCGGAACTTCCTCTGGACTGGGTCCTCCACGAACAGGGGTACTAATCTTGTCTCTTGGAAACAAACCTGCATGGCGCGCTCTCAAGGAGGCTTGGGCATCAAGCGTGCCCGCCTTCTCAATTCGGCACTTATCATGAAGCTAGCATGGGACTTTGTAAGGAAACGGGAGGTTCCCTGGGTGAGCTTAATGCGAGCTAAGTACCCCGACAACCGTACCAATCGTTCCTCTAGCTCACACACCTGGAGGAGCATCACTTTGGCGTTGCCTTTTATTTGGGCGCACTCAAGGATGACTCCTATTTCTGGGCTGCTCACAAACGCGTGGGAAGACGCGTGGGTTGGAGATGGTTCCGTTCCTAATGTGAAGCCTGGGTTACAAATACCTGAGGATCTTAAAGACCTCCAGGTCTCCAGTATGATCCTAGATGGCGGGGATTGGGACATAGACTTTCTGCGTAGCTGGTTCACTGACGATTGTGTCCGGGACATTGTTAGTATGCCCACACCCAAACTGGATCTCGGGGATGATGGCAGAGTCTGGTTGCTTTCTACTGACGGAGAATTCACGACTTGCTCGGCATATAGCAGCCTGGAGGACGGGCAGAACCTGTTGCACTCCAAATGCCTATCTGCTTTGTGGAAGCTCCCCATTCAACAAAGAATGAAAACTACCGGATGGCTCATCTTTCATAACAGACTCCTCACTAATTCCATGCGACTCCAGCGAAGGATGACGGAGGACTCACGATGTCCAAGATGTCAAAACCATGAGGAAACAGTCCTCCACGCTCTACGGGACTGCCCGGATGCTATGCAGACCTGGCAGCTGGTACTCCCGATTGCTGCCATATCCTTCTTTCAGCAGCAATCCACAGCAGAATGGATGGAGTATTGTCTCACCGGTTCTTTCCTAATGGACGATTGGACGGCGTTATTTGTGGAGACTTGCTGGTGGCTCTGGAGAGGCCACAACCAAACAATCTTTGAAGGCAAACGAATACCCCCAACTATTCTCGCACTGAACTCTAAGGCTAGTGTGGCTAGTGCACGGCTTGCTTTCTGTAACTCGACTCATGAAGAGATATGTCCGCCGGCCTCGATGCCTGCTTCCGTTTTGGAGGTAAGCAACAGGACTACCATCATACATGTGGATACGGCAGTTGATCTACAGCTCAAACTTAAAGCCACGGGGGTTGTTCTGAGGCACTCTACGGGACAGTGGATTTCTGGGTGGGCTTATAAGTACCAAGGTTCTGATCCGATGGATGGAGAACTACGAGCCATCCTGGATGGTCTTCGCTGCGCCAGGCTATGCAACATCTCGCCATATGTTGTGATTACTGATTCCAAGAACGCCTTCCAATGGATAAAGGGACAGCAGCCTACTCCTCTGAGATACAGACTTCAGATCCAAGCAATTAAAGACGGACTCGAGCAATGCCTCTCCGACATCATCTACCAACTAAGGAACCAGAACAAGCTCGCAGATCAGCTGGCCAAGCGCCATCTAAAACAACCTGACTGGACTGGATGTTGGACCAATTGCCCAGACTTCCTAAATTCCTTGTACCTGAAGGAACTGGAAGCTCGTTCCGCTTCCATAGCTAGCCCTAGAGGCATGTAGTCAGTCACACTGGCATGTTCCAAAAAAAAAAAATAGTCAATCTTGATCAGAAAAATCCAGTGAAATGATTAAAAATACTTTTGAAACCTGATTCCAAATTATGCTCACTAATATAATTAAATCTTGATCTCTTTCTTATTTAATTTGTCAAATGACTCTATTTGTTGTTAATCTTGACTTAATGCTAAAAACCCTAATTCTTGACTCTAATGTTCATATTGAGACTCTAAAATAATAATTGAACCATTAATGATCTAGATTTATATTTGTTTACTTGATTTAATCTTGAATATGATGATGACATCTTAATAATATGATTGATCTAAATCTTGTGGCATATCTTGATCTATTGACCTAAAAGTTGATCTTGGCATGCGTGTGAGTGAGGACAAAATATGCGGTTAAGGCTAGTGGTGGTCTGTGGGGTCGGGTGTTACAAATGGTATCAGAGCCATAACCCATCCAGTAGGTGGGGCCCGCATAGACATGTGGCATGCCAGTCTTGAGTCATGCGGTCCAGACATGTAGGAAAAGGTTGTCCATAGTTGACGTAACCAACCTTGCGCTGATATTCTATGATCGGAGGCTGGGTGTCCATGGGCCATTGTGGGTCTGCACTGAAATGGGGTCAGATTATGAGGCCATATAGTTGAACATTGACATGAACGTCAAGAGTCTAAGTGGGAGAGATTTTAACATCCCAGGATTTGAGGCATCAGATAACATGATCTTAAAAGGAATGATTGGACTACCCATATCACCAAGGTGCACCTCCTTTTTCGGGAGCCCATCACTAAAGAACTTCATAGTTAAGCATGCTTTACTTGGAGTAGTACTAGGATGGGTGACGGGAAGTTGACCCCGGTTTGCACGTGAGTGAGGACAAAACACACAGTTAAGGTTAGTAATATTAGTGATAGTTTGTGGGGCCAGTCATCATTTTTAAAACTTTGATCTTTATACAATCTTCATCGGATACTAGTTAGAAAGTATTAGTATTTAGTTGGTTAGTTTATTCGGTCTATCTGTAATATGGGGCCAAGTATATTTTGACTCATTAGGATTTTGCTCTATGTAGTCCCCCTTCCTATAAAAACGGACGAGCTCCCTATCGAATACAACGACCCAAAAGTGAATTTTCCGTTATCTCATTTTCTACGTATTTAGTATCAATTCTAGAGCTTAGGCCATGAAAATAACAGTGTTTTAACAGTAAGCCAGTCAAGCCCTCAAAGCATGCAATGAAAGTGGCGGCGCAAGGATGTGATGTGATGCCGGTATCGCAGTCAGAGGCCTGCAAATAGATGCATAGATCGATTTCTCCATTTCTTTGTGTTCACCACATGCCATGAACTTGTAGTCATTGCATGATAAAACCACGGCCTACACGAAAACCTTAGGTGTCTCAAGTGACTGGACATCTGAAATACAGATCCCCAAAGAGGCTTAAAGCCACTAAACAGGTGCTACTAGCTTCCATCATAGCTCAGGCTCAAAGGATATTCATGATTTTTACAGCCCATGTGTCTAAATTATTGCAAAGTACTCTGTTTTGTTGCACCCCAGCTAGGCTTAGTCTGTGACTCTTGTGTTCTTGTTCTTGTCAAACTACAAACGAGGTCCTGCCTCTGTACCAATTTCCCGTGGCGGCGTAAGCTGTGCCCAGCCATTCAAAACAGCCCGAGTTGTTGGGCTTTTGTGAAATATAATCATATATGGGGTGGTTTTAAAGTGGCGTGAACCTCGCGGATTGGTGGAACAATGTTCCATGACGAGGCTATATTTGGACTGTGGATATGGAATTCCTTTCCCTACCAAGCACAAGAAAAAACTTTCCTTCAGGTCTTCCGTTCCCCATGTTACCCAAACACAGAAAAACGAACTCATTCCCGTTCTAAACTTCCCCCAATTCAGCTTGTTCTACTCAGCTATCCAAATATGGCATAAAAGAGGATATCACAGAGGTAGTTAGTTTACCAGAAGTACTACAAAACGACTGATGGTGGTAACCGAGTGAAGGTGTACATTGTACTTTGGAAAAGAAAAATGTAAGGAAATTTCAATTAGTCTTAACACCCACTATTATAAGCAAGTATGATAATGTTGGCAGTTCAATATTCTCACCTACATTTTGGGTGGCCCGATCCACAAAATTTCCGATTTCCAAGGCAATACGATTATACGATCACAGTCCCTCAGAGGTGGAACCGAATCGAAGCATAGCTTTACATCTTCAGGTACACTTGTTACTTGCTTCGTGTTCATGGCTAAATTATTCAGAATCGAAGTAGCTTCGCTTAATCAGATACTCAACTAACCCATGCAAATGTGGATTCCTACTGACCAAGTTTTCAGAAACCAGATTGAGGGAGTTCAAACTGAAAATAGATAATAGATTGGAAATTAGAGGAGGCGGGAGGAAAACGGCTGGTAAGTCCGTTTGTCTGCGCAGCTTGGCTGGCATTCGAGAGACCGGAATGTGAGCAGCAGCCTGATGTACGAACTGAGAGGGCCTACCTTTTCTTCCGCCATACTACTACGACCGGCAATTAAAGATTAATGAAGAACCGCACGTAAACGAAGGCCGAATGGGAAAAAAACGGGGGAAAAGAAGAAGCTATAACGAAGAGAGAATGAAAACCGATGATAAAGTGTGACAATTGAAATTAAAAAATTTGTTGGGATATTTGGTTCGGGGTTTTGAACCCGACGTGAATCGAACACGCAACCTTCTGATCTGGAGTCAGACGCGCTACCATTGCGCCACGGATCCCGTTACTTAGTAAGGTAGCAAAATATATTTTGGCTATTTGTCCAATGAAGTCCATCCCTATAACATCGTCAATAAATAAATTAAAAATAACATAAACATTTATATAAAATAATCTGATTTTGGTTATATTTTAAAACTTAATAGATATTAGTAATAGTTACTATAAGAAGACTGAAAGCTTTTGAAAACACAGTGCACCTAGGTAAATAAGAAATTAGATGATTACAAAAGTCCCACGAGCATCCTATACCCAAAAGGTACCCACATAGGCCTTCCTAAAAAACCCCAGTCACTAAGGTCAACAATGTAAAAAAAACACCAATTTCTATATCGATTCCAAAAGAGCAAAGAAAAAGGGGATGCTTTGTTAATAGGAACAAGAAACTTTTGAGGGCCGTCACAATATAAACTATAATACTCATCCAAGCCACTGGAACATGTACATAGAGAATACGAGAATTTCCTATGTTTTCCTATAACTTTTTACATATCTCCCACTATATATTCCTCTTTCTACTTTTCTTGACTCCAATTTTATGCAAAAATTTGGCAAGAAGTACTAATTTTCTTTCCTATTCACTTCCTTCTATTTTCCTCTTTCTCAGATCAATTTATCCATCATAACCAGATTTTTTTCATTTCTCCTCTCTCTTTTCTGAAAGATTGGCTTTGACATCCATAAAGGATTCTGGCACAAATTGTTACATATATGCCTTCTAGCTCAATGTAAATACATTTCTTAATTCTCTGCCCTTCTTCATCAATCCTCCTATATTATACCAACATTGAAAAATATGAAGCAAGTGTATTTGTTATTAATGTTAATTGGTTAGATCTCTCTGTAAATAGAATTTGATTATTTAACATTTATCAATTTTTTTCCAAAAGGCTCCAATTAACTACTAATGTCATATTAGTCATATTTTCTCATATCTAATGTTTGACTTAAAGATTTAAGATCTGCATCTTTTGGAGAACGTATGTTGTTTGAATTGTATGCATGTCACCATGTTTCTTTTTTGTCAAATTTGAAATCTTATATTTATTTATAATCTAGATTATTCAGCTCATTTTGACTCTCATATTTCTAGTCACCACTCCAATGTGTCAATGTTAGATATCTATCAAGAAACAAATCGTAATAAATTAGGTAATCTATTGTTTAGTTATACTATGGTTATTTATCTTGAAAGAAGTATTGGCCAAATATTTAGAAATGGTTTGACTACTAGTTGATTCAAATATTTAAACAGCTAAATTTTGTATATTATAAGTAGAAAATATATGTCTATTCCCAAATATATTATATTGGTATGCTTGTTTTATGTTATAATTTTAATATTTCAAGATCGTCTATCATTTATATTCCAAAGTTAAGAGAGAAATTTGATATATTTTATGGTTAATTACGTTGTAGTGTACTTCAATTATATAAAGATACTTCCCCCCACCCACCCCCAAGATTTCCTATCAAGATCCGCCACTGTATGCTATCTTCCTTTTAAAAAAATTAGAGATTCTATTTGTTCTGTCTTCATGACTTGAATCTAAGACTTATAAATTTCAAATTGAGGATTTAAACAATGTGGTGGTCCATCTTGAACAACATATGTCATATTCTAATAAACATTTTTTATATATTGAAATCTTAAATAAGCTTCCCTATTTGATATATTTCTAGTTGTAGGTAGTGGTTGTTTTATTAGTCAATATTTTACATTTTTTATCACAATTGAGGTCAATCTTATTCATCATGCACCTCACGCATGTCAAAGTTGTCATTAGGAGTACAACATACCAAACATCAGAGAGTGCATCCTAAGAGCATGCAAACACACATAACGACTCCTCAATTCATCATCGTACTCAATCCTCATTAGCAAATCTCTCAAAAAACTAGGGATACCTCTAAACAAACTCCTCATCCACGTAAAGTTAATGATTTATGCCATATATTTTAGTGATGGAAATTTTAGGAAATACTAAAGGCTCAGATATGTGGACATATGAGATATGATCTCTATATATGTTAAGATGATAGATAATTTGCTAACATGACATATGTTGGTCTTTTGTTGTTTATCTCACGACAAACAAAAAGGAAAATCCTTACAATTGTCCATGTAAAAAGATTCATCTAGGTTAAAAATGTTTGTAATAAATAATCTAATACATGTATTAATGCTAAGATATTAAGTAAAATTTAATTAAATCATGGTAAAATTTTAGTAAAATTGGGAATTTGAAATTTTATACTAATACATATACACGCTTGTCTAAAAGCTTGAGGTAGAGACTCCATATTCATTAGGGAGATAGGAGGCTCAAGTGGTCAAGTACAGTGTCCCCTAACAAAGGGACCCGGACTCGAATCTCAGTTGTCGCCTTGATTTACCACCCTCCCGGGCATTCGGCCTCTGCCACGGGTGTGGGAGAGGGGGAGGAGAAATATTTTTCTCTTAATCCTAGAATAAGTACTTGCAATATGCTAAGTCATATTACTAAATAAAGTTTAATTGAACGATTATAACTTTCAATTGAACTAATAGTACAAAGAAAAATATATACATGTGGTTATCATGGCTGTCCAACAACTAGAAGTGCATGTCCAAAACTCCTAACTCGCAAGGAAAGAAATATAATTACTTGCAAGGTACAAAGAGCAAATAAGAACATGGCAAAGGGATTCAACAAAAGTCATAAAGAAAATGGAAAAGAATAGAGTTTAATGCCTATGTTAATGTAGAGTTGTTAAAAAATAGAACATGATGAATCTTAGTCAAATAAATAGAAAACAAAAATATGTCTTTAGGTAAGTATAAGTGTCCATCAGCTAAAAAAGTGGGCAGAACACTCATGAGTCACGATGGAAGCAAGCTAGCTACTTGCAAGAGTATAAATGTATAAATTGTGGTGATATAAAAGATGGATAACATTATATTTGTGGATAAATATGGATCCTAGCAACTACAAAAAAGGATGCACACTTTTGAGTCACACAAGAGCAAGTTAGCTACTTCCAAGGTGTCGGGAGTAAATTAGATGCAACCAAAGGGATATGAATAGAAATCAAGTGTATACACAAAATTTAGTTGTAACTATTAAAATTTATCCTAAACAAGAAAATAAAATAAGTAAATCCTATGCTAATACAAAAAAATTAAATGGATTATAATCAAATAATAGTAAATATTGACTAAAATCAAAGTATATCTCAGGGTTCTGTCAAAAGAACCAATGACACTACATGACCTCCCATCTCAAATCTAGGTCATCATGCCTTCTCAATGGCTGACAATGCTCCTCCCTCCACCACAGTTGCCACAAGTGAAAGGAAATTTTGAGTGTAATAGAGTTCTCGATGTGGGAAAAGTGAAATAATGGGTGGATCTGTAACATACTCGAATTTGGTATGTAACTTAATTTTCTTTTTCCTTATGTCAACCTTTTATTACATGAGTATTAAACTCTTTTCCTTGAAATATATTAATTAGCAATAATTGGAACCAAGAAAATATAATATCTTAACAAGTAACCTCTTACAAAAAACTAATGATATAATAAATAAATGATAAAGACATCGATACAAATTTGATTATATAAATTCACTAATTAACTATAGTTGACCCTAGTTTGTCAATCGAAAGCACCACATATCAATTGATGAAATAGATTCGATAAATATGAAATATTGCATCAGATAATTTAAGAGAATCATTGAATGTATCAATTTAGTCTTTAAAATACAATGATGAAAAAAATATCAAATATGCTCAATAGGTGAAATAAATGTGAAAACATAATTCATCACACTTTGTTTAGCTAACCTACCTAATTTCATCTCATTGAGATCTTGTTTGACCATCCATTTAATTTGTTAAAATCTTTACCTTTAATGTACATATGTATAGACCAATATTATGATAATGTGCCATTATGAGTTCCTTTCTTCTGACAATAACACCTTCAACCTTGCTAGCGGCTCTTCACTCATGCTCCACACGTAGGATGCAGCTCATGCAATAAGCAACAATGTCGTTTCTCCACACCTCCTCTTCTTTTATTTTCTTCTCCATCTCTTCCCCTCCATCATCCAACTCCTCCTCTTCCTTTTCCCCTCCTCTTCATCACCTTATTTCTTCTCTTCACTTCCCTCTCCATTGCATGCCTGAAAAACCCTAACCACCCTTCTTCCCACTTTCCTTTGCACCCAACCACCACGGTTGCAAGGAAGCAACAGATGACCAGCAACACCCTGGAAACACCATCTAGACCCCAAGTTGTGATCACCAATATATAAAACACAATGCAAACCTCCATCCTACCATTTTCCCTTGCTCATCGGCATCACACAAGACTCCATAGAAAGTCAGAAATCTCTACAACCAATGAATACCAAACATTCATTCAGCATTGGTGACCATAGGTATGATAGTTTCAGACCTCACCATGCATCACTCCTCCCACAGACAACTGTAGACAACATCACGACAAGCAATGTCTCTGTCAAAACCTCCACCAGATCTCCATATCGTTGCAGTCTACTTGACCCCTTCACCACTTCAATCTTCTCTAGATTACCAGGGTTCCAAACCATGGATGCAATGCATGCATGACACCTACAACACCAACTCATTCACCACCATCACCTACTAGGTCTTGATCATTTACCCCACAGTCTTTTGATACTAATAAATCCATAGACATGATGGAAGATGCCACCTCCACCTAAAATTCCAAGCAAAAACTAAGATAGTTCCCCTCTCCTTGTCATTGCAACCGCCTCATACTATTCTAGAAGCAGTAGTCATCTACAAGTGAGGTTTGTGTGAT
Organism: Alisma plantago-aquatica; assembly: GCA_963693085.1. Classification (NCBI taxonomy): domain Eukaryota; kingdom Viridiplantae; phylum Streptophyta; class Magnoliopsida; order Alismatales; family Alismataceae; genus Alisma; species Alisma plantago-aquatica. The sequence goes on along the minus strand of OY856409.1, from coordinate 375,792,627 downwards.
ATTTTCTACCTTCTCAGAGAGAAATACCATCGTGGCTACATTCAAATTGAACCACTGACGAGACTCAGACCATCTTCATCCCTCATAACCCAACTTGGAGATGATCAACACCAATCAGACCTCATTCTAACAATCTGTAGGTCTGTCAACCTTCTCCTATGATATCTAATACTAAAAACAAGATAAGTAAACTATGATAACATGGAGTAAGGTGGGATAAATTGAGAGTCTTAAAACCTAACCATAACTATAGAAATTAGATTTGCACATATTGTAACATACCAGGTTTTTGACCCTACCCTAGAGATTTGACCTTCTGAGCTTATCCAAACAAGGTTAAATGTTGGACCTTAAAAGATGTTTAATAAAGTCACATAACTATTTTGGATGGTAATATGAAGATAAAGAACTTAATTGGATGCATAATGAACTAATGGGACGCTATTGGGCCATATGACATAACACATGTAAGAAAGTATCAAAAATAAAATTAGACTTCAAATTAGTAATCTACTCATCAAAATAAGCCCACATGTCAAATTTCATCTAGTTTGGACTCCTGGAAATAATAGGGTAAGTTTAGGATAGAGAAAGTCAATAAAAGGCATTAATGCTCATTGATGTGATATATGTCTTCAAAATATGAATATAATGCCAAATTTGTATTCAATAGACTTAATTTAACTTGTGGATGAAGTTTCTCCTAATTTGGATAATCCTAATGTCACTAATGCATGAGGAAAGAGAAAGTAAGGTTTGTGTAATTAATGCATCTAAATTCTTCAAAAGGAAAATCTAATTGTAGAATCAGAATCTACATGCCTAATTTTGCCTCTATGTGATATTTCACTTGATTTGGAGTTTGTTTTAATCATTTTTTAAGAGAGAGAAAAGATACATGTTTTTGGCATCATCACTTTGTTTGAAATTGGATTTAATGATTTGTCATGCTTCATTCTTTTGGTAGCATACTCGCCAGTGGCGAAACATAATCAGTCAAAACCATTAGGATTTGAAAATGAGTTTCCCTAATTGACTCACTATAGGGGAAGGGGGCAGCGACGTCTGAGGCGGAGATAGGTCGTATAATCACCACCTTGTTTTTTGCCTGAGTCAGGCTCAGATCTGTGAGATCCACCTCAACGATCATCTCTCTGACCCAGATCCCAGTCAGACTGGGAAGCTTCAGCCCACAAGTTTCTCTCCTTTCTTTCCCTCTTCTCTACACTTTCCTTCTTCGATTCCTTTCCCAAATTCTTCCCCTTGCTTTTCCGTGCCAGCTGATCCCTGTTTGCTAGGGTATTTATACCCTATATTCCCTAGCCACAAGTGTCAATGAGGTCACCCTGTTCGTCCCCTATTCACACTCTATCCTCCCTCCTTTCTTCCTCTCGTTCTCCCTTTGGCTCCATAAATCTTGTCCCTCACCTCCGCCATATGCCATGGATTCATTTTTCCTTGTTGCCCTAGCCTCGTGTGGCCCCGAAGATGCTTCCCCTACTCTATCTCGGCTTTGCCCTATTTGACAACTTCTTGGGGTGCGGTGGCATGGCTTGAGGTACCGTGTCACCGTTCGACCCCATATGTAGTGTCATGGTGATGTTGCGGTGATCCTTGCACCTTTGTTGGATCCAATTTGAGGCACTGAGATTTTTCCTTTCTTTTTCTATGTTTCCCTGTCATGTCTCTGACAAGTTGAGCTCGATCTTCTGGGGCTACTGGTTCCATCCAGTCTCCTTTGCTTGTGGACCGTGCAGTCCACCTTCTCCGTGCTTCCATGGCGGGCGTGTCCTTTTCCTTTCTGGACCATGGAAGTCTTCAGGTACTTGAGTTAGTAGGAGAAGATGATCCTCTCTAATTCCCCCTCCTACCCTCACGATTCTCTTGTGTTTGATTTTTTTACTTAAGGGAAAAAGTGTCTTTTTATGTGGGTTTTGACTTCATTTCAATGTTGTGGCATCTTGCCCCATTGTCAGTGGGACCGACCGAGATGGCAATCGCTGATTGGACCAACTCAGACCAGGTGGCCCACATTCTCTCTCTATTTCACGCAAAGTTAAGCACTGACGTGGCTTTTTTCCTTTTTCTTATTGACCAATTTTTTAAAGCAATAACAAATTCTACATTGATCAAAAAAATACAAATAAATAGCCATTGAATTCAGAAAAAGATTTCTTATCTAATGGTCTTGGTTTTGTCGCATAAATCCAATGTTTCATAATAAGTGATTTTAATGGATCAAATTAAATGTTTATATATAACTTGTAAAACTCATAACTAAACATCTATAAGTAAAATATATATATATATGTTTTGAGTTCAGAAAAGTATAATCTAAATCATGGCATGGTTTTGATAACCTAAATCACAATTTTTTTTTGAAAAAGGTAATTTTAGGGTTTGATTAATGAATAAGAAATTGACCCTAAATCTACCTATATATTTAATAGGTTCTTTGGAATCCTAGTCTTAGACCTAGATTAGACTTTGGGCTTTAGACTCTGAAGTTGAGGTATGCTTACATCCCACATTATTTCTATATTGAGCAATTTCTAGTTCTTCTCTCTAAATGTATGTTTTGCATCTCTTATTATTTATGTTGAGAAATTCACCTATATTATTCTTACTCTTGGTCCTATGGACAATAGCCTATACACATTTCTCGTATCTTTGATATCATGGTTCATGTTAACTATCTTATTTGTGGTAATCTTGGATATTCTCTTAACTCTTATCTTGTGCCTTGGTGCATGTTGGACTTTTGATGATATGTTCCTACTGTGATGTGGATGTTTGTTTGTGGATATATGAGATCTTGTTCCCACTTGTATGTGGATGTATGTGTTGTCCATTATGTGATGGCAACATTGTATAATCTGACTATACTTTTTACTTGCCTCTACATTTTACATGCTATGTGATTCAGTAGCACTAGAGGAGTGTAATTGCATTGGTTTTTGGGTGTGTGCCCCTATTTTTGGGATGGAGGTTATGGTGCCCCATACCCGAGTTTCAAGGATGTGAAGCATTGTCTCAAATTTATATATATTGGAAGTTTGGTAGTATGTCATTCTCTATCAGGTTTCAAGGATGTGAAGCCTTGGCCACCTTTGTTTTTATATTGTTCTAGGCTCCGATAAAAAAAATATTGTTCTAGGGCTATGTTTATCTCACATGCATGTAGGTTGATTATTGCAGGGTGTGTGCCCTACTTTCTTCATATGTGCTAGTATGGCACAATTTTATTTGTTTGGTTATGGCAAATATCTCTTTTACTGTTGTTCTCTTCCTTTAATGCCCTATTTGGGTAGTCCTTGTCTTTTCTATGAGAAGCTTTCATTTATTTGATGTCCTTTATTCCATACATTGCTCAATTTACTTTTTAGTATGCACATATCAGCCTTTGCTAACGTCTTTTGTTTTTCTCTTCTTGCTTGGGTATGCTTCCAACCCTAGGTGAAGGATATGGAGGACATGGCACAAAGTTATGGACATAGATTGAGAAGTTAAATCTTGGAGACAATCTTGATGTGGTTTAGATTTCCCTCTACATGGATCATTATGTTGTACCCTTACATGTAAGTTTAAGATGTTCTTTTGTTCCCTTATGTGAAATTGAATATAGTCAATATTTTATTCCACTGCTATACTTTGGTTGTTTTGAAAACCATTTATAAGATTTAAAAATTTTACACCCACTCCAACACATGCATTGGGTATGTTTGACTGGAGGTTTGATTCTTCAAATTTTTAGTAGAGAGGTGGTTTCACTTCTTTACAACACGGTATCTGAGCCCATGGTAGTTAGAATCTGACTATTTCAATTTTGTATCCGTAATAGAACCCTTGACTTTGCTAAGTTACCTCTAAATGAGATATTCACCTTAGAACACAATATGGCTTGATTTGAGGATGTGATTAGGTCATGAGGAAGTAGTAGTTTAAGGAGGTCTTAATATGGAAAATTTGTGACTTGGTTTCTGCAATTGATTTTGGATCCATATTTTTTTTATCTCGAATAGATTTCATTGCCAAATATATATTTTCAATTATAAATTATATGTACAAAAAAGTTACTGGATTTCATCGAAGATTTCTTGAACTAAGTCACAATGAAGAATTCTTTGAAGTATGGATAGTTAAACCCTAAAATTAGTTGATTAGAATCTAACCCTAGTTTTGACTTTGGAGTTGTGACTAGGATAGATATAAAGGTGTAGTTGGCCTACCTTATGACTTATGGATGTTCATATAAGGTTCATAGGTTAGAGACACAAGTACCTAAAACTCAACCCTAGATGGTGACTTGATAGTTGGATACATGAGAAACTTAAAACTTTAAAACTTTCACAACTAAGAGTTATGTGGGTAGTCCTAATACCTTGACAAAGATTAGTTTGACTTGTTAGGCTGAAACTTTTTAAGGGGTGGAGTGTAGTTGTTTGTTGATGTTTGGATCTATAGATTTTGAGGATGAAATCCTTTTAAGGGGTGGAGTGTTGTAACATACCAAATCTTGGACCCTACTCTAGAGCTTTGACCTTTTGAGCTTATCCAAATAAGGTTGAGTGTCAGACCTTAAAAGATCTTTAATAAAGTCCTAATGAGCTAAAGCATGAATATATCACCCTAATGTAATCTAACATGTCATATAACTATTTTGGATGGTAATATTAAGATAAAGAACTTAATTGGATGCATAACGAACTAATGGGCCACTAGTGGGCCATATGACATAACACATGTAAGAAAGTCTTGAAAGTGAAATTAGACTTCAAATTTGTAATTTTCTCATCAAAATAAGCCCACATGTCAAATTTCATCTAATTTGGACAACCTTGAAATTATAGGGTAAGTTTAGGAGAGAGAAAGTTAATAAAAGGCATTAATGCTCAATAATGTGATATATGTCTTCAAAATATGAATATAATGCCAAATTCATATTGAACACACTTAAGTTAACTTGTGGATAGTGTTTCACCTAATTTGGATAATCCTAATGTCATTAATTCATGAGGAAAGAGAAAGTAAGGTTTGTGTAATTAATGCATCTAATGTCTTTAAAAGAAAATTCTAATTGTAGAATCAAAATCTACATGCCTAATTTTTCCTATATGTGAAATTTCACTTGGTTTGGAGTTTGTTTGAATCCTTTTTGGCAGAGAGAGAAAAGATACATTTTTTGGCATTGTCAATTTATTTGAAATCAGATTTAATGATTTGTCATGCTTCATTCTTTTGGTCTTTGTCCAAGTCAGGCTCGGATCTACAAGATCTACTTCGGCGATCATCTCTCTGACCCGGATCCTAGTCAGACTTGGAAGCTTCAGCCTGTGAGTTTCTCTCCTTTCTTTCCCTCTTCTCTCCACTTTCCTTCTTTGATTCCTTTCCCTAATTCTTCCCCTTGCTTTTTCTTGCCAGATGATCCCTATTTGCTAGGGTATTTATACCATGTCTTCCCTAACCACAAGTGCCACTGAGGTCGCCGTGTTCGTCCCCTATTCATGCTCTATCCTCCCTCAATTTTACCTCTCGTTCACCCTTTTGCTCTGTAAAGCTTGTCCCTCACCTCCGCCAAATGTCATGGATTCATTTTTCCCAATTGCCCTAGCCTCGTGTGGCCCCAAAGATGCTTCCCCTACTCTGTCCTGGCTTTTCCCTATTTTATGGCTTCTTGGAGTGTAGCGGCATGGCCTGAGGCACCGCATCGTCGTTCGACCCCATATGTTGTGTCATGGTGATGTTGTGGTGATCCTTGCACCTTTGTTGGATCCAATTTGAGGTACTGAGCTTTTTCCTTTCTTTTCCCATGTTTCCAGTCATTTTTGCTTCCGAGAACCCATGTCAATTTCTTTTCCACGGTTTTCGTGTTTTTCCCTATCATGTCTTTGATGAGTTGAGCTCGATCTTCTGGGGCTACTAGTTCCATCCAGACACCTTTGGTTGTAGACTGTGTATTCCACCTTCTTCGTGCTTCCATGGTGGGCGTGTCCTTTGCCTTTCTGGACCATGGAAGTCTTCATGTACTTTAATTAGTAGGAGAAGATGATCTTCTCTGATTTCCCCCTCTTACCTTCATGATTCCATTGTGTTTGATTTTTTTACTTAAGGGCAAAAGTGTCTTTTCACGCGAGTTTTGACTTTGTTTCAACATTGTGGCATCTTGCCCCATTGTCAGTGGGACCGGTCGAGTTGGCAATCACTGATTCGACCAACTCAGACCATGTGGCCCACAATCTCTCTATATTTCTCGCAAAGTTGAGCGCTGACGTGGCTTTTTCCCTTTTCTTGTTGGCCGATTTTGGAAAATTAATAACTAATTCTACATTGATCAGAAAAATAAAAATAAATAGCCGTTGGATTTAGAAAATGATTTCCTATCTAATGATCTTGGTTTTGTTTCCTAAATCCATGTTTCATAATAAGTGATTTTAATGGATCAAATTATATATATATAACTTGTGAAATTCATAACTAAATATATATAAGTCAAAAAATATAATAAAATATGTTTTGAGTTTAAAAAGTATATTATAAATGATGGCATGGTTTTGATAAACTAAATCACAAAAAAATGAAAAATGTGATTTTTAGAGTTTGATTAATGAATATGAAATTGGCCCGAAATCTACCTATATGTTTAATAGGTTCTTTGGAAGCCTAGGCTTGGACCTAGATTACACTTTGGACACTAAAGTTGAGGTATGCTTGCATCCCATATTATTTCTATATTGAGAATATTCTAATTCTTCTCTCTAAATGCATATTTTGCATCTCCTTTTATTCTATGTTGAACAATTCACCTATATTATTCTTTGTCTTGGTCCTATGGACAATAGCCTATACACATTGCTCTTATCTTTGAACTATCTTGTTTGTGGTAATCTTGGATATTCTCTTGACTCTTATCTTGTGCCTTGGTGCATGTTGGACTTTTGATGATATGTGCCCACTATGATGTGGATGTTTATTTGTGGATACGTGAGATCTTGTTTTTGGGCGTGTGCCCCTATTTTTGGGATGAAGGTGGTGGTGCCCCATACCTGAGTTTCAAGGATGTGAAGCCTTGGCTCAACTTTAACTATATTGGGAGTTTGGTAGTACATCATTCTCTGTCAGGTTTCAAGGATGTGAAGCCTTGGCCACCTTTGTTTTTATATTTTTTCTAGGGCTATGTTTATCTCACATGCATGCAGGTAGATTATTGTAGGGTGTGTGCCCTACTTTCTTCATATGTGCTAGTATGGCATGATTTTATTTGTTTGGTTATGGCAAGTATCTCTTTTATTGTTGTTCTCTTCCTTTTATGCCCTATTTGGGTAGTCCTTTTCTTTTCTATGGGAAGCTTTCATTTATTTGTTGTCCTTTATTCCATACATTTCTCAATTTACTTTTTAGTATGCACATACCAGCCTTTGTTGATGTCTTTTGTTTTTCTCTTCTTGTTGGGGTATGCTTCCAACCCTAAGTGAAGGATATGGAGGACATGGAACAAAGTTATAGACTTAGATTGAGAAGTTACAGCTTGGAGACAATCTTGATGTTGTTTAGATTTCCCTCTACCTGGATCCTTATGTTGTACCCTTACATGTAAGTTTAAGATGTTTTTTTATTTCCTTATGTGAAATTGAATATAGTCAATATTTTATTCCATTGCTATACTTTTGTTGTTTTGAATACCATTTATAAGATTTGAAAATTTTCACCCACTCCAACATATACATTGGGTATGTTTGACTGGAGGTTTGATTCTTCAAATTTTTAGAAGAGAGGTGGTTTCACTTGTTTACACATATAGCATGACATTGTATATAGGAAGCCTCAAACTCTATGGGACTAAAATTCATAATGTTATTACAACATACTGTAGATTAGATTGCATCTAGGATCTATTAAAGCCAAGTCTAAAAACCTAGCTAGATTATCTAACCAGTACAACCTACCTTATAATACTACTATGTCAATAGACTCGGGTATCTTATAGTATCTAAATACAAAAAAACATCCATGAATGTCATAGTATATTGTAAGATAATCTAGTCAATATTGGTATAGTAATTAGTCATTACGATAGGTCAGATTATATGGTCATATACATCTACTTATGGTATAATAACACATGTTAGATGCATGGATCATGTTAATGAAGTGAATGGGTAATTCTATTACTAATGATATATCTCACTCATATATATGAACTCCTAGTAGTTACTTTGATTAATAAGCTGACTCATATATGGTTGTTGGTTTATAAGAATTAGTAAGTGATACATCATGTGTACATATTAGGTGATATTCTAGAAAGATGAACTCACTTAGTCGATTCATCATATAAGTACACATATTGATATATACACCGATTGAAATTAGTAAAATGGAAATTATAAATTCAAAAATTTATTAAGAACTAAAAGAGTATCACATGATTTTGACCTTATCATATATTAAATCCGAGATGCATACATGTGCTTGTCATGATAACTACAAACGCAAGAAGAATGTAAGGGTGTACCTTCTAGGGACAACTTAGTTCGAATAAATTGTTATAGAGAGACTATGTATAATATAATCGAATCTTATACCAAAACATAGTACGATAGAATATGCAAATTGGTGTGGCTATCTGTGGAATAAGTAGTATTTATTGTCGACTATGAGTATGAAAGATTTAGAAACCTAGATTCTCACATAAGATCATTCCAGTAAATATGCCTAATGTAGAAGATGTACTTGACCGCAATTGACTATGCTTGGTCTACATGATATGAAGAGAGAAAATCACATCAACATACCTAAATTGAAGGAAGGTGTATTAATAGAGACATGTAACTTAGCCACAATTATGCATATGTGACTAGATATGGATCATAAAACTAAAAGATATATACAATGAATCATATAATTATCCTATAAGATCAAAAACCCTAATATGTCATTTGGTGAATGTGACTAAAATAAGAATAATATGAAAATTTGTAATGGGAATGTATACACATGTTTCTTCAGTTTGACTAACATACAAAATATGTTCTGAAGATGAATACACGACATTGAGGACCAAATATAACTGCTAAGTTAACCATTAGTCATGAAGATCAAGTATGTTCTCTTCACTATTTAAATTTTGGGAACTAACTCTAATTTAAAATGAGTTTTCTACAATGAGGCATCTCTTTAAACATTGTCCCTCCTTATTTTTCAATATTGCAATTCATTGAATCATGTGATTCCACTAAACTTGATAATATTTTCAATGCCTTGGGTCTATGACCCCACCTGCATTGTTTTTTGGATGACTCATACATTATCTTGCCACCCTATTTGCACATGTTTGGTAATTTAGCTATATATGTTTTGTAACATCCCACTTTTTAAAATATGTATATCATTCAACAAAAGCATTATTATCAAGAGGGATGTCACAAAATACTAATCATCGCAATTCGAGTAAATGAAACACCTTGCATTAACTTGAACCATAGATTCATACATAGTTCACGGACATGAAATCTAAAACATGTTCACCATGAAATGTAAGTATTGATCTAGACTTAGATAAAATAACTTAGACATGATGTAAATGATATCTAATGGCAATGGATCAACTGGGTAGATGGAACCCCACCAGGCTAGACTTTGAATCCTTCTAATTATTACTTGTTTCTTTAAATATTCATTTTCTCCAAATCTTGCAGACATCATGTCCCAAGACATGCAAAACAAACATAAATGTAAGTAAGTGGTACTTGGAAATTTACAGGACAGAAAGTAACTATAACTTGACATGAAATAATTTGAACATAAACTTGGCATGAACTTAACCATGGATAATCTTAAGCATTCTTTGAATCATTTAAATATGATGAATTGAATAGAGAATATATGTTTCCTATCTTAATTCCCTATAGAAACCCATAATTGCTAGGAAGCCCATAATGCTAAGAAAGCCCATAACGACCCGAGGTCCATAATCAAGGGAATATAAAAACTTAACCAATTACTTAATTTGTTCATTATCTTAGATATTGACTTCATCATTAAGGTCTTTTATTTTAGTCTTGACCATGATGGGATTTCTCCCTATTAGTGCCACAATGGGACTTCTCCGCTAAAATCATAATTCGTATTTCTCCCTTCTTGACCCATAATGGGACTTTTCCCTCATAATGTATTAATGGGATTTCTCCCTCATATTGTATTAATAGGATTTCTCCCTTCGTGCCATAACCCCCCCCCACAAGAAGAATACACTATAGCTTGACTTTCATGAGATAGACCAGAGTAGAAGGACTGAACTAGCTGCCACAAAGGGATCTCATGATGTGGACATTCTCTCAACATCTTTTGAAATCTCTCCCAAGCCTCGTGAAATCGCTCATTATCTAGTTGGCTGAAACTTGCTATGGTACGCCACATCTGTGTCAACTTTGCTATAGAGTAGAATTTCCTCAAGAAGGCATTTTTCATCTCTCCCCAACTCATGATGTCTCTTCTTGAATCATGCCACTCTTTAGCTTTGTCTTTGAGAGAGAAGGAAAACAAAGTCAACCTGATTATATCATCACTTATTGTCGGCGTCCTAAAGGTGGAGCATACTTTAAGAAAGCAGTCCATGTGCTTGTAGGGGTTCTCACTCTCTGATCCATTGAAGATGGGCAGGAGCCCAAGAAGACCTGGAGGGATGGAGAATTGCTCCCCTGGCATCTGATCAACCCTGCTAGCAATTGGCGATTTTTAGTTGCTAGGCATGAAGTATTCTTGAAGTGGCTTGTGAAGTGCATTTTGGCCTTCCATCTTGTCTTCCCCAAATGGCTTGTCACATGCACAAAGCACAACCAAATAAAAGAGAACAAGTTAGTAAACCAATATGCACAAATAATGCAAAGAATAATGAATAAATAATAGCAATGATGAGGGCAATAGGAAAAGTCAAAGTAAAACTAACTAGCTAGGTCGAGCACCTCTAATCCCCGAGAACGACACCAGAAAGCTTGGTGCGTCCGCTAGAGGTGCTACACGCTAGCCGATTTGACTCGACTAGATGCGCACCACGAGATTGGACACACGTGTGGGAACACTTTCAAAATTTATATTGGCCCTAACCAAGTCGATCAAAAAACTAAACAGGTCGCCCGCAAGCGCATGGGGTACTGTTGTAGTATAGGTGATTGGCAAGAAAAGGGGTCGGTCCTCAGGGATAGAGGGGGAACTAGAGCTAGGGTAGTTTTTGCTATGTTCCTAGTGTGGAGATTAGGGTTTGAGGATTTTAGAAGGTTTGTTTGTGATTACACTAAGAAAACAAGAAAGGAAAGGCAAGATGGAAACTAAGTTATCAAAAAGCTAGATTATCCTAAGCAAGTTGAATATAAGAAACTAGGCCAAGCAATTAACCAAACGAGATAAATATGAACTACACTACTCTAACAAAGCAAGAAGCTAACTAAGCAAGGAAAGAGCTGACTAAGCTAAGCAAGCACAAAATTAGGGTTTTATGCAATAAAGAGGGGTATGGGCTGTTTAGGGGTATGAACTTATCACTTAAGTTGGGGGTGACATATGAACATTGTGATTCTACTTATATTATCCAAACCAAACAATGAGTTAGATTCTAATGAATTAACCTAAGCTACTAACTGGCCATGGATATGCTAGGTTGTGTATAGGGGAACTAGTCCCTAACACCCCCTACTACCCTTACGAGGCTCAATTGGGTTAAGGATTAGGTTCAAGTCAATTAGAGTCTAATCAAGTCTAGGTTTCTAGATTAGACATTCCTAGGGAAATTAGGGGTCGAGGGTAGTAATGGGGAGGTGAAGTTAGGGCTTTGGACCTCAATTCCCCCACATTCTAGCCTTGAGAAGGCTCCATGCTAATTGCACTAGAATTATTCAATCTAGCTATTTAGATCTCTCACTTAGGTTTAGGGAGATTGATTAGGATGTAGGAAGATGGGAGCAACCTAGGGATCCAAGAATTGGACCTAGGGGCAAATCCCAAAATTCACACATATAAGCAATTTGCCTAAATTCCTAGGTGATTTCACACACAAACCAACAAGCAATTCATGGAGAATGAGATGAAAATAGAATATAATCATTGACAAATGGAATTACAAAGTTTACATGTAATTTTCCCCCAACATGGTATCAAAGTAACATAATGTCCCCCAAACAGCCCACACAAGGGGGCCTAGCTACTCATGGAAATGGAAAATACAAAAAGAAAGGAGAAAGAGGTAGAAGAAGCCACGAAGCTCGGTCTAGATGAAGGAATCCTCCTCTCCAGATACTTTAAGACGTCCTCCTCTCTCCTCCAAGGTGCAAGGGTATGGAATGAAGGGGATTATGGGTAGGAACTAGTATAAACTAGTGTTTTGGTGGTGGAAATGGTGAAATGGAGGTGGAAATGGAGTGGAATGGCTAAGGGGGAAAAAATGGGGAGCTAGGAGGTGGTGGAAGGTAGCTCAAGGTGGCCAACCTCGTGCCCCAACTTCCACCTAGGTATATATAGGTGTGGGGGAAGCACTAGGTTAAGTAGGGGCAATCTGGGTAAAGCAGTGTAAAAAATGGGTAGGTTTTGTGAGTAACACGACTGTGGTGGATCACCACGGCCATGGTGAGTAGGGGTGAGCACGATCATGGTAGGGTACAACGATCATGGAATTAAATCGTGGAGATCACAAGGAGATGTACATGGGTGGCCATGGCCATGGGGGGTCACCACGACCGTGGTGGGAACCTTTTACCACGGGCATAACACTCACCATGACTATTTTGGCCATATTCATCAAATTCTGGAAGTTACAGTGATTTTTTGTGATTGGGGCATGTCCACCACGGCCGTGGTGGAGTACCACGGCCTTTTTGGTGTCCCTCCCATGTACTTGAGCTTTGAACTTGATCATCCATGGAGGGTATTGCTTCAAAACATTCTTTGACCACTTGGGGTAGGTTGGTAGTGATTTTGGCCTCATTTTGGGCTCCTCCAAGCCAGAGGAAATCCTAGATTGGGCCATCTTCTTTCCATGCCATCAAGTAGTGAACAAAGTACTTATAAAACATGCAAAAAGCCTACATAAGTGCATTTGATAGAAATATGCATATTGAGGGAAATAACATATAATCTAACAGGTATAGATGTGATTAAAGTGCACAATGACACAAGATGAAGCCCTAAAATAGGGCTGAATCAAGTGTGTTGAGTCCAGACACCACTCTCAGCTTGTGCTAGGTAGATTAATTCATGTTATATGGTTCACCAGCAAATTGAATTCCAGTTATGCATATGCCAGTTCATTATCATGCATGTATTACATATATATTGTGTGTCTATTCATACAAATCTGATCCTTTCTCTTTTCTCAGTAACTGGAGCTCCCATCACATCTCTAGCCTTGGCTCCAGTTATAGCTCCTTCACTAGCTCTATCAACAACAATTGACCATGGAATCTTAGGTACATGAACCTTTCTGGACACTCATCTATTGGTTTTGGCTGGATACAATGTGTTACCCCAATCAAGCACAATCATATACCTCGGGGTTGGGGGCGATGATAAGAATGGTGACACATATGAATCAAGCATTTTTTTGTATTAGATGATTTTAATGTAATCATGTGTGCACACACATTCACTAATCAACAAATCCCATCGTAATAACTGCTTCACCATAAGCTGCTTCCAGGTTGTCTATTCTTGTAAGTTGTCTATGCTTGTAGCTGCGGCCACCATCATCGTGATGATGCTACATTAGAAAATGACCAACCATCCTAATAAGCTACCCCCACATGCTTGATATGGTTTCGGTAGTACAACATATGAATTCTTACAATCATAATGTATTCTGGTAAGCACCAATGCAAGCAACATGTAATTAATGCACATCTATGAACATCTTATAAGCCATTTCGATAGTTGACAATAGTATGATAATACCTTCTTTTCTTCAGCTAGAGATGGCTTTTTATATCATAGTTTTGCTCACCGAAAAGATTTTTGTGGTGGCCACATCATGTACCACATCTCTAGTGGAGAATGAAGCCAAAGAGGTTGCCTGTCGCTGTGTTGGCTCAGTTACAACTGATCTTTGAAAGGGTCTCAATGAAGGACTCAGAGATACATGTCATAAAGGCTCCACTTGTTAATGAGGAGAATATTGGTATGTATGCCTTAAGAGCCAATCATGGGATGATTGGTGGGATACATTAAGATTGTTTTGATAAACATCAAAGGCAAGCTTCCAATTCTTTCTAGTTCAGTCATATGAGATAGTGATAGAACAAATTGAATGTCTAGAGAATGACAATACTCAATGACATATGCTTTCAGGTTGAGGACCTGAATGATGAGTCATATGGATGCTAAGAGTTTGTACATTCTTGTTATGTCCCTAGTCGTATGTCATTGTGGAAGGTAGATAGACAGCAATGACACACAAGACTAGATTGTGGTGTTGGTTGATGACAGAATTTCATTAGTCATGATATAGAGATATCAAATCAAACACATAGGTACTTGTTAGAGAACAAGTGTACCGGACAGACCCACCGTGAGTTTGACACATGGAACCATGACAAGGTAGTCATAGTCAGTACTCACAATGATGGTGGTGAGTGTGATTCTTTGACCTGAAATCACTACACTCAACACATGTCATTGGGCACACTTTGACATCATCAAACACAGTCCTGAAACATGGGTTGTTATAAAGGTGATGATTGAGTGGCTTTGACACATGGGGCTTTTGAGGGGTGAGTGATAGATATGGGATTTGTCCCACCTGAAGGAGTTTTATATCCATGGACACTTGATGAGTAGGATTGAGAAAGGCGTGCACACATGTGTGAATCAATATGCAATATTGATGTCATACATATCTCTTCCAATCTACTCTGAGATCAAGAAAGTGAATGAACATTGACAGGATGACTATTCCATGCCTCGAGTTCATTCAGGATATCAGTGACAAAGGAATTATACATTCACTGTAACACCATTCGCGGATTGTAGGATTGAAAGTTGTTCTCCAACTTTCTATTTCACTTGGGTATCACTGATGTGTGACTAGGCACCACTCTTTGCTTGTGAAGTCATAAGTGTTATGGACTTTCACTGCCAACGTGAAAAGGACCTGCAGGGTCACACACATAGGATTTAACCTGGAAGAGGAGTTTTGTCCACAAATAATGTATAGATTGATTACTAAAGGAGTTTAGTAGTTCAATTAAATACTCAATCAATTGATAGCTCAGTGTCATAATGGTCAAGGTGTTAGACTGATTGATTAGAGTATCAAATTGATTGAAATTGCAATTTACTGATTCTGCACAATCTGCACTCCCAACCGATCGGCTCATGTGATGAATCGATTGGCTGAGCTTGGTGAACCGATCGGCTCAGGTGGTGAGTCGATCGGCTCATGGACAGGGTGAAATGATTGGTTCAAGTGTTGAAATGATCAGTTCAACTGGTCCAACCGAGCAAGTTGGGAAAGTAGGATTGGTGAGAAATTTCTTTTTGTTTCACTTGCCCAATTTGATTGGAACAAGGATTGGTATTAGGTACCAATTAGAAACAAAAGAAGAAAATTCAATCGGGAACTAACCAGGACCACAAACCAACCGGTTTAGAAGTCAACAGACCGTTTCATGGGTCCCAATCGATCGGTTGAGGTGTCAACCGACCGACTCAGGTCCCCAACCGACAGTTTCAGAAATGAAACGATCGGTTCAGGTTGCACAATTAGTTGTTTTTGTGGAAAATCACGAACCCTTCTACTCCTGCTTTAGTCCCACATTGCCCGGGATAGAGAACCCTATCCCATGACCCTCCTATAAATAGGGGTATTGGTGTCTTCTCAAAGTACAACTCAGTGCAACCAGTTGCTCTATAAAGTTTTCATTCTCTCTGGTTTTGGTAACCGAGAGAGCCTGAGCTGCTACCTAATAAGGGAGGCACAACAAGGGAAAGACAACTACAGAAAGCGACTGGTCGTAGGAGAGTGTGTCTGTGACTAGTACGCTGATAGGAGGGTGCGACTCCTTCCAATTCCTTGTGAGATAAGGAGATTGGAGTTCCAGGTGGTCTGTGTGGACTACTTCAGAGGCGGGAGATTTCTACCGCTCGGAGGACAGCTGTCAATCCTAACAGTCCCGGTGAGACCAGGAGTCGTCAGTCCCAGTGCGACCAAGAGCTACACAGACACCGTCCAAGACCACAGGTGAAGACCGTGCAAGCCGTGAGGTATTGTCGCCGAGCAAGCCTCGGGACAAGGTATGATTCCATAAACCATCCCTTCCTATTGTATAGATGTTGACGCGTTTCCTTATTCTGGGTTTGGGGAGGAGAATTTTTTTTTGTTTCCGCTGCCTTCTCTTCCTCCCCTAAAACCCTACGGTGGTATCAGAGCCACGTCAACTGCTCTATACTTTTGGATTATCGATATGATCGATTTTGGTTTTTCGCCTTTATTTATTGCATACGATGCGAATAAAATTGGCTTTATGCATGTCCAATCCTAAATCCACAAATCATAATTTACATATATGATATGCATTATGAATGCACTCGATACGCGTCACCCTTAAACGAGTTTTGTGGTGGATGTATAGCGTGGTTATGGCCAATAAACCCTATCTGTGTATGGTTGTATGTGGTTGCTTGCATCTCGGTCTACGCACCGATCTTCTTTCTCCTATTCCTGATGTAACTCGAAATAATTCGAGATTTTTTTCCTACCTTTGCTCCCCTTGAATGTAACTCGAGGTTTCTCTTTTTACAATGTAAAATAGGATAGAATTTTATTTCCTATTATGTCAAAGAATGTAGGACATCCTGACGACAGCTGAGACGATCAGTTCAAGGCGTGAACCGATCGGTTGACATTCGAGACGATCAGTTCAAGGAGTGAGCCGATCGGTCATTGACCGGTTCGAGGAGTGAGATGAGTGGGTGGCGGCCATGATGAGATGCACGATGACCAGGTGAACTGATTGGTTGGAGGAGCCAACCGATTGGATGGTGGCACCCAGTCGACCTATCTGATGGCGAGTCGATCATTCATGTGATGAGTTGATCAAACCCAGAAAGTAAAAGCACAGAGTTCATCTTGTAAAGGTTGCATGTGATGTAGACCTAGATGACCGTGATTCCTCTTGGCTCGAGGAATCACATTAGGATGGCCATAATCATCGCTTTTATCATTTTGCATGTTTTCAGTGGGATATAGCATGTATATGATACGCACTATATATTGTGGTGATTGGATATATATATGTATATAGAAACCAAATCCCTCATTAAATATTAAGTTTTAGATGCCTTCCAAATGTGACACACATGAAAAACTTGATCGACCAAGTGTGGGCATGCCCTAGCGTGGTGCACCGTCTATCTCATGGAAGTGTGAAGGATGGATATGTGGGTCTGCCCTAGCAGGGTGCATATTCATCGTGTTTGCTTTGGATCAGACTTAACAAGGTGACCTAGATAGTATCTAGTACCTTGAGGCATGGATATGATCATGGCAAGGAGTTTCGTATGACATCTTATCAAGAGTTTCATATGATGCAATTGGCAAGAGTTTCCTACCTGTGAAATCTAAGTTGTGGGTGACAGCCCTAGCTGGTCCATGACTTAGAGGATTTAAGGATCTTGCCCACTAGAAGGTTGTACATTGCAATCTTCCATGAGGGCTATCAATTTGAACTAAAATAGTGGTATCGATAATTAATTAAAGGCCTAATTATATCGTCAACTTTTCAAATCAATCAAATAAGTCAAAAATGAGTTTTTGGACTAAAATTGCATATTTCCTTTTGTAGTACAAATGGCAACAAAAAACAATCACTTTTCTTTGCGATCTATCCTTGAAAAGGACAAGATGAATGGGACAAACTTCCACGACTGGTATAGGACATTGAGAATTGTTCTCACTCAAGAGTGAAAGCTCTATGTCCTGGATACTTAAATTCCAGAGGAACCTGCTCCTAATGCACCAAAGACAGAAAGGGATGCTTACAAGAAGCATTCTGATGATGCCATTGATGCAAAGTGCTTGATGTTGTGCTCTATGAACCACGAGTTGCAGAGACAACATGAGAATATGGGTGTCATTGAGATGATTCATCATCTCAGGAACATGTATGAAGATCAAGCACGACAAGAGAGATATGATGTCTCAAGGGCACTGTTCAAGTGTGTCATGACAGAAAGAGATCCAGTTGGTCCTCACACACTCAAGATGATTGGGTATTGTGGAGAACCTGACAAGACTGGGATTTCCACTGAGCCAAGAGTTGGCTACTAACGTGATACTGCAATCGTTGTCAAAATCATACAGTCAGTTTGTGATGAACTACAACATGAACAACTTTGATAGGCCACTGTCAGAGTTGTTGGGCATGTTGAGGACAGCCGAGACATAGATGAAGAAGGACAAGCCTAAGTCTGTGATGGTGATCACGAGAAAGAAAGGCAAGTCCAAGCGCAAGGGCAAGGGAAAAGCTAAGAAAGGTTCTGATGCTAGCCAGGAGCCCAAGTCATCTTCATCTCTCAAGGCCAAGGGAGGCGTGACCAAGAAAGGCAATTGCCACCATTGTCAAAAGCCAGGACATTGGAAAAGGAATTGTCCTCTCTATCTGGAAGAACAAAAGAAGAAGGAGGCGACAAACGTCTCTACTTAAAGGTGTCATGAAAGTAAACTTGTAACACTTTTGAGGTATATGATACCAAGATGTAAAGTGTAAAGCACTCAATAAATGGGGCAAGTGTTGCCGCCATAGATAGGAGTACTTTAGTTTATTTTCAGCCTAAAAGGCATGTAATACAATTATGAACTGCTATTTCATATTTGCCAATATATAGAAACACTTTATTTTTGCATATTGTATGACAATGATGGCAATTAATAAAGTTGATGTTTCAATCTCAAAGATATGATCTTTATGGCAATGCCTTGTTTATCTTGTGGTATTCAATATGCATAAGATAAAATGACACCTAAAGTTATTGATGACTCAAGCAATCAAATTAGCATAAATCATGAGAAATTCACATCTAGTTTCCATATGATGGATAAATCTAGACTCTTTTGGTTAGAGAACCAGTAAGAGACATGAATGTCTTGAACATGATTAATCAATCTTCACTAATGGTAGTGGGAGAATGATTATCCTATTAGGTATAATACATGTGATGTATTTACATACCTATTGGAACAAATGCTAATACTTCAAATGGTGTTTAGAGAAATACCAATATGAATATCTTGAAGTGTTCAAGATTATCATAGATGAAGTGCAAATTTGGTAAAGTGTTAATTCTTGATGAGATCAATGAATGAAATACTTGGACCAAATGTTTGAGATCCTTATGAGTGATTATGACAGTGTATCATAGTGAACTCGTGATTAAGGCATGGTGATGTCTAAATCAAGAAGGAATCATACTCGAAGGAGTTAGAGAATGATTATCAAATAACTAAATTCTTCTTAATAAAAGAATACCCCACACTAATAAAGGACATTAATAATCACAAGGAGTTGTAAGTTCTTATATCCTTTACAGACACACCTCAATTATCTATGTGATGAGTTGTTCATGTGATGAGTCAACTATCTAGATGAATATGAGGAACCGAATTTTGAGTTATGGTTTATGACCATTACATCCTAAATGACATCCATGTGAACCATAAGGTATGACCTTGATGGTAGCACCCATTGGATGAAATCCATAAGTGCAAATAAGTCTTAAGTGTTAAGACACATGGATAACATTTTGAGAAGGATGATGCTTGTTGATTGAAACTTAATGACTAAGACATTTGGCATATGGATACTAAAACTACATTCCTATGAGGAATAAAACAAGGATGTGTACGTGACACAACCTATAAGGTTTATGAATCCACTAATGCAAATGAAGTCTATAAGTTACAATGGACTAATCAATGTGATTGATTGAGTGATTGAGTACAAGAAACTCAGAATTGGATCTTTACTTTGATGATATAGTCAAAGGGGTTTGACTGATATGTCAAAGATAAAGAAGGATATGTGATTTAGTGGGAGCGTATTCACATTCCACATGTTGATGTGAAATGGAAATGTTCTAGAATGGAAATCCAAAAGTGGAAATTATATTTAAGGAAGATAGAGATATTTCCTATGTGATAGGAATAGAGATCTATAGAGATAGTTCTAAAAAATCTCTTGACCTGAAAAGAGAAAGCATATATTGGCAATCTGTACTGAAGGGTTCAGTGTGCACAGATTCAGTGGGAGAAAACTTGTCCATGTTACATGGAGCTAGTATCCTAAGGCCAAGTGTCCAATTCTTATGAAGAATGGGAACACTAAGAATAGATATGGATCTATCATGTATGTAATCATCCCATTATCTTGCATGTATCGACGTGGCAAGAACAAAATGCATTCATCATCTTGTATGTAGGACATGGCAATATGATGTTGTTACGACCCCACCTCCCGATAACCCCCAATTAAGGGAGACCAAGTGGTTGAAGCCGCACCCATTAATCCCGGATCAAAGGTTTGACATATAACCATAAACAATTATTAAATTCTATCAGACTATACTAAAAATGGTAATAAAATTTTCTTTACATACCTTTTGAAAACTTGGATCTCTAACCTTCTATCCACACCGATACTAATCTATCTAATCCTCCTTTGTACTTTAATCTTCTTTTAGTATCACATGTGCCACTTTACTGTTTGTTCTTTTCATTGTACCTAAAACGCCGACAAACAAAACGTCGGTCAGCCGTAGCTGGTATGTGGGGGAAAACAATAAACATGCAACTATGATAACAATGTAATCATTCAATTAATCATTTAACAACCAAGATTACATTTTAAATATAACTCTGCGATCCAAGAGTACCCTATTCTCTGTGTTGTCCTCATTAAACCCCTCATGATCCACCTATAAGTGAAACAGTTTCTAGGGTTGAGTCACATGGTACTACTCGTAAGTAGACCACTCCTTAACTCGGGATTTGCTAAAGAGTCTCTAACTCACGGTAACCTAGACCTTACTCTAGGATTACCCCTTTTTAGCCTTTTCAAAATAACAGAGGTGGACCCGGATCTAGCCAGTTATATATACACATTTATAGTGATAATCATAGTCACTTTATAGTTGCATGAAATAAATAAACATCCAACAGTTTAGTTGCATTTAATGTGATTAAACATTTGGGAATCCATCGGGAAACTATAGCGGTTATTCATAATCGTAACCACATACCTGATCCATAGTAACTTGATGTCCATGCATTAACATTCAACACAATTAACAAGCAATCAATAATATCCTGAAAATAATGCATAACATCCAAGTGTCATTGTTTTATTCAAAACATCCTCAAGATCAACTTGGATTCTACCTTATGATTTCTAGGCCAACTTTAGGGTTTTAGCTTTCAGTATGCATTTATCACTTTTAATGCTAAAACTATTATCTTTATCCTTTTAGGTCATAACCAAAACATTAAGGCTAATTATCATCTTCAGTTTCTTCCAAATTGACAAATCATATTTCATTATAGTTCAACTCACATATATGAACCTTATTTATCACTATTTCCACTTTTATACACTAGGAAACACTAATTATCCAAATAATTCACATTAAAGATCTTGGATACTCAATTTATCTTCAAATCATCATATCTCTATTTTATTAAACTTCTTTTACATTAAAGCTACTATTGTTATTCCTTTTAATTCATGACAAGATCATTATGTGAATCTATCATTAATTCAAAGCTCATTAGGGTCTAATTAACATATGAACTCATTTTGTCATCATTTCTACCTTTTACTCATGAAAAGACCCTAATTACCACTTTTAGGGTATTTATCCAGGATTAAGGACTCTCATATACCAAAACTTAGAATTATCATTTAACAATCATATTTTCACAGTTTTAAATCTAAATATGATCTTATCTCCTTTTACCCTAAATTAGGGTTTCTAAATTATTTAATCATTCTCATATGAGGTATAACCCTAAATCATGCAATTCTACATTTAAATCAGGTTCGAATCTAACATTATCATTCAACAGGTTATTAACAATTCAATTAACCCATTAAGCATCTAAGATTCGACCTTTAATTACAAATAGGGTTTTTAACTCAACTTTAATGCACTTTTCATCATCTTATAGTACTTTTACAATTAGAAACGGAATCAATATTGGATAATATTTTTAATGGATTTCTCTCATTCTGAGGATCAATTTTCATATAAGATTCGTCTAAATCCGAGTTACGGTTTGCTAGATATGAATTTTGCAAGAAAAACACTTACTCGGCCAATCTAGAGATGCCACGTAGCCAACTCCATGCAACTTAGGCGCCCAAACTGGAAACATAATTGAATTACGATCCTGCCCCCGCGTAAGTGGGCTGTTTCTTCAGCCCGTGAAGGGCAATTCCATCCAAAGCATGCACATCGTCTTCTTCCTTGGATCCACGGCTGCGGCCGCCGCTGGTAGCCCTACCACGGCCTGCCCCTCCTTCCTGGAGGCTCGGGGACCACCGCAGATGGGAGCCCTAGCCCCGACGCACCTCGGCGCACGCGGGGCATCCAGAAAGACCCGCCAAAATGGTCATTTCCAAGCGAAACACCATCCTTCATTGCTGCTGCGATAGCTGCAAACTTACAGACTTACGACACGAGTTGCACGATGACATGGGTGTTGTGTTGGTAACCGATCACTCCTGGACGGTCGTGGAGTCTTCCTGACTCAAACCCAACCACAAACTACCTCTCGTCACTCAGGGATAGGACCATACCCTCATGGTTAGGGTTTTTGTACTAAAACGTGGAAGAAGAGGATAGAACAAGGTGTGGGATCTTCTGGGCTCTGTCCACGATCTTTCCCTTATATAGGGAGGGTAAAGAAGCCCCAGCATGGCTTGCCCATGAAGAAACGTAGCCCCTTTCCAAAAAGGAATTTGATTTTTTCATTACCAAGAAAAAACCTCTTTCTCTCTCTACTAAACATGCACTTTGTTCATTAGATTTTAGGAATTCGAAATTCCTCTCTCCTTTTCTTTGTACTTTCCCTTTTTATTCATTGGCCACGAATTTCTATTCTCTTTTAATAGCAATTACTCCTTTTTATCAATATCTCAACATTCATTACTAATGTATCACATTATTCTTTTATTTTGCAATTATTGGTATTTCCTTTTTCTTTCCTTTTTATTGGGACTCCTTGGATCCCAAGGAACTCTATTATTTTGAAATTCATTTTCAAGGATACTTATTATCCTTCTTAATGCACCTATATGCATTATTTTGCATTATCATATTTATTTCTTAATAAAATATTTCCTTTTTTTTCGGATTTCTCTTTATTTCTCTTTAACTTTTCATCATTGATATTCCTTTTATCATTAGGGATCCTTGGTATACGAAATCCCACAAATGATATCTCATTTATTTCTCTTTTTACTTGCTTTCCTCATATTACCATTATTTTCAATTTATTTCTTAATAAAGAAATACTTAGTTAACCTTTTCTTTTCTCATTGCTTTCTTTTTGCAACCTTGGACTCCTTGGTACCCAAGGAACCCAAGAGGCACGAAATCCTCTTTGGATTTGCCTTCTAGAGGTTTCTACATATTTCTTTTCTTAAAATTCAATTATCCATTTAGTAATTGAATTTCCTTTGTTATTTTCCTTTTATTGGGCCCAATAGCCAATAAATCCCACAAATCAAACAACAAGGCTATTTTAAATGAAATCCAATTATTCTCAACCAAATATATGATTATTTGTTCAAACATCTTTAATATGAGAAATTATATTTCTCACCAATTGAACCCAAAAATTGGGGTTGTAACAGATGTGCTCATCTTGATAACTCATATGTGGGACATGACGAGTGGATGTCTGTCTACTTCCAGTAAGGGTTACTGGAATACCATGAAAACTTGATAAGTACTTGAGAAGTACTAGTTCTATGGAGATAAGGAAGAGTTCAATGTAAAGAGTTACACTGATGCAAACTTCTGAAAAGGATAGAAAATTAATCGCAAAATATATATAGGATATATATATAAAAGTGAAAGTTTGTTGATAATTGGAAGTGTTCTAATAAAACCATTTAAAAGGGAAAATGCGGAGTATCCGTGTGTTAGAGAACAACAATGGATACTATATGGATCTAGAAGTTCATGAGATGAACTTATAGTTATTCTGCTCATTGATGACAAGTATGGAATCCTTGATCATGCAATGTGGCTAAAG
This sequence comes from Alisma plantago-aquatica, assembly GCA_963693085.1. Taxonomy (NCBI): domain Eukaryota; kingdom Viridiplantae; phylum Streptophyta; class Magnoliopsida; order Alismatales; family Alismataceae; genus Alisma; species Alisma plantago-aquatica. The sequence goes on along the minus strand of OY856409.1, from coordinate 375,768,335 downwards.
GTTAGCAAAGGAATACTAGATCACATATTACGACAACTCCATCTCATACGTGTGACGTACAGTGAAGAGATGTGAGACATGCAATTGATACTGACTTTGGTAAGGTGTTGCCATAACTCACTATGTTCGTACTAGAGCACAATAACATGTGGGACATGTTTGAAAAATCACTATGAATATGATTCAAAGGTGATTGGCTCACAGTGCAAGTGGGAGTCTGTTGGTATGTATGCCCTAAGAGCCAATCATGGGATGATTGGTGGGATACATTAAGATTGATTTGATAAACATCAAAGGCAAGCTTCCTATTCTTTGTGGTTCAGTCATATGAGATAGTGATAGAACAGATTGAATGTATAGAGAATGACAGTACTCAATGACGTATGCTTTCAGGCTGAGGACCTTAACGATGAGATCATACGGATGTTAAGAGTTTGTACATTCTTGTTATGTCCCTAGTCGGATTTCATTGTGGAAGGTAGATAGACAGCAATGACACACAAGACTAGATTGTGGTGTTGGTTGATGACAGAATCTCATTAGTCATGATATAGAGATATGAAACCAAACACATAGGTACTTGTTAGAGAACAAGTGTACTGGACATACCCACCGTGAGTTTGACACATGGAACCATGACATGGTAGTCACAGTCAGTACTCACAGTGATGGTGGTGAGTGTGATTCTTTGACCTGAAATCACTACACTCAACACATGTCGTTGGGCACACTTTGACATCATCAAAAGCAGTCCTGAAACATGGGTTGTTATAAAGGTGATGATTGGGTGGCTTTGACACATGGGGATTTTGAGGGGTGAGTGATAGATATGGGATTTGTCCCTCCTGAGGGAGTTTGATATCCATGGCCACTTGATGAGTAGGATTGAGAAAGGCGTGCACGCATGTGTGAATCAGTATGCGATATTGATGTCATACATATCTCTTCCAATCTACTCTGAGATCAAGAAAGTGAATGAACGTTGACAGGATGACTATTCCATGCCTCAAGTTCATTCGGGATATCAGTGACAAAGGAATTATACATTCACTGTAACGCCATTCACGGATTGTAGGATCGAAATTTGTTCTCCAACTTTCTATTTCACTTGGGTAGCACTGATGTGTGACTAGGCACCACTCTTTGCTTGTGAAGTCATAAGTGTTATGGACTTTCACTACCAACGTGAAAAGGACCTGCAGGGTCACACACATAGGATTTAACCTGGAAGAGGAGTTTTGTCCACAAACAATGTTTAGATTGATTACTAAAGGAGTTTAGTAGTTCAATTAAACACTCAATCAATTGATAGCTCAGTGTCATAATGTTCAAGGTGTTGGACTGATTGATTAGAGTATCAGATTGATTGAAACTGCAATTGACTAATTCTGCACAATCTGCACTCCCAACCGATCGGCTCATGTGATGAACCAATCGGCTGAGCTTGGTGAACCGATCGGCTCAGGTGGTGAGTCGATCGGCTCATGGACAGGGTGAAACGATTGGTTCAAGTGTTGAAATGATCAGTTCGAATGGTCCAACCGAGCAAGTTGGGAAAGTAGGATTGGTGAGAAATTTCTATTTGTTTCACTTGCCCAATTTGATTGGAACAAGGATTGGTATTAGGTACCAATTAGAAACAAACGAAGAAAAGTCAATCGAGAACTGACCAGGACCACGAACCGACCGGTTCAGAAGTGAACCGACCGTTTCATGGGTCCCAACCGATCAATTGAGGTATCAACCGACTGGCTCAGGTCCCCAACCGACCGTTTCAGAAATGAAACGATCGGTTTAGGTTGCGCAGTTGGTTGTTTTTGTGGAAAATCTCGAACCCTTCTACTCCTGCTTTAGTCCCACATTGCCCGGGATAGAGAACCCTATCCCATGACCCTCCTATATATAGGGTTATTGGGGGCTTCTGAAAGTACAACTCAGTGCAACCAGTTGCTCTATAAAGTTGTCATTCTCTCTAGTTTTGGTAACCGAGAGAGCCCGAGCAAGTGCTACCCGATAAGGGAGGCACAGCAAGGGAAAGATAACTGCAGAAAGTGACTGGTGGTAGGAGAGTGTGTCAGTGACTAGTACGCTGACAGGAGGGTGCGACTCCTTCCAATTCCTTATGAGACAAGGAGATTGGAGTTCCAGGTGGTCCGTGTGGACTACTTCAGAGACGGGAGATTTCTACCGCTCGGAGGACAGCTGTCAATCTCGACAGTCCCGGTGAGACCAAGAGTCGTCAGTCCCGGTGTGACCAGGAGCTGCACAGACACCGTCCAAGACCGGAGGTGAAGACCGCGTAAGCCGCAAGGTATTGTCGCCGAGAAAGCCTCGGGATAAGGTATGATTCCACAAACCATCCCTTCCTATTGTATAGACGTTGACGCGTTTCCTTGTTCTGGGTTTGGGGAGGAGAAAATTGTTTTGTTTCCGCTGCCTTCTCTGCCTCCCCTAAAACCCTACAGAGAATACCAATTGGATGTGATGTGTGTTCTTGTTGAGGGTGTCACAAATACTTCAAGGTGGCCAACATGTTTAGATAAAAGGCAGTGAAGGCAGGGTAGCATGGGGAGAAGTTTCTACTGGCGCTCTAGCTCTGTGTATTCCAAGACTACTAGCGGAATCTGAGGGGTTGGAGGGGGATCCTGGGAGGTATCAGGTAATTTGTAATTTCTATAGGCTCTATATCCAACCCAAGTTGAGGATCATAATGACAGATAGATTCAAATAGTTAACAAATATATGAAGGAGACAAAGCAAATTTACTCATATCAAACTATCGCATTGTGATGTCCGTATTGCACACAAGGGAGTTATGGTCTTCGTTGATTTACTCTAATTATTCAACCCTTATTAAGATATTTTAGCTGCTATAAGGTTTGTGTAATTCAATTTTGGCTTAAATTTAAACTGCTTATGTTTTCTGATATGGGTTTTATTTAATCTCTTACAACTTTTTTATATCTTCTATATGATTCTCAGAGACATAAGGGCACACCAAAGTTGGATGTTATTTTTCATTTCAAAAATGTACACACGCTAAGGCATGTATTAGCCTCATATCAATTTATCCTTAATCGCGTTGTTCCCCTAAATATCTACTTTACATTTATTTATTTCCATGTTATAATACTATATCAATTGGATGTGAGTGCTAATAAGAAAAACTAGCACCTATTTCTGAATTAACCATTGGATACCAACTCTTTTTGAGTTCATAAAAATATTGCAACTATAAATTTCTAACTACTTCAATATCCTTACAAAATCCTAAGACAGTCTTCGCTTTTGTAGTGGGTAAAAATGGGAGTAATAAAATTGCAACTCCTTTAACTCAAAAGAGTGTGCTCTTGCAAAGATGGTATGTACATAAAAATTCATGAAAATAAGAGTGGTATGTAATTTATTATGGGATAACCAACATTTTTCATCACATGCTTCAGAAGATTGTAGCTTGTTGCATATTTTGATTGTTTTAAAATATTACCATTTAAAAATATTTGTTAGTGTAATGCATATTTGAATGTGAATGTTTATGACATTATTATTTAACGAAATAATGCAGAATGAATATTATTGTGCGGATCCTATTATGATATTACCTTTTGTTCTGAATAATGATGTGAAAATATAATACAAGTTAGGCATATAAGGTGCTCAAGTTTCTCTTTCCTACTTAGAAAAAGGTTATGTTTAATATATGTTGTGATATTATCTGTCTCTTGTAGATTGAAATATTTAATCACTTGTCAAAATGAATAATAAAAATGGAATTCCATGAAACCTTCTCTTTTCATCCATATACATAGAATTCTTAACTATACATACATACATACATACATACATACATACATACATATATACATACGCCGGCAAGGGAATAGCCTGGTTGGCGAATTTCGATGGTCCCCAATGAAGGGACCCGAGTTCGAAACCACACGGAGAAGAATCTCTTGATTTATCACCCTCCCGGGCGTCCGGCCTCCGCCACGGGTTATGGGAGAGGGGGAGAGAAATCTTTCTCTCTTAATCCCATACATACATACATATATACATACATGCCAACAAGGAGTGGCTCGAGTGGTCAAGTACGGTGTCTACTCACGCAGAGACTCGGGTTCGAATCCTAACTGCCGCCTTAGTTTAGCACCCTCCCGGATGTTCGGCCTCCGTCACAGGCGTGGGAGAGGGGGAGAGAATGCCTCTCTTTATCCCATACATACCCATACATACAAACGTTTTTCTTAAACATGCTTGTAAATAATATAGTAATTAAAATGATTCTCTTACCTATAGCAAAAAAAGAATTTATTCAAATTTAAATATTCCTTTTAGAATATACTATTGCAATAGTATATATGTACTGATAATATGGATGTGGAACGATTTTCAAAAATCAATATAATGTTTGCGGCCTAAAAAGTTAAACAACGAATATGCTACACTTGGCTACACAAACCACCCAACAATATTGTTGTCTTAAGCTACTTTGGGATACAATATGTTCATAATTTATGGATAAATGTATTATAAATTTATTAATAAGCCATATTTTATGCATTTTAGAGTATAATAACATATGAATGATGTCGAAGTCATTCAATACTAAATGACTAAAAAATATAATGAATTCTCAAGCTACTTAAATGTAGTGGTTGTGTTTAAAGAAATAATGTGATGACATCTGATCCTTGAATATAAAAAAGTAACAATATGTAATATATGAATAATGTTTCTCATTTATAGACATATATGACCTTTAATGCAGTACTTGTGTTACTACATTGATGGTGTGATCAGACCCATTGTCTTTACTCTGAACACACACATATCTATGGATTGTAGCCACATGTTGGAATTTCTTAATACAAAAACTATAATGGCTTTTGAAGGGAGGAACGGCCTAACCAAATTCTAAGTACGAATAACCAATATCATCTTTATATAACCAAAAAATTTATGTATACTCAGAATATCACTTGAAAGTTAAAGGAAAATGTGAAACCTGTTTATGCGTGATGTGTTAGTTGTTCATTTAAAGTCAACTACAACTATTACAAAAATAGAGAGTTACTGAGTTAGTGCATAAGTAGAAAATTGTTAAAGTGTTTGGTAGTCAAAATTCCAAGTCACTTTCTCTAACATGCATGTATCATAATTAACATTTGTAAATTTCACTGTCTATGATAAGAATGATTTTGATCGAGACCAGTAAGATTCCCACATGCACATCTTACAATAAGAAAAGAAAAATAACTGTATTCTCTTAAAAGTTAAAGGAAATAAAAAAATATAAGTAACTATCTAAAATATATGGAGTAAGAAAAATAAGCCACATACGGAAGAACAACTAAAAATACCATATATGCAACGAAGGGACCCGTGTTCAATACCACACGGAGAAGCATCTCTTCATTTATCACCCTCCCGGGAGTCCGACCTCCACCACGGGTTATGGGAGAGGGGGGGGGGAGAAATCTTTCTCTCTTAATCCCAAAAATACAATGTATAGTTATTCGAAGAATTTAAAATTATAAATGAAGTATATGTGCAATATGAATTTGGTTAAACTTATATTTATATATATATATAATTTATTTACTAAATTTTAGTTTACATTTCATAAAAATTTTATATATATAAACACATACATACATATAATATTTTTTTTAAATAAATAATTTTCTTTCTAAAGTAATGTCATACATATAATTTGTCGCATGCATGTGCACGTGTGTGTTCACTAGTAATAATAAAAGTTAAAGTTAATGCATTTTCAGTTTAACAATCAACTAGTATGAGTTAAAGTTAATGCATTTTTAGTTTAACAATCAATTAGAAAATACTATATTGATGGTTCTTAATGATTTTTTCAATAACTGAAACATATGTAGATTTGTATTCATATTATTTGTTTACTGCTATGATTATACTTTTTTTGTTAATACTAGAGATTAAGATTTATTCATACTGCTCTCTAGTGTAGTCCAAAACAGTTCAAGGTTAACATGCAGATCTGAGCTGAGCCAAGGTGGCTTAGATAAGTTCAAATTACAAGGTAAAAAGGAACGTAGGGTGTTTTTGTCTACTTCATCAGCAACCTTATTCAGAGTGCGAGGGACATGGAGTATCACAATTTGGGTACTCGTTCTGATGGGTTGAAATTTCCTCCAGAGTGGCTGGAGATGGTGAGTTGGTGGTTCCTCATTATTAAGTATGCTCACTGCTAGGCTTGAGTCTGAGAACATGATTACATTGGATAGCCCGAGCTCTTGACATATATCACTTGCGAGGAGAATGGCATGGATTTCAGAAGCAAGGATTGATGATGAGTAGAAAGGGACTCCTCGTCCGCTCAAGCACCTCCCTGTGTTATCAATGATATGGATGCCGGCACCTGCCTTGGTGGATGTGCGATTGTATGCTGCATCCACAAAGGCCACTGCATTGAAGGTAACCGGTCTGGACAGAGCGGTATGTTTGGTGTTTTCTTTGGATTGCAGATTGGGAACTCTTGAGTTTAAGATTGACCGTGTTCGCTGCTTGATGAACTGGACACTCTTGTGTAGATTGAATAAGAGGTTCTTATGCACTCTATCATTTCTAACCTGCCAAAGATGCCATGCTGTTACAATATTTTGTATGTGAGAAAAATTGTCCGCAGTAACTGATATCAGCTGTTGAATCCAATCTTCCTCATTCACATTAAAGAATTGTGTCCCCATTCCCAAGCTAGTCTAGGTTTGTTTGCTGGATTGACAGTCCCGCAGACAGTGAAGTAAGCTCTCTGGGGCATTTCCACATATGCTGCACGTAATATCCACATCAATATGCCTGCGTTGCTTCTCTGCATTTGTGAGGAGAGCGCCGTGTTGTAGGAGCCATATGAAGATGCGCAGACGGTTCGGAACGTTGAGGTGCCAGATGGTATCCCAGTCCCCAGGAGTGTGTATGTTCTTTTCAGATCTCAGCCATGTGTAGGCGGACTTAGCAGAGAATTCCCCAGTATCGACAAAAGGCCAGACCCAGCTATCTTCATCAGCCCCCTCAGAAGGCGGTGGAATTGATTTCAGACGTTCTCCAATTCCTGGTGGGAGATAGGTGTTGATAAAATCAAAATCCCAGTCTCCGTTATCAAGACGCATTGAACTAATCTTTAGGTCGTGAAGTTTAGGTGGAATGAACCAGGACGGGTATGTTTCCGATATGTCTTCCCCATGTATCCATCTGTCGTTCCAGACGTTTGTGGTACTGCCTGTGAGGATGGCTTTGTGGCTAATTCCTGATAGGATAGCGATATTTTTCTTGATGAAGGCCCAAGAAGAAGAACTGGGTTTGTTACTGAAGGTTCCTTGGCGCATATACTTCTCCTTCATCACTTTCACCCAAGGTGCCGAGTGATTGTTGAGGAAGTACCACACGTTCTTGAGCATGAGCGCAGTGTTTTGATCACGAGCGTCCTTGATGCCCAGTCCGCCCATGTCTTTAGGTGAGGTGATCTTCTTCCAGGAAACCAGGGATAACTTCTTTTGGTCCCGTCCACCAGACCAAATAAAGTCCTTTACTTGTTTATTGATGTCGTCACAGAGACGAGGAGAGAGATTAACTGTTTGCATGGCGTAAGATGGTATAGCTTGGAGTGTTGCTTTTGCCAGAGTTATTCGTCCAGCCAGAGAGAGATATCTCGCAGACCATCCAGTCATGCGTTCCTGGATGGTAGAATGCTATGATTATACTTAATAGTAATATATATCCAACATGTTTTATATTTTGTATATAAACTTATTCTCAAATCATATAAAATAGTGAGATTTAGGATCTTACACATTAATCTCAAATTATTGTGCTATTTGTTCTGTCTTTAATTTTACAAACTTCGTACCCATGTCTTGCTAGCATAAATGCAATACCATTACTACTCTATCATCATTTGAATGATAACATTTGAAAAATATATATTCGAAAAAGAAATTGTGTAGAACTAAATAATGTGGTAATCATATAAATTTTTGACCCTAAAAAATTTAATCCTAGCTCGCCTCTGGGTGTAAGAACATATTTTTGTCAGTCAAAGGGACCAGAAAACTCAGTGGTCAACATGTCTAAAAACCCAATCAAAGCATACATGTCACCCATCATCGGTCTGTTTTCCGTCAGAGCATAGACCGGTGCTTCATCGGTTTGTACGTATTCAGAAACTGCATCGGACAATCATAACTCTCATCACTCCGATGATATTTACCCATCTCATCCAGCTATCCAGATTCTTCGGAGGACGGCCAAAAATGCTATCAGTCATTTTGATTTCAATTTCCATTGAAGTCTTGTTTCCATTGGTTCCTCGTTTGCATACAAGTCATCCGCGGGTATCATGTATGATTTTCAAACTGTTCGCAATAGAACAACTAAGATGTCTGCTTCGGCTATAGAATTTAACCAGCAGAGGGGGTTAAGGGAAAAGTTCGTCGGTTTCAATGGTGGTCCGATCATCGATCAAAAGATAAAGGCATTGGTGCTCAGATTAACCAAGGCACACTACAAAGTTTCTTATATTAGCCTTGTCGGTAGTCCATTCATTACTTAACCTCACGCTGATGGATAAGCCTGCGTCGGTCCGATAAGACACGCTCACAGTTAAGAAAATAGACACAAAGCCATCGGCATCAGAGCTCTTGGCAACACAAAAATCATAGACATCGGAGCTCCTTTTTTACTTGTATTTACATCGATCAAAAGGAACGGTTGACCATCGGAGCAAAAGACCAAGGTAAAGGGTCCGACAATTTCAAATGCCCGGGCATCGGTGCCCCATCAATCAACCGCGAACCAGTTACTTGTTGGTGTATATTAAACAAAGACTTCTAATAAAACAACAAGTTTCATTGGTGAAAAGGTCTACTACGCCATCGGCTGAACAAAACATAGCTATCAGCTAGTTTAATAGTTATACAGAACTGGCATCCCATGTAACAAAATTTAAAGCATCCAAATGAAATAAAACTTATAAGACTGTTCAAGACACCATGTAACAAAGTATATGTCTTAATATTACAGTTGGACCCCAAAGATGGGCAAATTGTATATATGTGCACAAGGTGTATAAAATTGTATAATTTGAACAAACTAAGATTGATTTGGCTCAAATATTCTTGAAATAACATAAGGTATGCGAATCATTCATATATAATTTGGCATTATACAACTTGGAGCCGTAATCTTCCTTAACTAGGCATATCTCGTAAACTGAATCTATATTTGGATTCTCTTTAAATCCTTATGAAAAGATCCATTATTATGAAATATTTTCTCTTTTTGAATATTAAATATTTAACTGTTTTCTTATGGGTCCTTTAATCCCAAGTTGTTATAACATGCATGTTCTGTATTTAAAATAAATTGAAATTATTTAAAATATGCATGTTGTCTACCTAGTATTTAAAATGAACTGAAATTGACTAGACTTTATCCTTGTTGTCTCTATTATGCATGTTGTTTGGACTAATATTATATATGCTAGTGGTGCTTCTGTGTACATTGGGTACACTATTTCTACCCAGAGCGTGTTGTTTCCACCCATTTATATTTAGGGCAACATTGTTTCTGCTAAGGATGTTCTTTTCCACCAAACCTTTATCATGAGATCCTATGGTATCTCACCCTTATTGTAGATAATCTTACGCTATGCTTGTTTTACATCATGGTTGTTGTTGATATATTTATGGAATTATTTACAAAGCAATATATCATAATAATTATGTAACACTTTTCAACTAGAACCCCTCATTACTTTTGATATCAATATGTTGTAGTGATTTCTCATGTACTTACCTGAATGTTCTTATATCCTATTTTTGACTAGGAACGCCCTCACATTTTTTACTTGTACATTTTAATTCTCAAATATTTCCTTATTGCACATATACTAGTTTAAATGACATATACCATTTCTTTTATTTCCTTTTTCTAGGTATCGTTGTAGATGTTTTATAGAAAGATGGCCTTGGTGAAATATGTACCAAAAAGTAGAATTTTGAGGGTAGCTTAATATGGATAGGTAGCCCTCTACAAATGGTCCTCTGTAACATAGGTTGTTGTAACTTTTCCTTGTTGTAATAATATCATTTTTGGTGAGGGATGATGTACATGGATATTTTATGATAATGTAAATAGTTCCATCTTCCATTGTTATATTATCCTATGATTTTATGTATCATTCTTTTTTGATAAATGAAAGTACGTACTCCAAACCTGTGATCCATCTTCACCTCTAACCATATCTTATTTTCATAACTGAAAGCTCAATTAAGTTCTAAGACCAATTGATTAAGTGGAAGCCCTAATTTGCCCCAACTTGCACTTTTTTTGCCCTGTTTTCAAGTTAGATGCAAATTTTGGACTTAATTTAAAATTTGCTTTACCATGATGAATTAATTTCAAATTGTTAAGTATCTATATTTTATTTCCCTTCATATTAATTCTTTATTAAGCCTTAAAATAATTTTTAAGATATATATCCAATTTGGCTTCAATTGCACCCTAATTTCCTTGAATTTGAAACTTCTTGTGCAATGTGGACTACTATATAATTTTAACATAATTGAGTCCAAAATTGAGAGTGTATCATGTATTTGCATGCCTTCCTTCATAGGATACTTGCTTTTATAAACTTTGAACTATGTCTGTGTGGTGTTTCGTCTTAGGGTTTCTAACCTAAATGTATCCTAGTGTACATGGATGAGTGACCTTTGATTGATATCTATATGTCTTGATAGGTTTTGGTCCTGCCTAACCTTAATAGATATGATATCTAGTTTCCATTGGTAAAAATATATTGAGGTGCACCTTGATAGGTCACCTAGGACCCTGATAGGAAAGAATATGGATGGGTTTAGATAGATGTTCATGTGTGGACCTCAATAGACTTTGTTGGTTGACCTTTGATAAATTTGTTATATGACCCCCATAGGTCAACTGATGAGCTTCAATATATCCTGGAATGTAGCAAATGATATTAAATTTTGATATGTTACCCTGGATAGGGGTACCTTGATAGATAGGAATGCATCGATGAATGTATTATAGGCTATGGATGCTTCACCTAGATAGCTTAATTTCTAACCCTCGATACCTTTACCCTTCATATCTCTATACTTTTAACGACATGCTTTGCAACATGGTGGTATTCTGGCCCTTGGTAGGTATTTCTGATATCTATATTTTTTCTAGGTATCACGATACTATTTGATTGTGATAGCCCAAGTACCCTTGACCATTTCACTCCTTGATAGCTCACTTCAAGTGGGGATATTTTAGTCTTTTAACTCTTTTTCCTATATATAACCCTCTACCCCTCACCCTTGCACTCTTTTAGCACCATTGGAGCCTTCTTGTACGAATGGAAGCTCAAGAGCCTTTGTAGGTAGGTTTGAAACTTGTAAGGTACCCTTGAAGCTTGGTAGCTTGGATCAAGTGCTTGCATGTTTATGCATATAATGTATCAAGCCTCTCAAAGAAGTCTCCAAGCTTCCCAACCTTATTTCTTACATAAAAACATAATATAGTATCATATAATTTTTTTAATCAGCTCTTTTGCTTCCTTGGAGGATAAGCATGGATTTCTTTTGCTTCCTTGGAGGATAAGCATGGATTTCAATGATTAAGACTTCCTCATCTAGCTTAAGCACTTCTTTTCTCTTCCCTTTTTCCCTAGAAAGCTTGACATAGATTGGGGGAGTCCTATTGGAGCTTTATTGGTGGTCTTGTGCATGACAAGTAGGCTTCTTAGAGGTGTTATTGATTTTCCTCATTTTCATCGCCAATCTAGGCGAGTGATATAACTTTTTGATGCATTTCTTGCCTAGTTTTACATGCAAAACCCTAATCTTGGTAAAAGTGTTATGTAGGTCTAAAAATATGACCCTTTCATGAACTAATTTGACTAAGAAATATGAAAAGATAAATGTGGATGTGCCTCTCATAATCATGCTCCGTGTTGTTTATATTTGCACACTTAGTTGTGTAATAGCAAGAGAATTTGAAATTTGTTGTCTTTGTGCTTAAAAACACCACTTTTACATGATAAAAAATATTGACACTAGTTAATGGAGAGAGAATTTTAAAGTTATTCCTACTTATTGGAAGTGATTATTTTACTTTTGAAGATAGTTTACTAACTATCATGTCGTTGAAATTTTTATTAATGTAAGTCATGTATACACCAAATTGGCCTTTTGTTGCCTAATTTTGTATCTAACATAACCTTATCATTCTTGGGAGTTTGGATCTGAAATTTTAAATGATGTCTTTTTATAGTCTCTTAAGAATATATGAAACGTTGTAGGTGATTATGAGGTTCCTACGTGGACTTAGCCCTGCTATACTTCATATGAAAATTTGACCTTATTGTACCCTAGATTGGTGATTGGACCTTGTTGTAGCCAAGGAGGGTACATTATCACAAATTTTTGGTCTTTCTTATTTATTTAGTAATGATTTATAATCAAATAGCATGCACAATTAATATTATAAGGCTGAATTTCATAAGATTATGCCAAATAAATGCTAGAAGTGTTGTTTTTAAGGTATTTCAGAGTCATGTCTTGAGGAAATGGTTACATGTTGTTTCTTACTATTTTAGACTTGTTATAGGATGATATCAAGAGGATTATAACTTTCATACTTCTATATTTTTGTTGGAATTAAGTTGGTAGTTCAAAGCATCTTGTATATGCATAAAGGAGGTCCTTTTACGTATAAACTTGAGTTAGATATAACTTTCACATGAATTTGGATTTTAAGTTGAAACTTTTAATGTTGATGTATCACTTAATGTGAGAAATTAACAATTTCAGGTGAATATGATATTCCTAAAAGGAATTGGCATTGTTATGTTTTATGTCATGATTTCAAGCTTTTGTGCTCCTATGTGATGATTTAGGCCTTTTTGTGGCCACTAAGGATAAGATGGACTTGATGTGCCATGAATTGATGTTATAGGACCTGTAATGTCCATGAATGTAAGATGGGTCATTGTACCATGGTTTTATGAGTGAGACTTCTTATGGTCGAGAATGGTAGGATGGGCCTGATGTGCCCTAGCTTAGTCATTGGCCCTTTATATAGCTATGTAATTTAAGTGTTTCATGCTTGATGTTCCCTAGCTTAGTCATTGGCCCTTTATATATCTATGTAATTTAAGTGTTTCATGACTTAATAACATAATTTATGTTGTAACATATTTTATATATTATGGAATTGATATACTTGATTAGTATCAAAACTATGTCTCTATACCTTATTTGTAACTTGAATGATCCAACTGAATTATCACTAAGTGACAAAATTAATCAAGAGTAACCCTAACCTTAAGTGATAAGTTGGTGACCAAAGCTTATTTTCTTCACACATGTGTGTGGTATAGTGATTGGAGCTTGTTATTTTGGCACTCATGCAGGTTTTCAGTGATCCAAATTGGTTCTCTTTAGCAACTACACGTGATATGTTGGCCACCGAAGCTTGTTCTCCTTGGCACCCATGCTGGTTGAAGTTATTGACACTTGTTGTCTTTAGAATCTATGTATTGCATGTTGGTGACTAAATCTTATTCTCTTTGGCATCCATGCTTCTTGTTAATGGACGAATCTTTGAAAAATCCAAAACTTATCTTAACAGACTAAAAAAAGTCTCATTGTCCTCAGCAATGATATCGGATTTTGATGTGGTATTTTTATACCTTCAATTTCACTGGGATATTAAAGCCTATAATTTACCTAAACCACATACAATAATACCACATGCAAGTGGATGAGTCTTATAATGGTACAATTAAGGATTGAATACAAAGACAATATTTTTAAGAATAATTTAAATTTTAGTGTAATTTAACAAAAATATTAAAATGGATAGATGGTTTGGTGTTGGTTGATTAACTTAATTAGAAAAGTAATAAATTATATTAGCTAAGAAAAAATATTTTTAACAATGATAAAATTACACAATGACATGTTTAATGGCTGCTGCACATGTATCTTCTCTCTTGCATTTTATCACTCACTTATTTGGGTATCATATCGAATTCAAGGAAATTATATATCCTTTAAGAGTATAGAATCCACAAGGACATATTTACCCATAGGATCGAGGTCATGTTACCGATGTATCCCAAATATTCACTCCTAAAAAACCCTTCAATAATTGTATTTGGGGTTCAACAATGATAAACTAGAATTCTAATCCTAAGTTTGAATCTATCTAAGACTAGGGTTGCAATAAATACACAAGATGAGTATCTTTTTTTTGGTAATCCAGGAGATCATCTATTTATCCCGCTCTCCTCTTGTAGGGAAAAAACAAGCTAATGAGGTACCATGTGTTGCTATGAAAGTAAACTTGGAAGAACTTCTAACATTACAAAAGGGAAAGGGGGAAGGAAGACCCATAGGGTCGATGGGGGGATTCGTATAGATACTATCCCCCTGGGAGTTTTTGAGGTGGAATTTAGCCAGATTATCCACCAAGTTTAGCAACTTAAGATTCACTTTCATGATAGTGGCTTCGTCAGCACCCTCCAGATTTTGCTAATAATGTCCACCCACTGTCCAAAAACAGGTGTTCTATTGACCAGATCTCCAATAGTCGTCACAACCACTTGGCTATCAGTCTCAATGATAAAGTTGTTGAGCTTCTTATGCTTAACGATCATGTAGGATAATTGGATTGCTCTAACTTCAGCTTCTCCCACTGATCTGGTCGAGATAGTTTGTGCATAGCCACCTACCCATGCGCCACGGGCATCCGTTATGGTCACTGCAATGGCGGCTTTGTTCCCTTTCACTGCAGCATCAGTCATAAGTAGAACCTGATCATCTTTGAGTTCAAGATGGGAATCCATGGTACATGTATTAAATATTTAATAAAAATGTAATGCTCCAAATAAGCAATGATTCACAATGTTAAGATTACACATACGTGCATTATGCTCATCCCAGTGCTCTAGAAAGATGAACTACTCTCTAATCATGTTAATGATATAAGAAGAGAGAGAGAAGAAGAATAAGAATAAGAAGCTCATGGATAATGTAATGGTGTATAAGAGAGTATTTGTGATATGTGAAACCACTATCCAAATAGCAATTGCAGCATCTGGTCACATCCTCTGGAGAGTGCATCTTCGCATCAAACTGTTGACATTTGTCTCAAACTCTTTCCAGTGACATACACAGTTCGTAATGGGGGATGTATGGAATATGATGTCCTCTATGTATATCCCTATGCTATTTTATATCATGTCCCAGAAGTTTTAAGTCAAACTAATATCATCAAATGCTTGTGATTTGGTTGCTATAGAGCATTTCCAAATCAACCAATTGAATCACCAGTAGGCTAGTTAGAAGTAGTCAATATTCTTCTATGGATAATTGAATTATTGATTGGACCTGAGAGCGCATTGGAAAAGTATAGGCGTGATCTCAAAGATGAATCTTACTTTTAAATTTATAACCTAAAACCTTCAAGGACCCCCACAACTCAATAAGGGGTTGAAGTAGATATACACGGTCAAACATAGGGATGTGGGGACATTTATGATGCTTAAGATCCCGCTCTTATATCAATGAAGCAAAATTGATAGTTGATATATGTGAAGAACTAGAACTAGTCTAGCAAAATGATTTGACACAAAACAAAATAAAGTAAGGAAAATACAGTCCATGGAATTCTATTAATAAAGAGAAGGAGTTCCTGGCTATGTAACCACAACTTGGGCAGTCTATGCACCCATTTTTCAGCATAGACAACTCTCGAATGCCCCCAACAAGCAATCTACATCCGAACATAGCACATATTGTGGTAGTTGTTCCTGTGGGTCATCCCACTCACTCTCATCTGTGTGACTAAAACCCCATCAATGACTTGAAACCTTTCTCAAGGATCATGGGCAACACTCCTAAATATTCTACATTCCCTCTTTGGTTTGAAATTTTTAGGGATGTTAGGAACAATATAGGGTCTATGCAGAACACAGGCTATGAACCTAGGCGGGTTGAGATGAGCCTGACTGAATTTAAGGCTTAGGTCGGATCTCTCCAAAAAATGTTCTGCATCAATCCTCCCTTGGACGTCCTCTTCTCAAATTTCTATCCAAGCTACCTTCTTTTACCCATTTCTACAACTAATCTTTTGATCTTGGTAGAAATGGAAGTTCAAGAAAGAAAGAGATCAACCAAACCAACAATCCTAGCCAAAAAGAGAAGATAGAACAGAAAATGTACTAGGTCTGGAATAAAACTACTTGCTTAAGGTAGAAGTACATAAATATGCCCAAAATGCATTACATAGCCAAGAAGGAGCTCAACTAGCCATGGACAAGTGTAGCTGGCACCAAACAAAGATGGAAGAACATCATTTGTATAGAAACTAAGAAGAAAAGTAGAAGAAAAATGTCAAAGAAGAGATTTAGCCCGTAGAGGAGAGGTGTATCTCACTCCTTAGCCTCTAGAAAGCTTGGATCTAATTCTGTGGGTCATACTCCTTGATCTTATTGACTTCTAGGCCTCCTTTCTCCTTGATTCCTCTCCAAGAAGCATCTTGGATGTGTGTATGGAGGTGAGGGTGGCTGCGAATGGATGGAAATGGGTGGATGATGATAGATAATGGTGGTGGATGAAGGACAACTGAAGGGGTGGACATAGGGTGTGCTACTTAACCCTCTTGGACATTGGAGATATTTCACAAATCTTTGGGAACCTCTAGTCACCGAATGGAATCCAAAAAGTCAAAACAGTGGAACCATCCAAACAACAGAACTTGAATCACTGCATAGGTAGTAGAGGGTGGGTATTTATAGAAAAGGTGGTCATTGTGTATGGTGTGTTATAGAGGTCGCTGACATTGTGTTCGTCGATGATGGCCAATCGGTGAGGGTAGTCACTAATGTGGTGGTCGTTGATGATGACCAATGGGCGATGAGGGTGGTCATTGGCGATGACCAATGGTTGATGAGGGTGAAAATCCTTGGCAATTGTTGTAGGTGAAGATCTTCGATGGTTGCTGACTTTTTGGATTCCCATTGGTCACTTATCCTCTAGATCCTCAATGGTCGTTGGTGGTTCTCCTTAGGAACAAGGCCACCTGGGGGGTTTATTGCTATGGGTCGACGGGCCTACGTCAATGAAACTTCTGACCGATGAGGATGCTTGCCGATGAAGGGGTTGTTCATCAAAACTTAGGTCCAAAATATCAAAAGTTTCTTGGGCCTACGAGTCAGTTAAGTGGGACTACTGTCTCCTAAGCTGGTGCACATAACACAACGCTTGATGGGGAAAAATATATGGATTGATGTCTTCTTGAATTTGGTACCCGCAAGTCCTAAAGTTGGCTAATTGAGCAACTCTATCTTTGAAAAGATATAAATTACTAAATGATAAGAATCTAGAGTTATTTTGGGAAAATTAAGGATATAATGACACGAAATCCTAGATAAATACCTAGCATAAACCCCTAAATTTGGTTGTTATCAATTATGCTTCCAACACATCCTGAATTGCTCAATTCTTGTACATTTGTGAAATTTGGTGCATTTTAGTGTCTACATATGATTCCTAGTCAGTCGACACATAAATGTATCAGTCAACTAGCTATGGAAATTAACTCACGATGTGTGTGGTCAATTAGACAACCACTTGATTCACTCCTCAATTCAACTAATTCTTTATCTGATGAGTCTTCTAAAGAGATTCTCAGTTGTTTGAATGGTTGGTAAACTAGTTGATTGACCTATATATGGGGAGGATACTCTATTCTCTAGTCGAGTGAATGGCTAGTGAATTAGTCGATTAGCAATTCTCAAAGTTACTGGGCTTTTCGTCCACTTAGTGAGTCAAAAGACTAGGATTTTTAATCGTTTACTCACAATGATGCAACTACATCTTTATAAAGGTGGACCAACTGTATGAATGGGTGAACCAGTCATCCGACTGTGATTTCTTAGAAGTGTAGAATTGCCTGATGGAGCAGGGATGATCACTCCCATAGTCAGAGATGAGAAGTGGCAATATGTAATATTTTTTCAATTCTTGGGCTTATTGTGGAAGGATAATTACATCTCACATATAATTGCATCAATATATAACCAAAACACAATATACATTCAATGCCAAATATATTGTATAAACTACTAAGAACCTAAAACTAGTGAGATATCAAGTGAAAATGCAATGTATACATGCAAAAAAAATATCAAATGCAACCAAAAGTATGTTGAATGAGCATTAAGAATAACCCTAATGCATATATAAAATCTATCCCTACTAACCAAATCTAATAAATTAATTGATATGCATGTATGTGGATACCCAAATCACGTACATTCTATCCAAGTTCACATTCAATTTTTTTAATATGAGATCTCGCAGTTTTAGATTCTTTTTCTTCCAAATATCAGGTTTTAGATCCACACTTTTTGCAAAAGATCATATATATTATGTGACTCAAAAACAAATCTGAATTTTATAGTTATATGCATATATTGATACAAATATAGTGTTGTAGTAATAATAGATTGATAGAGTTATTAGAAGTAGAAGATGGAGTTTGTGAAGAGCTTGTGTGAGATGGATACGTGACACAAAGGTTGTGGCTGCCTGGTCAGCAATTGTGGTAGGGTTGATAGGGTTGGATGGAGGTTATTCTTCTAGTAACATGCTCGGAGACCATATTGAACTTGGTGGATAAACAAATGCAACAACTTCTTCATGTCCCGCTCCAGAACAAGATGTCCCTTTGAGTGATACTAATATGTTAACTACTATTATATTGCCTCCCAATGGCACTTGCAAACCAGTGGATTATACAAATGAGACTAGATATAGACGAATAACAATCATCGTCTTCTTCATAATTTAAGCATACATATAGAAGACTCATGTTTCTTGGAGAGATCAGATGTTCCTTCACAATTTTCTGACCAAATTCGTTATGATCAATTTTGATGAATACATAACTAGTCTAATATCTATTATGAAATGATGACATCAATTACGAAACCAATAAGATCCTTCCTTAAGCAATTGTTCCCCAAATGCAAGGAAACCCTAGTTTACTAGATGATGATCTCTTCAAGAAATAAACCCTGATGATGTATCTCTTGTCAATGAAAGGGGATTCTCTAAAGTTTACAATACACCTGAGTATTATACCATACTACACAAACCATTCAAATATGAAATCATTGTTAAACTGATTGGGAGGATGATTGGTTATCTAATTCTACAAGACCAAATCTGCCTTTTTTGAAACCAACTGCATGGTGGAAGATCTAGGAATTAAGCATGAATCAATATGCCATTGAACTAACTAGTGAAGGTGACTATCTCAATGCTCTTTTAGGTGGTTTGTGGTCAATCTTTGGATGTTGTCTGGTGGTCAGTCATTGTTCTATGTAATTTGTCACAAAAAAGGGTATGCCTTCTCACATTGTATCATGGGCTAGGATTATAACCTTTCCTATTCATATCTATAATCCAATGATACTCTGTAGAATTGGGGCAATCCTTGGGGAACTTGTCCCCATTGCTGAACATACTGTAAATTGTACCCGTAGCTGGTTTGCAAGACTTGCAGCTGAAATGATTACCATGGTTCCTTTAAAGCCAACAATTATCATCAATAGCAATATATGCAATGTAGGAAATAAATTCCTTTCATCTATTTGTGTCACTTGTGACATCATAGGTCATGAAGCTTCCTCGTGTGAGTTATAGAAAGATCCTAAAGAATCAAATTTTCCTTGACAACCATCAGAGTATGCATGAGTTGTTTCATTAAAAGAGGAAGATTGATGGCAAATGTCACATGGGACAAAAATTCACACTACTAGAAATGTGCCTCGTCATCCAAGAACACAAAAAAAGAATAATCCCCAACACCAAAATAATAACATGTTTGATGCATTAGATGTTTCAAAATCACAAGAGATTGAGATTGAAGATACCCCGCTTCATGAACATGATCCTAAAATTCCAAGACTCATGTCAAAGTTTGGACAATGAAGAACAAGGCACATCCAAAAAGTTCACATATTGTCCATGAAGTTCCAAATGAAGACCATGTTGTTAAGGAGAGAAAAGTGGAGGATATACAAGTTTCCACTCAAGAAAAAGACAATTTTGATCATGCCCAACATAATGCTACTTCTTCTGTCCTAGTATTCAACACAAAACATATGGTTGTGGATCTAGAAGATGATGAAGTTATATTTCATATTAAAACCGGACAACCTTCAACTTTCTCACCAGTAGTGTCTGATCCTTTAGAAAATCCCACTCCTCTTAAACCTTCAACCTTATTAGGGAAGATAGGTCAGGAAACAAGAAGCTCTAGTGGAAAAATTAAGAGACCCCCCTTACTAGTCATAGAGTCAGAAAGCCAAGATTGATGATACTACTAGAATAGTGGGGAAGAGTCTGCTGGTACCTCTTAATATGATATTATGATTGGTATAATGTGTTGGAATATATGTGGTATCAAACACAACAATACTATCAACTGTGTTAAGGATATGTTGTATACATCCCATCCTCCTATTCTAACTTTTCTAGAACCTCACATATTAAGCAAGGGCGAATGAAGTTACTAATAAAAACCAGATACACTGCATCTTGCTTTATAGAGGCAAGAGGATTTTTAGGTGGAATTTGTCTCCTCTAGCAACCTAACCTGTGCAATATATGACTTATTGAAAGTTATCATTAGTTATTACATTTTTGTGTGAATGAAGAGCAATTCTTGGAATTTTTTATGTTCATCCATATACATTAATCTATTCTCTATTCGAGAGATACGTACCAAGATTACATCAATAAACTAATAAACCCTGGAATGTGATCAAAGATTTCAATTTGATGATTCATGTATCTAAGAAGCAAGGGGGTGTTTTAACTACAATGAGGCCTCTACTTTCCAAAAGACTATTTTATAAGCTGACTTATTTGATTGTGGATTTTTTGGTAGTCTGTCCTCCTATAAACAAGGTGCGTTATAAGAGCATATTGATAAAGTTCTAGTGAATTATATATAGTTACAATCCAGATATGAAACAGTTGTAAGGCACCTACGAAGGACATGCTCAGAACACAATCTGTTGTTTAAAAAAAATATTTAAGTGGAAAGTCTATCACAAGATATTTAGAATGCATGAATCTTGGAACTTCAATACTATGTTTAGGGAGTTCCTTACTACCAATTGGCCTTCTCATCAAGACTTTTCTTTTGTGGTAAACCAAACAAGGCCACATATCACTACATAAGAACATAAAACTACTCAAGATGCTCTAAAAAAACATGCTTCTAAAAGATACTGAAAGTTTACAAAACCCACTTGCTATATTATGTTACAGTGATGATGACCTATTTTGCATGGATCTTCAACGATGTCAAGAATTTTTATTATCTGATGAAGCGGCCAATCTTAGATGAAAAAGAAAATTAACTTGGCTATGAAAAGGAGAGTAATACTTGGTTTTATCATACTTTCCTTAAATGTAGACTTATCAGGAATAAAATTAGTTCTTTACAAGATTCACATTATTTGTGGATAACTGAGTCTAACTCATTGAGCGTACTGGTTCTACACCCACTTCAAAAATATATTTCACACTTCAATAGTTCCAACTCAAATGCAAATGGAAAAACTACCACTTTCTTATATCAGATCCAATCCTCTTGTTTATCTTTAATAAGTAGTGCTCCTTTATAACAAAAAACATACTACTTAAACTCGTATGGGGTGAAATAAGGATTCTAGCAGTGATGGTAACATTGTTGAATTCATCTTTCATAACTAGATCATTATCAAACGTTCAATAATAAAGACTTTGAAATGTGATTTACTTGGTATACCTTTACCTTCTAATATGTGCAACACACACATTGTTCTCCTTCCAAAGACTTCTAACATTACTTAGTGCTATCAGCTTTATCCAATATCTTTAAATAATGTTAGTCTAAAATTGATTTCTAAGATTGTCATTGAATGTCTAAAATCATACATGCCACTCTAGATTCACACTGATCAAAGTGCTTTCATCCCAAGCACAAAGCATATCAGACAACATAATTTTGGTACAAGAACTAATTCATACCATGCATTGTCCCTTTTCAACATCTCATATGGTGATCAAAATTGACCTATCAAAGGCATATGATAGAATGTCTTGCGAATTTGCTTTGGGTACTATTACTAATGCTGGATTTCCTCCAAATAAATCAATAATATCATGAACTCTCTCACAGGTGATAATATCAATATCCTATCAAATCGTGAGAAACTACAATCCTTAGTGGACAATAAAGGATTATGTCAGGGTGATCCTTTATCACCTTATAATGTGCTTCTCTATCTCAGCTAGTTAATTGGCTCTTATTTTTCTAATGGCCTATGGAAACCTATCAAAATATCATAGTAGGGTCCTTCCATATCCCACATCACGTTTGTTGATGATATTATTTGTTTTTGCAAAAGCAATAGAACCAAACATCCATGCCATTATGAAATGCTTTTGGGTATTTGAAGAATCATCATGGCATAAAACTTCTACTAACAAAAGTAGTATTTACTTATTCACTTTAGTACTGCTGACTTTTAAGGCTTCCATATGTTTTATTTTTGGTATGACATAAGTTTTAAACTTCAAAAAATAGCTTGGTATTTCTATTATATATGGTAGAATTACTAATTAAACTTACTCATCAGTCACAGATAACATACAATATGAGATTACAAGTTGAAAGGCACATACTTTTAGTCTTTTAGGTCAAGTTTCACGATAAATTTGTCTTAAATTCTATCTCAACATACACCATGCAAACCAGAGTGCCACCAGTCACTATGTGTAAATGTATTGAAAAAAATTTAGACACTTTTATTTGGAGATGAGGACCTTCCCAAAAGCCTCTCTCTTGTGTCTTAGAAACAAACTATGACTATAAAGGAAGAAGGTGTCCTGAGCATTCCTATTAGGCATTATTGGAACTTAGATATGATGATTTGATCAACATGGGAACTGTTGGAAAACAATGTTTTTGGTTTGGGATCATGGTGTTTACACAAATATAGTTCTTATTCCCCATAAACTAGTAGACATTATAGACAAAAATGGTGGAACACCTAGTGTTCGAGCGTGGAGGCAGTCACAACCATGGATAAAGAAGAGGATGTGGAGGTCAAACCCATAGGTTGTCACAGATGGATGGCAACCGGCACAACCCCCTATATGCTACTGAACCATACGACAATGATTAAAATATGACTAATACCACATGAACAATGAGAGACCATTCCTAGAAGGATGCCATGACATGACACAAGGTTTCCAATCTGATTAAAGAAGTTTCACCAAATACCCTTATCGCCAACAACATATTTATTGATCACATTGGAGCACTCTGTGATCATGATCAACCCTACTTCCCTCCCACTCCTCCTAGAACCCTAGAAACATGCAATGGTTGTCAAGATGGTTGACAACAACATAGCATTCCAAATCTAGTCAATCGACTCTCTATAATTTGGGCACCAACAATCTCCTTTAGATTGATTGATCTGGAGATGGGTTACTATGCAATACAACTTGTCAGTGAAGTCGAGTTTGTATAGGACATGACTGGGGGACCTTCAACCATCTTCAACAACTATCTCTCACTCTAATCTTGGTCTTTAAACTTTAAAACTTCTAATATGATCCCACGTAAGCTTGTAGTCTGGCTATGCGTTGTGTTAGTACCTACTTTTGTCTACCAACACCAATTGTTATCAAGCATTGACAATCTTGTGGGAAGGAAAATCAAAATTGATGATCACAACCTGTGTCAACTGTGGAAAGTTTGCACGCCTCACCGTTGTAGCTGATACTTCTCAGTCCTTTCTTCCAACAATATTACTAGACGGTGAGCACTATCATCGAGGTATAAGAATCTCCCTATAGTCTGCATGCAATGGGGTTGGCTAGGGCATGTGAATTCCTACTACACTTTCCTAAAACCCTTCATCCAGTGAGATGCCTCTTCATCTTCTTTCGTGGAGCCTCGTATGCCAATTACCTATTCTGAATCAATCCACACATCTAAATCAGTGCATTGTCCACAACCCAAAAAAACACAATCTTAGCTCAGAGCAAGGTGCAATGATTTTTCATCAGCGTCCATGATTACAAATGAATCATCTTTTACAACCATTGGTAGGAGGCAAAAACCATACTATACAAGGTTGGACCAAGAAAAAGCAGGATTACGGAACTATCATAAATTAACACAAAAAGAAGAAGGGGACCCTTACACTAGTAGGGTAGGCTAAGCAACACAACAATGGGAATAAAGATGGGCCCATGGCCACAATCCAATGTGATACCTCAGTTAGTCTGTTCGATGATCAGATGTTTGAAGGTAGTAGCATTATTCCAAACATTGGAGTATCATTCCTATCAGGAGGTTCACACAAACAACCAACACTTGATAAGCCATTCAACAAATTTCACTTGTGGGATAGTGGCGGCGGCGATGGTGGTGTCATTCTCCATAATAGTAAGATTGTGTACCAGAGTGTTGTTGTTAGCCAAGGAAGAGAAAGGAAGAAAGAAAAGCTCATCCATCTGGTTGGCCAAATAGCTTCTAACCACCCCAAAAACAACTATGTTTTGAATATTAGAATCTTAACATGGAGGATGTCGAGACTTCTATTGATACCAATACTGTTGAGTCTAGTGACGATGGTTAGGCGTGGGTCTTCAAGAAGCCATCTAGGAAGCCCCCCTCTTTGTTTATTAATGATAAATCTTCTTTGCTGGGATGTCCAAGGAGCTTTCTCTAAGGATAGAATTCATGTTCTTAAAGAATATAAAAAAAATCACAAGCTCCTTGTCCTAGTCCTTCTGGAGACAAGGTGCAATAGTAAATTAGCGGATAATTTCATCAAGAAATGGGGTTCTTCTTCTTCACACAGAGTTGAATCCCTAGGATTTAATGAGGGTATTTTGATCTTGTGGGATGATGCGCTCTACAACATTGAGACCATCTACAATCATTGCCAATTAATCCATTATAGGGTTAATAGAAGTTGAAATATCACAATTGTCTTTGGGAATTCAAACCCTTATAAAAGGAAACTCCTATGGGTGAGACACATGGAGATAACATTTTAGATATTCGATGCTTGGGCATTAGTTTGAGAATTTAATACAATGCTCGACATCTCTGAGAAAAGGGGAGGCCATCACTTTAACCACCAGAATAGTACCATGTTCAAAAAATTACTTTTCCACACTTGTCGTGCTGAAGTGAAAATGAGTGGCCACTTCAATATCTTCAAATGGCAACAACTCCTCAAAAATTTATATAGATTTGTTTCCAATGATCAATGGCTATCCATTGAGAGAGGCTTCAAATCCACCATATTGTCCTGACTGTATTCTGATCACAGTCCTATCCTCATGGCAAGTTATTGTATTGCCGAAGCCAAGCTGACCATCTTCAAGACCAAAGTTAGTTGGGCAATCACCCCCATTTTTTGATAGTTGGTGCTATCATGTTGGGATAACTCCTTATACTACCATGATACCCTCCCTTCTTTTAAGGATACTGCCCTGAATTGTAAAAATATAACTCCAAAAGGAATCACAAGGAAAAATCCTCTATCATTTCTTGAGTTGACCGGTGTTAGGTAAATGGATTGTTCTAATCCTAATACTTATAATGACCTACTTTAAATTTATTTTCAATAAAAATACTCCTATATCCTCCTACATCAGGAGATGGATTAGTAAAAAAATCCCCTATTTACTGACTGCAATATGGCGATGGCAACACAAATTGTTTCCTCATCTTCGTCAAGGCTATATGACACTTCCTCAAGCTCTGCCGCTTGCACAACAATGCTGGAAAATGGGTCGACTCTTCTGCAAATTGAAAGGAGGCCGTCCAGGACCACTTTTACATTAGTCTCTTAATGATGTTACCCCCACCACACTTGGTAGAATGGAAGCTTATACTGGAGCCTTTGCTCCCTTGTCCAACCAAGTAGAGAATTTCATTGCTCGAACACCTAGCCATGATAAAATCAAGAAAATAGACTTCTTAATGGCGCTATCCAAGGCTCCTGGTCCATATGGTGTTTACAATGAATTCATACAAACTTATTGGATCAAGATGGGAAATTCCATTGTCATCTTAGTCCAAAAATATGTCTACAGTGGATGCATTGATCATCCCCTCTTATACTCTATCATGTGCTCATCCTGAAATCTAGAATATTCTAATGTTGTAGTGATCAGCTGCCCATATCTCTAAACAACTCATGTTTCAAGATGATCTATAAAATTCAAATGGAACGTCTCAAGCCATACCTTAGTTCATGGGTCTCTGATACACAATCAAGTTTCATCCCTGGATGACACATGAATGACAACATCCAACTTGTCAAAGAGGTGATCACTTCCATGAAGCAAAAAACTAATCAAAAAATAGGTTAGTATCAAATTAGACTTTTACAAGGCTTTTGATCACACAAAACAATCATTCATTCGAGATACCCTTAAATGAGTTTAACAATGTTCTATCTGTTATCTTGACCGGGCATCGACCAATGAGTTTTCTGAAAAATGTTGATGAAATTTTGTGTGTTTGACTGACTAAATTTCAATGATTAGACCGACAAGTTTTTAGGTCTCTAGTCGTCTGAGTTCCCTAACACATGAATAACCAGTTATAACCCATCTAATAATACCCCCTTCCTTCTCTCCTTCCATTTGTATGATGGAACATCTATTGCAATCACATGATCCCAAAGAGAATATGTAATGAAGGTCTATTGGGGCTTGTCGAGTTGTTATCGTGGATGCATGTGCTACATTGAGTACCCATGGACAATCAGAAGGATTTTGACCGTGATTCTTGTTTTCTTCATTCAATCTTAGTCAATTGGGGTCAAGCACCTCTTCTGCATTACTGATTTTTACTACAATGATATTATGTGAGAATCTAGGCTATTAAATCTTAGATACTCTCATATGTGAACACATAAATACTACTTATTGCACATATAGGCAAACCAATGTGCATATAATATATCATACTATATTTTGATATAAGATTCAATCATATTACACACAATCTCTCTTTAATATTTTATTCAAAGTAAGTCATCCCTATATAGGTATACCCTTACATTCTTCTTATGTTTGTAGTTACCATCACAAGTATGTATATGCATCTCGGGTTTGATATATGATAAGGTCAAATTAGTGTGATAGGTATGCAATTCTTATTAAATTTCAAAATTTGAAAATTTGCTTTTCAGTAATCCTAAGTATATCTTAATATTGTGTAGTTATGAGATGAATCGACTAAGAAAATTCATGTTTTAAAGAATATCATCTAATATGTACACCTCATTTGTTACTTATTAGTGATTATAAACCAACAACCATATATTATTGAATCAACTTAGAAATTTTAGTATCTACTAGGAATTCATATATATGAGTGATATCATAATTACTACAATTACTCATTTATTTCGTTAACCATGAACCATGCATCTTACATGCATTATTATACCATAAGTAGACATATATGACCATATAATTTGACCTATCATAATGGCTACATAATGAACCAATATTGACTAGATTATCTTATATTATACTAGGACATTTGTGGATGGTTTTTTGAATTTAGATAATACAAGATAACTCACTCTATTCACCTAGTAGTATCTTAAGGTAGGTTGTATTGGTTAGATAATCTAGTTGGTCTCTAGACTTGTCTTTAACACACATATCAACCTAGATACAGTCCAATCTAGTGTCATCTCTAATAGCATTACGAATTTTAAACCCAAAGAGTCCTATTTACAATGTTGTGTTAGTTCTCTACTCTAATTTTTATAGATATGGTTGGGTTTAAGACTCCCAAGTTATCCCACCATATTCCATGTTATCATATATTACTTCGCTTGTTTCCAACATTAGATATCATAGGAGAAGGTTTATAGACCTACAGATTATTAAAATGAGGTCTGATTGGCACCTATCATCTTTGATCATCTCTACGTTGGATTATAAGGGATAAAGATGGCCCGAGGCTCGTTTGGGGTACTTTTCGAATGTAGCCTGATGATATTCCTAACCACAAAGGTAGCAACAATCACATGAACCTATCTTCTAGATGACTACTATTTCTTGAATAGCAGGAAGAGGTTGTAGTGGCATGGTGAGGGGAGTTATTCTTGGTTTCCCCTGGGAAGTTAAGGTTGAGGTGGCCTCTTCCATCATGGCTATGGATTTATCGGTATTGAAAGGTTATGGGGTAAAGGACCAAGATCTCATAGTTGAAGGTTGTGATTGAGTTGATTGTAGGTTTCATAGAGGCGTTGCATCCATGGTATGGGACCCTAGTGACACAGAGGAGATGCAAGTGGTGAAAGGGTCAAGCAGGCTGCAACAACATGGAGATCTAATGGAGGTCTTGATGGAGACATTTCTTGCCATGATATTGTTTGCAATTGTCTATGGCAAGAATGATGAATGGTGAGGTCTGAAACCGTTAGTCCTATGGTTTTCGATGCTGACTGAATGTTTAGTATTAATTGCCTAGAGTTTTTCGACTTGCTGTGAAGTGTCTGCAGTGGTGATGAGTAAGGGAAGATAACATACTAAAAGTTTACATTGTGAATTTTATATCAGTGATCACAACTTTAGGTCTAGGTGGTGCCGGCATGGTGTTGTAGGTCAGCTGGTGATTCCCAATAACCATGGTGGTTGGGTGCAAAAGGGAGTGGGAAGGAAGGAGGTTAGGGTTTCTTGGGCATGCAATTGAAAGGAAGTGCAAAGAAGAAATAGGATGAGGAAGAATAGGGGAAAAGGTAGAGGAGAAGGTGGATGATAGATAATAAGAGATGTAAACGAAGAGGAAAGAAAAGGAGGCACATAGAAATGACATTGTCGAGCATTGTGTGAGCTACACCCTGTGCGTGGAACACGGGTGAATAGCAGCTGGAAAGGTTGAAGGCATTATGGTGAAAAGAAAGGAACTCATAATGGAAAATTAATGTAATAATGGTCTATACTTATGTACATTAAAGGTAAATATTTTAGCTAATTAAATGGATGGTTAAACCAGGTCTGAATGAGATGAAATTTGGCAACTTGGTGAAAAAGTGTGAGGAACTTTGTTTTGACATTTATTTTACCAATTGAGTACATTTTATAACTTATTTTATCATTTGTATGTTAAATACTAAATAGATACATTTTTTTTCATCCCTTAAATTATTTGATGCATTATTTCACATTTATTGAACCCCTTCCATGGATTGGATATATGATGCTTTAGATTGCAAACTAGGGTCAACTCTAAGTAATAGGTGCATTTATATAATCAACTTTGAGTTGATGTCTTTATTTTTGTTTCTTGTATCACTAAACATATATAAGATGTTATTTGTTAAGATATTATATTTTTTTAGTTCAAATTATTCCCAATCATTATATTTCAAGGAAAAGAATTTAATACTCAAATAATTAATGGTTGATTTAAGGAAAGATAAAAACAAGTTGCATACCTAGATTTTAGTATATGATAATAATCCAACCCTTCAAGATGATTTCATGCCCAAAATCAACCCAATTATAGTCTGGTATACTAAGTTACATCTCCTAATCAAAGCTTGGATTTCTAGATCATGTAACTATGTGAAACTATGTTACTCCATACATCGTGTCTCCATTACTCATATTAGAGGTTTATCTAGGAAAGTAACATCAAACCTAGGATTAGCATATTACAATTGTATTAGGTATGGTTACATACAATGTTATGATGATTTTACTATCAACCTAACATTTCCATGGGATTACTTGTGCATGGTTTCTAGGTTTTACTAGCACTCCTAATTTTTCCATCATCTAAGTATGGATGATTAGTTTTCCATAACTAGGTTTCCATTTGGGATATTTTAGATTGCGACCACTAGACTGATAGGCTAAACTAGTTTAGGAGAGACAACCTCAACATATATCATCATTCTTTCTATTATCAATATTATTACTTTAATTTTCTTTTATGAATATCATTTTTACTATTTATGAGGTGTACATGTATTACTATGATTGAGATGCATATATGTCTTCTTTTTCTCACAATATCAGAGTTATATATTAGGTTTATTCACTAGTATAAAAATGATTTTTACAACTAAAAAAACACTATACTTCTGTTGGTTGTGTTGTAGTAGCATATTAATCACAACAAGTCTATTTGTGTATTGTATGTTGCATATTTTACACAACACAAGTTATATACAATGGGCCAGTCTCATTGTAGTATACATGAGACTACAATAGGTGCTAAACTATTAATATATTGTAATATCACAACATACTCAAACTCGTTGTAAAAGACTCTAATAAAAGCATGCTCTAACCCATTGTAATAGTCACATATGCTAATGTTGTGTGTGTTTTATATCGACTTTTTACACTTCTTCACAAATAGTTTCAGCTCATTTTGTCCCAAATTAGCCTCTATTTATATTCATTTTGCCACACCTTTTAGTTTCTTAGCTTATCACATGATGTTGATTGCAGACATGAATTAAAAAGGTCAAATTGAAGATAACCTAACTCAGATCCAACCTCAATGGAACTTCCCCCAAGTGTTGCAGCTAAAACAAAGAAAATTTCTAAAGAACACAGTGTGTTCACTTACAGGCAGTCTCACGGGACAAAGAACGCGTCGTGTGTTATTAAACACACAGCGTGTGATTCTCCTGCAGCGTTTTGTCCAGATCAGAGAAAAAAGGTAACACAATGTGTCTTTTATCAGACATGATGTGTTCCTGGTACATGAAGACCATCTACGCCTTTTTGCCAAAGAACACAACATGTGTTTATTCAAACACGTTGTGTTCCCTTCATTTGATTCACTCCATGAAGACAGAAACACAACGTGTCTAAATTCAAACACGTCGTGTACCTCAATGCAGTGATAATCCTGAGCAAGTACAAATGAAAGGACAAGGTGTGTTCAACAAAAGACACACCGTGTCGTTGTCAGTTTCTACAAAAATTAAAATGATTGTATTTCATTTTAAAAGCAAATGGGAGCCTATGAGGCGGTTATTCTCGGTCATTTTTTAAGTGTTTTACTCCCAAGAGAAGTTCTAGAGCAGAGGAGGGCGATTTTGAGGTAGAAGAAGGTGGTTTCTTGGAAGAGAACCCTCATTCCACTTCATTTCTTCTCTGTTTTTCTTCTCCAAAGGTGAAACAGAGTTACTCTCTTCATTCTAGATTTCTGAAAGGGAAGTAGGTTCGAATTGGGGCTTTCTAAGTGGTGGAACTTCATCCTCTAGCTAGAGTTCTCACTTCTTAGCCTGCATCTGTGGTTCCTTTAGCTTTTTCCTTCTCTTAAGCATGCAAAACTCTAAAATTACTATCATGTATATGCATATCTTCACTATGGATGAGTAGAGCTCTTTTCTTGAGCACGGGAGAGTAGCTCCCATGCCATTGATCATGTGAACTCAAATTTTATGATTATTGTTGTTTAGTTTGCTTTCTTCCATGGATGCCTATGGTGTTTTCTTGCTATGCCAGACTGGCCACCTTTATACATGTTTTATGCTTGCCTTGTGCTTTGGGCGAATGCATTAGGAAGTATAGAGTAGGGTCTATGGCAATATTTTCTATGCCATGAGAGTGGATAGAGATTATTGAGGGTTTCATTTGTGTTTGATGCTAGCCATAGACGCGGGAGTGTTATGTGAAGTTGAGAACCATCTCATGGCATTGGGAAATGCAAGATGATGACAACCTCCCTACTTATTAAACAACAATCTTGTTTCTTATGTTCATGTGATATAATGGTAATGGTAGTGAACTCTTATGCTCAAATTCCTAATCATTAAATCAATTTTGTTGTTTAAACCTTTGCTTTGTTTTCCTTTTCTTAATTCTATGAACAATCAAGCCTTTACAATCTGATTTAGATTAGTGAAAGTTGACATGTTTGCACCTAACTAGCCTAGCTCCTTGTGTTCGACACTCAACTACATTGACTTCCGTATACTTGTGGTTGATTAGTTAGTTGAAAACTTTTCCTTTTTAAAACTCACATCAAGTTTTTGGCACCATTGTCGAGGAGCTATGATAGTTTTTCATTAGAGTAAAAGTGTTAACTAGTAGTTGAGACTAAATCATCATTATCACATTTTACCTTGTGATATATCTCAATCTCGTGAATCTCACTCAAATCCTACTTTTTAGGTTGCATGAGTCATTCTAAGAGAGGTCTACAAACCTCTATCTTCTTTTTAAAACTCTCATCAAGTTTTTGGCACCATTGCCGGGGAGCTACGATAGTTTCTTAGTTGGAGTAAAAGTGTTAACTAGTAGCTGAGACTAAATCATCATTATCACATTTTACCTTGTGATATCTCTCAATCTCGTGAAACTCACTCAAACCCTACTTTTTAGGTTGCATGAGTCATTCTAAGAGAGGTCTACAAACCTCTATATTCTTAAATCCAGAGATTGAACGCACTTTTAGTAGTCACTGATGAGCAAGGAGGAGTGAGAACACTTCAAACTTGGAGGGATCACAACCATCATCACCACCACCATCTTCTTCATCCTTTGAAGTAGTCATACAAGAAGAACCAACCATGGGGGACAACCTTCCTTTGAAAGACTTCGCTATGTCGGCTGCCACAAACATTTGTGGAGCCATTGATCTACCTATGATAGAAGCAAAAAATTTCTCTATTAGCCCTTCTATGATGCAGATGATCCAGCCAACCCGTTTTGTGGGTACCGCTACCGAAGACCCAAACCTTCATGTTGTTGAATTCCTGGAGTATAGGAACACCTTTAAAATCAATGGTGTATCCACTGATGGAATAAGGCTTCTACTGTTTCCCTTCACCTTGAGGGATAGAGCCAAGGCATGGATTTTGTCTCTTCCTAAGAAGTCCATCAAGAGTTGGGATCAACTATTCAATGCTTTCCTTGCAAAGTATTTTCCTTCAAGCAAAATAGCTCAACTGAGAAACCAACCCACCAACTTCTCTCAATTAGATGGAGAAACTTTGTATGACACATGGGAGAAGTTCAAGGACCTGCAATGCCTTTGCCCTCACCATGGATTGACTAATTGGTTGCTACTTCAAACATTTTACAATGTACTATTCTACAATCATCTTCTACACTGAGTTCTTCAACCGGAAAGCAAGGATGAAAGCATAGTGTTGATGCAATTGATCTAATTGTAGCTAAGCTCGATGTCCTTACATATAAATTTGAGAAGATGACTACAATGAATATTCAAGTAGCCAAGGTAATTTGTGAAGCTTGTGGTTTTTCCAGACATACTTGTTCTACTTATTTTTCTCCTAATATGAATCAAGAGAACCAAGAGCAAGTGAATGTTGTTGCGATGCATGGAAACAAGCAATACAATCCCTATTCCAACACATACAATCTGGGATAGGGATATCATCCTAATTTCTCTTATAGGAACACTAGAAATGCGCAAAAATTTCAACAAGGACCACAACAACCGCAACAAAAACAACTCTTTAACCGACAATCAAACGGGAATCCGCTGGTTTTCAATAACAATAGGGGTTACCAATAGCAGAAACAACCCCATAAATCTTATTTGGAGACTATGCTGGAGCAATTCATCTCTACTCAAGCACAACAAAATTAAGAGTTATGGGGCATTGACAAACTGCTAAAAGATGCAATTTCTCAACTCTCTGCTAAAGTGGATGGCATTTCCACCCATACAAGGATGTTGGAAAACCAAATCACCCAGCAAGCTTTAGTGCAGCAAAAGAACGGCTCGTCTGGTTCCCTTCCTAGCCAACCAGAGGTGAATCCAAAAGGGAAAGTGAATGCTATCACCTTAAGGAGTGGAGATGAAATCCAAAGACCTTCTCCACTAAAGGAGAAGAGCGTTGAGGTTGCTGAAAAAGACACTCCCATTGAATAAAAACTAAAAGGTACCACTGAAGTACCACCTTCTTACAAAGCAAGTGCACCATTTCCGCAAAGACTTGAAAATAAGAAGGAGGATTCAAAGTTCAGAAAATTTATGGAGATTCTAAACAAACTTCATATCAATCTTTCATTGGATGAAGTCATAGTTGAGATGCCATCATATGCCAAATTTCTAAAAGACATCCTCACTAAGAAGAGGAGGATAGACCAATTTGAAACCTTCATGCTTTTTGAGAGAATGAGTTCAATCATTCAAAATAGACTTCCCACGAAGCTATATGATCTGGGGGCATTCACTCTACCTTGCAATATTAGCAACACCACATTTGATAAAGGTCTTGTTGACCTTGGAGCTAGCATTAGCCTCATTCCATCTACCTTGTGGCAGGAGTTGGACCTTGGATATTTGAAACCTATAAAGATGGCTATCCAGTTAGCCGATCACTCAATCAAATATCCCAAAGGTATTGTGGAGGATGTACAAGTGCAAATTGGTAAATTCTACATTCCTTACGATTTTGTTTTGTTAGGCATTCTTGAAATCCCTTCCAATCCAATTCTCTTTAGGGGACCTTTTTTGAGGACTGTCAGATGCCTTGTTGATGTCTGAGAAGGAAAGTTTACACTACAGGTCGGGGAAGAATCTATGGAGTTTTCTGTGTTTAATTCTATGAAGGCACCTTCACAAGTGGAAGAACTATGTATTATCGACTCCATTGACTCTATGGTGGAGGATGATCATAATGATGCTAAATTGATATTTAACTATAGTGATGATGATGAATCTACAAATGATAACTCTAAAAATCCTAGAGTATTTTCTATCGCTCAACCAAATGCTATTACTGAAGAGAAAGGTAGAACTCAAAGCCCTTCCACCTGGGATGAGGTATGTATTTCTTGACATCGATTCTACTTCTCCATTCATAATCAATGATGAGTTAACTAACGAACAAGAAAATAAATTGCTTGCTGAATTACATTTATATAAAGATGTCATTGGTTACTCTATTGATGATTTAAAGGGCATCCACCCTTTCATTTGCATGCATAGAATAAACATGGAAGATGATGCTAAACCCACTATTGAACCACCTAAATGTTTAATCAAAACATGCTAGAAGTGGTTAAAAAAGAAAATTTTAAGTTGAAAGATGTTGGCATCATTTATCCTATAAGTTACAGCCCTTGGGTTAGTACCATTCATGTGGTACCTAAAAAGGGGGGTGCAACTGTCACTAAGAGGGATAATGATGATTTAATACAAAAATGTATGGTCACAGGTTGGCGTATGTGTATTGATTACCAACGTTTGAATAAAGCAACTCACAAAGATCATTTTCCCTTGCCTTTTATCGATTTGATGCTTGAGCGACTTGCAAACCATTCTTACTTTTTCTATTTGGACGGGTATTCTAGGTTTTTCCAAATTCCAATCTACCATCCTGATCAAGAGAAAACCACATTTACATGCACATATGGGACCTACGCTTAACGTTGTATGCCCTTCGGTCTTTGTAACGCCCCAGCCACGTTTCAACGTTACATGATGGCTATTTTCTCCGATTTTATTGAAAATATAATGGAAATATTCATGGATGATTTTAGCTTTTATGGAGATTCTTTTGATCATTGGTTGTGCAATTTATCTAAAGTCTTAGCCCATTGCAAAAAGGTTAACCTAGTACTAAACTGAGAAAAGTGCCATTTCATGGTACAATCTGGTGTAGTACTAGGCCATATTGTTTCTAATAAGGGAGTATTGAAGTTGACAGGGATAAATTGGAATCTATAAAGAAGATGTCTACCCCTTCTTTAGTTAAAGACATCCATAGTTTCCTTAAACATGTAGGGTTCTACATGAGATTCATCAAAGATTTCTCCAAAATTGCAAAACCATTGTGTTCCTTGCTTGCAAAATATGTCGAGTTCATATTTGATGATGCGTACCATGCAACCTTCAACAAGCTCAAAGAATCTCTTATCTCAGCCCCAATCATACAACCACTGGACTGGAGTGCTCCTTTTGAATTAATGTGTGATGTGAGTGACTACGCAACAAGAGCAGTTCTTGGACAACAGAAAGATAAAATGCTTCATGTTATACACTATGTAAGAAAAACCTTAGATGAGGCACAAATCAACTATACAACTAGTGAGAAGGAGATGCTTTCTATAGTATACGCTTTTGACAAGTTCAGACACTATTTGGTAGGATCCAAAGTCATTGTGCATACAGATCATGTTGCAATTAAGTACTTGCTTAACAAGAAAGATGTTAAACCCCGTCTCATCCACTGGATATTACTCCTTCAAGAATTTGATCTTGAAATCTGGGATAGAAAAGGGACAGAGAACAACATTTTAGATCACCTATCTAGATTGACTACAAGTGTTGAAAGTTCATTTCCTATTGAGGACCGATTGCCAATTGAGAAACTATGTGCCTTGTCTTCCACACAAGCACCATGGTTCACGGATTTTGCAAATTTTCTTGCTATAGGACAACTACCTCCAGACTTGACGTACCAACAGAACAAGAAGTTTCTTCATGGTGTAAAATTCTACTACTGGGATGATCCATTATTTTTTAAGCAATGCGTTGATGGACTCATAAGAAGGTGTATCCCAAACGAGGAAATTGGTAATGTGATTTCATATTGTTATTCTTCTCTCTACGGAGGACACTTTGGAGCCCACAAAACAACAAAAAAGATCCTACAATCCGGCCTTTATTGGCCAAGTCTATTATGTGATGTGAACACATTTGTCAAGGCTTGTGACAAATGCCAAAGATGTGGGGGAGTTTTAAGGAGAGATAAAATGCCATTAAACTCAATTATGGAGATAGAAGTTTTTGATGTGTGGGGTATAGACTATATGGGCCCTTTCCTGTCTTCATGCAACTACAAGTTTATATTAGTGGCCTATGATTACTTGTCCAAATGGGTGGAAGCAATTCCCACTCAAGCTCCAGATGCAAAGTCAGTCGTCAAACTTTTTTAAAAGATCATCTTCCCAAGATTTGGAGTTCCAAGACCAATCATTTCAGATGGTGGCAGCCATTTTAAGGAAAGAAACTTCAACAACTTGCTTAGCAAATAAGGGGTAAAGCATAATATATCCACACCCTATCACCCTCAAACATCTGGCCAAGTGGAGATCTCCAATAGGCAACTAAAAGCTATTCTAGGAAAGATTGTCTCCAGCTCAAGAAAGGATTGGGTACATAAGTTGGAAGATGCATTATGAGCATACGGGAAAACTTTCAAAATACCCATTAGAACAACACCTTTCAATCTAGTCTATGGAAAATCATGCCATTTACCCGTGGAATTGGAGCACAAAGCATTATGGGCAATCAAGTTGGTCAATTATGATCTTAAGAAAGAAGGAGAGAAGAGGCTACTGCAATTGTAAGAGTTAGAGGAGCTGTGATTGGATGCATATGAGAATGCCAAAATCTACAAGGAGAAGACAAAGAGATGGCATTATAAGAGAATCAAAGTCAAAGACTTCAAGGAAGGAGCCCAAGTTTTGCTTTTCAATTCAAAACTCAAGTTGTTTCCAGGAAAGTTGAGATCCAAGTGGTCTGGACCATTCTTAGTCATATGCCTTTTTTCATACGGAACCATGGATCTAAAAGGGAGACAATCCTCCTTCAAGGTCAATGGACAATGATGCAAGCTTTACATCACAGGATATGAAGTTGACAAGGGAGCCACTTGCTCCCTCCAAGATGCTTGATCGAAAGACTAAATTGTCCTACTCCAGACTTTAAATGGAGGAACTTGTGGGAGTTGACCCCACATTAAAGTAGAATTTATTATAGTAGTTTGAGTCAAGAACAATATTTAAATTTCCCAAAATTAAGCTTGTCATGGGTTATGTAATAACTTAAACACTTATATTTGCATCACTATACTTCTACATGTGTTGGCAAGAAGCTAAATTCTACATAAGCTCAAAGAGAAACAATGTGTCTTTATTTGACATGGCGTGTCTTTATTTGACACGGTGTGTTGCCTCTTACAGTAGGCAAAAAGTGAGCAGAAACTCTAAAAGACATGACATGTCAGAAACAGACACATTGTGTGTTTATCCAGCAAACTAAAGTAATATTCCATCTAGAAAAGAACACGACTGTCTTCATTCAAACATGGAATGTACTTCAGCAGCGACAAGGAGCATACGTTATCTAGAAAATAACATGATGTGTCTTTATTTGAACACGGCATGTCATTATCAGTGAAAAGTATACATTTTGAATTTCTGGATTTAGACACGACGTGTACGTAATAGCACATGATGTGTCTTGTAATGCACAAAGCAAGTTCTATCAAGAGACACGCCACGTCTTTCGATATACACACCATGTCTTTTGACGAGAATAGGGGTTTTAAACACTAACTGGCTGCCGTCTACCTCACTTCCTCATTTCATTCCAGATGTGTTTCCAACCGTGCTTGTGCCTCCCCACCGACAACCAGCCATGTGCGATTTGGAGCAAGAAACCACATCTCCAATCCGCCATCGACAACAGCAACATCGTAACACTCCCTCTTTTGTGCCGATCTTCTTAACCAACACTGGCAAGAAGGTTCTTTTTCTTCTTCTTATTTTGTTCTCAAGCTCCAAGAAGAAAAAGCTTCATCTCGAGAGCCGTTGGGCCCTATAGGTCATTGAATCACAGCAAGAAGCTTCATCTGTCCCGTCTCCACTGTCTCTTTCTTTTCCCACACTAGAGACACACCGTGAAAGCCGCAAATCGGACATGTTCTTCATCTTCGAGCCACCACAATCGCCCAGATACACAATGTGTCTTTCGATAGATACACCGTGTCCTTCTTCTGGTCAATGAGTTTTGCAACAATAAGCCACTCCGACACGTCATGTATTTCGACGTTTCAGCAATGGCACCCCTCAAACAGACATCCAACTACAAGCATTGTGCAAACTCCTCCTCCACACCAACATACATCTCCACGACCCAATTCTGGGTCACTCTTGAGGAAGACCCGACATACCAGTTCCTCATAGCAAGGATGGTGCTTCCTACGATTTGCTTACAGTAGACTCTCACCACCATTGGCTTCAAGAATAAGGTTTTCATGCACCTAGATGATTTGGGGCTAAGCTACGTATGTTGCACGATATCAAACACTTACCCTCATTTAGTTTATGAGTTTTTGATGACGCTCACTATAGAACAAGACCCACAAAAGAAGATGGAACCTTATGGTATTATCCATTTCCACCTTTTGGTTCATAGTTTTAAGCTTACCTTCAGGAATTTCTACGAGGTTTTGGATTGCCACTAGGAAGGGGCAATTAGTTATCCACCAGCTTTTGACAGTGATGAATTCTGGTTTGAGATATTAGATGAGGAACGCCATGACACCAAGCAAGCTAGGGCGTCAGCTATTCATAACCCCATTTTCTGATACATGCACCTCCTTCTTAGTATAGGAATCTTCGCTAAGAAAGAAACTCAAGGGGTCGTCAGAAAACTAAATCTTTTCTTTTTGTGGGGAATGATGTATGACTATCAGATCAATGCAACTTATTATATCCTTACACGTTTCCTAGACATTAAGAGAGTGAAGAAGAGGGAATCTGGAGACATAATGTGTGGTGGCTTGATCACTTTGATAGCACAAAAATTAGATGTTGAACTAATAGGTCTCGAGGATGCACCAGGTAGAAACCTGGTAGACATTCAATATCTACTTTCTGTAGGATTGATCTCAAGGGTTGCCAACAGTAATGCCAAATTTAAGCAATTCTTTGACAAAAATCCGTACATTGACATTCCAGATCCTGAGCATATCACATTGGAGAACAAAGATAAATGGAAATTCATTCTGAACACTGAAGAAGAAGTTGATGCAGCTAGAGTGACTGAAGATACTGAGGCACCTCCCACTACTCCACCACCTCCCTCCACAAGCACATAGACGGAGTACTCCTGGGCCATGCTTGATGTCAGACATCTATATGGGTATGTGAAATAGTGGTTTGACCACATAGACAACCGCATGGACCTGATGGGTCAACAATATTCTACTATGAATGATACAGTTCATCGCATGGATAGTTGGCACCTTTCTCAAGGCCACTACTCCATGCCACATCAGCACCGACCTACTCCTTTGTAGTAGCCTGAATTTGTTCCACAACCCATGCGGGTTGATATTCTAGATGATGATGATCTCGTTAGCCAATTCTTCCCCTCTGGTCACATGGGCCCTGGTCCATCCCACTGATGCCCCACCCCATGATAGGTACCCAGTTGTTTCCTTCATAGGTTTGATTGATGCAGTGAGGACACTGCAAATCTCAAACTTAAGGGGATGCAACCGGCCGGTAATGTAGTTTACTTTTATTTTTTTCATGTTGTCATGTCTTTTCTATTTTCATGTGTTCTTTGTTTTTCTTTCCTTTTTTGGAAAAATCATGTATGACGTGAGTCTATCTTGATGTAATGAACTAATTTTTTTGCCAAATTTGAACCATGAACCTTAATATGTCATTGAAAGAATTATAAAGAGCATGCATAGATTAGTTGAAATGCTTTGGCCTTCAAAATGCCTTTATTTTTGGTTTATACTTATAGCTTGAACACTCACCTTTTTCATCATTGATTGCCTAAAACATGTAATGGTTTCATTTTTGTGAGTAAATTAACATCACTACATCATTTGGAATACATGATACCTTTGCCAAACTCTTAATGCATTTTTCAACCTTTCTTTCAGTGAATTTTTTCAAAACAAATGGATAAAATTTAGCTAATGTTGCTAATTAGTTGACTCTCCTATGTTGTGAAAAATATTTAAAATCTCTTTTATTTCATTTCACCTTCTTACCCCATAAAAGACAGCTTATTCGCCCTTATATCATGCTAGCCTAGTGTAAGTCCGACCTGGCCCGATGGTTAGGTGGTATGTTTTAAAAAGAGGGAAAAATACCCCAACTGGCATTCCACGTGAGCATAAGCCTACATTAGCAACTGAGTGTCGGAACCCATAATCCATTTCCAAGTCATTTTTGGGAAAAGAGGAGAGTGCACTAATTATGTTAAAGTTAGCTAAGACTTCATCATTTGCATCCTTAATAGCTAAGAAATAGTGTTGTGCATCCACTAGTTGTTTGGCTTGGTTATCCAAATTCTATTTAATGTTGTTGAGTTGATTGATTCATTAAATTGAAACCGCCCTTGCTGAACTTAAAAATCTTTTTCATTGATGTTTAAGTTGAGTTGTTGGCCATAAGTATAAACCATTGATCATTGTTGGCTGAATATTGCATATCTTTCTTTCAACTAATCTATACATGAGCTTGAGAATTCTTTCATGTGCATTTTGATGTTCTTTTTGCTTGAGGACAAGCAATGGTTCAAGCTTAGGGGGATTTGTTGTGTGCGTTTTATATCAACTTTTTACACTTCTTCACACATAGTTTCAGCTCATTCTGTACCAAATTAGCCTCTATTTATATTTATTTTGCCACACCTTTTAGCTTCTTTGCTTATCACATGATGTTGATTGCAAACATGTACTAAAAAGGTCAAATTGGAGATAACCTAACTCAGATCCAACCTCAATGGAACTTCCCCCAAGTTTTGCAGCTGAAACAAAGAAACTTTCTGAATAAACGGTAGAAGACACGACGTGTTCACTTACAGGCAGTCTCATATGTCAAAAAACACGTCGTGTGTTATTAGACACACGATGTGTGATTCTCCAGTAGTGTTTTGTCCAGATCAGAGAAAGGAGGTAACACGACATGTCCTTTATCAGACACGGCATGTTCCTGGTACATGAAGACCGTCTGCACCTTTCTTCCAAAGAACACGACGTGTGTTTATTCAAACACAATGTGTGCCCTTCATTTGATTCACTCCATGAAGATATAAACACGGCCAGTGGCGTAGCCACAGCCAGGCACAGTTAGGCAAGTGCCCAACCCACTTTTACAAAATATACGTAATTTACATTTAGGAAATCAGCTTCCGTGAATTTAGATAGTCAGTGCCCACCCCAGTAAATGCTCGTGCCCAATTGAATTGCCCCGTTCTTTGACTTGTCCTTTATGCGTGCCTTTTCCTTTTTCCATGTAACTGATCTTGTATTCATTTGTTATTCACAACGACGCAATCACGTGACTTTTAATTGTGATAGCACCTTTCTGTTTCTCTAGACAAAGAATTAATGTTGACTAACAATTGAATAGTAAACAACTTTCTATTTTGTAGTTTCCAATTAAATAGTTGTGTATATTATTAATATATATTCTGCCACAATAGTTGTGCATATTATTAATATGTATTGTGCCACATTTCGTCTAAATTAGTTATAGTTTCCTATAACTATTACCAAGTGCATACATTTTCTTTTGAACAAAAAAATTATAATTATAGTATCTGCAAAGTTACTATCTCATTATTATATATATGATACGATTCTACCGTTTCTAGCATAACAAGTTTGACTCATAAACTTCTAACTCTTAGTTCTATGTTACTATTTTTGCAGTTTTATTTTCCTCCTGTGTATAAATCGGAGACTACAAAGATGTGTGATTTATTCTTATCGGAGTAACACCAGTGTATGACACATATCTCTCACCGCTAGATGATCTCGTTATAAAGGGCTTGTGTTACAAAATAGCATTGATCCTCACACTCACAATGTTCTAGTAGCATCTAAAGACTGTGTGTTGGAAGTATTGTTGTTTGTTTGAGAAGTGCACAAAGTTCTTCATACGGTAACAACTTTTCTA
The DNA here is from genome assembly GCA_963693085.1 of Alisma plantago-aquatica. Lineage (NCBI taxonomy): Eukaryota > Viridiplantae > Streptophyta > Magnoliopsida > Alismatales > Alismataceae > Alisma > Alisma plantago-aquatica. The sequence continues at coordinate 375,725,505 of OY856409.1, read as the reverse complement.
TTTACATTTTGTTGTTTACACTTATTTGAAGTTACTAGTTGTGCCTACTACTATACACTAAAGTGTCGTTAAAAATATTTTATTCATCAAATATTTAGAATGTAAGATGATATTTAAAAGTTTCTTAACGTGTATGCCATTTCTTATTTCTTACATCACTCACTGTCAACATTGCAGTTATTTTAGTCTATCATGAGAAGATTTTATAGGAGAAAGTCTCCTCATGAACAACAACCAACTGAGAATTCTAATAACAGTTGTGATGTACATGCATCAATTTCTTCAAAGACCCATCAAATAGAACTGAACTTAAAAGAAATGATTTTTGATCTGGGGATAAAAGAAATGATTTTTTATCCTTCTAATTTTTCTAAATTAGATCTTGGGAAACTGGATACACAACTGGATACATATATTCTAGATGTTCGCTTTTCTAGTGATTTCTCACAATTGAAAGGAATTGAAAAACTTGCACAAAAATTAGTTAAGGTTAAGAAAGATAAAGATTTTCCTTTGGTGTTTAAAATTTTAAAATTTTCTCTACTTCTCCCAGTTGCAATGACTATAGTGGAAAGAGTTTTCTCAGCTATGAAGATTATTAAAAGTCGTCTACGTAACAAGATGGAGGATACTTGGCTTAATGATTGTCTGATTACTTACATTGAAAAGGACATTTTCTCTACCATTGACAATGACACCATTGTCAAACATTTTCAAGGAATATCTAGTCACCGAGGACAACTTTAATGTATCTATTATAGTTGTTCTATTTTTTTATTTTAAATATTATTTGGTAATCTTGAGTTTTTTCCTTTTTATATTGATTTTAGGATTGTGATTTTTTTCATAGAAAAATGTTCATATTTGGAGTATCCATTGTATGGAGCCCCCCTTGATAAAACTTCCTGGCTTCGCCACTGAACACGGCGTGTCTAAATTCATACATGCCATGTACCTCAATGTAGTGACAATCTTAGGCAAGCACAAATGAAAGGACACGGTGTGTTCGACAAAAGACACTTTGTGTCGTTGTTAGTTTCTGCAAAAATTAAAATGATTGTCTTTCATTTTAAAAACAAATGGGAGCCTATGAGGTGGTTATGTTCGGTCTTTTTTGAATTTTTTTACTTCCAAGAGAAGTTCCAGAGCAGAGGAGGGAAATTTTAAGGTAGAAGAAGGTGGTTTCTTGGAAGAGAACCCTCATTCCACTTCATTTCTTCTCTATTTTTCTTCTCCAAAGGTGCAACAGAGTTACTCTCTTCATTCTAGCTTTTTGGAAGGGAAGTTGGTCCGAGTTGGAGCTTTCTAAGTGGTGGAACTTCGTCCTCTAGCTAGAGTTCTCACTTCTTAGCCTGCATCTGTGGTTCCTTTAGCTTTTTCCTTCTCTTAAGCATGCAAAACTCTGAAATTACTGTCATGTATCTTAATATCTTTACTATGGACAAGTAGAGCTCTTTTCTTGACTATGAGAGAGTAGCTCCCATGCCATTGATCATGTGAACTCGAATTTCATGCTTATTGTTGTTTGGTTTTCTTTCTTCCATGGATGCCTCTGGTATTTTCTTACTTGTATGCCAGGCTGGCCACCTTTTATACAAGTTTTATGCTTGCCTTATGCTTCAGAAGAATGCATTAGGAAGTATGAAGTACGGTCTATGGCAATATTTTCTATGCCACGAGAGTGGATAGAGATTATTGAGGGTTTCAGTTGTGTTTGATGCTAGCCATAGACACGGGAGTGTTATGTGAAGTTGAGAACCATCTCATGGCATTGGGAAATACATGAAGATGACAACCTCCCCACTTATTAAACAATGATCTTGTTTCTTATGTTGGTGTGATATAATGGTACTGGTAGTGAAATCTTATGCTCACATTCCTAATCATTAAATCAATTCTTTTGTTTAAACATTTGCTTTATTTTCCTTTTATTAATTCTATAAATAATCAAGCCTTTGCAATCTAATTTAGATTAGTGAAAGTTGACATGTTTGCACCTAACTAGACTAGCTCCTTGTGTTTGACACTCAACTACATTGACTTCCATATACTTGCGGTTGATTAGTGAGTTGAAATCTTTTCCTTTTCAAAACTCTCATCAGCTAACCTGTTGTAATAGACCATAATTATACAACATACTCTAACTCATTTTAATATACCATAGTCACACAATAGGCGTTCACCTATTGTAATAGTTACCTATTGTAATATACCATAATCACACAACATGATGTTACCCATTGTTATATATGAAGATATGTTGTTATATATTGTAATTACACAACAAACTACAACAAGTTATATAAGCACATGTGTCCCATTATTAACTAATTTTTTGTTATCAAATAATTCTTGAAGTGAAATAACTTTTAGAACAAATTATTAATTTGGAAAGTTTAGATAGAAATCAAAATTTTGGCAAGAAATGTATTTTGAAGGAGGTTCTTTACTTGGAGGGAATGCCATCCATGGAGACAAAATATTTATTTTACAAAAAATCTAATTAAAGTGAAATATATTCTAAGAAGGGATCTTTCTAATGAGGATGTAATAATCGTACTTAGTAGTGGGTATATTAACAAAATAAATAAAAATCTAGTGATGGAGAAAAATTTTGCTCAAGAAATAAGATACATAAATTGTATTTAGAAAAAAATAAGTTTTTGTGTAAAATCAAAATTTGTTTGGGGGGGAGGGGGAATCTTAAAGGGAAACATATTTCCTAGAGAAGTATATATAGGGTTCAGTTCCCGACTTCTAAGGGGAAAAGGGGAAAACAACTTTCCCCTTCATTCCCATTCTTGTGATAACACAAAAAAAGTATGTGTTGCCTCAAACACTGCCAATATAGTATATTCACAGTTTCCATCTCAATCAACCTCTCTTTGCGGCCAAACTTTTATCACTGTCTCTTGATTCTCTTCTCATTTTCTCAGTGACTTTGATTTTTCACACAATGGCAATGAACAACAGACTAACCATACAACTTTGATGCTACTATGGTATCTTTTCTCAAAACGACCACCTTTGGTTTTGTACTACATCACATAATGGCAATGCAAGTAATATTTTTGCACATATACAAATACCTTTGATTTTTCATTGCATCTCATATTTAAGATGAAACAAGTTTAACATTGGAAGATATATGTTATGCTATTCACAAAATTTTGATTGCTTTTCAAATTTGACCGATCTGCTTATCCTAGATTTATTTTTAGATTATTCTTAGTCAAAGTTTATTGTTGGATTACTAGACATGACAACTAAAACTATACACTTTGAGATCTAATCTACAACGACATACACTATCATTTGGTATTTAATATTTCTTTGTTTTGTATAATACAGTTTTATTTTGCAATAATGTTTTGTTGTGTAATATGTAGGGTTGGGGGCACGCCCCGCAGTTTTTTTTGTAAAAAAATACTTTGATATCATGTTCTTGTTTATAATAAATACTAAATTTTAAAGTACAGATGGACCCCCCCCCAAAGATGTTGAACGTCATATGTCGTTATTCATATCAGAGTCTAAAATTACAATACAAATTTTTTTCTCTTAAATTAATTAGAATATAAAAATAAAAACTAGTGTTTAATACGATTATAGTTGGATATGAGTGTTCAATTATCATTTATTAATATCTTTTATTTTAAATAATATATGTATTTGTGAACATTAAAAAGCACATTTATGAACCATAATACAGTTTAATCATTTAACACTAAATTACAACATAAAATTATACAAAATTATAATACACATACATAAAAAGATAGAATATACATTGTGTAAAGTTAACATAAATAAAGTATTTATTGTGTAGTTGATAAAAAAATGATATATATTAAAACAATGGAATGCATAGTTTATCAAATGTAGCGATTGACATATTTGTAATACACAAATGTGAATAAATAATTAGATGAGTACATATTGTGATTGTTTGAATGATACATGTTAGTATATTTCTCCATTACAAGTATACTACATGGTAGGATGATGAAATAATTCTTCAAGAATTATAGTTCATTAAGAGGACATGGTTTCACAATATTTTTTTAAATAGTTGAAAAAATATCTATGATTTGTAATTTTTAGAGGTCATGATATATATGTGAAAATAAGGTAACATCATTTATGTTTGTGAAATTCATCCTAAAAAAAATAATTTTTTTCTATAAGAATATAGAAAATTTAATTTTCTATATTGTTTGTGAGATCAATAAATGTTACGCTCAACATCTCAATATGTTTCTCACTAAATTTCTATTTCTATATATATATATATATATATATTTCTCTATAATGTAGCTATCTTGTATTTTCTCCATGTTTGCAAATAATTTTATATTCAAAGTAAATATAAATGTGTATGATAGATTTTTAGACTTTTAGCTTTTTCTTCCAATTCATTTTCAACTTCTCATTATGTTTTTACAATAATACATTCCAATTTCTTATTTTCTTTTCTCTAATTTGTGGGTACAGATCTTCTACAAAGTACATCACAATATTTCTTATTCACTCCCTTTAATTATCTTCAGTTATATATATATATATATATGTATGTATATGTGTCTATATATATATATATATATACACCGGCTTCCATATTGCTTTGTATAACCCAACTTTAAAAAGTTTTTCTCTTCTTGTTGTTCTGTCTCATTCCTTTCCAACCATATTAACTTTGTCAAAACTGAAGCAAATGTACTAGTAATGTTGATTGGTTGAGCCTTCTTATAGACATGATCCAATTATTTTGTATTTACCAATCCTTTTTAAAAAGATGCAATACATAACAGATTTGAATCTTCTCGTATAACATGTTTGATTTACAACTTTGACTGTTTTACATTTATAAAAGGCATGTTAGTTAACATACATGTATGTTATCATGTTTCTTATTTTTTTATTTTAGGATTTTTCATTTATTATTCATAGTTTTCACTTATTCTTATAACTTTTCCTCTTTTGATTTGGTACAAAGATGTTATCAAGAGATTTACAAAGATAATAAAATAGATATAGAGTTTATTTTATATACAATGATTATTCATTTTGAAAGAGATAATGGCTAATCACTTGTTACTAACTTGATTAGTAGTTCATTCAAAGACCTAAAGAAATAAATACCATATTTAAAAAGTGAAAATATATACTAGTTTCAAAACATATATGTTAAATTTAAAATTATATGTTATTATTCTATTATTTAAAGTTAGCTTTTACTTTATATGCCTAAAATAAATTAGAAAATATATCAAATTTAAGTTTAATCAAACTTAATAGACATAAACTCTATTTCATACTTTTGCCCCCCAAAATTTCTTGTCAAGATCCGCCACTGCAATCAGAGCCTTAATGTAAGTGAAGAAATTCTATTTGTTAGATTAGGAGGATGACTCGTAGTTTTTAGATCAATTCTATAGTGTATATGACAACATAGCTCTAGCTTTTTATATTTGAACCATGAAAAAAGTTAGTGTTGGTTTTCTATCTATGTAGTATCCATCAATGAGAAAGGGTGGTCATTTGTATAGTTTCACTTGAAGACACATTCAACAAAATTGAAATGCGTAGACACCCTCCCATTACAATATCATATTCTATTTGAGACTTCTATTGGAGAATGAAAATCACATAGTGTTATTATAAACTTAAGATTATTTTTAATTTTAAAGATACCCATCATTACATAAATCATTACATAATATGATTTTTTTTATAAAGGGCTCCTGTCATTCTTATATATTAATATCTTTAAAAGATAGTCGTACAATATCGTCATCAAAGTTCTCGAGTAGACGTCGAGAGCCTTCGAGTAATAGGCGTTCGAAGCCAAGGCATGAGCTACCACATTGCCTTGCCTTCTTACAAAGCTAACATTAAAGGAAAGAAAATTAACAGAGAGACTGATAATGTTTTATACTAGGCGGTCTTCATATCCTCCTCCCAACCTTCCTTCTTGATAGCATGAACTAGTAAGGCGTTGTTCGTTTCCACCGTAAGGTTTGAGATGCCTCGCTCCAAGGCAAACACCATGCCCGAGTAGACCGACATTCCCTCTACACTAAGCACCGAGAATGTATGGTCCAACCTACATTGGTACGTGCCTTGGATAGCTCCTTGGCCATGTCTGAGTACATCCCCAACACCTCCAATTCTGTCATTCAGGACACAAGCATCCACATTGAGCTTTGTGGAGTCTTGCCGGGGGGTGTCCATGTCGTGTTGTCTCAGGTGTCGCTACCAATGATGTGGGTGGATGTTGCCGCTGTGTATGCCCTACTGTCCGCCACCGAGGAGAGAAAGCTCATTGTAAGGGCCGGTGTGTAAGCTGGTCACTGATCAAATATAGCCTTGTTCCTCGTTGTCCACGCAGCCCACATAAGTGTCGCTCCCTCATCAATCTTCTGCTGGTCGTCTTCCCGCAATAGCTCCCAGATGAACTCTCTTGCATTGCCTCTTATCCATGCTGGCCACAAGAAGGTCCCCGACGTCCACACTTGTAGAGAATGGTGGCAATTCAGTAGTGTGTGGGCTGTGTCCTCCTGCTGTGTATGACATCTTTAGCAAATGTTGTCCTCAGTGATGTGCTTCCGGGCAAGGGCACGCTGTGTTGGGAGGATGTCCTGCATGACCCGCCAAACAAAGTGCTTGAGTTTCAGCAACCATTTTTGCTTCCAAATATACTTCCAATCATCCTCCTCTACTTCTTTTATGATATCTGCCCTTGTCCTTATGAATGTATATGCACTCCTGACTGTGTGCACCCCATCACTCTCCTTCTCCCAACAGAGGATGTCACTTCCACCCTATCTACGAAGGGGGATATTCACTATCATCGACCTGATGTGTGGAGGAAACACATCCGAGAGAGCCGGTATATCCCATTGACCTATCTCCTCACTAATCAAGCCCCACACCATTCTATAATCAGCAGGTCCCTACAAGAGATAACACTGTACTGGGCCACCAAGCTGTGGTATCCACCTATCCTCATATATGTCTATTGATTAATACATGAAGTTTTACTAATTTTTGAATTCTATTTGTTGATGTTGTTTAAGTTCATTTCAATTCAGAAGTTTATTTATTTTTATAAACTTTGGGTATTAGCATAATCATTGATTATGATTTCTCATATGAGAAAACTAGTTGTATTAGAAAATTGATTATGTGTATTATTGATCAGACAAGCATGTATTTGTGGGTCCAAGTAAAACACTTTACTTGGAATCAGTTTGACTCTTTTTCAAACTTGTAAGCATGTAACTACACCCAATTTTGTATTATCTAACCAGAACTTAAGTTATATTTTTTCAACTAAGAATCCATCTGACACTTTGCCAAACTTGTGAATAGAAAAGTTCAATCCCTTCATTACAGTGAAAGTTTCCATTATACCATATATATACTTGTCGATCCTATCAAATCTCTCTTTAAAACTAGATGATGACAATCTCCTTGAGCCGTCTTTACTTTTGAAGAAGACAATTCTTCCCACAAATTTTTTATACTCGAATTGTTTATATTCTCAACATTTCTTCTATCTTTCGCAATTTTGACTTGTGTCTAGCTTATCATTAATGTAGTTTATTAATTACTTCATTTTAAATATGTTATGTCACTTTATTTTGTAATATAGATCTCTTTAAAAAAATACAAATTTATTTCTTTTTATCTAATGTTCAGTTCATGCAGTGTCTAAAGCAGCCAAATAGTACAAATTGTAGTTATTATGTGATGAAGTTCATGAGAGACATCATTGAGATAAAAAGTAGAAATATTCTTTAAAATGTATGCTACTTATTAGTTTTTTTAATATGTTCAAACTTCTAAATACATTGGATAGTTTACAATATGTTGATATATTTGACATATCATTGTTGTGTTATTCGAAGTATATTGGTCATTGTTTCAACCAAAAAGAGTTCGATGAGGTCTGAAATGAGTGGACGATGTGTGTTATTGAACATACATAAAATAATATGATATGATCGGGCGATGTCTGTTCTTGAACATATGAAATCGTGTGAAACATTTGTAGATATTTTTCAATTTGAATCTAAGTATGAATTCACTAGTTTATGTAGCTATAGATCACTTGTGTGTATAATTGAATCTTTTTATGGATGGTTTCTTATTTATAAAATTTGTTACAAGATTTCTACATGGTTTGGTGTAGATTCTTTCAAATTATGTCTTGTTTATGAAATTTAAAAAGAATAATTTTATATATATTATAAAATATTTGATAAATATAGTTAATTTTTCAATTAAATTAGTTTGATAGGAGCAGATAAATATAATCAAATACAATTTAATGGTATATTATAAAAGGTATGGTATTATAACAAATAACACATGTTTTGTAAACCACCCATATTACAACTGATGTATTTGGGAAACACACCCCTATGACAACACATGTATTTCGTGAAGGACAACATACTTCAAATGTTTTATAAACATATATTTTAATAGGCACACCACATGTTGTAAAAAATACCCCTACTACAATAGGTGTGAGTCGTGAAAGACAATGTGCTTCAACTATTGTATATATACATACATATATGTATGTATGTATACACATATACATAAAGATATATACATATATGTATGTATATATATGTATATATATACATACATACATGCATACATACATACATGCATGCATACATACACACATACATATACAAAAAAATTGTGCGTCTCCTAGGGTGCGCTCCGGGTGATTGGGAGGACGATCATCGGAACCCTAGGGCCATGGCGCCCACACCACCAGCCACCCCGGCTGCTAGAATCCACACCCACACCAATCCATCTCAGCCATGACGCAATCCATCGACCACCAACACCCAAGCCTCCATGACGATGGGAGGTAGAGAGACTCCATCTGAGAGAAACCCTAGCGACCAGATGGCAGGGAATGATGGAGGCGGGTCACTACCGCTGCACACATCCAAGGATGGAGGAGAAGGAACCAGGAAGGAAGTGGCATGGAATCAAGTCCTGAAGCAACCGACAGGTGCTAGGAAGGAAGCTATGGAATTCCCACAGTCGAGGGAGGAAGAAGGAGAGGTCCATGTCGAACTGGACGTTGAGGAGTTCGACCGTCTCTGAAATATATGGGAATACACGATCATGATCTACACCTTGGTAAAGAGGCCATTCTACTCTCATCTGCTCGCTTGGATCAAGCGCATGTGGAAGCCGAAAGGCTCATTTGAGCTACTATCGCGTGACAATGGAATCTTTCTAGTTCAGTTCTCAAAGGTGGTAGACAAGGATGCAGTGCTTGCTATGGGTCCTCGTTGGTTTGACCACCAGCTGGTGGTGGCGAAGCACTACTCCCATGGTGACGATCTAAAGAAGGATGTCTTCAGCACCATCTCGACCTAGACAATGATCAAATCATTTGGCCGATCGTGGATGAGGAGGGCGGAGGGACAATTGCTTCGGGAGCAGGACGCGTGTTGTACATCAACGACGCCTCACTGGAGGGTGAGGAGGCAAGGGTGCTCATGGAATTGAAGGTTGAAGGACTCAAACCCATAACGGTTTGGCTCAATGTCCAGGGGCGGGATCCAATTCATGTGTTAGTAGCATATGACCATATCCCGGTGAGCTGCAAACACTACTGTGCTTTCGGCCATAACACGGTGAATTGCGGACAGAATGAGAAGAAGAAGGAGGCACCGAGGGACAAGGCGGTGTGGAAGGCAAAGGACACGGACAATGATGTGGTTGGGGCAGGTGCGTCGAAGGATGTCATTCGACAGGAGGAGAAGAAGACATCAGAGGAATAAGGGCAGCAGGCGAAAAGCAATTTCACAGAGGCAGCATCGAGCAGCAACAATGACAATGGAGGAGAATAGAAAGAATCCTCAAATCGAGAGGAGGGGGAATTTGTGTCCAGTGCAAGGAGGAAAGGGGTGAAGACAAGAATCCCTAGTACCCAAGGGGTTAGTGCCATCCTTGGCACAACAAATAGCTTTGAGGCATTATCCAAGTCAGATGTTGAGGAAGAGAATGCAATCTAGCAACAAGAATAGACAGGAAAAGGCAAGAATGTTGGGAAGGGGCCTTGTAGGCATACCAGGTCAAACAAAAATCTTTGAGATGTCCATGCTCCTATGGAACATCAAGGGAGGGTGTGATAGGAATAAGAAGAAATAAATCAGAGAATGGATCGTTGCTAGTGGTCATTCGATGGTTGCTTTGGTAGAAACGAAGATAAATATACAAAACAAAAATAGCATCAAATATCTTTTTCCTCAAGGTTGGGAGCACATATCCAACATTGATTGTGCTGAGGTAGCTAGACTGTGTGTGGCTTGGAAGCCTAATGCATGGTAGGTTTCGTGGTATAGATGTCAGACCAGCAGGTGACACTAGACTGTGCGAATGGTGGAGGTCTGCACATATGGTTGACAGTTGTTTATGGCCATAATGATGGTAAAGCGAGACTGAATTTATGGGATGATATGATCTCTTTATCAAAGTAGGTTCATCTCTCGTGGATGATGATTGGCAATTTTAATACAGTACGTCTACATGCTGAGAAAAGAGGCAGAAGACTGGCTATTAGTGCTGAGGTGGATGCTTTCAACCGGGCCATTGACAAAGCATGTTTGTTTGAACTACCAATGGTAGGGGGGATATCTTCACCTGGAATAATGAAAGAGGTCCAAAGGACAAGATAGCAAGCAAACTTGACTGGGTGATGGTGAATGATGAATGGCTGAAAAATCTTCCAAATGTATAGGTTAAGGCCGAAGGATCCGATATCAGTGATCATGCACCTATCTCAGTCCAGCTAGTGAAGAAGAAGCAGAAAAGGAGACCTTTCAGATTTCTAAACTACTGGGTAGACTGGAAAGGATTTGTGAATGTTGTCAAGCAAAGTTGGAATATTAAGGTGACAGGCAATCCTATGTATGAGTTTTCTATGAATTTGAAGAACACTAAGATGGCTCTCAAGAAATGGGTGAAAGAAGAAGTAAACATTCCAAATATGTTGAAGGACACCAAAAGAGAGTGCAAGGACATCCGAGAAAAATTGTTGGCTGATCCATTAAAACCAAATCTGATTGAGAGAGAAAGAAATGTAAAAATGATGCTTGAAGACTTAAAAAAGGTAGAGGAGAAATTCTACTGGAAAAGAAGCAAAGGAAAATGGATGGAAGATAGAGACAGGAACACACAGCTCTACCATGTTGTAGTTAGAAGAAGAGAGGCAAGTAATATCATTTCTGAACTTATAAATTCTGAAGGGATGGTGGTCAACAAGCAGGAGGACCTTGAGGAACAGGCTATTGATTTCTACTCGTCTCTGTATAATAAAAGCTTCTCGGATAATATTGATGACAATGAAGAGGTTGATTGGAAGTTCAGACTCACAAGTACCCACAACAATATTCTCACAAGAAAAACCAATGAACATGAGGTTAAGGACGCGGTGTGGAGTATTAAAAGCAACAAATCACCCGGGTCAGATGGCTTCAATGCTTTCTTCTATAATAAAAACTGGGATATCATTAAAGATTATTTGCTTGCTTATGTAGATTGGTTCCTGGAGGGAGGAAACATGGTGAGATAGGTCAATCATTCTTTTATGGTTCTTATTCCGAAAAAGAAAGTCACTTCTTCTCTTTCTGATTTTCACCCTATTGCGTGCTGCTCGGTTCAATACAAAATTATTGCTAAGAGTTTGGCCTCCCGGTTGAAGATGGACCTCCCCTACCTTATTTCTACAAATCAAGGTGCCTTTATCACAGGTAGGAGCATCAGCGATTGTGCTCTGTTGGCTGGGGAATTTCTTTTGGATTTTAATTTCATGAGTGGTAGTAGGAAAGCCTGCCTAAAACTTGATATTTCCAAAGCTTATGACAACGTGAGATGGGAGAAATTATGGAGGATAATGCAACAAATTAGATTTAATGAACAGTGGATTGGCTGGATTAAACAGTGTGTTGGTACTACTAGCTACTCTGTTCTGGTTAATGGCACACCCACTGGTCTCTTTAGGGGTGGTAACGGGTTACACCAAGGTGACCCTTTATCCCCCCTTCTGTTTGTGATTGTCATGGAGTATTTCTCAAGGAAAATGCATCAAGCTGAAGAGAGGAAGGAAATAAAACCTTACACATTCCATGACACAAAGGTAATGACTCATCTAATTTTTGCGGATGGCGTTCTAGTTTTTGTAGAAGCCAAGCAGCAATGTATGGAGAATCTTAAAATTTTTTTGGGGAGATTTGGGGAGCAAACAGTGTGGTGTATTAATGCAAATAAAATACATATATTTTTGTCTAAAAATTGCTACTAGATGGAGGATAGACTCATTCAGGCTATGGGTATTGAGAGAGGTGAATTCCCAACAAAATATTTAGGATTTCCCCTTGCAGATGGCAATCTTCAGGTCAAATATTTTATGGAATGCATTGACAAAGTGGAGGAGATGACTAATAGATGGCCTACACAAAAGAAGTCAATGGCGGGACGTAGAACTTTGATAAAAGTTGCCATATAGGGACTTCTCATCTTCTGGGTGCAACAAGGTGAAATACTCGTCTCTCTTCTGGATAGAATTGAAATAAAGATGGCTAATTTTCTATGGGGGAGTGAATATCATCCTATGAAGTATTCCAGACTGGATTTTCCTATAGACGAAGGTGGGCTATATTTGAAGACTCCTAGAGACATTGCTAGATGGGTAACCATGAGGAGGATTGTTTCTTTCTAAGAAGGCACATCTACTTGGGGGAAGTGGATGAGAGACCGATATCCTAGAGGGCTGGATTTTATCCCAAAGATAAGATAAGGCTATTCAAGGTCCATTAATGTTATGAAAGAAGTATGGCCACAAATCAAACACGTGTTTGTTGCTAATGATTCAGGTGGTTGGCAGATCAAAGACAAGAAGATAAGCATGTGGGAGGTGTCCCAGAACAGAGGAGTAAAGGACCCAGTGGGTGAACAGATTTAGACTGGTAGGTACGTGCCGAAATGGAGCACATGTGTTTATAAATTTCTGCACAATATCCTTGTACCTTTAATAGAGTAAAGAGCAGGAATTATGATATTTCTACTGTATATTTGCTTTGCGGGGAAAAGGGAAAAAGTCACAGCCATCTTGCAGGGGAGTGCACGTTCACAAAGGAGATCTGGGAGTACTTATGTAAAGATTTCAGTTTACAAATCCAACTCACTGCTGACCCGAGAAGGATACTTGCTAGATGTGGAGTTAATGTGAAGAAAAATCTGATGTTTGTGAGCCTTTGCTACCATATTTGGGAGGAAAAGAATGCCAGAAAATACCATGGAAAGTCTACGAATGCTATAAGCATTGTTGTAAAAATCTATAAAAGTATTAGACGTAGACTATATATTGATTAGATGTGTGAGTTGTACCGCTATTTTGGGTGTATGGCATTGGGCCTACATGTACTTTTTGACCCCCTAATATTTTTTAGGGGGGTCTTTGAAATATACTTACCTGATTTTGATACATACATACATAAAGGCTAAAGAATTGTGTACCTACCATAAAAATATATATTTATATACACACACAATAGGCCCACCACATGTTGTAGAAAATACAACTATTATAATGATTGTGTCTTGTGAAAGACAACATCCTTGAGTATATGTATATGAATATGTATATGTATGTATATATATATATATATAGAGAGAGAGAGAGAGTCAGGCTAGAATACACTCGAGTGTACAGATCGCATGACACTCAAGTGTGTTTGTATATCAAGACTATTTGTATAAAATGTAAACCATTGATCTTCACCATCATACTATAACTAGGCCACATACAAATTTTGAGCCCATTTGGATGAGTGTAAGTCACTCATCCAAGGGCAACAAAATCAACACGCGAAACTAATTTAAAATGCATAATTTTTGCGGTCTTTATAACATGACCGATAAATGTCCAAATGTGCTCAAATTTTGCGTATGAGCTATTCACATGATGCTTAAGAATATCAACATATTAGATTTTAGAAAAAAATATTGTATCATGGAAAACTACTTGAGTGTATTCTATTCTGAATACACTCGACTGAATTCTAGCCTGACTCTCTCTCTCTCTCTCTCTATATATATATATATATATATATATATATATGGGGATTTATTCGTCACCCGCGCGGGTATCCTGATTTTTCGCTACCCGCACATCCAAAAGTGTAACTATACGGTATACAAAAGTAACTCTAAGATCAAAAGAGTAACTATATGATACACAAAAGTAACTCTGAGATCAAAATAGTAACTGCACAAAAAATATACAGTCAGTAAATATATGGACGTATTTTTTTATTTTGGTGGGGCAAATGATATTATTTTTGGATGAAATTTTTTGGGGAGCAAGAAAAAATGCTCCTCTACAATTGTGATTTTTTTTTTGAAAAAAAGTGGCTGGAAAGGTGAGTGGGTAGCTACCCACGTAGGTATTAAAGATGAGCCATACATATATATATATATATATATATATATATATATATATATATATATATATATGCACCACATGCTGTAAAAAATACCCTTATTAGAATGGTTGTATTTATTGAAAGACAACATGCTTCGATTTTTCTATAAAATACATGAACTACAACACACACACACTTGTTGTATAAAGCACCCCCATAAGACCACACGATCTAATACAACTGTTGACAGCTATTGTAAAATGGAAAAATGAATTGTTTTCCATAGTATTCTCTATAGTAGTGATTATATTTATGGATCTTACCTATGAGGACTAATTGTCTAGTGCCTCACACCCAAGAATTCCATTTAGTCTATAAGGTAAACTATGGTAAAACTATCATATTAGGATTTTGCTTGTGAATCACGCTTACCATTGTATTGCAAGTAATTTAATGGATTAGTCTTCCATAATTTAAGCAAACACATTACATTACACATGTTATGATGAAGGTACACTTAATTCAATTTACTATGCTCATGAGGAAAGACTTACATTCTTAATATCTAACATCCTTAGTGTGTTCATACTAGCCTCTAACATAGAGTTATTGTACACTCCGATTTTCTTATCACGTGCAAAAGCTATTTTTTGTTTAAATGGAGATTATTACTAAAATGATATGCCATTATAGTAGTGATAGAAAAAATCCATTTCAGATTGTGTATGAAATAAATTCTCATCATATTTTTAGAAAAAAGCTTACTTACATCAAACTTGATAATAAAGTCTATATACATGATGCTAAAATGTGTACTCTATCTTAATATCTCAGATCGTGTAGATGGCGCCCCACCAAGAAAATACTCTATCTTGACTGGTCTTCCTAAATATTAGTACCTACGGACATCTCATCCCCAACCATGTAAAAAGGGAAACCTAGGTTAGAGTAAGTGGCATTATATTTCTATTAAGATAAACATGAATATACTAATATTTGAAAGTTGTAAACTTATACTGAATTGATGTGTCTTTTATTTACATCTTTTAGATGATTTAGCCACCATTATATGATAACTCCTCCTTAATTGGCATATATATGCCCTAAATTGGTATGGAAGTACCTCTGAATTGGTACTGCATGCCTCTGAATGACACAGGGTGTCTTCAAATTGGTGAGACTATGGCCTGAATTGGTATCACAGTACGTCTAAATTGGAGTAAACACTCCTCTAAATTGGCAACAAATGCTTCTGAATCTTCCGAAGACTAATGAATGGGGATGTATCATATAGTGTCTTCTGTGAATGTTTCTACTTAATTATCTTAAATATGAACTTACTGATTTTTGAATCTGAATTTATCTTAAACTAAAACTGAACACTGATAACAGAGTATGTACTGAATTTTGAATGTAAATTTGAATTTGAAGCTCTTCTTTTATATTATGAATATAATCTAATTGTAAACTTTGAATCTAAATATGAATTTGTATTTTAATTACTAAATAACTACAATTGGATTTGAAACTATTATTAGACATGTGGATCTAATTTATGCCTGCTCACAATGAGTAATCTAAATATTAAATTTGAAATCCAGATTCTTGTTGTCTGAATAAATATCAATATAAAACTCTTATTCAATATATGACTTAATTAAATTCTGATATCAGATATAGAACACCTGTGTCTAATGGCTTGAGAAACAAAATTGAACTGAGTATAAAAATATTGAGTATCTAAAGTTATATAAATCTCAAATATTGAAATCTGATAACCTAAAAATATAACTCAAACTGAACAAAATCTAATTTCTCAAAGTATGATAGGAAATGGAACATCAAAGTCTGCAAGTAACTTAATCTCTAAGTTAGTTGTTGAAAGGTGTAGGCATAATCCTAGTAATAAAAAATTCAATGGACATGTCCCACTTACCTTGTGTGGAGAGACCAAATTTTTTTGTATCTAGGTTCTTTTTAATCTATGTCTGATTGCCTGAAAAGGACATAACTTATCATTAGAAATGATTTACAAATCATTTTTATTACTCATCCCTTAAATACACACTAGCTTCCTTAATCCACTTCTATACTTGGACACCACCCTGAACTAATCTTGATCTCATAATCAAGCCTTATGTAATCTTATTGTATGTACACATTTACCCTATTCACTGTATTACTAACTTGTTGGTTAGTATTAACAATACCAACATACACATCAATGCAACTAGATCCATCACATATTTCATATAGGGTTTTATGCTATGATTTTGTACAATCTTAATAACATTCTTATTTTGAACATACTCCAACTTAATACATAGATGTTTCCATAACAATAAACATCCATAGTGAGTTGCCTCACTAATTAATCCTGGAACTCCAATATTACTGTGAACATCTATTGAGGTACATAAAAATGTATGGTACTGAAATCATAGTGATTAGCACATGATATTCAAATTATCTTTATCATTCTAACATCTAGTTTCTAACTAATACCACCCTTGCACTCATATTTGTGAATCCATGTATCAGATTCCAATATTAATGAACAACCATTATATAACACTTCAAATCATTAATTGCAAGTTCTCATTGCATAATACCTTCTAAACTTGCATGGTGTCAATTCCCTGAAGCTCAATGACATGGTTCATACCTACATCATCAATTTAATTAAGAATCACCATATACGATCTTATTTGTCTTTCCCTCAACATAACTACATCATATGATATTTACCATGGTCTTAGACCTTTCTAGTATGATCATCGTCTTTCAAGCTTTCCAATGATCCCTTACACATCTTATTCTGACTACCAAAAAGATTTCTATACATTTTGAAAGCTTGACCAATGAAAATTCTAAAGAAGAAGCTTTCATCTTGAGGGGGATGTCACATTAGTATGATCATTGCAAATAAATACATAAATCACCATTGAGATTCTTACATTGTTCTTTGATTAGGAAACTATAGTTGAGTTATATAACATGTGTAAACATTTTTGAATAGGGAAAAATAAACATGAAAGTAAACATCTCTATGTGATTGGATCACCTAGAATGGATGGCACCCCACCAGTTAGCTCTTGAAGGTCTTCTTGTCCTTGATTGATCCTCTTGAGTCCTTAATTGCTCAAACTCCTGGGGACATCACATCCCAACCATGCAAAGGGGAAAATCAACACATCAGTAAAAGATATCAACACTTTATAATATGAGAAGAATAAAATATACTTTACATGCAAGAAAAAGTTGACATGAATTAACTATAAGCATTCTTGAAGCATTATTAACATGAAGAATTGAATAGTAAATGTATGCATCCCTCTATGACGCCCCCTTAGGATCTCATGGTTGCTAGGAAAACCCTTGATACTAGGAAAGCCCTTGATGACCCCTTGAGGTCCATGATTTGGGAGCATATAAAGACTAGTTCAATTCTATTTAACTTGATCATTACCATGACATTAACATTATCATTAACATGAACCTTGAACTTTAACATGATGGGATTACTCCCTCTTAACATTATCTTTTGACATGATGGTATTTGTCCCTCTTGAACATTAACATAATTTTCATGAGTCATTAATCATAAGCTCTAATCATAGTGAATATTATAGACATAGGATAACATAGAGCAACCATTAAGCAGTGATATAGTGATCATGATTAAAACATTAAACTTGAAATGATAATGTCTACTTTACACTTAGCATGCAATCAACCATAAATACTTGTGCTCAATAGACCCATTTACCTTAGAGAAAAGTTGATCCTAAGATGGTCTCTCTCTGATCTTGATCTAATTCAACCCTTCCCTTGTCTTGGTTAAACTCTACACACATGTACATAATCACTGAACCTCATAAATCAATACTCGTATTGATCCTAGGTTGGATTAGGTAGATTAGGGTTTGAGTTCATTAGGGTTAGCTTATTGATCAATATCATCACATTAGGAAAACTAAGTTGGATGATTATGGCTTTAGGTCACATTAAACATATGTGATACATTATTAGGGTTTCATGGGTCAAATTAGGGTTTCAAGTATAACATCATAACAAGGAGGCAAACCATGACTTGAAAATCCTAAAATCAAATTCCTCTCAAAAATCCCCTACCATTGACTATTTATACGTAATTTACTGAGCATCCTATAATTTATGGTGAATATTCAAAAACAAACCAATCAAAATCCAGGGAATCATATGCTTGACATTAATTTAAATGAAAACAAAATTTGAGTTGAATGAAAGTGAGATGATTGAGAAATCCATAGAAAGCATTATATTCGATTAAACATGTAGGGGTAAAGTCATCATTTAGACCAATTAAATCTATCACACGAATAAAAAAGAAACATGCTAAAAGAGAAAAAAAATGCCCATGTGACATTAATATTTCGATTAACACAATGGGGGCATCCTGGTACTTGCACCATTGCTGATATTCTCCATAGGCATGGTGCCAGATGCCTCTTCTGGAGATGAGACCTCTAATCAGGACCATGCTAAACACAGGCTTTTTGCGGTGGTTGAGATCTTCAACATATTTGTTGCATTGAGACAGAGTCAATGAATCAACAAGGGGGGTCTTTTGTGCACAATGGCATCGACATCACTTGGCCATGGTAGTTACAACTCTGAGAAGACATGGATAAATATAGGAGGAAATAGAGAAAAGGATCTTCGAGCAAAGATGCCTGACGCATTGTTGGGTCCTAGCATACTCATCCAAGGTGTCACCCAGGTCAAAAGACCAAGGGAGTGCCATGGCGTTGATCTCCAGTAGAGGACCAACCGTGATCTACAGACTAAGGTGACATGGACAAACCCAGAGAAAACTGGTAGTTGGGAAATGAAGATAGGGTGTCAGGAAATTTTATCGGCGCATCGATTGCGGAGAGGGTGGCGCCTTTAGTGGTGTCAAGACCATGGTCTTTGGTGAGGGAGATCGAGTCTGTTATGGTATTCGGGGGCACTTGAGGCAAAATTAGAAGAGGAGGACGAGAATGTGAAGGTCGACAGGCGTTCTGAGTCCTTTAAATGGGAATGAGAAGTTGGGTGGGGGCGTCTGTGAATCCAAGATAGAGAGGGGATCCTAGCCCTAATTTGGCATTTTCTTAACAATCCACGAGGGAGGGTGAGTTAATGCCTGATCATATCGGGAAGGTGAGATGAAGTCATTCGTGAAGAAAGTTCATGAAACTATTGAGAGATGAGAGAGAGAGAGAGGGAGAGAAGCCTATGTGTTGCGTTGAGGCTTGTGAGATTAACGGAGGTATAATATGGCAGGTCATCCATTGGATCAGATCCTGAGCAATTAGCAACCTTCGAATGAGGCACGAGGAAGGAAAATAAAACCACTATAACTGATGACAATGACATAATCTGGGACTTTAGGGAAAATTACTTGTATTAAATGAATTCATAGTCAAATCTTAATCAAACATTATGGAAATTTCTTTAATTCATTTGGAGGGCCAAACAAGGTCCAAATGACTTATAATTTGAAACATAGATTAATTTGGAGGTCTAGAATATTCTTAGACAATTATATTTTATTTTTGAATACATTTGGTCCTTGGTTTTTATAGTGTCTGATAACCTAAATTATAATGCATTAAAGGTAAGGCAATTTGAAAAGGCTCCTATTATTGAATCCTTCAATTACAAATTCGAGTTTTACTCATTCAAGAATCACATGGTCACCTCTTTAACCCTTTTCTATTCTTTATGGACATCTTGGAGGAGAGAGAAAAGGAAAGAGGATCAACATTAGTTAATTGATTTATATAATACACAATTGAAAGAGAAAATGCCATTGAGTCTCATTTTATGTTTTTCTTACTCCATTTTCATTTAAGAAGTACCACTTATGGTCTTTTTACATTTAACCCCTCCAATATTATTATTTAGGAAAAAATATTTTCTAGGTTTTTTAAATTATATTGAAAATTGGGATGCTACAATTCTACCCACCTTGAAACAAATTTCGTCCTCAAAATTTCATTGGGTACTACCCACCTTAGGGTTTCTCTTATTTCTTCATTCAATGCATGAAAAGGAATATCTTATGAAAAAGGTTCATGCGGACATAAATTAACTATTACATCATTACTCATCTCCTCAAATCATACTTAGGGTTTATGAAACCTAACCCATCTTTACACTTAGGGAGCCTACCTTCAACTTGGCATAACTTTCTGAAATTAGATGTAGGTGACTATCTACCCTTAGGTCTTTAGGTGCTTCCTACATTTCTAGATATGTGGTTGATCAGACACATACCCATAGATGTGAGATCTAACATGCCACCTCTCACTAACCTACTAGTACATGTGTCCCATACCACATAATCTAGTAAGAAAAAAGACGTCCATCAAAGGTTTCATGCTCATGACATTCCTCTTCTATTCTCACTTGGCTGGACATAACCAATGAGAATAGAGAGGTTATCTCATTAGCTAGGATAGGTTGATACCAGAGATCTAAACTAGGTAAATTATATCTTTGACATCTCTATCTCTTCTTAAGGTGGAAACTCTACTCATTTTAGGTCATGGTATTTTTTCCCTTGAGAAACTATCCCTAAACCCTAATCTCATATCTTCATTCTAGGGTTTGAACATATGAATCAAATTACTTTCTGGTGGCCATCCATTTATTGGCTCCAATACCATTAATGTAACACTCCAACATTTTAATACACAACATAACTCACTGGAAGCTTTTATTTTGAAGGGGTATGCCACATCAATATGATCATTGCAAATAAATACATAATTCACCATTGAGATTCATACATTGTTCTTTGATTAGGAAACTATAGTTGAGTACTATAACATGTCTAAACATTTCTAAACATGGAAATCTAAACATGAAAATAAACATCTCTATGTGATTGGATCGCCTAGTATGGATGGCACCCCACCAATTAGCTCTTGAAGGTCTTCTAGTCCTTAATTGCTCCTCTTGAGTCCTTTATTGCTTGAACTCCTGGGGACATTGCGTCCCTAGTCATGCAAAAGGGAAAGTCAACATATCAATAAATGGTACTTGCACTTTATAATATGCGCAAAACAAAACACACTTGACATGTACAAAAAGTTTACATGAATTAAATTTAAGAATTCTTGAATAATTATTAACATGAATAATTGAATAGTAAATGTTTGCATCCTTCTATGATGCCCCCTTAGGAGCAGTAATTGCGAGGAAAACCCTTTATGATAGGAAAGCCCTTGACGACCCCTTGAGGTCCATGATTTGGGAGCATATAAAGACTACTTTAATTACATTTAAGTTGATCATTAACATGACATAAACATTATCATTAACATGAACCTTGAACTTTAACATGATGGGATTACTCCCTCTTAACATGATCTTTTGACATGATGGGATTTCTCCCTCTTGAACATTAACATAAATTTAATGAGTCATTAATCATAAGGTCTAATCATAGTGAACATTATAGCCATAGGACATAACATATAGCAATCATCAAGTAGTGTTATAGTGATCATGATTAAAACATTAAACTTGAAATGATAATGTCTACTTTACACTTAGCATGCAATCGACCATAAATACTTGTGCTCAGCAACATGACCCATTTACCTTGGAGAAAAGTTGATCCTACGGTGCTCTCTCTCTCATCTTGATCTAAGTCAACCCTTCCCTTGGCTTGGTTAAGCTCTACACACATGTACATAATTATTGAACATCATAAATCAATACCTTCTATTGATCCTAGGTTGGATTATAGTATATTAGAGGTTGAGTGAATTAGGGTTAGGCTTATTGATTAATATCATTACATTAGGAAAATTTGGCTGGATGACTACTGGTTTAGGTCGCATTAAACATATTTGATACATAATTAGGGTTTCATGAGTCAAACCAGGGTTTCCAATAAAACATTAGAACATGGAGGCAAACCATGACTTGAAAACCCTAAAATCGGATTCCTCTCAGAAAACCCTTTCTAATGACTATTTATTCATAATTTTCTGAGCATCCTATGATTTATGGTGAATATTTGAAAACTAACCAATCAGAATCCATGGAGTCATATGTGTGACATTAAGTTAAATGAAAACAAAATTGAGTTTAATGAAAGTGAGATGACCGAGAAATCCATAGTAAGCTTTATATTCAGTTAAACATGCGGGGGGTAAAGTTGTCATTTACACCAATTAAATATGTCACTCGGCCAAAAAAAAGAAACACGCTCAGAGGGAAAAAATGCCCATGCGACATTAATCCTTCGATTAAAATAGTGGGGGAATCCTAGTATTTGCATCGTTGCTGATCTTATCCATAGCCATGGCATTAGGTGCCTCTTGTGGAGGTGAGACCTTGGATCCGGACCATGCCAAACATGACATTTTTGTGGTGGCTGAGATCTTCAGCATCTTCGTTATATTGAGACTGAGTCAATGAATCAACAAGGGAGCTATCATGAGGTCACCAACATCACCTGGCCATGGTAGCGACAGCTTTGAGAAGACATGAAGAAGGACATGAGGGCACAGAGAAAAAGATCATTTAGCAAAGATGCCTGACACATTGTTGGGTCCGAGCAGACTCGTCCAAGGTCTCACCCAGGTCAAAAGACCAAGGGAGTTCCATGGAGTTATTCACTAATAGAGGACCAACTACGAACTACAAGATAAGGTGACATGGACAAATCCAGAGAGAATTGGCAGTGAGGAAACTGAAGATAGGGTGTCAGGAAATCTTACCAACGTATCAGTTGTAGAGAGGGTGGCATCTTTAGCGGTGGCGAGGCTATGGTCGCCGGTGAGTAAGATCAAGTATGTCATGGTATTCGGGGGTATGCAAGACACAATTGGAAAAGGAAGAGGAGAATGTGAAGACCGGCGGGTGTACCTAGTCCTTTAAATAAGAAGGAGCTCTATGGGGGCATGTGTGAATCCAAGAGAGAGGGGATCCTAGTCCTAATTAGGATTTCCTCCACAATCCACACGGGAGGGGGAGTTAATGCTTGATCAGTTTGAAAAGATAAGGCAGATTCATTGGAAAAGAAAGTTCATGAAACTGTTGAGAGATGAGAGAGAGATTGAGGGAGGGAAGCATGTGCATTGCATTTAGGCTTGTGAGATTAACAGAGGTAGAAGATGATTGGTCGTCCTTTGGATTGGATCCTGACCACTTATCAGCCATCGAATGAGGTACGAGGAAGGAAATAAAACATTGTAATGTGTGATAGTGACAAAATGCGGGACTTCAGGGCAAATTACTTGTATTAAATGAATTCATAGCCAAATATTAATTAAACATTATGGAAATTTCTTTTATTCATTTGGAGGGTCAAACATAGTCACTTTTTCAAACTATGTTACCTTTAAGGCATTATAATTAAGGTTAATGACCATTATGGAAATCATGGACCAAATGTGTACAAAAATAATATCTAATTGTCTAGGAATATAATATACCTCCAAATTAGTCTATGATTCAAATTTGAAGTCATTTGAGTCACATGGTCACCTCTTTAACCCTTTCTTATGCTTTATGGCCATATTAGAGGAGAATGGAAAGGAAAGAGGATCAATATGAGTTAATTGATTCATATACACATTAGAAAGAGAAAATGCCATTGAGTCCCATTTTAAATTTTTCTTACTCCATTTTCATATAAGAAGTACCACTTATGGTCTTTTTAAACCCTCCACTATTATTATTTAGAAAAAAAAATCTTTTCTAGGATTTTTAAATTATCTTGAAAATTGGGATGTTACACCTCCTTTCCATGTTAGTTAGACCTCGCATGAGGCCCAAGATCCTCAGGCATGCGGGCCACTTGTCGCAGACAATGATTGTCTCTTTTTTGCTTAATGTGTGTGTGTGAAAGAGGGTGAAAAATACCCTGATTAGCCACAGGAACAAAGCACTCATGCTATGTGCACCCAACAACATGGATTACGCTCCTAACAGCTGATAATAGACTCGAAAGAGGTTGTCTGTCCGCCACTCTTCCTCTTCATCTATGTCCACACTGACACTCCTTGGTGGCCACCATATGAAGCCCCTCTTAAACCGCAGTGCCATCTTCATCCTCCTCTTCCCCATTTCTATCTTCTCCTTCTCACTCTTTCATATGTAAGAACTGTAATGGCCTTCTAAAACCCATGAGGTTCCTAGATCTGAGGATTTTATAGCCTTTCATATCTGAGATCAAGGGAAACCCCCCCACCTTCTGGGGGACTT
This sequence comes from Alisma plantago-aquatica, assembly GCA_963693085.1. Taxonomy (NCBI): domain Eukaryota; kingdom Viridiplantae; phylum Streptophyta; class Magnoliopsida; order Alismatales; family Alismataceae; genus Alisma; species Alisma plantago-aquatica. The sequence continues at coordinate 375,700,786 of OY856409.1, read as the reverse complement.
TGTTCAGACCATGTTTTGCTGGGTGCGACTCTCAAATCCAACATGGGCTGGAGTCACCCCTTTTTTATTTATGCTTTCTACTTCTTTTTAATACAAGTGTGGTTTAAAGAAATATTTGTATACTACACATCATAACTCCGCTCCATCTCAAATTTTGGGATTAGAAATATATTGTCATTATCTTTTCAATAGCGAGACATTTTGTCAGAACTCATTGAGTAAACACTCTAAAATTATACTTTTAGTAAATATTAGGTTATTAAAAATTTAATTACCTAGGCCACTAGATGACTCAAAATAATCTAAAATTTCTCCAATATTATTTTATTCAAATTATCCATCTGATAAAAGTATATCAAATATTTATTATGAGCACGAAATACTCCACTCCCAAAGTTGTACTCAAAGGGCCCATTTGTGAATCTTAATTGGCCTAATTAGGCTTGAGTTGGTTTTTGGGGCACATGGCCCATTCCATGGTCTTTCAAAAGCTCCATAGGCTTAATCCTATCCTATATCACAAAAGCCAAAGTGTGAGTTGAAAAATTCCTCAACTGTAGATCCTTCATGATACATTTGATCAATATTACATTGCTTTCTAAATATTAAGATCACAACTAGGTCTAGGGCTCAAGCCATTAACTAGAGTCATCACAGTTCCTTCTTTATTCTACTTTTGTTGTCACTTCATATCATCAAATTAAATATCATATTCCCAAAATTCAAGGATATTACCAAAACACTCACCATTGCACAACAGACGCCCTCTAAATTGTTTTTTCTTTAAATCCAAATATCATGAAAGTTGGATGGAACCTTATTGTAACCACATATCTGTCATATATTGAATTCATCAATAACTTAATCATGTAGTTACTAGATTCCAAAAATTAGGGGTGTGACAATACTAACCACCTTTTTGGGAATTTCATACTCAAAATTTGTCTAAACTATAAGAGGTTACCCACCTTAGGGTTTCACATACCTTACATAACTAACTCTTGATGAGTGTGATAAAGTCTCATAGGAACCTACAAAGTATGACAACCTCATAGATTAACCAACTATGTCCAATATCCTTATCTAATTAGCATATACAACTAACATGGAAACCAATAGGAAAATTTTGAGCATAAGCAACTAATTACTCTTTATTCTTAAGTCCTTCAATTTGCACGTTTTTCTCTTGAAACGTGTACTCTACCACCTGGGTCTCATGACCTACCCTAAGGGCCTGGGTCATGTCTCTTGAGTTGACCTACACTATCCATAATCTCATTTCATCTCATTAAATTTGATCTTATCTGAATCTTATGCATTCGTACCTCATGGTATTACCATGATCTTAAATATTAACACATGGATCCTATCTTGGAAATGTAACAATGACTTTATGCATCCAAATATTACAATATTATCCTACAATAAATTTTTATATCTTAATAATGATAGGAATCCTTGTTAACGTGTCTCTACATGAGGTCTTAGGAACAATAATGATATATCCATAAAAGTAAAAAATCTTACTTGAATATCTTAAGTATTTACATCATTGGATCACAAAAATCATTAGAAGACGTAGTTAAGAGATGGAAATATACTGAGATAAATAAATACAAGTACTCTTTTTATGAATCACTTACTTTGGTTTGTGAAATCTTGAGACTCACTTCTCCTCTAATGATATACTACACTATTAGGTCAAAACGGCCTTTCCATGGGGTACAAATCTCTAAGTCCTTGTTATCTTCTTAGATGACAAGAGAATCTTCTTATGGATTACCAACCCTCAAAACACTATGGTCACAACTGTAGTTTATCCTTCCTCTTAAGGAACCAGCTAGGGTTTTAAGATTTCAGATGGCGAAGCATTAAATGTTCTTTCATGGTTCTTTATCATGACCTTATACTTGAAATTAGTGACTCATATATGATGATTTCTTCACAAAACTTACATCATAGTGCTAATTACATCCATCTGTCCATTTTACCATAGTGTTCACTTACCTTTGGAGACCAAAAACTTACATTACTTTCTTAATATAATTCTTAATGACTTTCTTGACCTACTCATGGTACTCTTAGACAAGTGAATCCAAAATACTAATAATCACTACTCTCTCATGAAAGCATTCTTATCTCTAAGAATATTGAATCAAACCTTAATTGAGAGACTTCTATAGGATCTATATTATCTGAAACCCAATATTATAGTGATCCTAGATCATTAATCCACACTATCACATATCTTGTATCACCTTAAGCTTAAAGCATCCTCATGATAACCTTATAGACTTTTAGTCATATCTACCAATAATCGTACCTTAAGCTTAAACTCAGTTCAACATCAATTCTATTTTCCTCAAGCATTTTATTTAACAACCATCATGATTAGACTTTTGCTTGTAATCCCTCCTCAGGATGAAGGTCCTAAGGGTTCGTTAACTTTCATCAAGTATAGTAAGAAAAAGACCTCATCTACTTCCAATCATTGTTCCACTTTATGGCCAAGTTGCTCCTCTATCCCAAAATATCTATCCTTCGTATGCATTCTAGGATTCTAACAAGTATGCAATTAGGTTTAGGTGACCATACACCTCAAACTTTTTGTGTCAAACCTTTTTTACTGTCACCCCCAGTGCATTCCGACCACTCATAAATATGAAGGTGTCATGTCTTATCATATTTATCTCACCTGAAAGTACTCGTCCCATATCAATGCATAAAACGAGTCAGACAAGCATATGAAGTATATAATTATGCAAATAACATCCCCTCTACAAGATCCCATATGATTGTGTCCCATACCACAAACATGTGGGAAAAAGATAGGGCATTATATACACAAATCTAGAGTTGACATGAAAAGTTCAAAGTAGCTAAACCCTAAGGCTAATTCATATCTCAATCGATTGCCTGATTAAATCTCTAACCTAGATTATACTATCTTTCACTCACTTCTTTTATAACTAGGGTTATTAAGTGTCTTCTAAATCTGTCTAGTCTCACTTGGTTTCTAATGGGAAATCTAAACGAAGAATATGAGAATTTGCATGATGACCATCTACATTATCACTCTGATACCATATTGTAACACCCTGATTTTCTTATCACATGAGCAGAAGCTATTTTTTTAATTGGGGAGTGTTAGTCACATGATATACACTTACAATAATGTTAGGAATAATCATTTTAGGCTGCATATGAAACAAATTCTCACCACATTCTTAGAAAAAAAACTTACATCAAACTTGATAATAAAGTCTATATACACGATGTTAAAACTTTTACTCTATTTTAATATCTTGGATCACGTAGATGGCGCCCCACCAAGAAAATCCTCTGTCTTGATTGATCTTAATGAATATTATTACCTGCAGACATCTTGTTCCCATCCATTCACAAAGGGAAACCAAGGTCGGAATAAGTGGCATTAAATTTGTATTAATATAAACCTAAATATACTATAACTAAAAGTTGAACTAATATCTGAAACTTGTAAATTTATACTCAATCGATGTATCTTTTATTTACATGTTTTACTTGATTTATGGCCATCATTATATGATAAGTTCTCCTACATTGGCGTATCAATGCCCTAAATTGGTATCAAAGTACCTCTGAATTGGCAATATATGCCTCTGAATGACACCAAGCTGTCTCTAAAGTGGCATGACTACACCCTGAATTGGTACCAAAGTACCTCTGAATTGGAGTCGGCACTCCTCTAAATTGTCAAAAGATGCCTCTAAGTCGTTTTGGGACTAATTGAATGAGGACTTATCATATAATGTCTTATGTGAAGGTTTCAGCTTAATTATCTTAAATCTAAACTTACTCAATTCTGAACATGAACTTATCTTATATAGAAATTGAATATTGATAATTGAATATGTATTGGATTCTAAATGTAAATCTGAATCTCTAATTCTAAATTCTGAATTAAATATAATTTGAACTCTAAATCTGACTTTGAATCTATATTTTAATTTCTAAATAACTACAATTGGATCTGAAATTCATATTAGATATGTGGATCTAATTTATGACTAGTCACAACAAGTAATCTATATATTAAATCTAAAATCTAGATTTTTATTGTGTGATAATCTAAAACTCTTATTCAATATATGACTTAACTATATTCGGATATTAGGTATCAGACACTTGTGTCCAAAGGCTTGAGAAAATAAACTAAACTGAGCATATAAATATTGAGTATCTAAAAGTTATATGAATCTCAAATATTGAAATCTGATAATCTGGCAACTTAACTCAAACTGGACAAAATCTGATTCCTCAAAATATGACAAAATATCAAACATTAAAGTCTGAAAGTAACTTAATCTCTAAGTTACCTGTAGGAAGGTGTAGGCTGAATCTTAATAATAATGAAATTCAAAGGACATGGTCTACTTACCTTGTGTGGAGATAACAAAATATTTGTATCTAGGTTCTTTCTTTTTCATGTCTAATTTCTTGAAAAAGTCATAACATATCATTAGAACCCATCTACAAAGTATTTCATTACTCATCCCTTAAATAGACACTAATTTTCTTAATCCAATTTTTTGATTGGACACCACCCTAAACTCATCTTTATCTCATAATCAAACCTTATGTAATCTTATTGTATGTACAGATTTACCCTATTCATTGTATTCTAGCTTATTAGTTAGTATTAACAATACTAACGTCAACTTGAATGCAACTAGATCCATCACATATTTCTTATAGGGTTTTATGCTATGATTTTGTAGCATCTTAATAACATCTTATTCAAACATACTCCAGCTTAATACATGGATATTTCCATAAAAATAAACATCTATAGTGACTTGACTCACTAATTAATCCAAGAACTCCAATATTATTCAAACCATGATCATCTAATGAGGTATATAAAAATGTAGGGTATTGAAATCATAGTGATTAGGTCATGATATTATAATTTTATTTATCATTCTAGCATCTAGTTTCTAACTAATACAACCCTTGCACTCATTTTTGTAAATTCATGTAGCAGATCCTGATATTAATGAACAACCATTACATAACACTTCAAATAAATAAGCTGCATCTTGTCATTGTACTATACCTTCTAAAGTTTCATGGAGGCAATTCCCTAAAGCTCAATAATAGGGTTCATACCTACATCATCAATTTAACAAAGCATCAACATATTCAATCCTATATATCTTTCCCTCAAGATAACTACATCATATGATACTTACCTTGATCGTAAACCTTAGCTAGTGTGATCGTTATCTTTTAAGATTTGCAATGAGCCATTACACGTATTATTTTGACAACCAGAATGATTTCTATACATTTTGAAGGCTTGACCGATGAGAAATGTCTAAACTAAGACTTACCCCTTATTCTCCCCGCCTTTCCAGGTTAGTGTTGGCTTCAATGTGCAAGTTTTAATATTTATAACTCGATCACTACCCTACAAGTGTACGAGTATGTGTAGTATTATCGAGGTTGTCCAAGGAGTAAAGTATTGTTAGGCACAAGAGTATTAAACTTCAACTATCTAGATCTTTTTAACAAAAGAGGTTTTGTTTAATTAACTAAGCTATCAAAAGGAAATGAACTAGAACATAAATCACTTGTATTAATGATCAATTTCGATTGGGAATTCTTGAGAATAAGGTTTCACATCCAAGTCATAACATGAAAAACAACAATGATCGACAATGCTAGAAATGACACAAGGGAGGTTTGCATCCTACACCCACCTCCCAATAGTTTAGAACAGTCCTAACTTTATATACCACTCACTAGTACATAACCCACCTTTAGTGTCAGTTATTTAAGTCCTTTAGTGTCGGTTTCAATGCGACACCTATGTGGGCACCGCTAAAAGGCAAACCGTTAGGCGTCGGTTTCCAAACCGATGCCAGAAACCTCCGCACGCCACCAAAAACGCGCCAGCAGGGGGATATAGGCATCCGTTATTACTACAGAAACCGACGCCATAAACCTTTGCACTACAGAAAGGGTGTCATCTATGACACCATCAACGTCGATTTATTATTGATAACCGACGCCATATCACCTGCTGCCACAGCCATACTGTCCAGCACGGCCGTGGTGTCTGGCCTCATTAGGCGTCGGTTTTAGCTATTATCCGACACTTAAGCATTTGTTGTCAATTTTTTCAAATAACCGACGCCTATTGTATGTTTTTTTATCAGTCTGTAGGCATGTTGTGGCTAGTCGCAGGATGAGAAACCTACAGTTCAGTTATGAACTGTAGGTTTTACAACATCCATTGTTATCAGCGAACAACAGGCCACAGTCCTGCAAAATTAACAACATTAATTTTCACACAATTAGCAACCTGCAGTTCCATTCGATTCTCATATATGTAGAAACATTCATGTAGCAATCTGCAGTTCCATTTATTTTCACATTCATACATGTAGAAACATTCATATAGCAACCAGCAGTTTCATTCATTTTCACATTCACACATGTATAAACATTCAGACACATGTAGAAACATTCAGACATATAGAAACATTCACACATATTACAATTTAGAAATTCCTTTACAAAATATCATTCTTTAGTCATTATTCGCTATCAACATCCCAATTATATTTTAAAACCCCCACTACTTGTATGGCTTTTGCCCATTCTTCTCTTACATTATTTAATTCTTCCTTTGTATAGGGAGCATGTACATCTAGTAAGGCCTTTCCTGTAGTGGGGTCAGTTTTAAACATCTACAAAGAGAATGATGTATATATATAATTAATATATAAATAAGATTGATATATTTCATATTATCTAATGAGACTATATATAATACCTCAGGAATGGTATCGATGTCCACTACGGCATATTTGATAATTATATGCATAAATCGCATCACATAGTATGCACATGCCCATCCGTTGTCTTGTGTAGCACACTATAAATTGAAACATACAAAATATTAAAAAATACAACTAATTAAGCATTGTTCACATAAATAATATATACATTGGAGTCGGGAACTCACTTCCACATTTTTCCAAATTATTGGTTGGTTTTTTTTCTTGGGGACCTTTCCTCCAGCCTTTTGGAACTCATCTAAACCCCCACATGTTAATGTAACACAATACATTGCATAATTAAATAGTAATGTATTAACATATGTTAACGGATATGAAAATGAAATATTTCTCATTGGAATAATGCCATTTTCATATCCCCTTAGGATCTAGATAATAGACAATGAACGTCTTAGGGACAATAACTAGTAACTCCCAATGCATACCCCTAGAGGTAAAAAACTTAAAAATTAATAACTCAAAATCCACAATAAAAATATAATTTTCTTAAGTCCAAATTATAAGCAAAGTAAACTTACTCCACATTGAATGGAGCTATTATCACCGTCTTGTTATTTTGAGCAAAATTTGTAAAAACATCACAGCATTATTGTTGAACTGAAGAAGGGTCTTTAGCTACTAGACTAATCAAAGATGGAATCAAAAATCCTACATGTTCGAATGAAAAATCTACACATATCTTATCTAAGTAGCTGCAAAACATGTATTATGTATGTATTAATATATAAGAAACCAGATCACCAGATCCTACGTAAGGTATATGGATGTATAAAGAAGATCTCACCTTATCCATAGCTCTATCACAGATGTATTCAGCCAATCATATTGAAACAACTCCAAAATATCTTGTATAAATAGTTTGTTTTCGTATGATTGACCTGCAGCATCCGCATCTATAGAAACAGTTATAGGGAACTTTATATCATGTTCGCCTAACCATGTTGCCATACCCCTACAATTAGGACCTAACGGGACAGGTAGGTCTTGTGAAACTTAACTTGGTAATGTAGGAGGTGGAGGTGGAGGCCTAGATGCTCTGGATGTCTTCTTTTTAACCTATATATATATAATTTCATATCAATTTTCATCATATACACACAGTAACAATTTAACATAATGTAAATTTACCATACAATTTCAGTATAGACGACATCCACTTTTGGCTACAATATCACTCCATCTTCTGCCTCACCAAGCGTTTCACAATCTGGGTGGGCATATGGCAATGGAAGATCCATCCAACTAGGGAATATACGTAGCGGGCTCACACGAACCCAACCAGCTGGTAATGGAGACCCATGAAACATTTCCCCTGGTAGGGATGGGTAAGCTGGCGCCTCAACAACGACATATTCTTTACTTTTTAGATGGCATGGCTTCAACCCCTACAAATTTGTGTAAAGAATATTATATACATATATACATATCATCTTGAAAACATATCATCTTGAAAAGACTAGTTACTATGTTATAAAAATATTTACAGTAGATGTGCTAGGTGGTGGGTCTACAGGATTACTACTCCCAACCTCTATAGTAGGAGTAGAGCGGGACGCCATAGGTACTGTCTGCTGAGTGGTAGTCAGAGATTCCTGCCACTTGCTCATTGCTTCATGGAGTGTCTTATCAACTGCTTCCTTGACTCTCTTATCAACCACTTCATCGACTCTCCTATCAACTATTTTGTCTACCTATACATGGATAAAAGAAATGTTAGCTTCTGATTATTGAATTCTCTTTTACAGTACCATTCTAAAGAAAGAATAGGTTACCTCTTCTTATGAAATTCCCACTTTTGGGACATGTTTGCGCTGGGATGGCCCAAAGATCGCTTTGATGCCCACACCAGCGCCTGCAGCCCTAACACGCCCAGGATGCTCTGGGTTACCCAGAGAAACTGTCAATTCATCCCTTGTGCCCTTAGGGATGAACTTGCCTTATTTCCTCAGCTCGTGCAGCTCCCGCTAATTGCCAAAAAAAAATTTATAATTAAGTAAACACCACAAATAATCAATATTCGAACGATTGCTCTAAGAGTTGTATTTTACCATTTTTGCAGTCGCCTCAGTAGTTGTGGGCTTCCTTATTTCTCCCTTCTTATTTTGCCTCCCAGCTATCCAGACATCATGGCGAGGCATAGGTGTGGTACCTATAGTAGAGGACTCCTGAGTAATAGCAGACTGAGCAGTAGACTCATCCTGTAGTCTTTGGCGAATGTCTGCATACCCCTTAAGGCCCATTGTGTGGCTATGCACATTCAGTGCACGCCTTACTCTTTGCGCCTCACTGAGGGCCTAGTTAGTATGCATATTGATTTGGTTAGTAACACTAAATGTTAATCTTGAATAGGTGAATACAATGTATATTAATTAAATTGGGAGTGACACCTAATACCTTGAATTCATCAGTTTTTCTTGAAGCAACAAACGTGTCCCATTCTTCTGGGTCCAGGATGTTCCACTGTTCAGTGGCTGTCTTCTTCCTCTTGTCACCTTCTTTTATGTATTCTCGGGTGAGATTTGTCCTATAGTTTCTTAGGACTCTCCCACAGTGTTGCATCACGCATTTACGATGCAGCTTTTCATCCAATGCAAATATACTCTGCAAAATAGAATTGCTATTAACTAGTATCCAAAAAATTAGTAATCTACAAAATAGAATTGCAAATTAATAATAACTCACGCATAAATCCTTACATATTAAGTCTTTCTTCCCCTTAGGAACTTTATGCCAAGAATATATCTTACAAACGCAATGGCTACGAGTAACATACCCAAGATATAAAACAAACGAATTGTGATTCACTCCAATTTCATTTCCTGCATTATCAAAATCCACAACAAGTTTGGGTCCATTGCCCCTTAGCGTTGTTAACTTCTTCATCATAGTGATGCCCCTTCTCTTGTCAACTTTTTGGTACTGCTCATCAAGTGCCTCAAGTGCTTCAGAGGGTACATGTGCATCATCAACCTAAAATTTGACAAAATAAACACACTTACAGGATATAACTATAAATGGGCATATAGATATAAATATATGATATATTTTTAAAACATACATTGTGAGGCGGTGCATTGATGTCCTCACCCTCACAGTAATCATCAGCACGGTCATCAGGACAATGCTCAGCCATCTGAAAGTTCACATTCACATTCTAAAGTTCACATTGTAAAGTAATTCACATTGTAAAGTTCACATTCACAATGTAAAGTAATTCACATTGTAAAGTAATTCACATTGTAAAATTCACATTGTAAGTTCACATTCACATTGTAAAGTAATTCACATTGTAAAGTTCACATTCAGAAAAATAAAATATATAAAAAAATATAAACATGCCTCTAATATTGTAATTTTTTATCAATTAACAATCCTTCATTGTGATCTCCGTGCGCATACAAGTCATCATTAGCTTCAATATTTACTGGTGTTGGCAACCCAGCTGAGAATGGACTGGAGTCATCATACTTATCATAGTACTCTTCTTCATTTATAGGATCTTCAATGAACTATCTTTTACCATGAAGAACAACCGACCATTTATCATTTGCAGGATCATCAATATAAAATACTTGTTTTGCCTGTGATGCCAATATGAATAGTTCACCCTTCTCGCCAATCTTTTCAAAGTTCACTAAAGTGAAACCCTGTGGCACCTTAACATTTACCAAACATTCACAAAAAGCTTTCTTCTCCTTTCTAGACAATGTGTAACAAGCGGGAGGTAAGTATGTTCTCTGATTTTCCATTTCACGTAATTCTGTCAATTATGACCTTATTCCCATTTCACGTAGGTCCAATCTAGATTTTATCCCATCTTTAGTCTTACCTGGTATATTCAACAAAGTACCAATGATACTATCACAGATATTTTTCCAAACGTGCATGACATCGATACAATGCCTAACTGTCAAAGAACTCCAATAAGGAAGATCCCAAAATATTGACTTCTTCTTGAATAAAGATTTGTCACTCTGTGTGGCCATAGTACATTGTGATCTCTTACCAAATTATTTGACAAAGTCTTTTACTCTTTCATAAACAACCTCCCCTGGTATAGGTTTAGGTGCACTCTGTTCCTCATTCAATCCATTGAATGATATGCACTTCCTACAATACGGATGGAATTTTGTAAGAAACCTTCAATGACCGAGATATACAGTCTTACTACCATGTTTTAGTCTTGTTGAATCAGTGTTCTCTTCACATATAGGGCACGCTTTAGCTCCTTTGACAATATATACAGATAAATTCCCATATGTTGGAAAGTCATTAATAGTGCAAAACAACATAGCATGCAAATGAAATGTCTCTCTTCGTGAAGCAACATAGGTCATCACACCTTCACCCCAGAGTTTCTTTAAGTCATCAATCAGAGGTTCAAGATAAACATCGATATCATTTACAGGTTGTTTAGGGCCCGATATCAACAACGAAAACATTACGTACTTATTTTTCATACACAGCCAGGGAGGAAGATTGTATATAACAAGTATGACTGGCCAAGTGCTATGTTGGCTGCTCAATGTCCCGTACGGATTCATCCCATCTGTACAAAGCCCAAGTCTTAGATTCCTGACTTCTTCACCAAATTTAGGATATAATAGATCAATCTTCTTCCACTGTGGGGAATCATACGCATGTCGTACGATCCCATCATTATTTTTCTTAACATCTGCATGCCACCTCAAATTCTTCGCATCTATCGGATTGGCAAACAAGCATTGAAACTGTGATATTATAGGTAGATACCACATCACCTTGGTAGGAGAACCAGTTTTAGACTCCCCCGAAGTCATCAATTTATACCGTGACGCACCACATTTTGGACAATCTTTCAAATCCACATAGTCCTTTTGAAATAATACACAATCATTCAGGCATGCGTGTATCTTCTTGGCCTCCATTCCCATTGGGCACAACAATTGCTTTACCTGGTATGTTGAGATTGGCAGTTCGTTTCCTTCAGGAAGCATTTCTTTCAATAAAGACAACAATAACGTGAAGCTTTTGTCGCTCCATCTATTGTTAGCTTTTAGTTTATACAATCTCAACACAGTGCTAAGTTTCATAAACTTAGTACAACCTATGTATAATGGTATCTCAGCATCATGCACAATGTTTCTAAACATGGGAGGTGGATCGGTGTGCTCTAACCCACAACTATCCAGCATCACATCAACGATATCTACTGGAACTGGTTCATTCACATCTACGTCATCGGAGGCAATTTCTTCTTCCACACAAGCACTGCTATCGACATCCACTGGTTTCGGGTTTGAAATCTCTCCATGCTAGTGTCATTCTGTATAGCCTTGTACAATCCCGTTGCACATGACATGACTTTTGATTTTGTCACCAGTGCTGACTTTCAAGTTGTTACCGCAATGCCTACATAGACAGTAGAACCTATCTCCAGGTTGTTTTCTATGTTCCTCAGCAAATCTAATAAACTGGTCAAGACCAGAAATAAACTCTAGGGTGTGGTGATTGCGAATGGACATCCATGATCTATCCATTTTATGATCAAAGAGAAAACAAGTATATATTACAACAAGATTAGGGTCCAGGGTTAACAAATTAGAGTTTATGCATGGTTAAAACTTTAGGCCAACAAATACAAGTGCTTTCATTCTTATATATAATAAATGTGTACCACCTATCCCATTCTTGAACACCTAATCTCACTAGTAAGTGTATAATGTGTATTGGGTTTTCAAGAAAATTTCGGCAACATTTCCCCGTTGTTCTCCAAGTACATATGTACTTAGAGAACAAACGGGGAAATGCAATTGAAATTTTCTTGAAAACCCAATACACATTATACACTTACATCCTAAGTGAGATGAGGTGTTCAAGAATAGTCCCAAACCGGGTACTATCCAAGATTTACACCTAATGAGTAAATCTTGGACGGGTTTCTAGGATAACAAATACATGTGTTGTCATTCTTATATATAATAAATGTCTATAAACTACAGGCAACATGGTTAATCCTAATCTATAGAGCATTATTAAATAATAAATCAAGAAATCAATAGTTTCAAACAAAAGGGCTAGTAATCTTTACTAGACATTATATGTAGCCCTAATCATCATATTTAGCATACTACGTTATTATGAACATCCAGATCAGATTAAGATCATACTATGTTATAATCATTGGTTTAATAACCCTATTTCCACATGTACATGTTTATCAACTTTAAAACCCTATAATTCTTTGAAATCATTCTAATTCAATTTAAGATGTTGGGATCACATAATTATATAATGACATCAGAATATATAAAAGAATCATAATTAACATGATTAACCACATGCTCATCAAACTAGAGTTTTCTTGAATATTATCTAATATTCATGTACTAACTATACCTTTGTAACAAGAAGAATAATAGAGCTTTAAGTATATTTTATTCACAATCTATGCATTTTTGTGATCAAAACCATATCCAATATGTCTATAATTGGAGCTAGCATTCATTTCCTATATTAATAGCAATATTAATGTGTGAATCTGACCAACCAATGGTGGTCGAGCAGGAGCAGGGTACTTGCTTGAGGGCGGAGGAAGAAGAGTAGGAGAAGGGTACCTTCGTACATGGCGGCACCGGCCTGGAGAGCAGGGAGCAGAGCTATGGTCAGACCTGGAGAGGAGTTGTGGTCAGACCTGGAGAGCAGGGCTAGATGAGTTGCGGCCGGTCTAGATAGCAGCGGCCGAAGAACCAGACCAAACGCGCATAGTGGCGGCGGCGACAAAGAGTGGGCGATAGCGACAGAGAGTGGGCGACGGCGACGGAGAATGGCGGTAGTGCGCGGCAAGGGGCAAGGGGGCAACGGAGACTAGAGAAAATGGCGGTGGAGGCGGAGGCGGAGGCAGAGGAGCAGCGGCAGTAGAGAAATCGCCAGACCAAACCCTCAATCGTGCGAGACGAATGAAATAGAGAAAGGGGGGAGAGTCTGGCTTGCGCAGGTGTTGTTAAGTTAACAATAGGCGTCGATTCATAAAAACAACCGACCCTAAAAACTATAGGTGTCGGTTACAAACAAAAAACTGACACTATTGTTCACTTATAGTCATCGGTTCCAACTAGAAAAACCGACGTCTATCTTTATATGCTGACAAAAATTAAATGTTCTCGAATTAAGACCATAGTCGTCGGTTTCTGTATAAACACCAACGCTAAATGTGAAAATTTTCACGATTAAGTACGTGAAAACACAACGGCATCGGTTACTATAAGACAACTGACGATAAAAATTGGTCAAATTTCTATCTCACGGAAAACCTTTAGTCTTCGGTTTCTTTTTAACAACCGACGTTGTATGTTAAATTTTGGAGGTAATTTTTTTCACTGGAAATTTTGGATTTAGCGGTTAATTTTAGGCGTCGGTTTCTTATTAAGGAACCGACATTGAATAAAAGTGATACCCATGTCTGGTCACCCTTCATAGATAGATGTCGGTATTTTTATTGAACCTACACTTTATGGTGTAGGCGTCGATGTGTTTATACAACCGACGCCTTTAAAAGTGACATTATAAGCCATTTCTGTAGTAGTGACTCCCATGAATATACTAAGATTCAGACTACAAACCTTTGCTTCCCTACACATTTGAGCCACTCCTGTGTTCAAGATAGTGTAACTAAAGCACATCTCCTTACTCTTCTGCATATCTTCCCAAATAATACAAAGATCATATTTTAAACATACAAAGTGGCCAACGAAGCATGTATATATGAAATTCATGGTTAAAATTTTTATGACATGAGAGTTACTCCCCCATGCCCAAGAATAAGAAATCTACTCATCCATGGTTGTAGAAAGTAGATACAAGCAGTAGAAAGTAGTGCTAGACATCATAATAGAAGGAAATAAACTTGGATGTCTATGGAAGAAGGAAGATAGACTTAGAACTCTGGTCAAGGAGTCACAAATCTATCCTTGCTGCTGGAAACTCTACAGAAAGCTTTACTTTGGAGTGGAGAGAAAAGAATGGCGGAGATCCTTGCAGCAATTGTTGGAGAAAAGGGAAGAAGAAGAAGTTTCCCTCTTGAGAAATCAACTTTTCTCCCTTGGAATGACTCCAACTCCTCTCAACCCTTCCTTGCTCGAATCCTGCTCCAGAAGGTCTGAAATAGTCTGTGATAACTATCACAAGACAGCTTGGGGTTGTATATATAAGTGTGAGATAGTTAAATTTGTGTTTGAGTGAAATTTGTAGGTCACATGGTGTGTTGGATGGCCAAAATAGCGTGTTTGATGTGATAGATGAAGTCTGGATCAATATCTAGAAAGTCACATTGCTTGTCTTTAATAAGATACAATGTGTTGTTGCTAATCTAGGAGTTCTGGGTTCAATTTCTAGAGTAGGACACGGGGTGTCTTTAATAAGACACGTCGTGTCTTTATTAAGAGACAGAGTGTCTTATTCTAGACACGGGGTGTCTTTGACAGTTTAATTTTTGGACTGGGACACGGGGTATCTTTAATGAGACACATCATGTCTTTATTAAGATACAGGGTGTCTTTGACAATTTCAACAACATGGATTTTCTAAATGTCTAGATGGATGTTTTGATGGCATTTTCTCCCCATTTTAATGCCAAGTTGTTGTACCTACAATCCAAACCATAGAGCAAGTAAATATAACAATAGAGTGGAAACTCTAATATGTTAAGAGTGATTATTGGGTGAAAATAATTTGGAAATGCAACAAAAAGTGATCCAAAAGATGATTAAAAATACACATCAGTTAGTTAGACCTCATAGGAGGCCCAAGATCTTCAGGCCTATGGCCCACCTACCGTAGGCAATGGTTGCATATTTCTTGCTTGGTAAGGGTGTGAAGAAGGGGGATGAATCCCCTGTTTTGTTGTGGGAACAAAGCACTGGCTCTTTGTGCTCCCACCGGCATGGATTACGCTCCTGGAAGCTGGTGATAGACTCGAAGGAGGTTGTCTGGCCACCACTGCTTCTCCTCTTCATCTCCATCAATGTTGACGCTGCCTTGGTGGCTTCCAGATGAAGCCCCTCTTGAACCCTAGAGTCGTCTCCGTGTTTCTCTTCCCCATTTCTATCTTCTCCTTCTCGGTCTCTTTGTGCAAGAACCCTAATGGAATTCTAACACCCCTGATATTCCAAGATCAGGGGGCTTTTATAGCCTTGCATATCCGAAATGAAGGGAAAGGTCCTCACTTCTGTTGGACACCTTTTTGCTGGGCGCGGCTCTCCAGTCCAACCTAGATTGAAATCACCCCTTTTTTATTTTTGTTTTCAGCTTCTTTTTTATACAAGTTTGGTTTAAAGAAATATTTGTATACAACACATCATGACTCCATTGCATCTCGAATTTTGGTATTAGCAACATATTGTCATTATCTTTTCACAAGTGAGATATTTGGTCAAACCTCATTGAGTAAACATTCCAAAGTTATATTTTAAATAAATATTAGGTTATTACAAATTTAATTACCTCGGCCACTAGATAACTCAAAGTAATATGAATTTCTCATATAATTTTTTATTCAAATTTTCCATTTACCAAACATATATATATTGCATATTTACTACGAGCACAAAATACTCTATTCCCAAAGTTGTACTCCAAGGACCCATTTGTGAATCTTAATTGGCCCAATTAGTCTTGAGTTGGTTTCTGGGGCACATGTCCCATTCTATGGTATTTCAAAAGCTCGAAAGGCTTAATCCTATCCTCGATTACAAAAATCAAAGTGTGAATTGACAAAATTCCTCAATTGAAGATTCCTCATGATACATTTGATCAATATTACATTGCTTTCTAAATATTAAGATCATAACTAGGTGTAGGGCTCAAATTATTAACTAGAGTCGTCACATTTCCTTCATTTTTCTACTTTGGTTGTTACCTCATATCATCAAATTAAATATCAGATTTCCAAACTTCAAGGATATTACCAAAATAGTCACAATTGTGCAAAAGACACCCTCTACATTGTTTTTCCTTTAAATCCAAAATAATATGAAAATGGGATGGAATCTTATTATAACCATAAATCTATCATATATTGAGTTCTTAAATAAATTAATCGTGTGCTTACTAGGTTGCAAAAATTAGGGGTGTGAGTTATTCTTACCATTGACTTACTAAGAAATTAGGGTATTGGGCATTCATTTGACCCCCTTTTGCGTGTGATAATTTTCATTTTTCCCTTTTTAACCTAACTTATTACTTCACATGACTTAAGTTTATCTTTTGAGTATAAGTAAAGATAAATTTTATAATTTAGTTTAATTCTTGAAGTAACATTTTGGTGGTATAATTAGCAAATCTCACTCATTAAACAAGTTAGGTGGAAAATACATTTGTTTGACATTATTACTAAGAGTTACACGTGTATGACTCATTGCAACAACTATTAATTCAGATTATTCCTTAAGTCAAGGTGCACTCCTTAGCGTACAAGACTCCACCCCTTAAAGGTATTAATTTATAATTTAATTAATCATTTAGAGGGGCAACGAATATGTATTTACCAAATCTTATATATCAAAAATTTATTCTTCGTACTCACTACATCAGACTTAGGCGTGGGATCTCAGGACAAATGATTTCAAGAGTTCATATACTAAAGGGTTTCTCTACTACTTAAACTCTTATGGCGGTGACTGATTCCAAAAACCGTCAATAAAATCTGAAGATCTTTTTTTGTACACATAATATAATTATGAAATAGGTTTACGATGAAAACTTTATAATGGAAATACAAATATGGCACCAAAATTGATTCAAGAACCAAGTCATACATTTTCCACCACACCAGACATCTACGTTATTCTACCATCTCTTCACTCCACCAAGCATTTATATTTCATCAAGTATCTGAAAGGCCGTATCAAGATGCATCCCTAACTTATATAGTAGGAGGAGTAAAGGTTTTATGTTACACATGATCCATCGTTTATCGTATATTACTAGGGTAATACACACATTATCCTCACTTCACCCTAATCATAACCTACTTTGCTTCACCTAAGGCATTGAGGGGTCATACAATTATTTAACTATCATAGAAAGAGATTGGAGTTTTCCGTCACTTGCTACCTTATTAGCATAGTGTATCCACAACGCACAATGATCCATGTGTTCCAAACACTCGTCATCTTATTTACTACGTATAATAAATACATTATGGACTTGATTGAGGTGATCCCTAACTCAGGTTGGAGTTCAAGGCTAGTTATCCATACATGCTATCTACTCAAAGTGGGTATGCAGTGGCATTCTATAAAAACAACAATGAAGGGTTTAAAGTGGAACTAGGGTTACACCTAGCTATGAGTGTTTAGGTCAACTACACTTCATAGTGGTCCAACTAACTTTCCATAAAGCAGGAGAGGGACATTATTCATCAAATAGGTTGACTCATTCTTTGGTGACATTTTTCACCTCCATAATGAGGGTAGTGGTGGCAAGGTTTATAAAAGACTGAGGCTCATCCACATAGGTGGTTTGGGAGTGGAAGTGACCAAAATTGATAGGATTAAAACCCTAGTTGGTATTCCATGACTAAGGAATAGACATATCCACAACCTATGCAGGATTATTTAACTACCCAATTAAGAAAACTACATGGATAATTTGAAATAGTCAAGTCACTAACTACTTAAGATTTTGCCGGAAATCAAACATGTCTTCACACAAATACTAACTGAGAACAAACGTTCTCTCTACAAGAGACAATCCCACCCTTAGGCTGCGTTTGGTACGTGGTGACAAAATGCATGGTGACGGTGACGGTGATAGTGACGGTGACGGTGAAATTGTTAAAAATTGTTGTTTGGTAACACATGCATGGTGATGGTGAAAGGGATGGGGAAATTTTTAAAATGTGTTGTTTGTTACATAGTTACGGTGACGGTGATAGTGAACCAATTTTATATAAAACACCTCGTAAAAACATAAATTCTATTTATTAAACACCTCATACATAAAAAAATTATGACATTAATAATACAAATATTTATCATCAAATTTTAGTATGTATATGAGCTATTTAATTTAAAAAATACCAAGGAGACTTTTTTCATATGTGAGTTATATTTCTTAATAATCATTGCAGAGAAATACTTCATTGAAAAAATAAGAAAATAAAAATATGTTATCATAAATACTTTCTTAAGAAATACAATATGATCAGTTTTTCTCAATCATATTACATATGACTTGATGTCGTTCATGTCGTGGGTAACAAAAGAAGGCCATCATCATATTTGGATGTTCAACTAGAAAAAGATTTGACTTGAAACTTTGTCTTGCAGAAATTTTTTTTTTAATGACATTATATCTTGATGAGGGGAAAATGGTGTGGCGGAAAACATTATCTTGGAGTAAAAGAATATCTTTGAGGAAAAGGTGTGGCGGGAATCTTTTTTTTTTTAGGGAAAAATTTTAGTGGGAAACATTATCTTGGAGGAAAAAATGAGTGGCGGAGAATGTTGTCTTGGAGGAAGAAAGTATCATGGCAGAAAAAGGTGTTGTGGAAAAGTTTTTCATGAAGGAAAAAAAATTTGACGGAAAACATTATCTTGAAGAAAAATTATCTTGTAAAATAGTTGTGGCGTAAAAAATTTGGAGGAGATAAAGTTTTGACGGAAAATTTTGTCTTATAGGAAAAAAATTAATAGAAAATTTAATCATCGAGGAAAAATGGCGTGAGGGAAACGTTGTCTTGGAGGCAAAAAAATCTTGGAGGAAAAATGAGTGGCGGGAAATTTTTTTTTGGAGGGAAAAAGATCTGACGAAAAAAATTATTTTGCAAGAAAAAAATCTAGTGGAAACTTTATCTTGGAAAGAAATATGTGTGAAGAAAACATTATCTTGGAGAGAAAAATATTTTGGCCGGAAGTTAAAATTTGTTGGCGGGAAAGAATCTTGGAGGGAAGCATATGGCACGAGGAGAGAAGGAAAATATAGTATCATTTTTTTGCACATATATCCATATATTAATGGTGACTTAAAAATAACTTTTTTCACCATCATTCACAGTCATTCACCATGCTTTTCTATGGGGACAAAAATAGGCCAGAATTCACCATGGATTCACCACGAAAAAATTCCCTATCACTATCACCATGCGTACCAAACAACATTTTTGTTTCACCATCATTCCCTATCACCATGCGTACCAAACAACATTTTTGTTTCACCATCATTCCCTATCACCATGATTCACCATGTAACAAACACAGCCTTAGAGTTCCTAACATTACGCGGGTCTGCCGCTCTGCCGCCGCTACCCGCCTTTGGTAGGGTGGCTGGGATCTGCCGCCAACCGCGATGCTCAGGTCACAGCACACCGAAGCGCCTATAGAGGTACCAATGATAACCCTCGACCTCTCCATGTGAAGCAAGTGTCCTGCGATTGATCTCTTACATGCTTTCTCTGTCGTGCTCATCAACATCATGCATCGGCATCCTAGCTAGAAGGTCTGCTAATGGCGCAATAAACTGGGGTCGTAAGAAGGAATTCCAGTGAGAAGGATTTGCGGAGAAGTCCTCTGCTTACTGGACACACATCCGCCCAGGGAGGCGGCAGAAAAATGACGGGCTCAACAAAGAACTTCGCCAGGTGCCTATACAGGGTCCTGTACTCATGTTCTTCTCGGTACAATTGTTTATTGCAGGAACATATTCTTAAAAGGGAGAGGATGAGCACATTTAACGAAGAACCCCAAATAGAATGGAAAACAACGATCTTGACTCCCAATAATTATCCTTTCTGCTGGGGTTAACAAAATTCATGAGCAGTGTTGCCCGCGCAACTACTTTTTTCATTTCTTATTTTTTAAATTGCTTTTTCATTTATACTTTTCTCATGACATGTGCTGTGATTCTGGAGGATTTGTTCATCCGTGTCTACTAACACCTCTTCAGATTGTTTGTGATTTGCTTCTGCTTGCTTAGCATCCGTATCAATATTTATTTCACTTTTACTTTTGGTAGGTTACTGGATGTTGTGTTTTTCCGTATTTCAAAAGCAAAGAAAATGCTTTTGTCCCATATTAGGGGAATCTGGTACTTCCCTCCTCCTTATATATGTGTTCTTGTCCATAAGATAATTGAGAAAAATAAATAAATAAGTGTGAAAGCTTCGCACGCGCATGGTGGGGCAGCCGAATTGGGTCGTTCGAATGAAACAAAAAAGTCTCCCATTTTTTTTTTCTTCTCTTCTCCAGCGGTTGTCACTGTTTTTACTGTTTCGCAAATACCACTTTCTGATGTTGTGAAAATTGAACAGTTCAATGGACAACATTATAGGCGTTGGCAAGAAAAAAAATATTACTACTTTGGAAGTTTCTAATGTATCGTTTGCTTTAACTGACTCCAAATCTGAACATGATTCTTTTGATTGGAAAAAAATAAATTGTATATGTCGACATGTTATTCTAAGTACATTATCTAACCAACTGTTTGATGCATACTTTTCAATTAAAATTTCATTCAAAATTTAGAAAAGTCTAAATAAGAAATACATTCTGGAAGAGACTTCTACCTATAAATTTACTGTTACAAATTTTTTAAATTTCCATATGACTGAAGATAAAGGAATAACTACTCAAATTCATAGTTTTTAGATCTTACTAGACGACCTGAAAGTTGAAAAAATTGATCCTCCTGAGTCATTCATTGTGGGGTTGTTAATTTTACATCATACATATCTGAGTTGAAGATCAAAATTGTACTAGAGAAAATTTTGATTTGAACAAAGAATTATCATGATCTGCAAACTTTGTTAACAATGAAGTTAAAAATAATTCTTCAGATTAGTCTAAAAATAACTGGAAAAATAAGAAAAGGAAAGGAAATAAAAATAAAAATAAAGACAATAAATACATTAAGATAAAGAATGCATTTTTCTATATTTGTGGCAAACCTGGTCATACTTCTCATAAATACAGACACATGAAGAAACAAGCAGTTCAGGATTCTAAGGAAACACCATCCAACTTTGTCATTGAGGATGTATTTATGGCATTCATCAGTCTGGTCAGCATGAGATCATTCCAACAGTATGATTGGATCTTCGACTCTGGGGCTAGTCGCCACATTAGTGGAAACAATGATGCCTTCGTGACCGACTTAGAAGTAGGATAGGATGAGCATCGGGTTGTCATATGCAACTCCAGTGCTTGTTCTATGACCGAAAAGGAAAATGTCATGATCAAGATGTCTTTTGGGAAAATTGTGTTGATCAAAGATGTGTTGTATGTTCCAGACATTAGGATTATTTTAATTTCTATCTCTCAAATTATTAAGTTTGGGGTCAAGGTGTCTTTTGAATCAAATAAGGTCATTCTGTCCAAGTCTGGGAACTACCTTGGTATGAGGTACTGTTCAAATGGTCTCTTTCTTTTGAATGTACCAAACTCTGATGCTAATGGAATTTCTTCTTCTGCTTATATCATTGACTCTTTTGATATGTGGCACAATAGACTTGGACATATTAATTTTAAATATAAACAATGCATGAAATATTTAGGTTTGTTAAAAGATATACATGGTGTCGTTGATTTAAATAATAAATGTCAAGTATGTGCTGAAACTAAATCTACAAAGAAACTATGTCCTCAATTTTCACATAGAAATTTTGAAGTACTAGATTTAGAACACACTTATCTTGGAGATTTAAAAGGAAATCTATCTAAAGGTGGGAAACGTTTCTATATTATTTTTGTAGATGATTTCTCACGATATACAAAATTATATTTACTACATTCAAAGGATGAAGCTTTTAAAATGTTTATTAAATATAAAATAGAAGTTGATTTAATAAATAGTACAAAAGGCTTCTTGGCTTCTAATTTTGATATGAAAGATATGGATGAAGAAGATGTAATTTTAGGCTTAAAAATGATGATTTCATCTTGATATCCCAAAAACACCATGTTGAGAAAATCCTCAAAAGATTTTCAATGTTTGATTGTAAGCCACTAAGTACACCTTTTAGTTCTAATTACATTTTTAGGAAAAAATAGAAGTACTAGTGTTCAACAAGTCAAATATACACAAGCAATAGGAAGCCTGATGTACCTAATGATATATATATATATATATATATATATATATATATATATATATATGTGTGTGTGTGTGTGTGTGTGTGTGTGTGTGTGTGTGTGTGTGTGTGTGTGTGTGTGTGTGTGTGTGTGTGTGTGTGTGTATGTGTGTGTGTGTGTGTGTGCGTGTGTGTGTGTGTGTGTGTGTGTGAGTATGCTCATCCAGATCTAGCACATGTCATTGGGATATTAAGTAGATATACTCAAAATCCTAACAAGGATCATTAGGATGCTCCTCATGGGGTTTTAAGATAACTAAAAGGCACAATTAATCACGGATTGATTTTTTGTGGATCTCAAACTGTGCTAGAAGGATATTATGATGCCAATCGAATTTCTGATTTAGATGATTTGAAATCTACAAGTGGCTACATCCTCACTATGGGTGGAGGTGTTGTGTCTTGGAAATCTTCCAAACAAACATGTATAGCTCATTCCACTATGGAATCTGAGTTTATTGCCTTAGAAAAGGCTAGAAATGAAGTTGAATGGCTAAGACATGTTCTAATGGATCTTCCCATTTGGGAGAAACCTTCTCCACCAATGTTTATACATTTTGATAATCAAGCTTCCATAGGAAGAGCTAAAAATAAAGTTTATAATGGGAAGAGTAGACATATTCGTCTACATCATAATATTGTGAGGCAGCTTGTATGTGATAGCATAATCTCAATGGATTATATAAAGTCATAATTAAACTTGGTCGACCCTCTAACAAAGCCATTAAGTCAAAGACTAGTGAGAAATACATCAAGGAGAATGGGATTATGCCCATACCAGAAGTTAAAGTGGTGGATACCCAACCTTCATGAACGGTGATCCCAAGAAGAAGGTTCAATGGGAAAAACTAAGTCACTGGATGACTCAATGTGTTGTAATAAATGTCTCTCATTCTTATGTTGTAAACAACAATTTGCAATGATTAGGTTGAATATATTTCTTAATGGATTTTATAGCCATTAATGGTGGTGTATATATGTAATGACCACATTTGTGCTTAATTGGTAAACTAGGGTTTACCTGAATGATTACATGCTTGACTAGATTGAGTATCGTTTAGAATTGATTAATGATAGTATCTCAATTGTATGTCTCAAACCTAATAATAAACTCTAATTATGATTTTAGTTTGAAGAATTAGGGTTTGAGAAATGTAAACCCTAATCAGAAAAAATTAGGGTTTTGATAGTACATGAATATGGAATTTGATCAGGATAGCAGTGTGGAAAATGATTTTTCATATTTTCTACGAATTTTTTATGTATTTGAATCTTTTATATAATATGGGTAACTCAATCATTCATATTAGAGAAAACTTTCATAATATTTTGGTGTTCTTTGAACGTGTTTATCATTCAAACTATACTTCGACTGAAATGTTGATAGAGTGTTGTTCAGTAGTGTAGTGTTTGATATTTAGTTATTTATTGGTTACCAAATGACCTAAAATTTATATTGGAGCTATCACATTATATTTCAGACATCCATAAATTTTAAAAAAAATTGGAGGATGTTTGACCTCTGAAATAAATGAATTACAGTAACTTTTTTATAACAAAAAAATTTACTGAAATAAGAAAAAGTATAGTTAGGGGTAATGTGTAAATTACCCAAGCACCTAAATTAATGTATATGAGCAAGATAGCACCCAATTAGCTCTAATATTTTGTGATCCATTTCAGAGAAAAGAAATCCTAGAGAGAGAGGGAGAGTTAGGATTTGAGAGAAGAAAGTGGTGGAATTACTGATCTAGGGTTTCTCTATCCGAGATATAATGAAATCAAGTAAGTTTAGCTTCTTTGCATAGCCTTTCATGGCGAATCTTCTTTGACATGTCAAGATTGTGTCCCTCCTCTGATTTTATTCTAAATGGTATCAAATCTTCCCCTTTTCTCACTCTTTCTTCATAATCCACCATTTCTAGGATTTTCGAGTTGAAAGGAAGAAGAATCTAGTGATTTGCTAGGGTTTTTGATATGGATTCGAGATTTTTAGAGATGAGCTGCATTTTTAAGGTGTTTTCACACCTTAGGGTGAGTGGGTACTTCCTTTAAATACTAGATTGCACAAAATGAGTTAAATGATCAATAATCTTTGCTTGTTTTGTATACGACTACAAACCCTAAACTACCCTTTTGACCTAAGTTTTGCAAGATGATATGAAATAAGATTATTTCTCTGTTGTGATGGATTCCAATTGATAACTCATACTAGAAAATCATACAAATTATCTAAATGATAATTCCTAAAGTAACTACATAGTTTATATGAAAATAGCAAAATCTAGGGTTTTCAACTATGACTAAAATTGTTGTATAATTGAATAAATAGGTTTGTCTAGTTAAATCTCCTTGGTTACAAGTGATTGTTTTATCTGAATGAGTAGTATATATATGTCAGATAAGATATTGTATTTCATTTGATGATATCAATGTTTGCTTGATATATCTATAAAGAGGGTGAAACCCTAAATGAATGAAAAGTTAGAAGTTTGCAAATAGATTCATGAATTAAATTGATATGATTCTTTATTGTTATAAATTCATTTACTTAATGTTATTCTTGATGCATGATATTTTAATGAATATCTTGGAAACCCTAGTTAAATTCATTCTAGGGTTTCATATGCATGACTGGTTGAAATGAGTTATGTGATAATTCGAGTTTCTAGCTGAATATCATTTTATATGCATACACATTTTGATTTGTGATGCAAAAATCTCTAGCTGAGTTAATTGACATGAAATGCATAAGTTGTTATGGTAATTTAAGAAAATAGAAAAGGCATTTCCCTATATAGGGATGTCATTGATACCATGCATGAATATGAGAAATGTTGAATATAAATGTTTATATCATTAGACACTATATGTGTTTGAACATTTGAGAATTCTTCTATGTGCATGAGAAATAAGAAACCCTAAGAGAAGGGTAATCAATATGTTAAGAATCTAAGAAATGAGAAACCCTAAGATAAGGATAATCAATATGTTATGCATTCAACTAAGTATTATCAATGAATTTAGTCCAATAGATCAAGTAGTTAGTAGAACTACAATAGTAATAGAAGATTCCCTGAACACCGTAGAACCCTCCCTGGAGGTCTGTACCAGGATGGGTGAAATAGGCTATGGACTATCATATATAGGAAGAAGTAGCCTGGAACTGAGTATCTGACAACAACTAATTTGATATCGATGGTACTTCAGTTGAGTATCATAGTACCCAACAATAACAGAGATCTTGGTGGTACTATTTTAGTAGTAGGGGCATCCAATAATAACTGGAGATCCAGTGAGACCCACCAGTTGAAGTATACAGCTCTTGTGGACCTACTTCTTCTGGAAGTTACTCCATTTTGCATGTTAGCCCTAGTAGAACCGCATTACGTAGAGTTAAGGCTTTTTAGCCTAGAGGCACCCCTCCTAATTAGACAGGACAAGGGGCCACAATTTATAGATGATGTTTAGCCTCTGTTAGTCCAGACGTGTCAACCTCGCTGCAGACTGAGGTAGTTAGTAGTAGTCTTAAGGTACCAATTTTACCTTAAGACTTGTATGGTAAGTCACGTAGTAGTGGTTTTTGCTTGGATGGTACAATCCAAGTGAGTTCAGGGGAAAAGTAAAAAGAAATTTAATTAAGTTCAATCAAGTTCAGATAAAGAGTACAGTAGTCAGATCATTCGGTTATGTTTAGTTGGCCAACATAGTTGTTACACCCCAATCTCACAATTTCCTCAAATCATGAGATTAGGGCATAAGATAGTATTTGTATACACACAAAGAACACCCTTAACTTTTTACTTTTCTTTAAAACTCTTGTTTTCCCGCATTGAACCACATATCATCTTGACAAAGGAATCTGAACATTTCTATTACTAATCAAACTTTAATAGTAAAGATACATGTATAAGCATTCACGATGTCTTTCACACATTATGCACATGAAACTTTCTAATTAGCATACATATCAAAGAGGAACAATATTACACATCGTGTTTACAACTCTCTCTCTTATCTTTTACTGAGGACCTAGAGTGACAAGGACCGACTGACTCAACTAATCTCATACTTGACTCCTGTAGCAGATCTACTCTGACGCTCTGATCATCTTCAAGCCCACGCGACTAACCCTAAAATGTTTGAGTAGAGGGGTGAGCCTACTCGCTCAGTGAATGAGTACTTCAAGGAAACAGACTAATGCACTAATGTGATTACAGATATAATTTGAGTAAACGATATGAGAATTAACAGCAATAAATACTACACTGAGCAGTTCTAAAACAATATAATTGAAATAACAAAGAATGTAAATATTGCATCCAAAGAATAACTACTAGAAGACTATGCTCTAGTCTTCCTTAACTCTATCATTTATAAAGAACTCTATGAACCTATATGATCATATTTTAGAGTATGCCCCAAACATATGCAGTGCACTCTGCATATGAAACTCGCAGTGCACTACGAGTCCACCGTACAAGACTTAGCGACACACCCGAGAAATGCTAAGTCTGACTTCTCGTCCTGGTCTGCACAGGACTCTCAGGCTCACACGGCCTCACTGCACTAACTCTGAGTGCTCTGGACTCCTCCGCAACCTGTAGTGCACAGTGGAGGGTCTCTAAGTCTCCGATGCCTGGGCGTATCCCCAGAACTGACCGGGACTTCTCCGATGCCTGGGCGTATCCCCAGAACTGACCGGAACGTACTCTTGGATTTCCGATGCCTGGGCGTATCCCCAGAACTGACCGGAATCCTACCACTCAGACTACGTGTCACCGAGACAATCGGTATTTGTTGGACACGAGTCTCCGATGCCTGGGCGTATCCCCAGAACTGATCGTTTCACCCCAAAGGTACAGACCACGCAATGGGGTTCTACGATGTTGGGGCACCTAAGTCTATTAACTGTTTAACAGATAAATATCATAGCTCATGTATTCAACATATACCATGTCTCAATAACATCCCTTTCTAGGGCATGTCATATCTCATCACCTGCAATTGACGAGATATGTATTGAAATATATGAAGCCCTGCAGTATGTAAATATCATTTCAGAGAGAACAAGCGTATAAAGTTAAATGCACTAGAAACATACAATTCAACAATTAAGCATCACCACATCTCATATCGAGACCTTTCATATTACCATAGCATGATTCATTGAACACCCCATCCTTAAGGTTTCATTTGCCTTATTCATTCATCACATGCCAACACCCTACTCTTAGGGTTGCATTTGCCTCATTCACCTTTTCGTTTACCTCATTCACTTGTCACATGGCTCTCATAATGATTTCATAGGATATAAGCATTCACTAAATAAAGATTATTTCCAACAAATCATATGCAATCAATATAGACATGAAACCATGGAAATTCAACTAAATTTAGGTTTTCCATATCATCACTGTGATATCATGTATCCAGAATAAGATTCAATTAAGATAACCCACGAGATACATCCTAACCGCTTATAGAGTTACTAGTCCTTTTCAATAAGGTTGAAACACTAGTGATGTCTCAATTAGGTTAAACCCTAATTACATCATTTGATATAAATCTGTAAAGCATTCTCACTAGGAAGTGTTGCATACGTTTCTGATATGAATCTACCATTTAGGAATCATTTAAAACAGAGAAGGAATCCATATCATATCAATTTGCAACAATCTTAAATCAAACAGACATTTTAGGTTTTAGAATCACATACTAAGCAATTAGGAATTTGGATGCTATAATCAAATTTGTGCATTAGAATGTTTGAAGGAAGAACCCACTCACCCTAAGGTGTGAAAACACCTCACAACTGTAGCTCAACTCAGGGAATCTCGAATTCCTATCAAATCCCTAGCAAATCTCCCAATTCTTCTTCTATTCAACTCGGAAACCTTGAAAATGAGGGATTATGAAGAAAGGGTGAGAAAAGAGGGAATTTCGACATCTTATTGGATCAAATCAGAGCATGGACGGAATCTTGACATGAGAGAGAAGATTCACCATAAAAGTCTATGCAAAGGATCCAAACTTACTTGATTTCACCACTCTTGGGACCGCAGAACCCTAATTCAGCAATTCCCCCACTTTCTTCACTCAAGCCCTAACTCTCCCTCTCTCTCTAGATTTTCGTTTCTCTGGAGTGAATGACGAAGAATGAGAGCTTCTTGTGTGTGTGGTCATTCATATAAGTCAATTGAGCTGCTTGGGTCAATTGCATATTGACCCAACACTTAACTTTAATTATATAGGCTGAATATTCAGTTATACAAAAGTTATTGTAATTCGTTTATTTCAGAAATTAAACATTCTCCAACAATTATGGGAATTTATCATGTTGTTAATAATTGTTCTATAAAGCTTCAGTTAAAATTTTAGATCATTTGGAGTTACCAATAAATAATTAAAAATAGAACAGTGAACTGCTATATTACAGTCTGCAGAATATTCGGCCGAGTTTGTCCTGCACAAACTCGACCGACACCTTTACTGTAGGGATTCAAAAGTCATCCAAAAATTATTCCAATTTAACAGAGTGTCTAAAACTGTGTTTTTCAGGCACAGTTAAAATTTGAGATCAATTGGATATACCAATAAAAAGATAAAATTCAATTACCACACTGCTGTAAAATTCTGGAAACATGATCGGTCGAGTTTGAAACTCGGCCGATTAACAGGTCAGGGCATTCTTCAAAAATTCTGATATTTACCAATATTGTTCACATTTTATATATCCAAATCATATCCAAATTTGAAGTAAATCAGAGTTACACATAAAATACTAAAAATTATTTAGTGAGACATTCTACTTATCAAATTCTGTATTCATGTATCATCAAAACCCTATTTTGGGCCGATTAAGGTTTATACTTCTCAAACCCTAATTCTCAAGACAAAAGAACATTTAGACTTCTTATCATAGTTAAAACATCCTAATTGTGTTATCGTCATTAATTAGATTTTAAGAATGATTATTCTAACAAATCTTTACAATTGTCTAGGTAAACCCTAGTTTACCAATTAAGCTCAGATGGGGTCGTAACAACTCTCCCCCCTTTAGAATGTTTCGTCCTCGAAACATAAACCTACAAGAAAGATACATTCAAGGTTATTCTAAGATTCTAAATCCTTCCATGTCATTATATTCTTGTATTTCATACCTGAATGTAGTTTTCAACATTAGATCTTTTAATTCTTTACTAAATCACAACATATTTCAAATAGTTCTCAATGATATCAAGCAAATTCTTTATGCCACAGTCAAACATAGAATGCAAAGATAAACTACCACGCTTTCGCTGCGCAACTCTGATACAACTATCCCAACTTTTGCTGCTCAGAGAGTTCTATTGTTCTGTATCACCTTTAAGTGATAAAAGCACGTTCACCATACTGTTTTAAACTTTAATAACATGCTACTCAAATAGCAAAACAGTCTTGAATTAAAAGACTAGATTCAACAATCAATTGCACAATACTACTCTTGGCATCCCCATTGGGTCATGGATGCATGAGGTGAAGCATTACCACCTCATTCCATACTATCCTGTTTCGATCCTGGGACCTGTGGGTTATGGGCCCACACACCATTCAAAGTGTAACCATCGCATTATATCATTTTAGGGTTTCAACAACAGTAATAAGGTAATCCACAATTGTATCAGTCATTCAAGCATTAATCATATTCAATTACCATCACTCAGTTATATTAGAGCTAGGTATAACAAGTTATACCTCATTAGGGTTACTTGTCCAGACAATCTGATTATCATCCCTTTCTATTAATATGAGTGAATAGGTATAACTACCTTATTCAGGATATCCCTTCATGTGTTCTGACATCATCCAATCCGTATCACCATATTAAAAATACACAATGATAAGATGCATATCAGGTATGAATTGCTACAACTGTCATACGCCTTTAATTTAACATATAGCTTACACAAATACACTGAAATCATATATAGAACCGGCTTTCATACCTTAATATGCCTTCAACAAATCATACATGTAAAAACAAATTCACATATTACACAAAGCTAGTGTTTTCCCATATCTCTCTTCTCATTCATTACTTCTTTACTTTTTGCTACCTATCCTTTTCATATGATTATATATATAAACATCATTAGCATTGAATCATTTAAGATAGGAATAGATTATTCATCATTCTTGCTATCACACAAGAATTTATTTCTTATCGCACTTCATCATACTGTATGTCACTATTACATTCACTAGATGACCCCACCAAGGTAGTTATGCACCATATATGATTCATTTTCTCTTATCATTTCATTCCCATCTTGCTCTCATTAAGGAATATATGAAAGAGAAGATGATTTTAAGACTTGGAATTCTTGTATTCAAACATTCCCTTAATACATTCTTGTATGCAGATTTACTTAGTTATCAACAGAGATATTTGATTAATTAGCACTTGCCTGAATCTCACAACCTCTTTATTTTATAATTTCTCCATCATATTTCAAACCCTTTCTTACGTTTCATAGTCCTCTTACTATATACTATTCTTTAACCCGTCATCTTTAATTCTAAATTTTTTTCTCTTATGACCATGTTGCTTATTCATATGTATGGTCATGTATACCATGTTGCACATATTTCCTCCCTTATCTTTATACTATTGCGAAGTTAACGTTCTAAATTAATAGCCCTTCTATTAGTTTTTCCTCATGTTGAATACATTACATATTCTTCATTTTTAAATCAAGTGGATCATGCATGGGTCAAACATAGTTTCTCTTTCAATCAAGTTTTTCTCTCCTGAATACAGTCTACCTTTGTATGACTTATTCATTCATTAAACTATACCTATGTTCTTTGCTTAGAAACTAGTTTGTTGTCCTAGTCTTATGAATTACATGTTCATACGATCCTCTTCACTTTTATGGACCTATTGAAAGCTCAACTCTATTCTTCTACTTAGCCTTTTCTTTAGAGTTCATAAAAGCATTATACTCTATTATATGATTCATTCTTCATGATTGATTCTTGCTATCTTGAACCATACATACATTTCACATATCTTTTCTATATTTCATATGTATAGTTCATGTAATATTAATCAATAAACTGATTATGAGCTTCATATCATGTTCTATATTAAGGGTTTCACATTTGAGACCCCAAAGTTAAACCTCAGATATCAGTTTTAACTAATTCTTAGTTGTTCTGATCTTGCCCATATGTTTCAACATCTTACTGTATGTACATTCTTACTCTGAGGTGGGTCTAATTATTCAAATTCTATTCTTATTATACTATTGATAGGATTCATTAGATCCTAGTAACGCATCCTGCCAACCGGACCAGGCCAAACCTGAAGTCCTGAAGCCAAGAACTACAAGAATTACATTCTTCCTGAACTGCCACTCACAGCTCAGAAACTCGGCCGATCACTCTGGAACTCGGCCGATCACCTTCCAGATTTTGAAACTCGGCCGACCAACTTCGGCCGATCAGCAGGAAACTCGGTCGATCCTCTGGAGAACTCGGTCGATCGAAACACTACTTGTTTACCTACAAAGAAACTCGGCCAATTCAAGACCAAACTCGGCCGACCAAAACGCTGTTTGAAATCCTAGACAAGGAACTCGGCCGACCAAAACACGAACTCGGCCGAACCGCATACAGACTGAAAACCTAAACAGACATGCTGATATCAATTTCACTCGAATCAGCGGGCAAAACCATAGAAACAAAAGCTCATTTCAAGATGATTTCTAATCTACATGTTACAAAAAATGAAATCAATAAATGCAACAACTGCATAGTGTGCAACAAATATTAAAGACCCATATTTCAAAGTATTGAATATTTCAATTCAAACATATAAGAGCATTTCTGTACATTTCCAACAAAAACAACATTATGAAATGTAAGTTCTATTTCCTTTTACATTTATGCTCTTAATTCTTGTTTCTTTTCTCATTTTCTAACCCTAACATTTATAGGGTTCATCTCTAGCCCATTCTTCCACTGTATACCTGGCCAGGGTATACGTGAGAGAATAGACAGAGTAGCTTGTACTGGCTGATCCAAGTACTCAGATATCGGGCCAGGATATCCAAATACTCAAATCCCCAAAGGTAACATCAAACATCTCCTATCTGCCACACTTAGGACTCTAACTTACTAACTTAATGGTCCTTGACAACTCACTTTAAGCTCTGATACCAAGCTGTTACACCCCAATCTCACAATTTCCTCAAATCATGAGATTAGGGCATAAGATAGTATTTGTATACACACAAAGAACACCCTTAACTTTTTACTTTTCTTTAAAACTCTTGTTTTCCCGCATTGAACCACATATCATCTTGACAAAGGAATCTGAACATTTCTATTACTAATCAAACTTTAATAGTAAAGATACATGTATAAGCATTCACGATGTCTTTCACACATTATGCACATGAAACTTGCTAATTAGCATACATATCAAAGAGGAACAATATTACACATTGTATTTACAACTCTCTCTCTCTCTTATCTTTTACTGAGGACCTAGAGTGACAAGGACCGACTGACTCAACTAATCTCATACTTGACTCCTGTAGCAGATCTACTCTGACGCTCTGATCATCTTCAAGCCCACGCGATTAACCCTAAAATGTTTGAGTAGAGGGGTGAGCCTACTCGCTCAGTGAATGAGTACTTCAAGAAAACAGACTAATGCACTAATGTGATTACAGATATAATTTGAGTAAACGATATGAGAATTAACAGCAATAAATACTACACTGAGCAGTTCTAAAACAATATAATTGAAATAACAAAGAATGTAAATATTACATCCAAAGAATAACTACTAGAAGACTATGCTCTAGTCTTCCTTAACTCTATCATTTATAAAGAACTATGTGAACCTATATGATCATATTTTAGATTATGCCCCAAACATATGCAGTGCACTCTGCATATGAAACTCGCAGTGCACTACGAGTCCACCGTACAAGACTTAGCGACACACCCGGGAAATGCTAAGTCTGACTTCTCGTCCTGGTCTGCACAGGACTCTCAGGCTCACAAGGCCTCACTGCACTAACTCTGAGTGCTCTGGACTCCTCCGCAACCTGTAGTGCACAGTGGAGGGTCTCTAAGTCTCCGATGCCTGGGCGTATCCCCAGAACTGACCGGGACTTCTCCGATGCCTGGGCGTATCCCCAGAACTGACCGGAACGTACTCTTGGATTTCCGATGCCTGGGTGTATCCCCAGAACTGACCGGAATCCTACCACTCAGACTACGTGTCACCGAGATAATCGGTATTTGTTGGACACGAGTCTCCGATGCCTGGGCTTATCCCCAGAACTGACCGTTTCACCCCAAAGGTACAGACCGCGCAATGGGGTTCTACGATGTTGGGGCACCTAAGTCTATTAACTGTTTAACAGATAAATATCATAGCTCATGTATTCAACATATACCATGTCTCAATAACATCCCTTTCTAGGGCATGTCATATCTCATCACCTGCAATTGACGAGATATGTATTGAAATATATGAAGCCCTGCAGTATGTAAATATCATTTCAGAGAGAACAAGCGTATAAAGTTAAATGCACTAGAAACATACAATTCAACAATTAAGCATCACCACATCTCATATCGAGACCTTTCATATTACCATAGCATGATTCATTGAACACCCCATCCTTAAGGTTTCATTTGCCTTATTCATTCATCGCATGCCAACACCCTACTCTTAGGGTTGCATTTGCCTCATTCACCTTTTCGTTTACCTCATTCACTTGTCACATGGCTCTCATAAGGATTTCATAGGATATAAGCATTCACTAAATAAAGATTGTTTCCAACAAATCATATGCAATCAATATAGACATGAAACCATGGAAATTCAACTAAATTTAGGTTTTCCATATCATCACTGTGATATCATGTATCCAGAATAAGATTCAATTAAGATAACCCACGAGATACATCCTAACCGCTTATAGAGTTACTAGTCCTTTTCAATAAGGTTGAAACACTAGTGATGTCTCAATTAGGTTAAACCCTAATTACATCATTTGATATAAATCTGTAAAGCATTCTCACTAGGAAGTGTTGCATACGTTTCTGATATGAATCTACCATTTAGGAATCATTTAAAACAGAGAAGGAATCCATATCATATCAATTTGCAACAATCTTAAATCAAACAGACATTTTAGGTTTTAGAATCACATACTAAGCAATTAGGAATTTGGATGCTATAATCAAATTCGTGCATTAGAATATTTGAAGGAAGAACCCACTCACCCTAA
This sequence comes from Alisma plantago-aquatica, assembly GCA_963693085.1. NCBI lineage: Eukaryota > Viridiplantae > Streptophyta > Magnoliopsida > Alismatales > Alismataceae > Alisma > Alisma plantago-aquatica. Next base: position 375,665,534 of record OY856409.1, on the reverse strand, counting down.
GGTGTGAAAACACCTCACAACTGCAGCTCAACTCAGGGAATCTCGAATTCCTATCAAATCCCTAGCAAATCTCCCAATTCTTCTTCTATTCAACTCGGAAACCTTGAAAATGAGGGATTATGAAGAAAGGGTGAGAAAAGAGGGAATTTCGACATCTTCTTGGATCAAATCAGAGCATGGACGGAATCTTTACATGAGAGAGAAGATTCACCATAAAAGTCTATGCAAAGGATCCAAACTTACTTGATTTCACCACTCTTGGGACCGCAGAACCCTAATTCAGCAATTCCCCCACTTTCTTCACTCAAGCCCTAACTCTCCCTCTCTCTCTAGATTTTCGTTTCTCTGGAGTGAATGACGAAGAATGAGAGCTGCTTGTGTGTGTGGTCGTTCATATAAGTCAATTGAGCTGCTTGGGTCAATTGCATATTGACCCAACACTTAACTTTAATTATATAGGCTGAATATTCAGTTATACAAAAGTTACTGTAATTCATTTATTTCAGAGATCAAACATTCTCCAACAATTATGGGAATTTTGCACGTTGTTAATAATTGTTCTATAAAGCTTCAGTTAAAATTTGAGATCATTTGGAGTTACCAATAAATAATTAAAAATAGAACAGTGCACTGCTATATTACAGTCTGCAGAATATTCGGCCGAGTTTGTCCTGCACAAACTCGACCGACACCTTTACTGTATGAATTCAAAAGTCATCAAAAAATTATTCCAATTTAACACAGTGTCTAAAACTGTGTTTTTCAGTAACAGTTAAAATTTTAGATCAATTGGATATACCAATAAAAAGATAAAATTCAATTACCACACTGTTGTAAAATTCTGGAAATGTGATCGGTCGAGTTTGAAACTCGGCCGATTAACAGGTCAGGGCATTCTTCAAAAATTCTGATATTTACCAATATTGTTCACATTTTATATATCCAAATCATATCCAAATTTGAAGTAAATAAGAGTTACACATAAAATACTAAAAATCATTTAGTGAGACATTCTACTTATCAAATTCTGTATTCATGTATCATCAAAACCCTATTTTGGGCCGATTAAGGTTTATGCTTCTCAAACCCTAATTCTCAAGACAAAAGAACATTTAGACTTCTTATCATAGTTAAAACATCCTAATTGTGTTATCGTCATTAATTAGATTTTAAGAATGATTATTCTAACTAATCTTTGCAATTGTCTAGGTAAACCCTAGTTTACCAATTAAGCTCAGATGGGGTCGTAACAATAGTAGTAGTCAATTCAGTAGTCAGGACAAGTCAAAGTTAATTAAAGATTACAAAGAGAATAATGAGAAAAATGTTTAGATATTTTTATATTACTACTGATGCATAATAAGATGAATGAGAAGTTAACCAAGTGTGTGTAGTTATTCAATTATTCTTTGTATGTTTCTGGATTATTAGTTTTATTTGTGGTTAATCAATCATGTTCATATATGATTCAATCTTGTAGATGTCTCAAGTGTTCTGCCATATATATGTTTGTGAATGATTAGTCTCTTTAAATATTACTACTGTTATAATTGAAATGAGTTGCAAAATAGTATATTTGAAATTATATCAGTGTTTTAGAGTGTTTCTTTGAAGTACTCATTCACTGAGCGAGTAGGCTCACCCCTCTACTCACAATTTTTTTAGGGATAACTCGTAGACCGAAGATGTCATTGCATCAACATAGATCTACCACAGGAGTTAAGTATGAGATTAGTTAAGTTTAGGCAGTCCCTATCACTCTAGGTCCTTGTATAGATTTGAGAGAGAATTCTAAATGATGATTTGTATCTTTGTTTACTTAATGATAGAGTATATATCTGGTTGTCATGTTGTATGTACATGGAAGTGTAAGGAGCAAAATGAATATCAGGATTTGTATCATTATTGTTGAGATCATATTTGAGTAATCAAGGTTTAATTCCCTTGTAAAGTTTGTTTATATAATTGAATGCCAAAAGAAAAAAGAGAGTTTGAGATAAAGGAAAAATAAAAAGTTGGGAGTGAACTTTGTATTAAGTACAATCCTCAAACTTATGCCCTAATCTCATGAGTAGTGATAATCGTGGGATGTGGGTGCTTCAACTTGGTACCAAAGCTTAGGCTGAGTTGTCAGGGACCATTAGGATAGAAAGTTAGAGTTATTAGTGTGGCAGTTAGGAGGTGATGCGTCTATAGCTCTGGGAGGTCTAAGTATTTAGATACCCCAGCCTGGTAGGTTGACCAATATCAAGCTACTCCATCTATTCTTCTCCGGATGCCCTGGCTAGGTATACAGAGGAAGGATGGGTTAGAGAGAAACCCTAGAAATATTAGGGTTAGAAGACCGGAAAGAAATGAATGAATTGAGCATAAGAATAAAATGTGAGGTAACTCTTGTTTTATATTGTTGCTTTGATTGGATATCAATGGAAATTCTCTTATATATTTGAATTTGAATATTCAGTTCTTAGACATATATGTGATCCTTTAATATTCTTGTACACTATGAAGTTAATTCAATTATTGTTTACATTCTTTGTATCAATTAGACCAGAAGTTATCTTTAAATGAATTTACCTTGAGTGGATATTCTTTATATATATTTGAGGTATATAGAAGTTAGTTAATCCTGAGTAGCTCTTGGCTTCAGGACTGCAGGTTTTGCCTGGTCTGGCTTGCAGGATGTGTTACTGGGATCTGACAACTCCTATTAACAATATAATAAGAGTAGACTCTGGATAAATCAGACCCACATCATAGTGAGAATGTACATACACTAAGATATTGTAATATAAGGGAAAGATTAGAATAGTTAAGAATCAATTGGAATTGATATCTGAGATCCAACTTTGGGGCCTCAGATAAGAAACCCTAAGTTGGGAATGAAGGAAGAGGGATATAGATACAAGACATACATTAGTATGTAACATACAAAATGAAGAAGAAAGGATGGATAAAGAGAACTGAACTATATAATTAATTGTGGCACGTTATCCAATCTAAAATTACGGAAAGATAAGAGAAAACTACATGAAAAGCCAAGTTAGAAAGAATTAATTAGAATGAATGGATCATATAATAGAGTAACATATATTGATGTACTCTACAACAAAAGGAAGATAGGAGAGAAAAAAGTTAAGTATGCAATAAGTACATAGAAGTGAAGTTCAGAAAAGTGAAAGTGAAGAGAACTAGATATACATGTAAATTATAAGACTAAGATAAGAAACTAAGATGAAACAAAAAAAAGGAAAGAAGGTGATGGAAATGATGAGTTTGATTTAGAAATAAGGGTTACATGATAAAATGAGGAGCATGGAATCTGTAGTTTTATCATAAAGCTTAAAGTATTCATCCTTACTAGCTTTTGATTCAATGTCTCTGTTTAGTAGCAACCTAGTTGACATCAAGTGTGTTCAATAGGTTCCTAGTGATGAAATGGAACTCGATCTTAAAAGAAGAACAAAGGGTGCGGCTAAATAAATGGACAACTAATATAAAGGTAAATTGTATTCAGAACATAAAATCTTGATTGAAAAGGAAGCTATGGTTGACCCCTGCATGAGACGTTTGATTCGAAATGAAGGACACGTAATGTATTATGCATTAGATGAAGCTATTAGGGAGGATGTTGAATTAGAATTTCAACTAGATAAAAGTAAAAGGATGATAAGAAGTTTATATGTCATGAAATATGGAATCATACACAAGAGTGAGAAACATGATCATAAGAGATAAGTAAAAGTAAATAATGACATAGGGAAGAGTAGAAAATAGGTAGCCGATGATAGAAAATAAAGAAGGGGTTGAAACATGAGGGAGTAATATAGATGATAAAAGAGAGAGATTGGTATATGTGAGGAAATGTGAAATAGTCTAGTCTCTTTGAAGATGACTAATATGAGAATCGTGTTAAGTGAATACTCAAAGATTATAATTCTATGTCTCAAAACAAGATTCTCTTCTGTGTCCTCCTTACTGAGTGTAACATGGGATGAAGTGATAAGGAAATAAATTATAAACGATACACAACCGTCATGAGAGACACATCTACTGAGTAAACTAATGACACATAATATGATGATGAAACCCTAGTAGGGTAGATCAAGAAAGTAATCTATAAAAATGGTCAAGTAAGATAAGGAAAATTCAAGAGGTAAAGACAAGGAAGACATTAGTAAACCTCAAGAGAGCTAAGGTTTGCATATCGAAATAAGAGAGTAAAATCATGTCACAATAACATCATGTTATCGATAAGGATCAAACCCTAGATAGTTTAGGGTTGTAACAGTTAAAGGGATGTCAATAGTGATTTGACCTTTAGCATGAACATCTTTATAAAATAAAATCATGAGATCATCAATATGAGAAGAAAATAGCAGTTATAGTATTCATGGGTTTAAAGGTTGCAAATGTGAAAGATAGATAAACAATATGGAAATGAATATGAACGAAGAATAAGAAATATATTTGAAAGATAAGAAGTGTGATTTGAATAAAAGGAAAAGTGCAACATGAGCAAAGTGTAATCTAAAATAAATTCGTGCAGTGATAGCAAGAATGATGAATAATCTATTCTTACCTTGAATGTTTCAATGTTAGGGATGTTTATTCTAGATGATCAGAATGAGAAATATAAGTAAGAAGAAGCTATAATTCATAAGAAGAGAAATCAGAGAAAACAAATAGCTATCAACAATATGTGAATTTGTTTTAAAGAAGTATAGTTTGTTGAAGGCATTTCAATGGATGAAAAATTGTTTTACATATGACTTCAATTGTACATGTGCGAGCAATATACTAAACTAGAATTTGTTTTATGGTTTCAAACATTCATATCAGTGGTCTGACTTAGTTTTATACAATTGTTGTTACTTCTAGTCTTGCAGTTCATGAGTGCTTTTCTATTAGAGTGGCAAAATAGTGAAATTCAAAATAGAAAGGTGAAATTTCTTTAATAACTCTGATGTGATGTAGAAAAATAAGTACAGATAGATGTGTATGAATTAAGATAGTGAGATCAGATTACCATTATCGGGGTAACATCTCAACAGGGTATGGCATGATTTTTTATCTATCTTTTTCCTATAACTGATTGTGACAAAAAAAAATTCTTCGGCTATCATTGAGAAGCCTTGCTTAAAATATGTTGAGATTAGAAGAGAAACAAATGACTCAATGTTGAAAATAACATTTAAATATGAAATAAAGGAGCATAGTGACACGTAAGAATATAGAAATTTGAAATAAACTTTTAATATAATTTGTTTGTGTATTTATGTTTCGGGTATGAAACCTTTTAAGGGGATGAGAATTGTAATGACCACATTTGTGCTTAATTGGTAAACTAGGGTTTACCTGAATGATTACATACTTGATTAGATTGAACATCGTTCAGAATTGATTAATGATAGTATATTAATTTTAATGTTTCAAACATAAGAAGAAACTCTAATTATGATTTTAGTTTGAAGAATTTGGGTTTGAGAAATGTAAACCCTAATCAGAAAAAATTAGGGTTTTAATAGTACATAAATATGGAATTTGATCAGGATTGTAGTGTGATAAATGATTTTTCATATTTTCTACGAATTTCATATTTAATTTAATTTTTTATATGATATGGATAACTCAATCATGTATATTGGAGAAACATTTTAGAACATTTGGGTGTTCTTTGAATGTGTTTCTTGGTCAAACTATACTTCGATAGAAATGTTGACAGAGTGATGTTTAGTAGTGTAGTGTTTGATTTTTATTTATTTATTCGTAACTCCAAATGATCTAAAATTTATACTGGAACTATTAGATACTATTTCAGACAATATGATAATTTTTCAAAAACTTTAGAGGATGTTTGACCTCTGAAATAAATGAATTATAGTAACTTTTTTATAACAGAAAAATCAGCTGAAATAAGAAAAAGTATAGTGAGGGTTTAATGTGTATATTACTCAAGCACCTAAATTGCTCTATATGAGCAAGCTAGAACCCAAGTAGCTCTCATATTTTGTGATACATTCTAGAGAAACAAAATCCTAGAGAGAGATGGAGAGTCAAGGTTTGAGAGAAGAAAGTGGTGGAATTGCTAATCTAGGGTTTCTTTATCTGAAATATGATGAAATAAAGTAAGTTTAGCTTCTTTCCATAGCCTTTCATGGTGAATCTTCTCTCACATGTCAAGATTCCATATCTCCTCTGATTTTATTCGAAATGGTATCAAATCTTCCCCTCTTCTCACTCTTCTTCATAATCCACCATTTCTAGGGTTTCCGGGTTGAAAGGAAGAAGAATCTGGTGATTTGCTAGGGTTTTAATATGAATTTGAGATTTTTAGATATGAGCTGCATTTTTAAGGAGTTTTCACACCTTAGGGTGAGTGTGTACTTCCTTTCAATAGTACATTGCACGAAAATGAGTTAAATGATCAATAATTTTTACTTATTTTGTATGTGACTACAAACCCTAAACTGCCCTTTTGACCTAACTTTTGCAAGATGATATGAAATAAGAATATTTCTCTGTTGTGATGGATTCCAATTGATAAATCATACTAGAAATGCACACAAATTGTCTAAATGAGAATTCCTAAAGTAATTGCAGAGTTTATATGAAAATAGAAAAATCTAGGGTTTTCAGCTATGACTAAAATTATTATATAATTGAATAAAGAGGTTTGTCTAGTTAAATATCCTTGGTTACAAGTGATTGTTTTATCTGAATGAGTAGTACATATATGTCAGATAAGATCTTGTATTTCATTTGATGATATCAATGTTTGCTTGATATATCAATAAAGAGGGTGAAACCCTAAATGAATAAAAAGTCAGAAGTTTGTGAATAGATTCATGAATTCAACTGATGTGATTCTTTATTATTATATATTCATTTACTTAAGGTTATTCTTGATGCATGATATTTTAATGAATATCTTGGAAACCCAAGTTAAATTCATTCTAGGGTTTCATATGCATGACTGATTAAAATGAGTTATGTGATAATTCAAGTTTCTAATTTGAATATCATTTTATATGCATACACATTTTGATTTGTGATGTAAAAATCTCTAGTTGAGTTAATTGACATGAAATGCATAAGTTGTTATGGAAATTTAATAAAATAGAAAAGACATTTCCCTAGATAGGGATGTCGTTGATGCCATGCATGAATACGAGAAATGTTGAATGTAAATGTTTATATCATTAGACATGATATCTATTTGAACATATGAGAATTCTTCTATGCGCATGAGAAATGAGAAACCCTGAGAGAAGGGTAATCACTATGTTAAGAATCTAAGAAATGAGAAACCCTGAGATAAGGGTAACCAATATGTTATGCATTCAACTAAGTATTATCAATGAACTTAGTCCAATAGCTCAAGTAGTCGGTAAAACTACAATAGTAATAGTAGATGCCCTGAACACCGTAGAACCCTCCCTAGAGGTTTGTATCAGGATGGGTGAAATAGGCTATGGACTATCAGATATAGGAAAAAGTAGACTGGAACTGAGTATCTAACATCAATTGATTTGATATCAGTGGTACTTCAGTTGAGTAGCATAGTACCCAATAATAACCATAGATCCTGGTGGTACAATTTCAGTAGTAGGGGTATCCAATAATAATTGGAGATCCATTGGTACCCACCAGTTGAAATATACTACCCTTGTGGACCTACTTCTTCTAGAAGTTACTCTATTTTGTGTGTCAGTCCTAGTGGAATCGCATTACAAGTTGAGGCTTTTTAGCCTAGAGGTACCTCTCCTGAGTACTCAGGACAAGGGGCCAAAGCTTACGGATACTGTTTAGCCACCGTTAAGCTAGATATGGCAACCTCACTACAGACCGAGGTAGTTAGTAGTAGTCTTAAGGTCCCGGGTTTACCTTAAGACTTGTACGGTAAGTCACACAGTAGTGGATTTTGCTTAGATGGTACAATCCAAGTGAGTTTAGGGGCAAAGTAAAAAGAAAAGTTAATTGAGTTCAATTGAGTTCAAATAAAGAGTACAATAGTCAGATCAGTCGGTTATGTTTAGTTGGCCAACATAGTAGTAGTCAATTCAGTAGTCAGGTCAAGTCAAAGTTAATGGAAGATTACAAAGAGAATAATGAGAAAAATGTTTAGATATTTGTATATTACTACTGATGCATAATATGATGAATGAGAGGTTAACCAAGTGTGTGTAGTTATTCAATTATTCTTTGTATGTTTCTGGATTATTAGTTTTCTTTGTGGTTAATCAATCATGTTCATATATTGATTCACTCTTGTAGATGTCTTAAGTATTCTGCCATATATATGTTTGTGAATGATTAGTCTCTTTAAAGCCTACTACTGTTATAATTGATATGAGTTGTAAAATAGTATATTTATAATTATATTAGTGCTTTAGACTGTTTCTTTGAAGTACTCATTCACTGAGCGAGTAGGCTCACCCCTCTACTCATAATTTTTTTAGAGATAACTCGTAGAATGAATATGCCATTGCATCAGCATAGATCTGCCATAAGAGTTAAGTATGAGATTAGTTAAGTTTAGTCAGTCCCTGTCACTCTAGGTCCTTCTATAGAGTTGAGAGAGCATTCTAAATGATGATTTGTATCTTTGTTTAATTAATGATAGAGTATATATCTAGTTATCATGTTGTATGTACATAGAAGTGTGAGGAACAAAATGAATATTTGGATGTGTATTATTAATGTTGAGATCATATTTGACTAATCAAGGTTTAATTCTCTTGTAAAGTTTGTTTATGTAATTGAATGCCAAAAGAAAAAAAAAGAGCTTGAGATAAAGGAAAAAGAAAAAGTTGGGAGTGAACTTTGTATTAAGTATAATCCTCAAACTTATGCTCTAATCTCATGATTAGTGGTAATCGTGGGATGTGGCTATAACAATATACTGCAATATATACTTGATGAAAGACCAACTATATGAGTGTGGAGTGGGGCCGCTCTTGTTGAGATTTGGGTAGATCTCTAGAGCATTCATGAATTTTTCCAGTAGACGCATGGCCTAAAGGCGTCAATCTATAAGAACGTTAATTGATTTTATGAATGTCATGTGAGTAATGTACCTCTAATCAGATAAAGGAGGAATTGGTTCAAAAACATAGTTCCACCAATCTTTTATAGATTACGTACATCTACTCTATGCTTTGGTTCAAAGAACTTAGTTCTACTAAAGTTTATGCAAGTTATTTTTTTAAGTTCTTCCAGTAGTCAACTCAAATTTTAATTTTGTTTTATTTTGAAATAGTGTGAGATTATTATGTTTTACTGTATTTCAAAAGCAAAGGCAATGCTTTAGTCCCATATTGGGGGGATATGATACTTCCCTCCTCGTTATATATGGGTTCTTACCCATAGTATAATTGAGAAAAATAAATGGTTAAGGGTTTCGCACGTGCATGATGGGGCAGACCAACTGGGTTTGGGCGGGCCGATCCAGAAACCCTTTGATCGGGCGCGTCGGCACATGTCGTGTCCTGCACGCATGGGGTGTAAATTTGACCTCCCGGAGCCCCTTTCGTGAGCGCGGCCCCGTCTTGATTTTGCCCTTTGATTCACTGAACTAATTTTAACATATGCCACATCTGTTACGATGTTGCACATGTTCGTGTGGGCAGTTCCAAACTGCAGCCCAGTTTGCAACCGTGCAATCTTTCACTTGTTTTTCTTTTGCTATTTAATAAAGTCTCTACCGGCGTTCGAAACAAACGAAAAACTCTGTCGTTTTCCTTTCTTCTCTTCTCCATCGGTTGTCGTGTCACTAGAAGACCAGTCAGTTCCTTTCGTTAGTCGTCGTGGTTGTGTGTGCACACTTCATGCCGACAATCTTTGTTGGATCCTGGGAGAGTAGCCGATGTCAGAGACTACTGCACTAACGTTCTCCTCAAGTAATATGGAAATACTCTTAAGGACATTACATCATGAACACCTTAGTGTAACTCTGGTATAATTTTTCATGTTTGTTATTTAAATCGCAGTTTGTACTCCTTCTACAAACAACACTGGATAGGTGGAAGGCAATAGTTATGAAAAGCTTTGTTTTGTTCCTCAACAATGAGGAATCAAGACTCGATGCTTCATGTTCAGTGAGGATTGGGATAAGAGGTTCCAATGTAAGCTAGTATTTCACACAATTTAGTTTTTGATATCTACCGTATCTGCATATGTGTGGCGAGATCCAAATACTTGTTGCATGGATATTGCATCGCCAAAAGCATTAACATGCGTAGACCTTAACTATAAATCATGTTAGAAAGGGCTAGTCCTAAGAAGATAAAAGCTCAAACGTTGGTTCTTCATCCTACATGCGCTTTATAAGTGTTGTTTAGAACTTAAACCGTCATATAAATATATTTTTCATTATCAAAGAAGGCTAAAGATTTCTCACTCAACAGAATTGAATGCTGTCAAATCCTCATATCATAAGCTTCGCCCGTGACTTTTCTGTATCTCCTTTGTTTGGTAGGCAATAGCTACTGAGTCTCAGTCAGAACAAAACCTACTGTTGTCTTATTGTTGGTACCCCAGCCAGAATCATTGACGTCCGAGTCAGAGCATTTGTCATTTCATAGGAAATGCATACAAACAACAACTTTGCAGATGATGAAAGCTGAAATAAGATCGCCCAGTACCGGTACAAACTGCATACTAATCCCCAATACATAACAAAAAATATTGATAGTATGTATCTGATCTAATACACATGTTTTACATAATTAACGTGGACTCCTTTTCCTGGAAAAATCCACACTTTTTATGTAAACGTAACATAATCTTTACTTGGGTTTTTTAGTTTTAAGTATCTATTGTGCGCATCATCATTTCTTCAAAGGGGTTTCAACAGAAAGATGAGTTGAAGCAATCTAGGACATCGTAGTATGTAACATAATACGTTTTTGCTTTATTAATATTGAAGTTGAAAAGACATGCAACTTGAATATACAAGCAAATCGTTTTATTGGGTTAATTAGATACTTTATATATATATATATATATATATATATATATATATATATATATATATATATATATATATATATATATATATATATATATATATATATATATATATATATATATATATATATATATATATATATATATATATATATATATATATATATATCAGTACTCTCCCTCAATGAATTATTGATACTGAACTTCAAGTCAATATTTGATATCACGGTATTTAAGTTATTGCATATCCAATGGAGGCATACCGTGGATAGTTCAATACAAACTAGCTTTATTGATTTTTCTTATATATTTTACATAAAGTTTCTACGTCTCATGTAAGTAGTTGCAAATTTATCTTTTATATTTTGAAAGTAAAAGTGTTTTGCATGTGGAAAGGAGGGTATGCCTGTGTTAGTCATGATACTAAAAGAAGCTAACATCTAGTCAGTCTACATCATCTCACATCTACATGATGCATGTTTTTCCCCACTACCAACTTGTTACTCTTTGTTTCCAACATAATAAGTCATCCTTTTACGACCTAAGAATGATAACCATGCTATTTGCAACAATTTAATTAATGTAAGATTCTAGACTAATCTAGATAGCTTCAGATTCACACATGGTCAATTTTGTATATAATATCTTTGATTTATCTATACTTCCCTTTCTAAATGAATGAATTCTTGTGTTGCAGATATGTGGGGACTTTCATGCTACAACAATTGATAAATGTATGACACAAGGGATTTAAAGTGATGTATTTGTATGATTAGAGTGATTCTATGTAACAAATGATAGAACTCAATGAATTATTTGGATCACATGTACCCATGTTTTGCCTTAGATCTATGTTTGGTATGTACCTACAAGGGACAAGGTTAAATATCCTCCCCATGTAACTCATGTTTAATATTGAATATAGGTTTCAATTTGTTCAACAAATGTTTTCATATTAAATTGATATTCAATTCAAAAAGTCAATTAATAAGATATATAGTTATTAGGTGATTTTGTTATTTGTTACCAACTAACAATTAGTGCTCCTCCACATGTATCCCCTGACTATTCTTTTTATAACTTATAAATATACAAAATAGGCCTAAATTTTCTAGTATATATTTCTCAACATGTCAGCAAATAATCCAATGTCAGTTGTTATAATGTCAATGCTAACAACATGTCATTGATGTTGTATAAATTACGCAATGGTTATTGTTTGCACCTATACTACCTATGCCATCAACTTAAAAATTTATATCGACACCTCATAAATGATGACCTAGAGGGCATAACTTCTTATTAGAGCTAATCCAACACACTTCTACCAACATTTGAAAGTGCTAGCATAGTCCCAAAAAATGATGATACATGCATATGCCGACATTAGTATAGCCAACATTTGTTGGCCACTGGCATAACCTATACTAACATTTTCAAGCTTATACCAGCATTTATTGACTTGTTGGTATAGGGCCATATTGTTGTAGTGTAAGGAGTGGTATTCGATAGAGGTTCCTCTCAAATGATAAGATACAAAGAGTCATGTACAGATAAATTAGTGAAAAACAACTACTATAAAGTTATAAAGAGATCCTTATACATTTGTTTTTCAACGTCAAATGTGATATTACAAACTAAAAACTTCAACTAACTACACATAAGGCTAGTTGTAGAGGGCAATTCAATCATTCCAAGCTATTCTCATGTTCACCAACATCTAGATGATCTTTCTCAGTCTAGGCCCTTTAAGGTACCTACACCTGGGTGGAAGGGGAATGTCACCTAGAAGATACAAAATAGAAGTAAGAAAAAAAAAATATTGAGCATGTATACATAATAACATTTTGGGAATTTTAGTTAGTTACAAGTGTAAAAGAGATGTTCTCATGAAAAGAAGGCCATATAAAACTAGGTAAGTTCAATAAGTTCAATTTTACTAGAATGAGGCATTTAAATCTAGTATACAACATTTGAGATATCTAGTCTTGCCATAATTTATCAATCACCATATCACAAATAATTAGATACAATGGCATGCATATATATTTAGACTAAATATAGCAATAGTAGGGCCAAAACACTACTGAGCCATTAACCTAAGTAAAATGGATGGAATAGTAAACCTTGGGCGAAAACATGTGCCCTTGTATATAAAGAGGTGGAAAAGCAGACCTCGGGCAGAATAGCATGCCCTAATGCTTATGAAAAGTCATCTATGATAGATGTCACACCCCCAAAAATTTGCAACTAATTTAAAACATAGAATAGAATTTTTATTAAATAAAAATATATGAAGGGATTAATGTAAAAAGACCATGAAATGATATTCTTATAGAAAAATGAATTCAAAAAATAAAAGGAAACTCAAAATACTTTTCTCTTTCTTATATGACAATGTCCTGCAATTAATTCTAAGGGATTAATGTTAGTCTCATGTTTCCTTTTCCTCTCTCCTATCATTGAGGATGCTTAAAAGAAATAAAAGAATAAGATAAAAGAATTAGAATTAAAAAATATGGGATAGATATCTTAAAAAATAAGTTTTCTATTTTAGTAGCTTTTAACATAAATGGAAAACAACATTATTCAATCTTTCTCTCTCCTCCAAGATGAACTCCCAAAAGGCATAAAAAACGTAAAGGTGGATAACCACTGATGATCTCAGTTTTAGACTCAACGAAATGACCAAGGAAATCATTTCACATTTGTTCATATTTTTAAGTGCATAAAAATCAAGTTGATGACAAATATAAAAAGTATGAGCTAAAGAAATGTAAAACTCAAATGTTATTGACTAGGAAAGATAGAGACTAATGTGGTAAAATTTTGGTTTCATTTTGAATTGGTTTGACCCCTCAAATCAATTAGGAAAGAGTTACATATAGTTTTGATTACAAATTAATATAATTTATTTGAATGCACTGCATTACACCTAAGTCTGTATTTTTCTCATTGTATGGTGATACACTCATTTTCTTTCCCTCTCTCACACGCCATTCAATGGGCCACATTTAATGCATGTGATTTAATGGTCATTTTGTCATCTCTTTCCTTTGTCTATCCGACAGGTCTGAAACCAATTAGTCGATTTTCCTCTCCAGGTTCCTCTCTCCCTCATCTCACCACCTTTTCACGAGATTTCTTCTCCTATGAATATGTGATGTTCTACCATTTTTAACGAGCCATTACTCACCATGTTTCTCTCCCTATTTACCAAATGCCCAATTAGAGCATTCCCTCTCTCACCACTTTGAGTTACAGAGAGCATCGCAACCCTCCTCACACCTACGTAAAGGACCAGACACCACTCTCGATCGCCCATCATTGATTCTCATCTAGCAATTTCATCCCCAGTACCCCCGAGTGCTCCAACCTACTAAATTTTGGTTTTTTGGAAACTACCTTCCCTCACGGCCATGGCCATTTCCAACCGTGTAATTGACCATCCAGTAAGATTCTACTATGACCCCTCTTCATTTTATCGATGTTGGTTTCCTCAACAGTTATACCAATTGACGTACCCTACAGATTGACCTCGAGGTGTTTGCCAATGCTCTTCGCCATGGCACCTCAATGTCCCTCCGACCATAGAAGCTTCATATAGACTCACCATACCTCCATGATTTTTTTCCTTCTCTTCGTTGCCACATTGGTGACTGTCCTCTTTGGTTTTTCAGCTCCAACCTTGTTTACCTGTCTTCTATTTTTTTCTAGAAAACCACTACGAAACCAACCATTGTCCTCACACATTGATACCATCATCTTCGATTTAGGATCACAGAGATGTTTCACTCATTTTCATGCCTTCGCGGCATCTTCCCCAGTTTCAATTTGTGTCTTTCTCTTCTGCCATGGCTGGAGCATTTCTTAGTCTCTAGGGAACCTCCAGTCCCCAGTCAAGGGTCGTTGACCTCAGCGTGGTGTGGGAGGCTAATGGCAGACCCAGTTTCTATGGAGTAGCTAAGACTTGTGCTTTGGATCAGAGCAAAGACATCCTATTGAGATACTCGATCCATGGATCGAAAGAGGAAACAAATCAGGTCATTGAATGACCTTTGTATCCCTACGATTTCAATGGAAAATTTATTTTGCAAGGGTATTTTATCTTTTCTATTGAACAATTTGTTCATCAACTGCACAAATTGATTTTATGATAGAATTTTTTTATACATCTACATCTTTGATTTATGTGTCACGCACGCCTAAGGTTTTCTCATCTTTTCGTGTCCTATTTATATCGGCTTTATTTTTGAACTAAATCATTGGCATGTTATGGTTTTCCTGATTTTTGATTGATCCATATTTCTAAAAATCATAGAAATTTCACATGACCTCAGAAAACGATGGAAAAACATATCTTAGAAAGCTCTTATGATTTTCTATTGATACATTCTATTCTAAACCTTGTTTTCAACATTCATTCTCTTCAAAAATTCAATGATCAAGATTAGGGTTTAATGATATGAAATAATGTACATATCATGTTATTAATCAAATTACAAGTGATTAAGGGCTCAATCAAGTCAAAGGACTTGATCTAAGGTGGTTTTCTCTAGGTAAGTGGGCCATGCACTCTTGGCATAGTTAAATTTAGTTTCATTCGATGCAATTATGAAATTATGAATGATTTGAAAAATGACATCTTGTATAGATATCATTATGTGACTGATTTGCCTATGTTCTATTGTAAGACCCCAACTATGACTATGATTTATGGTTCATGAATTAATAAGGGAGAAATACCATTAAGACATTATGAGGGAGAAATCCCATTATGATCACATCAAATTCACACTAGATACCAAATCAAGTAAGGATCTATCTATGTGATGTCCCCCTATGTAGCTAGGTTTGAGTGGAACTCCTGGGTCCTTTCTCTTCATGGGAAGTGAGTGTTGTATGATGGAGCTCACTTGTTCAGTCAATCTCACCTTCTTTGGAATCCTCCCTGTTGACCTTCTTTTCACAGTGCATAGGTTCTTGAGGAATTGGCATATGATGGGATTTTCTTGATAGCATCCAACAGTGGAATGTTCAACTTCACTTGGAAAAACACCTCAAGAATATCAACATTGTGCTTTTGCCTCCTTTTAAATTCCGGTGGCTCATCTAGTTCTTTAATGAATGGAGGACCACTAGTTTTTGTCGTATTTGCATGAACTTGAGGCGGAACACTAGGGATGGTATGATCTGCAAAGGGGATATGTGGTGGATCACATGGATTCCCAAACTCAACATGCGGTATCACAACATCGTCTTCAGCAATATCAATTACAATATCACCACTTGGTTGCCTTTGCTTTGCTTTATCAACCTTTCTTTGAATTGCAGGCTGCTGAAGAGTTTTCCCACTCTTTAGAACTTTCACAACACTGCCTTGTACATGGTGGAGAGGGGGAGCATGTTGTGGTTGTGGAGGAGTTAGAGGTGACACTTGGGGTTGAAATTGAGGTGGAGAAAAAATTTAGGGGGAGGAGAGAATTGGGGTTGGAAAGTGAAGTTTTGGGAAATTTGAGGTGAGGGAGGTGGTGGAGGAGTGTAAGGCTTGGAATAGCCTTGGAAGGAGTGAATGGTATGTACTTGCATGGGGGATGGACTATAGAAAACGTGGGAAGAAGGCATAGGTCCACTTGCTTCATGGTGGCTCATGATGGGTTTTGAAGACAATTTTTCTTCTTGGAGAGCGATTATGGAAGATAGTTGCTCTATTCTCTCTTCTAACCTTGCAACATCTCTTTGAACATCATCAAATACTTTCAATCTAGAGAGAACCTCTTCCTCAAACCTTGAGCTATATGTGGGACTTTGTGGTTCCTGGTAGGTATAGGAGTGAGGTGTCTTCTTTTCTTCCCCATAGAACTCAATAGCATTGACTGAATGACAATGAGGTTTGGTCACTTGGTTTCTCATGAAGCTCACCATTTCACCAAACATTTTCATCAATTGTGGGCTTGAATCATCGTGAGTTGGTGATGTCACACCAAAAGATAGGTCACTTCCACTAACCATACTAGAAGCTTTCATCCTTGAACTTTCTACCAAACTCTCAAACAAGGGCCATGTCTCCTCATGTGAGGATGATTATTGCTGAATGGGATCAAAAATGACTAAGTGCATGCATTCCACCTCTCTCCTCTCCTACTTTCACAAACCAATAATGAAAAGAGCACATAGCATATGAACTTCAAATATAGTACATAAAACACACAAGCTATCCATATTTCTTTCATGTAGTTCTGGGTAGACCGTTTCATGATGGCGTTAATCAAGGATGACTAGGAGTGATGCTTCACCTTCATGCTTTCAACCTTATGTTTCTAATCGCCCAAAATGACCCATGTGGCTGTAGAAAAGGGAAAAATGATCTAGGTTTGATGTTTCCTAGCTCAATGGGTGTGCAAATGGAAGAAAGGGTTGTGGTAAGATTTTGGAGTGCTATTACATCGAGCACTCATCTTTTCTTTATTTGAATGCTCTTAAATAGGAGCATCCTTTTATTTTATTTTTGCATTTTTTTCTTTTCTTTTTCTTTGCCCTTGGAGTTGGTAGGGCATATGGTGATGAGAGTGAAGCAGTGAGATGTATATGTGGCCACCCCAAACTTTTAGATGTGGCCACAGCTAATATGTGCACTTTGGCATCCTTTCATGAGGCAGAGGGGTAAGGAGATGGTGAGTGAATAGTTGGTTCAAAGAGGGGACATCGGTATGATTCTCCACATAAGACATCCTACATGAAAATTAATCCAATACTTCATCCTAGATATCACACAACATGAGTGAATAAGGTGAAATTGATATATCAATCAAGTGATTCCACAAACACTAAGCGTTCAAAGATTGCTCAACTCACAATTCAACCAAATCAATCACAATCCTAAGAGAGGTGGTGCACATGTAAAAAGTCAAACATTGATACCACTTAGCAACAAACAATAATAATTCACTTGCATTTGTCAAAGGTCATCATTTTTACTCAAAATAGTAGAGATTGGGTCAAAACACACTTTTTAGACAAGAAATCTCAAATTTGGGCAAAATTGGCCGAAACGGTGCCAAGTTGCCTTCAACCACATCTAAGCCTATATTATTGAACTTAAAGCAATAAACAAGCAAATCCTAGCTAAAACATGCAAAAATTACCAAAAAAATCTACATGATATGCAATGCATGGCAAAAAAGAGCAATTGTTTTTGAAAATTACGCAAAAATGGGAGGGATGTAAATGACATGGCATGCAAGGATGCAAAGCAGTAAAGATGACTAAAGTAGATAGCAAAAACAAGAAAATAACAGTGGATGTGGCAAGTGAAATGCAAAGTGAAACTAGGGCATATCTGCCCTACCACCCCAAACTTGTGAATCATGTTGTCATCAGCATGATCCTAGAGTTTAGGATGATAGGGTAGACGATCATGGCTCTCTCGAGGCTCCGAAGGTGTTCCTCCCTGTGGTGGAGGATATGCGTAGTATCTTCCCCACTAATATGCCTTAATAGGTTGAAATTGGACTGCAGCACGGCCGTGCTGCGTAGCATGGCCGTGGTGGCTTCCGGTTGCATGGTTGTGCTGCCTGGCACGGCCGTGGTACGGTCCTTTGGTAGTTTTTCTCAATTTTGCTTCTGAATCCAGGGACTTGGTGTGTTTTTCATGCAAACAGCCACGGTCGTATTGATGTGCCATGGTCGTGATGGCTCCTGTAGATTCTACTCTCAAAATGAGGAACATCAAACACTCAAAAACTTGACCCAAAGTGATTTTTCTTTGAATCCTTCTCTTAATTGTACTCAAATTTCCTGCATTTCACCCTATTATCACCTGCACATCTTAAAACTAGACAAAAACTATTAAACAAAAGTGTGTGTGTTTTCTTGGAAAGTGTAAAAATAAACAAAAAAGTATCAAAAAGTGAAGGTTGGGTATAAAAGATCCCAAACCTATGTGGGTTTCCTCCCACTAGCACTAAGTTTCATGCCTTCCGTCGGGCTTCTTGGTGATTCTTCATTCATTCATCTGTTTATAATTCTCATGTTTCCATTCTTGCAAAACATGCATCCCTCCTTTGCACTCAGTCTAAGTTCCTTGTCCCTTTCATCATAACAATCATCACCAATTTCTTCACCTTGGTGTCCTTCTCTCAAATGCCCATTTGTACTTGTGAAGTGATCATGTCCAATATCCCTATCTCGGACTCAATGGGTTGGGGTCTTGTACATGTTGATGTTGATCTTCATGTCCATGAATGAGACTATCATAGTGCCACTACGTACATGAATTTCGGCATCAGCTATAGATAAGAATGGCCTTCCCAAGATAATGGGAATCTTCCTATCCTCCGGCTCCATATCAAGTACAATGAAATCTTTTGGGAACACCACACCTTTTCTTTATCTATCATCACCAAGACATCATCCACTCTACCCCTAGGCATTTTTATGGATCTATCCGCCAACTGGAGAGTGCAATGTTCCAACTTCAACTTGCCTAAGCCCATCTCAACATATACATTAAATGCATTGCATTTGCCATTTCTTGATTGTGAAAAATTTGTAGAGATTTTGAGTTGTAGCATACTTGAGGACAAGTATGTTTTAAGTTTGAGGTGGTGATTCAGCCCTATTTTAGGGCTTCATCTTGTGTCATTGTGCACTTTAATCACATCTATACCTGCTAGATTACATGTTATTTCCCTCAATATGCATATTTCTATCAAATGCACTTATGGGGCTTTTTGCATGTTTTATAGGTACTTCGTCCACTACTTGATGGCATGGAAAGAATATGGCCCAATCTAGGGTTTCCTCAATCTTGGAGGAGCCCAAAATGAGGCCAAAACCACTCCCAACCTACCCCAAGTGGTCAAAGAATATTTTGAAGCAATACCCTCCTTGAATGATCAAGTTCAAAGCTCAAGTGCATGGGAGGGACACCAAAACGGCCATGGTACGCCACCATGGTCGTGGTGGACATACCCCAATCACAAAAAATCATTGTAACTTCCAAAATTTGATGAATATGGCCAAAACGGTCATGGTGAGTGTTATGCCCGTGGTAAAAGGTTCCCACCACGGCCGTGGTGACCCCCCACGGACGTGGCCATCCATGTACATCTCCATGTGATCTCCATATTTTGATTCCCACGATCTTTGTACCCTACCAGGACCATGCTCACCCCTACTCACCACGGTTGTGGTGATCCACCATGGTCGTGCTACTCATAAAACCTACCCATTTTTTGCATTGCTTTACCCATATTGCCCCTACTTAACCTAGTGCTTCCCCCACACCTATATATACCTAGGTGGCGGTTGGGGCATGAGGTTGGCTACCTTGAGCTATCTTCCACCACCTCCTAGCTCCCCATTTTTTCCCTTAGCCATTCCACTCCATTTCCACCTCCATTTCACCATTTCCACCACCAAGACACTAGTTTATACTAGTTCCTACCCATAATCCCCTTCATTCCATACCCTTACACCTTGGAGGAGAGAGGAGGACATCTTGCAGCAGCTGGAGAGGAGGATTCCTTCATCTACACCGAGCTCCATGGCTTCTCTACCTCTTTCTCTTTTCTTTTTGTATTTTCCATTTCCATTAGTAGCTAGGCCCCCTTGGATGGGTTGTTTGGGTGAAGTTATGTTACATTGATACCATGTTGGGGGGGGGGGGATGACATGTAAACTTTGTAATTCCATTTTTTAATGATTATATTCTATTTGCATCTCATTCTCCATGAATTGTTTTTTGGTTTGTGTGTGAAATCTCCTAGGAATTTAGGCAAATTGCTTATATGTGTGAATTTTGGGATTTGCCCCTAGGTCCAATTCTTGGATCCCTAGGTTGCCTCCATCTTCCTACATCCTAATAAATCTCCCTAAACCTAAGTGAGAGATCTAAGTAGCTAGATCGGATAATTCTAGTGCAATTAGCATGGAGCCTTCTCAAGGCTAGAATGTGGGGGAATTGGGGTCGAAAGCCCTAAGTTCACCTCCCCATTACTACACTCGGCTCCTAATTGCCCTAGGAATGTCTAATCCAAAAAAAAGACTTGATTAGACTCTAATTGAATTGAACCTAATCCCTAACCCAAAGCCTCATAAGGGTAGTAGGGGGTGTTAGGGACTAGTTCCCCAATACACAACCTAGCATATCCATGGCCAGTTAGTAGCTTAGGTTAATTCATTAGACTCTAACTTGTTGTTTGGTTTGGATAATCTAAGTGGAATCATAATTTTCATATGTCACCCCCAACTTAAGTGATAAGTTCATACCCCTAAATAGCCCATACCCCTCTTTATTTCTTAAAACCCTAATTTTGTGCTTGCTTAGCTTAGTCAGCTCTTTCCTTGCTTAGTTAGCTTCTTGCTTTGTTAGAGTAGTGTAGTTCATCTTGCTCTCATTTGGTTAATTTCTTGTCCTAGTTGCTTAGATTCAACTTGCTTAGGATAATATAGCTTTTTGATAACTTAGTTTCCATCTTGCCTTTCCTTTCTTGTTTGCTTAGTGTAATCACAAACAAACCTTTTAAAACCCTCAAACCCTAATCTCTGCACTAGGAACACAGCAAAAACTACCCTAGCTCTAGTGCCCCCTCTACCCCTGAGGACCGACCCCTTTTCTTGCCAATCACCTATACTACAACAGTACCCCATGTGCTTGCGGGTGACCTATTTAGTTTTGTGATCGACTTGGTTAGGGCCAATATAAATTTCAAAAATGTTCCCATATGTGTGTCTGATCTCATGGGGTGCATCTAGTTGAGTCAAATTGGCTAGCGTGTAGCACCTCTAGCGGACCCACCAACACTCTGAGAAAGGTGAGCACTTTGGCGAGGTCGCAGTGTGATAGTCGTCTAAAGTATCATGGTGCCTTTATCAAGAAATCTGAGGACGGTGTCGCTATGTGTTGTGCACCGGTGCACAAACGCAGTGTAGTTGATGGAGAAGAGAATGGAGGGATTTGGAGGCCAATGATACTACGACAAAGTGATTTTATAAACAAGTAGTTATTCTTTGTCATGCACTGCATTGGTGGCCTTCCATTTAGTAATTATCCTCTATAATTCATGTTTTAAATGTTTACTGGAAATGGAGGAGATAAGGGGCAGGCAGATATACAGAGGTGGTTTGTTAGGTTTGCTGATATTTCAGTGGAAGAGAGGGTGAGGGAGAAAGAGAACTTATAGGCCATTATACAGATATGTAGTGAATGGGATTTGTTTGTATGGGAGAAGTGGAGAGAGTGGGGATGGTTGATTGGATTGGATTTTAAAATCTAAATAATTTGGTTTCGCTTTTAGATAAGAATGTAGTTGGACTCATCTGTTGAAGCATGTGCATATATATGATTGGTCGTTCTATCCATGAGAACACAACTTGAATAGGAAGAGAGTGGCAGTTGTGATGGGGATCGTGAGGCGTTAGTTGAGGAATAGGATGACCGAGTACGTGGGGTGTGTGCTGGGAAAAGAAAATTACGATGAAAATTAAGAAAAAGGGAGAAAAAAATGTGGGAAGAGAGAGGGTCAAGGAGGTTGCAGGATTTTGAATTCTTGTGTTTCTAATTGGTTAAGATTTTTTTGGAAAAAAGAAAATAGTATGTGCATAAATACTAAAACAAACTCACTCTTTTTGTAGTAGTATAGATAAGAGATTACAACTAAGATGAGATTTTTATGGATATTTTGATATTTACTACTAACAAAAACATGACAACTTATAAGTTAGTTGTTACATGGTTGACTATTAAGCGAATGACTAGATATGTGACAATCACATATACTAAGTTCACCACTGCATGCTATGATCTTTTAACGCAATTTTTTTTCAAGTTCCTTCTTCTATCATATATGAGTTGGAGAAAACTTAAAATAATTGAACTAATAGGTCATAAAGTAGGTAAAAACTTTAGACCAGATGGTCATGCACAACCAAAACTCCATAACTATCGTTCATGTTTGGCGGCATTTTCATAAATAAGTTCATAATGTATTTTCAATTAACAAAGAAATGGTTCTTGTTGCCCACAAAGTATTTTCTATGTGATAACATCTTGGGTCAAAAATCCATGATTAGTTGAAAATTGACCTTTTTAGATTTTTTAATGGACTAAGACGTATCTTGAAATTTGTATGATTCCTATGGATAATAATTTGATTTTAATTCTTCATTGACGATGATACGTCTTGTTTGATTGTACCTCACTTTAATTATCCATGTGTTTTGAATTATTATCACTTCAAAGAGTTGATTGAAATGTTACTTAAAATATTAAAGTTTATTATGATATATTTGGGACAAATTAATTCTAAAGTTCATAAAAGAAGCATATATGATGGACATATAAATAATAGAATCAATCATGAGACTTTATAGACAAAGTACATAAGATATGTCACTCTTGTTTTTGGACTTTGAGTAGCCTCATGGATTTTGCAGGTAGGTCAAGGGCTATCGCATATTCAAGGTGTTCTGGAGTTTTCATGGTTGATGGTGCAGATCCCAAACAATCTCCTCAAGATCAACATTGTCAAGGCCCTCCGCCTTCTAACCAGCAACAGATCAAATTCTCTCAAAAGATGCATTCTCATGCATCTCAAACTTGACGACCTCTATGCCTTAAAGCAAACGCTTGAACACAATTCATCAAACAATATCACTTGGTGATGGGGAAGCTCCTACTCTGTTAAGAAATCTTACTATCACCTATCCTTCAGAGGTTTTTCCCCACATACCACTAAAATATGGAAACAAAAATGGCAACAAAAACATAAAACCTTTCTTTGGCTGCTCCTTCACAACAAGCTGCTCACTGGAGAGAACCTTTCCAAGAAGGGCTTCATTGGTCCTTCCAGATGACCTCTATGCAAATCGTACACTGATTCGATAGAACACATCTTCTTCAAATGTAACACCTCACTAAAAATCATCTCACACTTCACATGAAATTACCAGTTAGAACTCCAATCAGCTACCTTCCCCCTTCATATTACACCAAACAGACACTACAACTCCTTTAGGGGAAACGACATCTTCATCATCATCAACTGGAACCTTTGGCTTGAGAGAAACAATAGAATATTCAACAACACTCCAAAAATGAGGCAAAATATTATCTCACAAATAGATGCAGACCTTCACTTACTCTCAATATGCAGGTAAACAGGTCTTAGATGGGAAGGAGGACTCCGAAGAAGGTGAATCTGAAGCCCGTTTTCTCTGCAACCTGAAGGCCATGGTGGACGATGAAACGGGTGTCAGTTTGCTGCAACAACATCAGTGATACTATCGGTCCAGTAGTTGTATGTTTCTCAGATAAATTTGGATTAGTGCTACTAGAGGCTTGTTAAGGGGTGCCTCCCCCAAAGCCTTTTAAACATCTCTCATTTTCTTCACCCAACAGAACATTTTCTTTCGTATTCACATCCTGTATGAACTCGCCAAAACAGGTGTTTGCTTGCTTTGTTTTTTTTAATATATTCTATGACCTTTAGTTTCAAAAATGTCACTCTTGATTTTCAATTGTGATGTTGACACTCAAATATAAATGTATATAGAGAAAAAATGAAAATATGTAGAATAGAAGATTTGAACTTTAGATTTGACACCAACAGAACCAGCCTAAAAAGCTATATCTACACACCAAATTTACTTTTATGTTAGATATGTTGAAAATTTTATATATTTACAATATTCTATCAGCATATCTAGAGACCAAAGTAAAATTTTAAATCAAGTACATGAAGAATCGATCCTAGGAAATTGTAGCCAAAGTATGTGCATGCGACTACTAAGGCAGTTTTATTTTTGTTATATGCTCACATTTCACACCATATATATTAGATAACGTATTGGTGTATCTAGATCCAAAATAAAAACATGAGAACAAACCTAAGATCTTGCAAACAAAGTATGGGCATGCAGGCACTCCACT
The DNA here is from genome assembly GCA_963693085.1 of Alisma plantago-aquatica. NCBI lineage: Eukaryota > Viridiplantae > Streptophyta > Magnoliopsida > Alismatales > Alismataceae > Alisma > Alisma plantago-aquatica. Next base: position 375,640,630 of record OY856409.1, on the reverse strand, counting down.
AATCTTAGTTTTGTGATACACTTACATTTCTACTATATATATTACAATTTACATAAATATAAATATATATACATATGTAAAAGTCTTTTTGTTTTTTTTGTTTTGGAGGTGGGGGCCTGGCCCCTACTTGCTCCCTAGCTTCTCCACTTTGTAGACCCTTTAACTATCACCGTATCTATAAACACCATCCCCACTTCCATCTAATAATCTTTAGAGAAATTCCTTGCTGCATTTGGAGACCAACGAAGAGCCATCAGAGGTCGACGGGAAGTGCAAGTTGGTGGATGCATGCCTTGGATATAGTGCTCCGAGGATGGATATAAGCCTATTATAATCTTGTTTCTTTCTCCCTACACATAAGATATTGTCTTCTAAACCTTTTTCTTACTATTTTCCCTCCTCTATTCTACCATGATCGGGATCTTGGTTCAACAAGAGTGAAATTTGTGCATATGGATAAAGAACTCTTTATCATCTCTTGATGATCTAGATACACCCTATTCTTGGAAGATAGGAGCATTCTTGGATCCTTTAAAGAACAAAGTAAGGGTCTTTACCACTCTTTTTGTGGTTTTCTTCTTGGACTTTATTTTATTCACTCCTAAAGGTGATTGATATAACTTTTAGTGCATTTCTTGCCTACATGTTACATGCAAAGCATTAATCTTATTCAAATACTACGTAAAATGCCAAAAAGATTACCTTTTATGCATTGTTTTGTATGATTAAGATGGTAATACAAAACCTTAAGTCTCTCTTAGTCTCTTTTGTACATTTTCAAATGTACAATGAACATTTATATTGAACATATGAGAATGAAAATTCATAATACAAGTACAAAGTCTCTTAAAATATCATTTTTGTGGTGTTGTAATGGTTACAAGTCGAGGTTCAAGTATTGAAGATTTCTCATCTATGCTAGGATTTGAAAATATGTTTGTTTAATTCTTAGAAATAGCATAACTTTTACACGAGTTTTAAGTTGAAATTTTATAGCTGCCTTGTTTATGCCTTTTGAGATCATTGCAAAATTTAGATGCTAATGAGATTTGTGCATGGACTTATCATTATTGTGATGTAAATGACAGATTGGGCTTTTGTGTGCTGAAGTTTGAAGTTTGGTCTTGTTTATTTCCAAGGATGGTGCATATACTATGACTAAGAGTCATGGTGCTGTTTCATACATTCTATATCTTCTGAAAATGCAATACTTGATTTGTTCCACAAATGTGTGCATGTACCTTGTATATAACTTGCTTGTTACAGTCAAAAGTATTAATTGTCTTAATTAACCAAGTATAACTTTAATCATGTAGTGACCTATGGTGGAAAAACTATCTCAATGTTAGAATTTATTGCATAGTGAGACAAATAATCCAAAAGGATCTCAGAGTCATATAGTACTGAGTATATGTGGGTACATAGATGGTTTATCTCTTTCATCTAGATCTCAAGGCTATAGAGAGCGGTTGAGTCTGTGTCTCATATTTCATTTAATAGAGAGAGGCTACAGACATAACCCGAATTTGAGGGTTTATGTCCAAGTTTTGGTGACATAGCTTGTGTACTCACGACGGACTAGGTTTCATTTTTAGTAGGTTGGTCCTTTTACCACTATAGTTTGTCACTCATACTGACTAAGGGTTAGAGATCTTTAGGATTTTGGTCATCTTAGATCTTATATGGGGATGATTGCAACTTCTAGTGGTCATCTAGTAGTTTGAGTGGTACATATTAAACTGTAGGGAAATACAACATCCGATAGGCAATAGAAACAAATTTTTACCAGCATATATCCCATTAACCAGCAGATCGCGTCAATAATTATGCAATGGAAAGGATGGTTTCATGAAGATATACATGGTCATGGACCAAGTCCAACGACAATCCTCATCGATGTATATGTGCACTCTTTCTTGGAGGGTGTTTGTACAGCTCCCAGTTGCACTAGGACTTGTCTGACTTCTCCTTCAGGGACACGATTGGGACTGGTCTAACTGCTCCTCTAGGGACATCAGACTCGAACGTCATTGTCTACAACAACTCCTCTCGTCATGAACTGTTAGTTGACGTTGTCCTCCTTAGCGACGGGCAAAGGCCACCTCACCTCTAGAGAAGTCCATACGGACCAACTAGAACTTATGTCGTCATGCCAGGAAGGATAGGAAGGAGTTGTACCTCTCGTTAGTGTACTAGTCACCAACCTACTCTCCCACAACAATGACCCTCAGTTGTTTCTCTCCCGTAGATATCTCTCCCTAGTCGGGTAGGATTTTCTTGGGCTCTCTCGGCTACCACAACTAGATAGGACAACAATTGTCAGAGCAATTGATTCTCAATTGTCTATGTTGTTCTCTGGGAATCCCTAGTACCCCTCTATTAATACGTGGAGTTAGGGCCAGGGTTCCCAGTCTATGCGGGAGTGGAAGGGACCAAAAGATCACAAACTTTTGTAACAATTCTAGAAACTTCACAACCTGTGACAGCTAAAATGGAAGTCGGGCAACCCCAGATAGTCATTTGGCACACGAGATGGTCATTTGACATGCGAGGTGGAGGTCTCACACTATGAGACGGTCATTTCATAGTTTCCCAATTTTGTACATATGTGGCAATTCAATTCAATTAATGTGCATCATGACGTCAGCACCAATCCTTGATGTAATCGAATTGCACCCTCAAGACGGTTTTTTGGTGCATGTGAGATGGGAATCTCACACCACATGAGATAGGTGGCTCGTATAAGCGAGACAAGTGTCTCACATGCTGGATCAAGCTAAATTCCAGCCAATGCACAATACAATAAGCTTGACACTCCAAATAGCAGTCTCAACACTTGACTGATCATTTGGCAGTCTGCTCAGATGATTTTTTTAATTGAATACATTAAAACTTTAGTAATAAATGCAATCATCATTTAATATCAAACTCCTCTTATATATGAGTTCCTATGTGTGTGACCCTATTGGTCCTGTATTACATTGGCAGTGAATGTCCATAACAACTGATGACATCACAAGCAATGAGCAGTGCCTAGTCACACATCAATTCTACCCAAGTAAACAAAAAGTTTGAGAACAATTCAACCTACAATCTTCATATGGTGTTACAGTGTTTGTATAGTTCCTTTTTCACTAATATCCAGATTGAAGTAGAGGCATAGAGTAGTCATCCTCATCATTATTCAATCTTATTTCTTGAACCAAATCAGACTGTTTGAGATATATGTAAGCTCAATATCACATATTGACTCACATGTGTGTGGCCACACATTTCTCGGTCTCACTAATCAAGAGGCCTCAGATAACATTCTCCCTTAGGAGAGACAAATCCCATCTTTATCACTCATAGTCAGTCCACATGTGTTACAGTCACCCAATCATCACCTTTATAACAACCAATGTTTTAGGGTTGTTTTTTATGATGTCAAAGTGTACCGAACAACATGTTATGAGTGTAGTGATTTTAGGTCTAAGAGCCAAAAACACCACCATAACTATAAGACGTGATTCTAACTTACCTAGTTAAGGTTTCCATGTATCACTCTTATTGTAGGTATGTTTGATACATTGTTCTCTAACTTGTATATATGTGATTGGTTTGATATTTCCATATCATGATTAATGAGATTCTGTAATCAACCAACTCACACTCTGATATTATGTGTCATTGATGTCTATTTACCTTCCACAATAACAACTGATCAGGGACATAACAAGAAAGCATATAGCCTTAACATTTGTATGATCTCATTATTCAGGTCCTCAACCTAAAGACATATGTCATTGAGTAATATCATTCTCTAGACATTTATTATATTATTTCATTATCTCATAACTAAACAAACAGAATAAATTGGAAGCTTGTCTTTATTATTAATCAAATCATTTACAAGTTATGTCATTACAATCATCATATGATTGGATCTCTAGGCGTACATACCAACAGTCTCCCACTTGCACTTAGAGCCAATCACCCACAAATCTTATTCTGAGTGACCTAACATGACCGTCATGCTTCTTCTGCAAAAATGTCTTTTCCAAGAGGTCAGCAACATTATTCTCAGTTGGTACTCCATAAATCACTACATCTCCTTACTATATGATCTTTTATATGAGATGATATTGCCTTTGTATATGCTTTGAGCGTTGATGTGATATGGGCTCCTTATAGCTCCATTGTAGTTACAATATAGCTCAATTGCATCACTGATGTTTGGAACAACCCCGAGTTCTATAAGGAACATCTTGATCCATACAGCCTCATTTGTTGCATTCAATGCAGCAATATACTCAACCTCTATTGTAGAATCGGCAATTGCCTCTTTATTGGAACTCTTCCAGCTTATAACTCTATTGTTTTGGCAAAACACAAATCCTAATTGTGATTTGTAATCATCTTTGTCAGTCTAGAAGCTTGCATCGGTGTAACTTCTTACCACCAACTCTTCCTCTCCGCCATAGACCAAGAACTGATCCTTACTCCTTCACAAGTACTTGAGTATGTTCTTCATGGATGTTCAGTGAGTATCACCTAGATCTGACTGATATCAGCTCATCATGCTCGGGTGAGACATCTAGACAGGTGCACAACATCACATGCAAGATGGATCCAATTACCGACACATATGGAATCATACTCATGCACTCCCATTCTTCTCAGGAACTGGGACTTTGAACTTTAGAGATGGTCCCTCCATGCAACGCTGGCAAGTTCCTCTCTTTGAGTTCTCCATGGTGAACTGCTTCAACACTTTGTCAAGTATGTGCTTTGACTTAATCCAAGTATCCTTCTAGATCTATCTCTATAGATCTTTATCCCCAAGATGTAGGATGCTTCTCCCAAGTCTTTCATAAATAATGTATTTCCAAGCCATGTCTTTACCTTTTGTAAAGTAGGGATGACATTCCCCATCAGTAGTATGTCATCTACATATAATATGAGGAATACTACCTTGTTCCCACTAACCTTATTGTATACACAAGGTTCATCTTCATTTTGAACAAAGTCAAACTCTTTAACTGTTTCATCAAAATGAAGATTCCATCTTCGAGATGCTTGCTTCAACTCATAGATTGACCTTTGTAGCTTACAAAAATTATTTGCAAACTTTGGATTTATAAAACCCTCAAGTTGTGTCATATACACATCCTCAACAATATTCCCATTAAGGAATGTGGTTTTAACATCCATTTGTTGAATCTCATAGTCATGATAAGCTGCAATAGAAAGCATGATCCTGATGGACTTAACCATCGCCACTGGAGAATAGGTTTCATCATAGTCAACACCTTAAACTTGTCCAAAACCCTTTGCTACCAATCTACCCTTATAGGTTTGTACTTTACCATCCATGTCGGTCTTCTTCTTGAAGACCCACTTGCACTCTATGGGTTTTACCCCTTCAGGTGGATCCACCAAGGTCTACACCTTATTGGTATACATGGATTCCATCTTAGATCTCATGGCCTCAAGCCATTTCTTAGACATTGGTCCCTTAATAGAATCTTTATAGGCAATTGTATCATCATCTATGACCAATTCACTACCTTCCTGAGTTACAAGATATCCATATCTCCCAAGTTCAAGGCATGTCCTATTATATCAATGAGGTTCATGTGTTACTTGAGGAATTTGAGATTCCACAACAACTTGTGAGTCTCTTTGTTCCTCACATACCTCCTCAGGTTCAATGTTTTCTTGTTGGTCTCGAACCACTTTGAGTTCTACTTTCCTCCCATTGATTCCTCTGGAAAAAAAATTCCTTCTCAAGGAATATACCAGTCCTGGAAATAAAAACATTGTTATCAGATGGAGTATACAAGTAGTATCCCCTATTTTCCTTAAGATGTACAACAAAATAACATTTAACTAATTTGGGCCCAATATTTTCAAGAAACATTTTCTTGACATAAGCTTCACACCCCCAAATCTTCATAAAAGACACATCGGAACGTTTCCATACCATATCTCATATGGTGTCATTTAAACCAATTTATATGGTATGTGCTTAAGTGTAAATGTGGCGGTCTCAAGAGCAAACCCCCATAAGGAAGTTGAAAGATCAGCAAAACTCATCATAGATCACACCATATCTAGAAATGTGTGGTTCCTTCTTTATGATACACCATTATGATGTGGTGCTCCAGGTGGAATCCATTGTGATACAATACCACGGGCTCTCAGAAGGTCCTCAATCTGTTGGATTAAGTATTCTCCACCTCGATCGGATCAAAGTACCTAACACTTTTGCCAAGTTGGTTTTGTACTTTGTTCATAAACTCTCTGAACTTTTCAAGAGGTTTTGAGTTATGTTTCATCAAGTAAACATTACCATACCTACTAAAATCATCAGTGAAGGTAATAAACTATTGATATCCACCTTTAGCATTTGTTCTAAAAGGACCACATACATTAGTATGTATGACTCTTAATAGATCACTAGATCTCTCACTGCTACTAGTAAATGGATTCTTGGTCATCTTTCCCAACAAACAAGATTTACATGTCCCTATTGATTCAAAATCAAAAGAGTCCAGACAACCATCTTTATGGAGTCTAGATATGTGATTCTCATTTATGTGCCCTAGACCACAATGCCAAAGGTATGTTTGGTTTGAATGATTGAGTTTTTACCTTTTGGTATTTACATTATATACACTTATCTCCAAATCTATCCAATATAGACCATAAGGCATTGGGGCACTGCCATAAAATATGTTATTCTCATTTATGTGTCCTGGACAACAATGCCAAAGGTATGTTTGGTTTGAATGATTGAGTTTTTTTTCCTTTTGGTATTTAATTATATACACTTGTCTCTAGATCTATCAAATATAGACCATAATACATTGGGGAACTGCCATAAAATACCCCATCTTTACTAGTAGAACATTTTTCATTCTTTATCAAAAATTCACATCCGTTCTTGTCCAAACAAGATACAGATATGATGTTCCTATTAATGGCACGTACGTAATAGCAGTTCTCAAACTCCATTGCAAGCCCAGTCGGTAGAGATAACTCATAGGTGTTGGCTAAATTGGATATTAATATACCATTTATTTTGATGATGACAAACATTTCATACTTGTGGATCTAACATGTTATTTAAGTATTTTAGGGTTCAAAGGAATAAGGAAATTCTACTAAGTGGAAAGATGAAGATCAATGCAAATTGAAGATCAAATGTGCTTAATTGTATATATGTTCATGATTGTACTCAAATGTAAATAGTTGTACAAAAATATAATGTACAAGTACTTAGACATCATGTAAATCAAGCTTTAGATCTTCCCTATCCACTTATAACCCTTAGATAGGTTTCCCCTAAAGTTAGAGTCACCATCACTCGTTGAAACACACACTTAGTATGTGATTCAAAAGTCTAAAATAGGGACACCCTCGATCGAAAAACTTGTCGACCAAGACACATTCGGTCAAAGTTTTTTTTTTACCGAGAACCACCTCAGTCAAAATTATGAGCATTGTTCAATAACTTGCACATTTGTGCTCTAAAATGGTCTTCGATCAAAAATATCCTCGACCGAGCCAACTTCGGTCTAAAGGTTGTGACTGTAACACCAAGTGGTTGGTAGTTGGGAGTTGAAAATAGATGTTGCAACACATTTTCCTTAAACCCAAGCTCAGTGGAAGAAAAGCTCGACCAAGACACAGTTCGATCGACAAACTTGTTGACCAGTGTTCTAGATTATTCTTGTAAGCACAAACAAATTAGTAATTGCTAGCCAACTAATGTACACCTAACAGCTAGTTAAGCACTAAGAACACTCTAGAGATTCCCTTGAACGTCCCTAAGTACTTGCAAACCATTCGTATAAATAGGAGAGGCCTTAGGACACCTAAAGCACCTAAGTTACACTTGAGAATACATTCTTGTGAGCAACAAAGCCAAGCAACAACTTCCATCTTGTTCTACAAGATCCAAATTCGTGTCCTATAGCTATAGCCTCTTAGCCACCTCATAGAAACGTCCATCCTAAGTGGTGTGAGAGGTCTAACTCTTAATATAAGATCAAAGTGATATACTCAATTGTTGTATTTCCTTCTTTCAACCCCCCTTCACATTTTCAAGCTACTTGTGCTCCTTGGCTACTCCAAGATCACAGTGGTTGCTTGAGGGAGCTCGATTGAAGCTACTTCTTGGTGGATAAGGTTGCTTCAAGAGGTTCTTGAGATTACTTCAAGGAAGGCTTCTTTAAGGGAGGTAGGAGCTACTTCTAAAGTAAGGCTATCTCAAGGTGGTGGAGCTACTTCTAGGAAGAGAAGGCTGCTCCAAGGGCTTGGAGTTACTTCCAAGAAGGCTGCTTCAACGAGGTTGAGGCTACTTCTAGGAGAAGGCTACTTCAAGGAAGCTGATTGTATTTTATTGTAACATCCTTGAGAGGTAAATAAAATAATCACTTTCAAAATCCCAATTAGAGACAATTGGACAGTGGACTTACAACCTTTGAATTCAAAGGTTGGAACCACTCTAAACACAAGTGTCGTCCTTGCTTCCACATCCTTCTTTGGTTGAGTGTTTTAATTATCTTTCAATTATCAAAAATATCTATTCATCCCCCTTCTATATCTTTATTATAATGTTATTAGCTCTAGCTTCCCACAAAGACATCAAACTATTCCAAATGGATGGAAAAAGTGCCTTTCTAAATGGAATTATAAAAGAGAAAGTATATGTTGCTCAACCACCTGGCTTTGAGATTCCTGACAAAATTGACCATGTATATAAACTTAAGAAAGCTATTTATGGTCTAAAAAAAGCACCATGAAATTGGTATGAAAGACTTAAAAACTATCTATTTGATAATGGCTTCTCGATTGGAAAATCAGATTCTACATTATTTTTCAAAACATATGAATCAAATTTTCTTGTTGTTCAAATATATGTTGATGGCATCATCTTTGGTGCCTTAAACGATTCCTTATGTAATCAATTTAGTGATATTATGCAAAAAGAGTTTGAAATGAGTCTCATGGGAGAATTAACATTTCTACTTGTTTTTCAAATAAAACAAACGTCGGTCGGAATTTTTCTAAGCCAAAATAAATACAGCAAGGAACTCTTAAAGTGATTTGGCATTGAAAATTGCAAACATGCTATGACTCCCATGGCTACCTCTGCCAAAAGTGACAAGGGTGAATATGGTGAACCCATTGATGATTCCTTATATAGGGCCATGATTGGTAATTTGCTATATATGACTGCTTCTAGACCGGATATCATGTTTTTTGTTGGTCTTTGTGCTAGATTTCAATCAAAACCAATGAACTCTCATTTTCAAGTTGTCAAAAAGATCTTAAGATATCTCATTGGTAGTATCGACTATGGTTTGTGGTATCCTAAAGGACTATCGCTAGACTTAAAATCTTACACTGATGTATGTTGGTTGTCAACTTGATCGCAAGAGCACAAGTGGTGGTTGTTTCTTACTTGGAAGAGTCTTAGTATCTTGGTTTAGTAAGAAATAATATATAGTTGACCTATCCACCACTAAAGTTGATTATGTGGCTTTTGGTTCTTGTTGTGCAAGTACTCTATATGCAACAAGTTTTGAATGACTATGGATTTGCAGTTTCTTCTACGCCATTTTTTGTGATAACACTAGTGCTATAAAGTTGGCCCATAATCCTATTTTACATAGTCGTGCCAAGCATATCAAAATTTGACATCATTTCTTAAGAGATCATATTTCAAAAAGTAATGTATATGTCCATCATGTTGATACTGAAGAGTAATTAGCAGATATCTTTAACAAATCTCTTCCTCTTGATCAATTTCAATATATTAGAAAGAGGTTACTCATTAATCCCCTAGAAGATGTATTCTTTGATATAGGTGCTCAAAATTCTTAATAATTTTCTTACTCAAATTTCATGTGATTTTAACACATAAAATTCTAGAACTGTTTCTTTGGTTAGTCATTATAATTTATTATCATGAACAAGCACATAAACAAGCTCAAATGAATTCAACGAATCTACTCACAATCTCGTGTTTGGTCGAAAATATTGTGGATTGAGAAGATACTCGGTCGACAAAATTCTCAATCGAGTTCCACTCGGTGGGACCCTTGACCAAAAAGGTGATTTCCAACTGAGATTCTTCTAGAAACTTCGTAAACTGAAAACTTTCTGCACAGAAGCCCCTCGGTCAAAAATAATTTTGACCAAGTCCTCATCGTAATGGTCAAATTCTCAAATCCCAAAGTCGGTCGACCTAGCCATTACAAGGGAGCATCAGAATAGATCTGTTGGGCCTTCGGTGGACAAAATCATCAACCGAGTAGGTCTTGGATTTGCTATAAAAGGGACCCCAATCCGCCCATTCTATTCACACCTCAATTACTTTCTTCTCCATCCTTTCTCTAGTGATCTTTAGAGCTATTTTTTAGAAACACTCTTCCAATACCACCTCTATCTCCTCTTCAACATCCATTTGTTCAAGACGGCTTCATCTTTAGTTCATGGTGGGAAGAAGCAAGTAGCTATGAGGAAGGAAAGAACGGTCACTCTAGCCTTGAGCGTCATCACCGACATTCCTTTCAATGAAGTTGATGCTGGAGAACGCTACCTCAAGCTCACCTTGAAGACCCCTCTTCCTTAACACCCGGTGGACACCAACGACTTCATCACGCTCCTTGATCTCTCCGAGCTCTTCAAGGTGCCAAAATTGATGGAATTCATCACCCCATCTTTCCATTTCTGGTCCACCCAAGCTGTCAATGAGTTCTATTCTAACCACACTAGGGACTCCAATGAACCATTTTCTTTCACATCCATGGTTGATGGGCTAGCTTTTCATTTCTCCAAAAAAGATATCCTTAAAATTCTAGATATAGATGAGAAGTATGGATAATTCATAGACCTAACCACTGGAAACCCTACATCCAAATTCTCCATTGATGATAACACCATTAGCTTAGGAGACATCAAAAAGGCCATTTTTCTTCCTAATACTTCATCTCATGAAAATAGGGGAACTTAATATGCTAAATATTTAACCCCTCAAGCTAGGGTAGTAAAACTAATTATTTCCCATAACATCTAACCTAGAGCAAACAAAACTGAAATCCCACAATTTAGGATGTGCCTAATCTATGCTATACTAGAAAGCATTCTTGTCAACTTCATCTGCATCATCCTATCTAATATGTTTGACTTTTTTAGATATCCTCCCTATGCTGATTTTGTGTGCCAAATTATCCAATTTTCTCTTGACAAAAACCTACAGGATTTAAACTACAAGTGTGAGTCCTCAAAAACTTACCAAAAATACTATAGATAAAATGGGACTTGAATTTGGGCACAAGAGAGCTAGGACTGAAGGAGAGACATCCACCAAAGAAAATCCTCCACCTCCTACTCCTCCTAGCTCTCCATAGAAAATCTAGAAAATGATGTTTGTTATCTCAAAGGGGCTACCTATCACCTTGGGAGACAATTAGACTACAATCACCATGTCACGACCTATCTCAATCAAAGAATGCAAGCTTTGTCTCCCAAAGTTCCTGACACATATCCATGTACACTCTATCACGGGAGTCTCTATCCTTTTAACCCTTCAATCCAATACACCCAAGTTTCACCACCACCTTCACATGATCTTTCCCATACCCAATACTCACCCATGCAACTCCAAGACACATCTGCCCACTTCATATTTGATAGGGCATCTACATTTCTGGAGGCATATGCTCTTACCAAGACAGGTGCACTTGATTGGCAAACACTCGTCAAGTAATATGGTGATGCTCCATTTCTTGGGAAATATCCTAAGGTTTATGTAATCTTGCAATCTTTCAAGTGATGATGTTCTATTTAGTGAGTAGTAAAGCCTATGTAATCATTCTAGTGAAGCTTATGTTATTATCCTATGTTGTTATCAATAAAATTGAGCTTGTTTGTGTTCACTTGATCATGATAATGAAAATCTATCTTGTGGCTTTCATTAGACATTTTCTATCACTTTTTTTTCATTACAACTTGTGTATGATATTTAGGGGGAGTATCTCATTCAGGGAGAGTAAAATAATTATATGGTTATCTTTTTAAAATGACAAAGGGGGATAAATAATATAAAACAAAATAAATGAGTTTCATGTTATCTTGGATTGACATTAATTGATGCTACATTCCTTAATAGATGGATACTATTTTCCATATCTCTTTAGGAATAATTAGCACACAATTTATGAAAACAAGAGAATATTTTCATCTCAGGTATATCTTAGGTATGAAACTCATCTCATTTAAATTATTTTGATTATATTTTAGAATTGTTGGTCATCTTTAAAAAGGGGGAGATTCTTGGCTAAATTGGACATTAATATACCCTTTGTTTTGATGATGACAAACATTTCACACTTTTGGGTCTAACATGTTATTTGAGTATTTTAGGGTTCACATGAATACGAAAATTCTACTAAGTGGAAAGATGAATATCAATGCAAATTGAAGATCAAATGCACTTAAATGTATATATGTTCATGATTGTACTCAAATGTTAACACTTGTACAAAAATATAATGTACAAGTAATTAGACATCATGTAAATCAAGTGTTAGATCTTCTCAATCCACTTATAACCCTTAGATAGGTTTCCCCCAAAGTTAGAGTCACCATCACTCATTGAAATACATGCTTAGTAGGTGATTCAAAAGTCTGAAACAAGCACACCCTTGGTTGAAAACCTTATCGATGAGACACACTCGATCGAAGTTTTTTTCAATCGAGAACCACCTCGGTCAAAATTATGAGCATTGTTCAATAACTTACATATTTGTTCTCTAAAATGGTCTTCGGTCAAAAATATCCTTGACCGAGTAAACTTCAGTCTTAAGGCTTGCTACCGTTATACCAAGTGGTTGGTAGTTGGGAGTTGAAAATAGATGTTTCAACACATTTTCCTTAAACCCAGGCATGGTTGAAGAAAATCTCGATTGAGACACAGTTCGGTCGACAAACTTGTCGATCAAGTAGGGTTTTGGATTATTCTTTTAAGCATTAACAAATTATTCATTGCTAGCCAACTAATGTACACCTAATGTCTATTTAAGCACTAATAACACTCTAGAGACTCCCTAGAACATCCCTAAGTACTTTCAAACCATTCCTATAAATAGGAGAGGCCTTAGGACACCTAAAGCACCTAAGCTACACTTGAGAATACATTCTTGTGAGCAACAACTGCCATCTTGTTCTACAAGCTCCAAATTCGTGTCCTATAGCTATAGCCTTTTAGCCACCTCATACAGACGTCCATTATAAGTGGTGTGAGAGGTCTAATGCTTGATATAGTATCAAAGCACTATACTCAATTGTTGTATTTCCTTCTTCCAATCCCCCTTCACAGGTTCAAGCTACTTGTTCTCCTTGACTTCTCCACGATTGAGGACGTTGCTTGAGGGAGCTCAATTGAAGCTACTTCTTGGTAGAGAAGGTTAGTTCAAGAGGTGCTTGAGATTACTTCAAGGAAGGATGCTTCAAGGGAGGTTGGAGCTACTTCTAAAGGAAGCCTATCTCAAGGTAGTGTAGCTACTTCTAGGAGGTGAAGGCTGCTCCAAGGGCTTGGAGTTACTTCAAAGAAGGTTGCTTCAATGAGGTTGAGACTACTTCAAGGAGAAGGCTACTTCAAGGAAGGTGATTGTATTTTATTGTAACATCCTTGAGAAGTAAATAAAATTAATCACTTTCAAAATCCTAATTGGATACAATTGGGTAGTGGACTGACAACCTTTAAATTCAAAGGTTGGACCCACTCTAAAGAAAAGTGTCTTCCTTGATTCCTCGTCGTTTGTTTGAGTGTTTTAATTATCATTAAATTATCAAAAATCTCTATTCACCCCCCTAGATCTTTCAATAGGTTCCAACTACACTGGCTGCAACTCTTGCGCTATTCACAACTCACCTTTCTATAAAGGTCTACATCTTTTCAGATCCTTCACATTTGAGAAGTAGTTAATTTAACCTAAATAATGTGTATACCGAAAGTAAAGATCTCAATCCCTTGCTTCATCTTCCTAGGTTCCCATATCATTCTCCTTATTTTGAGTACAGAAGATTTGGACTTCAGCTTAGCTACAGAACGCTTATTGGTCGTGCCTTTGTCCTTGGATTCAACTTTGATGATCATCATCATGGATATGTCCATCTTCATTTGTGCTTCGACATTTATCAAACTATCAAGAAACTCTGACAGTAGTCTAGCCATATTATTCAAGTGATAACACTTGATAAATTGGCTATATGATTTAGGCAATGATTGCAAAATCATATATGTGGCCAACTCTTGACCTAAAGAAAATCTCAGTCTTTCAAGATGCTTCATATGGCCAATCATATTGAGCACATGAGGCTCTATTGGATCTCCCTATATTAGTTTTCACTTAAATAACACCTTATAGATAATATACCTTTCATGCTTATCATGTTGTTTATGCAACTCATAGTTCATACAACCCATCATAAGATTCTTGATGTTCATAACATCATTGGCATGCTTCATAGAAGCATCCATGTCATTCTTAGGCAAATTTGGAATGGATACTGGCATTGGTGTTTCGGGAACATGTAGAACACTTCTCAAGGTCCTACACCAGTTATGGAAATAAATCTCATTTAATTCATCTGATTGCAATGATTGAGCATTTTCTATTTGATTCTACAAGAGAAAATTAGCATTTGTCAAAAACCCTTTTTAATTAAATTTGATTTGAAAACTTGATATTAATTAGGTCTTTAATTAACTATCACTCCCACCATTTTATTCAAATTAATAGCCCACACTACCAATTCGAAAGATTGCAGCGTACAATCTTTTAGTGATCCAAGATCCAAAACAATTTAGTCAATACCCACCAACGTTATCATGACCAATTATTAAGGTACACAACATTTTCTAATTGCATCTTATGAAATTCTTGGATAGATTATATGTGCAACTCCTTTCCATAATCATATGCATACTTCTAAATTAATCCCAATAAGTTCACCTAGTTAAGCCTGACCCATAAGCTAGCATGATAGACTATGCACCCTGCTAGGGAAGGCCCACATATCTACCATCACACTTCTACAAGATAGACGGCACACCATGCTTGGGCGTGCCCATGCTTGTTCGATCAAGATTTTCATGTGTGTTTCTTATGGAAAGCATCTTAGATTTAATATTATATTAAGGGATTTTGTATAATACATATACATTAACCAATCACCACATATATATACTACATATCATGTACATGTTATAACCCACAACAAAAACATGCAATAAACAAAAAGTGATGGTTATGGCCAGCCTAATGTGATTCTTTAGATCCATAAGAAATTACTTCATCCTAGGTCCACCTCATATGTATAAACGTGTTGTTGATAAAGATTTGTGCTTGCCAGTCTGGGTTGACTTGTTCAACCTTTGAACCTACTGGCTCGCCTCCTGGCTGGTTGGTTGGTCACCTCTAGCCAGTTGTCTAGATCCTCCAAATGACTAGTTGGTCATCCTATACCTAATCATTTGGATCCTCCAAATGGTCATCTCATGTGGTCCTTTGGGCTCCTGGTCAGCTCTCCAGTCGGTCATCTTGGCCCTACCAGATGGTTGTCTAAGCCCTCCAGTCGGTTGGCTCGGCTCCTCCATGTGTATAGTTGGACTCTTTCTTTTTTTTTAAATAAGAAAGTAAACTATCCTACTTTTACATAATAATGGAAAACCTCGAATTAATAAAAGGGGAGAAAAGGTAGAAGAGTATAATACTTTTACATTGGGAAGATAAGAGAGAGGATTGGTTTGAAGATAGAGAGAAATAGAATTAACCACCACTCAACCATGCACAGATAATAGGGGTTATTGGCCATAACCATGCTATACATCAACCATAAAACTTGCTTTTAGGGTGACGTGTGTGATTTGCATATATATATATATATATATATATATATATATATATATATATATATATATATATATATATATATATATATATATATATATATATATATATATATATATATATATATATATATATATATATATATATATATATATATATATATATATATATATATATTATATATATATATATATTTATATATATATAAATTCAGGTTATTATGTGGTGATTAGTAGGACGTGCACATCAACTAGTTTAAATATTTGCATCGCATGCAAGAAATAAACTTGATAAAACTAAAAATCCGATCATATCGATTATTTTAATGAATAATTAATTGACGTGGCCCAGATACCACTGTAGGGAAATACGACATCAGATAGGCAGCGGAAACAAAAAAAATTACTGACATATTTCCCATTAGTCGGCGGATCATGTCAAAATATGCAATGCAAAGGATTGTTTCACGATGATATACCCGGTCCTGGAGCAAGTCTGGTGACAATCCTCATCGATGTAGATGTAGACTCTATTTTAGATGGTGTCTGTGCAGCTCCCAGTTGTACTGGGACTCATATGACTACTCCTCCAGGACACCACTGGGACTCATTTGACTGCTCCTCCAGAGATAGCAAACTCAAACGTCATTGTCTGTAGCAACTCCTCTCATCATGGAATGTTGGCTGATGTTGTCCTCCTTAGTGACGGGAAAAGGCCACTTTGCCTCTAGAGAAGTCCACACTCACCAACTAGAACTTCTATCATCCTACTAGGATGGACAGGAAGGATTCGCCCCTCTCGTTGGTGTACTAGTCACCAACCTATTCTCCCACAACAATGACCCTCAGTTGTTTCTCTCTCATAGCTATCCCTCCCTATTTGGGTAGGACTTTCTTGGTCTCTATCGGTTATCACAACTAGAGAGGAAAATAATTGTCAGAGCAACTTATTCTCAATTGTCTATGAAGCTCCCAGTACCCCTCTATTTATAGGAAGGGTTAGGGCTAGGGTTCTTAGTCTATGTGGGAGTGGAAGGGACCAAAACATCTCAAATTTTGCAACAATTTTGGAAACTTCACAACCTACGACATCTAAAATGGTCATCTGCAACCCCATATGGTCGTTTGGCATGTGATACGGTCATTTCATAGTTTCATAGTTTTGTACATAGGTCAGCAATTCAATTCCAATTAGTACATGTCATGACATCAACACTAATTCTTGATGCAATAGAATTGCACCCCCGAGATGGTCATTTGGTGCATGTGAGATGGGAATCTTAAACCACATGAGATGGGCTTCTTGCACAAGAGAGACAAGCATCTCGTAGGTTGGGTCTGGCTGAATTCTAGCCGACACACAATGCAATCAGCCTGGCACTCCAAATAGCAATCTCAACACTTGAACTAATCGTTTGGCAGTCCGGTCAGCTGATTTGTTGCACGAATTGAATATCTAATCATTTAGTAATCAATCCAATGATCATTCAAGATCAAACCCCTCTTTAAGCTGAGTTCCTATGTGTGTGACCATGTACGTCCCATATTCCATTGGTAGTGAATGTCCATAACAACTTATGGCATCACAAGCAATGAATGGTGCCTAGTCTGGGTATACAAGTTATGCCATTACAATCATCATATGATTGGCTCTCTGGGTATACATACCAACATAAACTACCCATGGATTAATAAAATATGTAACCCAATTACGTAATATATATGTTGGAGTTATTTGGACAATCATATTGGCTAATAAGTATTTGTTTTCCTCCTTGCTAGTATCATATGTGATTCCCTTACATATTCACTTATATGTACATGTACCTTTACTTGTACATGTTGATTTTGTAGACTCTAACTATTTCTCTAACATGTTCTATTATGTGCTTTAATTGGCTTATTTCATAACATGCTTGTAAGTCATGAATGTTTAGAGTTTATATCATATTCCAAGGATTTGGGATCTCACCTCATGCATTTCCACACTTTTTAGGTGATTAGTAGTGCAGTCTACCTGTAGTGGCAAGGAACATCAATTTGGAGACTGGTAAAGCTAAGAAGTTGGTATGGTTCATATTAGAGTTCTAGATTCATCCATGTACTCTCAAGGTAGGGCAAGGGGATTTGTATATGATGTATATTGAGTAGAGTTTTTAGTTTGTAAGCCATCAACAATGTAAATGTTGTAATTATCAAGAAAAACACATTTTGTATATAGGTTGAGTTCAGTCCATGGATACTCATGTAAAGATACTTCGTGTAAATATATATAACGTTGGCCTATTGTGCAAGTTTTCCATGGATTGTTATGAATCTTTTTATTCAATTTTAATCATATACCCTTTTGGTAATATGGTTGATTAGTGGTTGATCGATGTTTTTGTTGTGAATAATCTTATTTCTTATGATGGGTTGTCACAGTTTAAGTGGTATCAAAGCATTAAGTTCATGATTCTATAGGAACATAAGACTTAGGTTGTTGTGTCTGTTCTATCTTATATAATATATTTAGACATGGTTTATGATAATATGGATATGTTTGAAGAACCTGAAGAACATGTTGAGAGTAGTCATATTCCATATAAAGGTGGCAGTAGGAGGTGGGTACTAAAGAGAAGAGTATCGAAGAAGGGCCAAAACACCCATCTTACATCCTTTTGAGACTATGACCTTAGCTAATCCAGCCTTCCAATTAGTTTTCTGGCATCTAATGGCAACGATCGTGCATTTGTCTGAAATGACTCATGTACCTGAACCTAGGGTACCAGCCTCAAATGTTGAGTCATAGTATTATAACCCAGTTTTGTCTTATCATCAAGTTAGGATTTACATGAGTAATTACATTCTTAATTGCAATGATCATTATTTAACTTTGAATAATAATGATATGTCTATTGGTGATGTTTTAAACATAATGAAAATTCTAAGCGTGCTTTCATTTTGAATAATTAGGGTTTGAAAAGTATAAACCCAAGTTGGATAGAATTAGGGTTTTTTTCCCACCGCGATCGTGCTGGCCAACATGGCTATTCTAAAGGAGGGCACAATTTTCATGCTAGAATGAAAAGGAAATGTAAGCAAATGGACGCAGGTTTTAGATTTGGAGGTTTGGGTAGAACGGACGCGGAATGCACCACAGTCATGTAGAGTTGTTGGCGGCTCGAGCATTCTAGGCCACACGGTAGTTTGAAGGAATAGAAGTTTTAGCAGTTTTTATACTCAGATCTAATGGATTTAAGTCATTATTGTTGTGGAATGAAGAATGGTCATGTTGGGTTCTTCTTGGCATGGATGTGGTACCTTGTACGGCTGATGTGGGGGTCACTAGGGCATTTTTCTCTTCAACCAACCATTTTTGCAGACTGTAGCATAGCAGTGTTGTGTATTAATTTTATTAATTTATTTATTGGTACTTGGAATGATCTAAAAAAATTATTGGAAGTTTAAAACTATATACTATATGACATGTAATTTTTTTATAATTTTTGGAGGAGCTTTAACCTATTTAGTAAACAATTTTAGTAACATTTCTATGATGGAAAATCCTTCTAAAATAAAAGAAAGTAAAAGTAGGGTCAAATTGCAATAGACCCAAATTCCTGATTTGCTTTACATGATTAACCTAACACACTAGGAGCTCTCACATTTTTTGATTCATTCCATAGAAATGAAATTCTAGAGAGAGGGATAATTAGGTTTTTATGGATAAAATGGTGAAGATTGTGATCTAGGGTTTTCTCTCCCTAGAGTTGATGAAATCATGTAAGTTTGTCATCTCTAGATAGATTTTCTTGGTGATTCTTCTATCACACTTCAAGATTATATCACTCCTCTGATTTGATTCAAAGTGATATCAAATCATCATCTTTTCTCACGCTTTCTGTATAATTCTCTGTTCCAATAGTTTCCAAGTTGGAAGGAAGAAGAAATCGGTGAGTTGCTTGAGGTTTGATATGGATATCAGAATTTTAGATGTTAGGCTACATTTTTTAGGTGTTTTTACACCTTAGGTGATTGGGTACTTCCTTTAGATAGTAGATTGCATGAGATTGAATTAAATCCACTATAATCTACAATTCTTTTATATCCAAATACAAATTCTAAATCTGCCTTTCAATTTAAGCTTATGAAAGAAAATCTAAAAATGGATCAATTTCATGTTGTCATGAATCTTAGATGATAAAATCATATTAGAAATGAATACAAAATCCTAAAAAATAGAATCCCTAAAGTTACTTTATAAGTTATAAGAATATATTGAAAACTTGGGTTTTTGGTTGTGTTTGAAATTGTGGTATAATTGGATGAAGAACTTTACCTATTTGAATCTTCTTATTTATAAGTGATTGTTTTATCTATATGTTTAGTACATATTATGAGAAAAGTTGTCTTACAATTCATTTGATGTTGTATCTTTTTGCTTGAAACCTTAGTAAAGAAGGTGAAACCCTAAATGAGTGAAAACTTAGAAGTTTGTGAGTAGACATTATGAAATCCAACCGAAAGTAATTTTTTTAACATTATAAATTTATTTATTCAAGGTTATTCTTGGTGCATGTTATTTGAATGAATGGTGTGGAAACCCTAGTTCAGTTTATACATAATTTTATATACATGTTTGGTTTTATGAGAGCTTTCGAAAGTAGTCTTTTTACCAGTTAAAGTTTATGATGCAATAAATCCTTATGTGACTCATGTTATATGTCAATTAGGTAGATGAAACCCTAAGAATAGGGTATTCAGTAAATTAAGTATTTTTCAATTTAGTATCTTTTAGTATAATAAGTGAAGTAGCTCATTAGCTCAGTTTACAGTAGAGAATATGGAAAATCTATGAAACAAACATAATACAAGGTTAAGTTAAGAAATGTTGATCAGATGATTGTATAGTGAAATTAAAGAGTGAATTAGACATTAGATGCCCTAAACACCATAGATTCCGTACGGTGGTCTGCACCGTAGTGGAGGAAATGTGCACACCGACTGGCAGAGTCCATGATGAGGTAGTTGGAGCATACCATAGGGGTACGTGGATCTAAGCCCACTATGGACGGACTCCTAAAAATAGTAGGGGTATCTAACACTAATTAGAGATTCTAGTGATACCCAATGGTACCCAACATTAACAAGAGATTTGGTGGTACCGGGATTAGTTACTACTCAATGAGTCAACCCTTGTAGAACCATTGGTGTAACGTCCTAGGTATTGAGGCCTCAGATAAAATGATCTTAAAAGGAACGACTGGAATACCCATATGACCAAGGTGCACCTCATTTTCAAGGATTCCATCACTAAATATGTGGTTAAGCTTGCTCAGCCCAGAGTAGTACTAGGATGGGCAACCAGTCAGAAAGTTGATCTTAGCTTGTGCGTGAGTGAGGACAAAGCACACAATTAAGGCTAGTAGTAGTCTATGGGGCCAGTCGTCATTCCTAAAACTCTACTAGAGCCTTGGGTAGTGAGTGTGGGTGTTACAAATGGTATCATAGCCACTTCCCCTATAGTAGGTGGGGCCCACATGGGCATGTGGCATGCCAATCTTGAGTCGTGAAACCCAAGTAAGTTGGAAAGGGTTGTCCATGGTGATGAAGCTACCCTTGTGTTGGTACTCCTTGATTGGGAGTTGGGTGTCCATTGTCCATTATGGGTCTGCACTAAAATGGGGCAATATTATGAGGCCATATAGTTGAGTGTTGATGAGAATGTCAAGAGTCTAAGTGGAGGAGATTGTAACATCTCAGGTCTTAAGGCCTCAGATAAAATGATATTCTAATGAATGATTGGACTAGCCATACACCAAGGTGCACCTCTTTCTCAGGGATCCCATCACTAAAGAACTATGCGGTCAAGCGTGCTCAGCCTAGAGTAGTACTAGGATGCTTGATCAGTCAGGAAGTTGATCCTGGCTTGCGTGTGAGTGAGGAAAACGTGTGCAGTTAAGGCTAGTGATGGTATGTGGGGCCAGTTGTCATTCCTAAAACTCTGCTAGATCATTGTGTAGTGAGCCCAGGTGTTACAATTGGAGTATGAAGTTTTAGCCAGAGTGTTTTTTACTCTTTGCCTGAGTACCCAGATTTAGAGGAGTCCAATTTTTACCGGACAATTGTTCAGTCATTGAATCCACACATGGAGAGGCCCATTGTAGACCCTGGTATCTAGGTAGTAGACTTAGAATCACAGGTCTTAGCTGAGATCTTAGCTGTAAAGAGTGAGACCTGATAGGGGATCCGCTCTTCACTAAATTGAGAAATATAAAACCATCCTAATCCACAAAAGGAGTAAAGGAGGAATTTGATTATTTCCCAAATGGTATACATATGAGATAAAGATAATAAGTAAGTAAAAGAAACAAAACTATTACAAAGTTACATAAACATTCATTTACAAATATTTCTCACCATAAAAGGTGGTATATCAAAAAAAATATACATCTAACAAATCTAATCATATGCAAGACTAGTTGTAGAGGGTAATCTGGCCATTCCAAGATATCCTTAGGTCCAATACCTTGTATATGATCTTTGTGCATCCTTGTCTTCTAATGTACCTATACAAGGAACATCACCCAGAACATAGGAAACAAGGTAAATGTCAGCAAAGGTTAAGTATATACATAAAATAAAGACTCTGGGTATTATATTGGGTTAAATGTGAAAAATGAGATGCTCCCACAAGAAGGGGGCTATTTGCAATTAGGTATGTTCATAAGAAATATAACAAGAGGAATGGGGAATATTAAAATTTAGATTACAAGCATGAGAATAAAAGTGCCTTGGCATAACAATCAGCCACAAATCCAAATTAAAACAATAAACATTTTCATGCATAACAATGTAGACCAAATATACCTAAAATATTGCCATAACACCATAGTATCATGGACTAAAAGAAATAAGGGTGGAAATGCACACCTCGGGTAGAATTTGCATGCCATTTATAAGTATGGTTGTACATAAGTACCACTATTCTAGATGTTCTAGTAAAACACACAACATGCATAAATAGAGTGGCAAGACTATCATTTTAGTCAATTTCACATAAAAGGATATCATAGTAGAAGGGGTCCTAGGACCCATTATAAAAGAATAATTCATCAATTACATAAGTTTATGTGAATCCAAATAAGGAAATATGAGTGTCCAACAATTGGACTTCAAGTAAAATTGATAGTTCAAGATATGCCTCGTTAAATGAATTTAGGTTTAAGTCAAATAATGCCAAAATAAAATAGAGCATGTACAGGCCTGATTTTCATGACTAATGGTTCACTCAATTGATATACTTGGTCCATGAAGTTTAGTATTCATCCTAGGAACATATTAGGTATGTTAGTCAAACCAAAGAAATCATGTGTATGCATTCCTATTATATATTTTTATATTGTTCTTTCCTAGTCCCGGTCACATAGTGGCATGTTAGGGTTTTTAATCTTATTAAGTGAACACATGACCCAATATACATATATAAATGTCTAGGTTAGATATGTGTTTGGAGTGTGGGTAATAATATAAAATCCCCCTTTTAGGTCTTATAATCTTATCCTCTTTCTATATAGCATATAGTTTGAGTTTAGTCAACTATGGTCACATACACACTCCACATTATTATCCTTTAAGTAAAGCCTTCCTTTATAAAATTCATTGAAATCAAATTGTGAATAGGAATTTTATTTGACTCATTAATTACCATAAAATTCACCAAAATACACTTCCTATCTATTTTTCAAGGCCCAAACGTCTTTGGTAATTATGACTTCTCATTAGGATCCACTTAATGATACACATAGAATGTGATAAATGAACTGCCTAACCACATACATATTACATAATTATGGTACGAATCATAGTATTATCATATTACTTATGATTACATAGCATGTTAATGACTAATCTTATATGTCGGGTTTATAGGAAAAGCAATATGATTGATAATGTGTTTTGTACTAATGTAAATACCTTAGTACTTATACTTATATGGATTCAATTAGTAAGATATGGTACAATCAGATTATAAACTTTCTAACATTTAGTATAGGTATAGTTCCATATATGTATGTCTGTACCAGGTGATTAAGATTGTTTGGATTAATATTGTTATTATTCCCAATGAAATAATTGTTATTGGATTAGTATCCTTCATTTACTTGTTGTAGTCCTACTAAAAACTAAAGAGTATGCTTACCAAGAAATAGTGGATTCTTCTTCTGATGATCTATCAGGACAGGCTACATATATCGACTTTTGACTCCCATGTTTCATATAGCTAGTTTGAATCCAACTTCTCTAATTTAAAGACCAAGGTAAAAATGGGGTTCTCACCAACCTGTTGCATTGATCTTAGATGCATGGGATTGCATATCCAGTTGTAGCAGTCAAGGGTGGCATCCATAATGTGTGAAGGCATGGCATGGTTGTTGGGAACATAGCCATGCTAGAGCTTGTGTTCCTCCAGTAAGAAGGAAGAGAGATGAGGGAAAGAAAATAGTTGTAGGGGCAAATATTAAAGGGAAGAAGGAGTTTGACAGAAGGAGTGGCAAGGAGATGAGGAAGGCTCATGGATACTAGATCTGGTAGTGGTCATAGTTGGGTGCAATTGATGCCCTACGACTATTGGTATAGATGGTGGTGATGCTCTATCGCCCTGGTGGTTGGGTGAAAGGAGAGAAGGGAGATGGGAATGTGGGGAACATTGGAAGAGAGGGCAGAAGCTGAAGAAATAGTGTCGACACTTTCCCCAGCACTAAAAGTGGATTGCATAATGTGAGAGACTGATGAAGGAGGGTGTAGTGGAGTGTCAACAACATTGAGGGAGATTACGGCACCGCAAGGCTGAAGGAGGTGGCGGTCCATGTGCCAATAGGAGGAGTGATAAAGAAGATCGGGTGTTGATGTTGTTGGTGCTAGCAGGACTTTTCTAACCACTATAGAAGGTGGCGGTGTTTTCCTATCATGCTCACTTGGCATAGAGGAAGGAAGAAGAGTCAAGGGAAGAAGGAAGAGAGAAGGTCAGGTGGAGGGGGTTAGGAACAAGGATAATGAGTGAAGTGGGAAGAAAGAAGAGGATGATGACAATAGCTAGACGTGGCCCCAGAGGAGTGGTGGTAGACTCAAGCATTGTTGGATTCACTGAGGAGATGAATAAGAAGTGGGGAATAGAAGTGGAGAGGAAGAGGAAGAGTAGGGTGACTTGAGAAGAAGAAGAAGAAGCAGGAGGAGAATACCTGGTCGTAGAGAGGAGAGGGATGAATTGAGCAAAAGAAATACAAGGATGGGGAACAAGAAAAGTAACGAAGAGAAAGGAAAAAGGGATGTTGTTAACCATGAGAGTACGGTCTGTAGACATTCCCTTGGCAAAAGACATGTAAAAAGGAAGGAGGGAGTCACAGGGAACGTTACTATTTGAGAAAATATAAGATGGAACGGACAATATAATTAATTGACATTTTTATACATAAAATTGTAATCACTTAGACGATAGGCCACTCAATGTTCGTTTGACTAGGAATTTCACATGTAGTCTAATTAGGATGTGAAGAGTCCAATTTTTGCATCAATTTCAGCTTTTGAACATGTTTGATATTTTATTTTCTCACTTGCTAATTATGTACTCCATTAATGCTTTAAATGTATTTTCTAAACCAATCAGATGTATTATTTCCTATTTTTTTAATTCCTTTCCTCAAAATAAATACAACTATTTTAGAGTGACAAATTAGAGCCAACAATTTTTAAATAGTGAATTTATGTCACTAACCCCAAATAGATACTAAAATCCTAGTTGATCCAGAAAGCTCATGAAAGGAATATTTATTATCTTACTATAGTTTTTTATATCAAATTCCTCTAATTAAATTTAGATCAAGGGAAGTCATAATAAAAATTGGCCTAGAGAAAAAGGTAGTGTTGAGCTATGAATTTCGTTTTGGGTATGTTGCAACACTCCACCCCTTAAAGAGGATTTTGTCCCTAAAATCCACCTTCTTATGGCCTGGTATACTAATCTATACCTTCTAGATAGGTAATAGGGTTTTAGTTTGCTAAATACATTGGATAATGGTATACCACTTCATATCATAATTATAGTTGAAATCCCACACTGAACTTATTTTCATCATGCATAAGGTATCCCTTTGTCTCCTCATATAACATTTTGTGCGAAGGTTACACAAAAACCTAGTTTTATCTTATTTCTCATGACCAAGCCTTTTCATATACTATTAGGCATATAAAGCTAAGGTGTAAGATTAGGGTTTTGTTAGCAAACATGTCTTACCAACCACATTCAAACATTTTAGTGTGTTGTAGGTAACTTGTGAACTAGTTTTCCGTGATTTTTAGTATACACATGAAAGCATTAGTGTGTGCTTAAATCCTTTCTATTTAAGTGTGTTATTATCATGCATGCAATATGAATGTTCATTGACTTTTACATCCTTAATGTGTTTAACCCAGTTTTGAGGGTATTGTTATCCATACTATATACTATAACAAACTTGGAGTATAGTGGCATTAAGTTCCAACTTATAGGGCCACTTCTTCTTTTTTTACTTACCAACTTACCTCACTAGGGTATAAATGTGTTCAACCCAATATCTAGGGTAGTGTTATCCATACTATATACTATAACAAACTTGGAGTATAGGGGCATTAAGTTCCAACTTATATGGATCAGTGATCCTCTTATTTTTTTACTTAGCAACTTACCTCAGTAGGGTATACCATTTTAGATATGTTAGGATAAATACTAATCCTTACTTAAATTATCCAAGTAACATTCATGGTACTCAAATTGGCAAGATTTACCCACTTATCCTGGCAAGGTGGTTGCTAATTTTTTACTCCCAGTATTACTAATTTCAAAGTCAATTTATTTCAATTAGTTCTCGATTTATGTTACTCATCTAATGATTAAGGAATACAAGACTCCACCCCTTTAAAGGATTAATATATAACCTAATCAATCATCTAGAAGGGAACAACAGTGGGTCGAGTAGATTTCATATAAAATTTAAAACATCTTCTTCACACTTTGTACTCCACACTTACGCCAAGGGTATCGGAGTTGATCATGCTAGTCAGGGGTTTCTTCACTAAAAATATTTTTCTAGTACATAAACTTTCTGGTTGTGGCAATTTGGTTCAAAGCCATCGATAATTTCTGAAAGCTTTTCTTTTGTATATACAATTTATTTATGAAAATAGTTTTTGTGATTAACTTTTTGCAATGGAAATTCGAAAATGGCACCAAAATTGATTTGAGAATTAAGACAACCACTTTGATTAGACAAACACCTATATTATTATTTTATCATCACTTCATAGTACTAAAAGAACCTATTTCTTTGATCATCTAAAAGATTATATCAACACATTTATAACTTATTGTCATAAGAGGGGAGAAAGGTTTTCTAGTACGCACGATCAATTTATAGTAGATCCTAATAGGCACAAAATCCAATATTCCTCACTTCATACTAATCATAATTTAAACATCTCATCTCAGGACATTGGGTATAAGATCATCCAACCATAATAGGAAGAAATTAGGATTTCCTCATTATGTCGTGGCTTACAACCATGATGGCGTCATAAGAGAAAGTGGATTAAATAGTTTGATCACTCCTAATCATGGTCACTAGGTACACCAATTACATTATGTATCTATGAGATGTGAACTCCAAAGAATGCTTCACTAAAATAATAACTTTCATCCTCCAATCTTCATACATGAGGAATAACAAGACCAATGGGGATGGTATCCATCTCTTAAATAAATGGTCCTGAGGCATAGTTATGTTGAGATACCCCATGTAGAAGGTAAGGAAAGCCTAACTATAGCTGAGTTAGTTTAGAATATGACTTAATTTCAAGGGATCATCTCAACCCTAAAACTTGGTCACATTTTTGCATTTTTTATTTATGCATGCTCAATATCCAAAGTGGACATATGGGATTCATGCTAGAAAATAGCAACAAAAGAAAAGGGGTTGAGGTGATAACTAGGATAAAATATTCCTATGACTATTCAAGTCAACCTACACTTCATAGATTTTATGCTAACATCCTAGAAAATATGAGATGGGATCCAAACACTATAAGATTTAGTTACTTGTTGTGTCATCTCCAACACCATAAAGAGGGTATGGGTGATAAGGGTTACTAAAGACTGGCTCGCATCCACATGGGTGGGTTGAGTAGTGTCAGTGATCAAGTTAATCAAGGGTTGAAAACCCTAGTTGGCATTCAACTACTAGGAAATAGGTTTATCAGCAACCTCTGAGGTTCACCTACCTAATTAAGGTAATTCTAGGATAACTTGAAATATTCAAGTTATCGACTACTTAGGCTCTAATACCATTTTGTAAATAGTGGGGCTTGATAGGGAATCCATTCTTCACTGAATTGAGAAATATAAAACCATCCTATTCCACAAAATAAGTAAAGAAGGAATTTGATTATTTCCCAAATGGTATATATATGAAAGCATGATAATAAGTAAGCAGTGGAAACAAAATTATTACAAAGTTACATGATCATTCATCTACAAATATTTTGCACCATAAAGGTGGTATAGAAAAAAAACTATACGTCTAATGAATCCAATCACATGCAAGTCTAGTTATAGAGGGCAACCTGGCCATTCCAAGCTATCTTTAGGTCCAATACCTTGTATATGATCTATGTACATCCTTGTCTTCTAATGTACTTACACTTGGGTGGAACAGAATATCGCCCAGAACATAGGAAACAAGGTACATGTCAATAAAGACTGAGTACACACACACACGTATATATATATATATATATATATATATATATATATATATATATATATATATATATATATATATATATATATATATATATATATAACACTGAGCATTATATTGGGTTAAAAGTGTAAAAAGAGATGCCCCCACAAGAAGGGGGCTATTTGAAATTAGGTATGTTCAAAAGAAATATAACAAGAGGAATGAGGCATATTAAAATTCAGATTACAAGCATGAGAGTAAAAGTGCCTTGCCATAACCATCAACCACAAATCCAATTTAAAACAATAAATGTTTGCATGCATAACAATGTAGAGTAAATATACCTAAAACATGGCCATAACACCATAGGATCAGAGCCTAAAATAAATAAGGGTGGAAATGCACACCCAAAGTGGAATATGCACGCTCTTTATAAGTATGATTGTACATAAGTACCACTATTCTAGATATCTAGTCAAACACGTAGCATGCATAAATAGAGTGGCAAGACTATCATTTGAGTCACTTTGACATAAATGTCTATCATAGAGGTCCAAGGACCCATTTCAAAATAATATTACATCAATGGCATAAATTTATACAATCCAAATAAGGAAATATGAATGTCCAACAATTGTATTTCAAGTAAAATTGATAGTTCAAGAGATGCATCATTGAAAGAATCTAGGTGTAAGTCAAATAATTCCCAAAACAAAATAGACAATATACATACCTTAATTTAATAATTAATGGTTCATTTAATAGATATACTTGGTCCATGAAGTTGAGTTTTCATCCTTGGAACATATTAGGTATGTTAGTCAAATCAAAGAAATCATGTGTATGCATTCCTATTATATATTTTTATATTGTTCTTTCCTAGTCCCAGTCACATAGTGACATGTTAGGATTTTTAATCTTATTAAATGAAAACATGACCCATTATACATATATGAATGGCAAGGTTAGATATGTGTGTGTAGTGCGGGTAACAATATAAAATCCTCCTTTTAGATCATGTAATCTTATCTTCTCTCTATATTGCATATAGTTTGAGTTTAGTGAACTATGTTCACATACACACTCCACATTATCCTTTAAGTAGAGTCTTCCTTTATAAAATTCACTGAAATCAAATTGTGAATGTAGGGATTTTATTTGAATCATTAATTGCTATAAAGTTACCAAAATATATTTTCTATCTATATCTAGGGTTTTAAGGCCCTAACGTCTTTGGTAGTTATAGCTTCTCATCAGGAATCACTTAATGATACATATGGGGTGTGATAAATGAACTTCCTAACCACATACACATTACATAATTATGTTATGAATAATAGTATTTTCATCTTACTTATGATTACATATCACGTTAATGACTAATCATGTATTTTAGGTTTATAGGAAAAGTAATATGATGGGTAACTTGTTTTATACTAGCATAAATACCATAGTACATATACTTGTACAGATTCAATTAGTAAGATATTTTACCGTTGGATTATTAACATTCTAGAATTTAGTGTAGGTATAGTTCCATATATGTATTTGTGTACCATGTGATTAAGACTATTTGGATTAATATTTTTTTTATTCCTAGTGCACTAATTGTTATTGAATTGGTCTTCTTAATTTACTTGATATAGTCCTACTGAAAACTGAAGAGTTTGCTTACCAAAAAATAGTGGATGCTTCTTCTGATGATCTACAGGATGGATTCCATGGATCGACTTCTAACTCCCTTATTTCTTATAGCTAGTCTGAATCCAACTTATCTAGTTCAAAGACCAAGGTAAAAATGGGGTTCCCATCAACCTACTACATTGATGTTGGATGCACGGCATTTCATATCTAGTTGTAGCCAACAAGGGTGGCATCCACAATGTGTGAAGGTGTGGCATGGCGATTGGGCACGCAGCCAGGAAAGTGATTGTGTGTCGTTAGCAAGAAGGAAGAGAGATGAAGGCAAGAACACCATTGCAGGAGCATAGGTTTAAGGGAAGAATGATTGATGCCTTAATTAATTGTTTCTTTTCATATACTGTTTTACTATGTATTGTGTGCACTTATTGTCCATTTTTATGTTAATTGTGCATGATTTATCATTAATAGCATGTGACACTTAATTGCATCAAATATTCATTATTTACACTGTTCTAGGTTTATTTATCATTATTTTAGAGTTTATGTTCTTTATTGTTTACATTTTAGGAAATTTTATAAGAAATAAATCAGCTCGGTACTACCGACAGGTCTGTCGGTGGTACCAACATTTGATTAAAAGGAATAGAGTTAGAAATGAGGAAAACTCAATAGTACTGATAAAATAATTAATACTACTGAGGTTCTAATAGGAGCGCTCAGGGGGATTCTCAATACTACTGATGGCCATCTCAATGGTACCAACTTGTACTGAAGATCCAATAGGAAATATTAGAGAAAAACTCAGTACTACCAACAAGTAACTCGGTAGCACTGACAGCTTACAAGGGATCATGAATAATTGAAGGTGTCGATAGTACCGACTTGGCACGATCCTTCCAGAATAGAAATCACAATTATTCCAATGGTCGGGACTTAACGACGCCCAAGTCAATCTTATGACTAAAGGGGAGTGCGTCCAAACCTAGATATCATGTCATATTCAGTTGTAAGGCAGAGAAGAATGGAAATGGGAGAAATGAAAGGAGAAAGCAACATTCCGGCCAGTTCAAGCACTTCTGATGGCCTGGTTTACAGTCAAAAGATGAAAAATCATTGTGTTCATCAAAAGCAATCATCCAGACTGTCTTTCTCCAGGGGGTTTTCCTTGTTCTTGATGTTTTCATCATTCCTTTCCTCCTTTTCTCTATGTAGAGAAACTGAGATTATGTGGGACTAATCCCCTTTATTCCTTAGGATCCGAGAGTAGCCCAGTTTTGCATTTTAATTGACAATTATGAATTAATATCCATATTTCTCTTAATTTCTGGACATATTCTATGTTTGCTTCACGGATTATCTATGTCTGATCACCATAGATAATTTATTAGACCATTAATTGCTTCAATAAAGGGATTAAGGGTTATAAAACTCATAGATGTACACAATGTATATCGCGCCTCGACAGAGGGCCTATAATTGTGAAGGGAATAACCTAGAGAATCCGGTAAAGCACCTGACTAATAATTAAATCTCTACGAGAGTGGGATTTATATTAGATTAGGTAGTGAATTATGTTGTGATAGTGGGTAATTCTTGCTAAAGGTCCCTTTGTCTAGGGTTATAAGGATCAATATTAATGAAATGATGTTAATTGCAATGTGAACTGTGGTGAAACCAAAATTCTAACGATTTCTTTCCAATTGTGATCACAAATAGTAATTTTTGTTTTACTTCCTACAATTTAGTCTTTAAATCAACCAATCACTCTTTTTTGATAGGCCTAGATTATTAGGTCATCACTAGTAGTAGTGTCTAGATACACATTTTCCCCGTGTTTGATATCCGGGCCTCTTTGGGCCTATATTACATTGATATGTGCACTTGCATTTTAGACGTGTAGTTTACACACATCAAGTTTTAGGCGTTGTTGCCAACGAAAATGGTGTGTCCATCACTACGAGTGTTGTGACCGGCCACTCTAGGCCACAATTTTTTTTTATTTTTCATCATTTTTAAAGATACAAAGTCTGGATTTTATTCAACAACTAGTATCTTGTTCTCAAAGTAATTTTAATATTTTCAATACTAGTGCATGGTGCAGACAAGAAGCACTGACTACAGAGGGTCAACTCCGTAGAGTGCTTACTATGAGGACTTCTTATGTAGGGCAAGAGAGTACAATGATTCTATGGGAGGACTCAATCCAACTCCACAACCACAGCCCACAGAATCTGAATAGCCAGAAATGGGTGAGGGCAATCCAATAGTTGAAGAGCAGACTATCTGGGAGAAGATCAAGGCTTCTTCCACAACACAGTTAGCACCGATCAAGAGACAGGCTATTAATGTTGGAAGTTAAAAGATTGACCCTGGTTTGGTGGCACTAGGCAAATTACAAGCATTCCATGGCCACGACATGGAGGACCCAACGACGCACATGAATAACTTTGTGGAAAGTTGTGATATGGTGAAGATTGATAGGATTTCAGCAACAGTGATTTATTTGAAGTTGTTTCATTCTTCATTGGAAGACAATGTGAAGTCATGGTTCCTTAACCTTCTGCCACAGTCTGTATAAATGTGGGACCAGATGATTTATATCTTCTTTGAACACTACTTTTCACCCTAGGAGACTAATGAGTTATTAGCGAAGATTCACAACTTCAAGCAGTAGGCAGAGGAGTCCTATTCTAAAGCATGGGAGAGATTCCAAAATATGTTGAGGAAGGTTCCTCATCATGGGAAAATTCCTTCTATTATGGGATATGCATAAAGGAGAAAGGACCACACTTTATAGTGTTGGTTTCGGATTTTTCCTCAACAACAAGCATCTAGGTGTCATGAGATATTGAAGAACATGGCTAAGAATCAGTTATAGGTGAGGAAAAAGTAATTTCAACATCTGTTGAAAGCATTTGAGAGTCTAAAGCCATTACGACATTGAATGATAAGTTAGACAAGATTTGCAAGAAACCATACCAAAAATCTAGACATTCCTCTAGAGGTGAGGAAGAGGAATGCATGTATTTGTGGCAGCAGAACTATAGGGGCGTAAATGACTACTCTTGGAGTAAGGATCCCAAGTTTTCTTGCAAGGATCCAATAACTTTTAGCAGGACCCATCTCAAGCACAACAAGCCAAGCCACAGCAGAGCAGTGTACAGTAGCAGGACATGGGGCCCAATAAGATAGACCACATTGAGAACATGCTAGGCAAGCTGGTCAGTCAGTCAGAATGAGGTGATCATAGGACAAACATAGAGAGACTTTCAAAATCAAGGAGCTCATATTTGCAGTATTGAGCATGAGATTTCATAGATGGCAACTGAAGTTGCATCCTTGAAGAAACCAGGACAGCAAGGGTTTCTAAGAAACATTGATGTTCCATCAAGAAACCATCAGGTGAAAGTAGTGTTGCTATGCAATGGGAAGAAATTGTTGAATGAGCAGAAGACAATTCCAGAGGCAAGTAATAATGTAGGTGACACAAGACCAGTGTTGACTAAGGATTCACTTGATCTAGATGTCGCAGCATAGGAAAAAGAAGTTGAGGAAGAGATTGATAAATCAAAGAAGGCCAGGAAAGAGGCATATGTCCCACCACATCAAAGGAAGTTAGTAACTCCAGTGCTATTTCCAAACAGTTTGAAAGCAAAGAAGGTTGACCAATAATTTCATAAGTTTCTAGATAATTTTAAAAAATTGCATGTCAACATCCCTTTTATTGATTCAATTGAGAAAATTCCATCTTATGGCAAGTTTCTGAAGGACATGATCAATAAAAAAGGAGGATATCCGATTCAGATGTAGTGGTGTTAAGAGAGGAATTCAGTGCTCTCATTTAGAGGAGATTTCCATATAAGAGGCAGGATCCATGTTGTTTCAATACCTTATTATATTAGGGAAACCAAGTTTGGGGAAGCTCTATGCGACTCAGGGGCAAGCATCAACCTCATGCCCTTGACTACGTTTAAGAATTTATGACTGAAAGAATCCAAGAAGAGCAATATGACCATACAACTAGCTGACAATTCAGTGGTTGCGACATATGGTAGTTGTGAAGATGTTCTTGTCAAAGTTGATAAATTTGTGTTTCCAACAAATTTTGTAGTCATGGAGATGCAGGACAATCATGGCAATGAATTACTCCTAGGTCGTCCATTTCAAGCTACTATGGATATGATCTTGGAGATGGGCAGAGGAAGACTGACATTGGGTATCAAGGATGACTATTTTGAAATCAAGATGCCATACTCTTCACAAATAGTAGGTGATAGTACACAATGTAACATCTTGCAGCACTTACAAGGAGAGGTGTCTCTACTTCTAGGGAAACCATTCTTGAACATGGCTCATGTGATGACAAAGGTACAGAAGGGTGCCTTAGCAGAAGACATCATGGAGTACACCAAGGATGTCTCATTGACCAAGGTGATATAATAGCCTGATGATGAAGAGGAGGAGCTTTACCCGAAGACAATTGAAGAGGTGCATTTTCTGCTTTTACCCAAGCTTATCCATAGCTCCCACAGGAGGCATGTATCATGAATGTGATTGATGATTACACTTGTTGTCATTCTCTGGAGGAGAGTGTCTTGTTCCTGAAGTCATTTCCATGTTTCTATACAAAGCACTATGAAGATCTAGGGCCGCCTCCACCACCATTGATTCCATCCCTATAGAGTCTGCCATAGCTTGAGTTGAAGCCATTGTCGCCGCATCTAAAATACATATTATTGGAAGAAAATGAGAAGCTTCCGGTCATTATATCAGCCTCCTTAAGAATCCATGAGGAGGAGCAATTGATTGTGAATCTAAAGAATCACCAGGTTGCGTTTGGGTGGTCTGTTACAAATATCATGGGGATCTCCCCTAGCTTTTTCCAGCACAAGATCCTCATTCAAGAAGGAGCAAAGATGAGAGTGAACCTCAAAGGCATCTCAATCCAATCATGACTGAGGTGGTGAATAAAGCGGTAGTAGAACTTCTATTTGCATGTATAATCTATGATATCTCTGAATCAAATGGGGTAAGTCCTACCCAAGTGGTTGCTAAGAAAGGGGGGATAATGGTCATAACAAATTCGACTAGTGAATTGATTTCTACTAGGTTGGTGACTGCATGACGTGTATGCATTGATTACCACCGTTTGAATGCTACCACACTGAAAGATCACTCTCTGCTTCCTTTTATTGATCAAATTCTTTAGTGGATCATCGACTTCTCTCATTTCTATTTTCTTGATGGGTATTTTGGGTATAATTAGATTTCTATCAAGCCCCGTGACCAAGAGAAATCGACTTTCACTTATCTCTATGGTACTTTTGCTTACCATCATATGCCTTTTGGCCTATGTAATGCACTAGCAACTTTCCATAGGTGTATGCTCACCATTTTTTTTATATAGTTGAGCGTTGTCTCAAAGTTTTCATGGACAATTTTTCAGTTCATGGAGAGTCTTTTGATTATTATCTTGAGAGTCTTATTAGGGTTTTGCAGCGGTGTGAAGACACTCACTTAGTGTTGAATTGGGAAAAGTGTCACATGATGGTGAGTGAGGGAATAGTCTTGGGACACAAGGTGTCCAGTAAAGAAATGGAGGTCGGCCTAATTAAATTGAATTCATCTCTAAGCTACATCCACCATCAATGGTGAAGGGAGTGAGGAGTGTTCTAGGCCATGCTTGGTTTTATTGATGTTTTATTAAAGATTTTTTGAAGATAGCATAACCGCTTTTGGAATTTATAGAGAAGGACGATGAATTCAATTTTCACGAGCGATGTTTAAAAGTATTTGAGATTTTGAAGGAGAAACTAGTCTTTGCACATGTGGTTCATGCTCCAGATTGGAGCCGACCATTTGACTTAATGTGTGATGCATCAAATTAATCGGTAGGGGATGTTCTAGGACAACACAAGGATAAAAAATCCATCATTACAAACTATGCATCAAAGACCTTTAATGATGCCTAGCTATATTACACAACCATTAAAAAATAACTGTTGGCGGTATTTTTGTCTTTTGAAAAATTTCACCAATAATTGATAGGGGCAAGGGTCATAGTGTGGACTGATCGTGTAGAAATTAAATATTTGTTGCAAAAGAAAGATGCCAAACCTAGACTAATTTGGTGGATTCTTCTACTGTAGGAGTTTGATACTGAAATCAAAGATAAAGTAGGGACAGAGAATGTGGTGACAGATCATTTATCTAGGCTTGAAAGAGTGGATGAAAAGGATATAGATATACCCATAGTGGAGATATTTTGGATGAGCAGTTGTATGCCATTAAAAATAAGGATCCATGGTTTGCAAATATTGTGAACTACTTCTCTTGTGGCGAGCTTATAAAAGATTGTGGGTATTAGGATAAAAAGAAATTTTTCCATTCCTTCAGATATTATGTGTGGGACGACCCTATTTTGCTCAAACAGTGTAGGGATGGAATTTTAAGGAAGTGTGTGCCCGAGTGTGAGATTGATAGTATTTTGGCACATTGTCACTCCATACCCAATGGGGGACACCACGCTAGCTCTAGGACAGCTGTGAAAGTTTTAGAAAGCAGGTTTTATTGGCCAATGCTCTTTAAGGATGCCTACAATTTTGTGCTTCATTGTGATATGTGTCAACGTGCAGGAAATATATCAAAGAGACATGAAATGCCATTAAACATCTTTCAAGAAGTTGAAGTTTTTGATCTATGGGTAATAGATTTTATGGGTCCCTTTATGTCGCATAACTCCAATCTCTATATATTACTTGTAGTTGATTATGTATCTAAGTGGGTGGAAGCAATTCCAACCCACACCAATGATGCTCAAGTCATCTGCAGATTTGTGAAAGATCATATATTTTGTAGGTTTGGGGTCCCACAAGCAATGATAAATGATGGGGATCTCACTTCACTAATAAGAAGTTTGGTGCATTATTGAGCAAATACAGAGTGAGGCACAGAGTGGGCACTCCATACCACCCACAAACCTAGGGGTGGGTTGAGGTGTCTAACAGTGAGATTAAGAAGATCTTGGAATAGACAGTCTCAAACAATAGGATGAATTGGAGCATTTAGTTAAATGACGATCTTTAGGAATATAGGACAGCCTATAAAACACCTATAGGAACAACTCATTTTCGGTTAATCTATGGGAGAGCTTGTCACTTACCCGTGGAATAACATAAAGTCAAGTGGGCTTTAAGAAAGCAGAATTACAATTTGGATAATGCAGGAAAGAAGAGAATGTTGGAGTTGAATGAATTGGATGAGTTTAGTTTTGATGCCTATGAAAGCTCAAGAATCTACAAGGATAGAACTAAGAAGATTCATGACTACCATATCTTGCACAGAGTGTTCACTCCAGGGCAGAAGGTACTTCTATTCAATTCTAGGTTGAAACTACACCCCAAAAAATTGAGATCTAGATGAAGTGGTCTTTTGTGGTGGTTAAGTCTTTACCCCATGGATCAACGGAGATTAGCAATGGAGCTGAGCCATTCCTTGTAAATGGCCTGCGGCTGAAACACTATTTTGGAGGAGATTATTTATGTGAGGGAGAGGAGTTAAAGCTCATTGAGCCTCACTGATTCTTTAGAATTTGATCGTCGAGCCTATGGCGTAAAACAAGGGCGCTTGTTGGGAGGCAACCCAACCATCTTTTACCATATTAGGATTTTGTTATTTACATTTGTGTTTGTAATTTTCATAGTTTTAGTTTGTATTTTATTATTTTCAATATAAAAAAGGTACCTTGATCAGTTTGGTTTAATGTGCAGGAAGAGCAAAAGGCAGTACTACTGACAGGTCGTTGGTGGTACCAATGCATTGGGAGCATATCAACAGGGACTACACAAAAAAATTGGTAGTACTAACAAATAACTCGGTAGTACCGATGGGTTTCAACAAGTATGGTCAAAAAAATTCTCAGACTTACCGACGACTAAGTTAGAGGTATTGACTTTCTATAGAGATGAGCTAGGTTTACTGTATAGGGCTCAGTACTATCGACAATCAACTCGATAGTACCGATGCCACAACAATGCTCTAGGTTCAGGATACCAAGAGCGAGATTTTTAAAGACTCGGTACGATCGACACTATTTTCAGTAGTACCCACATCATTTGATAGGGGCGAGCATCAATCATCTCGGTACTATCGACAAATTGGTCAGTAGTACTGACATTCAGAAAACCCAAATCTGTGGGTGAGCCATCAACGATCAGGATTATCCACATTCAATGGTCATTAGTACCAATCTGATGCACACCTTCATTAGTCAGTACTATCGACACCCGTCGGTACTACTAACGTAGGGCAATCCACACAGATCGACATCAACAAACAAGGAACATTAGTATCAATGGTTGGTACCAATTCACACGAATTGTGGGGAGAAGTCGATACTACTGACAATAACGTCAGTACTACCAACGCGGACCCTGAACGCAATTCTACATATATAAAAGGAAGGGTGTGGGTAGTGTTTCAATCACACCCACACCACATTCTTTACAAGAAGAAATGTGACCAGTGCTCTCGAGCGATCAGAGTCTTCATAGAGCTCTCTCCTCCATCCCTTTCTTATACCAACCCAATGGCATCCAGGGGATCAGCTTCCTCGGTAGTAGAGAACACCATGTTGGTGCCCGAGTCAATACGCATAGCTCATGTCAACACCGACCAAAGGAAGATCTATGAAGGATTGATGAATCGAGAGCTCATCCTGACATGATATGGAGATTGTGTTTCCTTGCCTCTGTCGGCTCACCAAGAGCCTCCTCCAGGTCTGTGTTGGCCAAGGCATGGTGGGTGATCACCCTTTCTTTGGTTATTGGCCCACCTACCAGGAAATTGTTTATGAGTTCCTAGCATCTCTAGAGATCTACTACATCCCTAAGAATAGGGAAGGATGGGTGGAGTTCTGCCTCTTCAACACCCCTCATCAATTGACGTTGAAAGATTTCAATGCCATATATGGTTGGCTACTCAAAGATGTGTTCCATACCAATAGCAAGTTTGACTAGACACAAGCATGGAGGCTAATGTCAGACTTGCTACAGGGTTACTCAATCAGCAGGCACATGAACTCCGTCACCAATATCGAGCATCCATTTGCTCAAATTGTACATCGCTATCTCATCAACATGATATTCTCCAGATCAATGCATGGGCAGGGGAAGGTGCAACAAGTGGATCTTTGTGTCCTTTGTTGGCTTTAGGGGAAGAAAAGATCGACCTTGGGTCCTTCTTCATCCTACATGTTAGCAGTAAAAAGGCAAGTGCATAGGAAGCCCCTGGTCCATTTTGGAGGGCTCAGTTCTCCCATTGCAATGCATCTGCACCTCGAACTCTCCACTTCCCAAGCTTTGAGAACTTCCTCCAAGTTAGACTTGAATCATTTCAAGAGAGCACACCTCGTCACTGAGATCCATGGGAAGGTGTACACTTGTTGTACAGTTAACAAGGAGTGGTGGGAAAGGGAAGACCCTAACCCAATCTTCAACCTACAAGGGATGCGACACCTGAGGCTGCTGAGGGAGGATACAATGGAGGATGAGGTAGAAGACAACGATGCATAGCAGGAGCAAGAGCAGGAAGAAGAAGAAGAAGAAGAAGAAGAAGAAGAAGAAAAAGAGGCAACCATGACATTTCACCAGGCGGTGTGCCAGCCATAAGCATTCCAGAGGACATGGTGCCTCCAGCTCCTCTTCTCCACCACCTTCCCAGGATGAACCATACTCAATGGCAGGTATGTATGGGATGTTACAAGAAATACATAAGGGGCAACAAAAATAGATAGCAACATTGGTAGGAATGCAAGATGTCCAAAGACGGCTATACTAGATCCAGCAAGCCATCTTCGAGAATGAGCAACTTATCCTGGCCAACCAGGAGAACATCCATAAGCACATGCAAAGGATGGAAAACTACCAGCAGTTGTTGTTCAACAACAACTAGAACCAAGGTTATTTTGGCAGCTACCCACAGCCTCTAGAAATGTCACAGCAGCCCCTGACTTTTTAGGGCACTTTCTACCCCAATGACCCAACCATGACACATCGACCACCATTTTGATCAGTACCATTGTTCCACCTCTTTGTTTGGATTTTGACTATGAGGACATAGTCAAGTTCAAGATTAGGGGGGTTCTAGAACAACCCTATCTTTTATTTTATTTTTAGTTTTTAATTATTCCAAGTTTTTAGGACCCACATCTATCTAGTGTAATTGTGTAGTAGTAGAAGCATGATTTCTATGAAAATTAAAAACTAAAATAAAATATGTCTTAGTTGCAATTTTTGGAGTGTCATCACCTAGAGGAAGTGTATGGGTTAGTCATCTTAAGGACATTTGATATGAATGGAAGTTTTAATTATCCATGTAAAGTGTATGACGATGGGGTTTGAGCCTGAATTGATCAAACATTTAATGGGACCTTAAATTGAAGTTTTATAAATAAATCCTAAGGTTACCCTATACACATGTCAGTAGTAGAGGGACATATCATAGCTTAAGAAAGGCATAATCTCTTAATTGTGTGATTCCATCCATTTTCCATCCATTTTGATCCTCCAATTTAAGATGATCAAGTAACCTGATTTGTTTCCTTTTGATTGCATTGCATGGCATAATAGGTGACATTATAGTTATTTTTGTTTATTGCATTAGTTACAAGCTAAAAAAGGAGAAAATCTCTTAGGCATATCATCTAGTTGCATAATAAATTCCATGTAGATTGCATACTTTTTGCATCATTCATTCTACACCATGTATTCATGTTTTTCTTATGAAAATAAAAGTATAGGGATACAAATCCATACCTCTTAAAAATTTATAAAGAGGTAGAAAAGGATGCCCTAGATCGGCTCTGGATCATTCTTCAAAAGAAGATGAACTCATGTACAAGATGTATTTTATATTTCACTTTCATCAGTCAGATGAAATTTTCAATGCATACATCATTCCAACCATAATTGTAGGCATTGGGATTCATGCATTTATTAAATTTCACCATGTTAGGTTCATGATGTTTTATTTTTGCATAAATGATTTGAAGTTACTTGCGATTCTTCATAAGTCACATACTTCATTCCATTCATTGCTCTTATTGGCAGACCACAAATATGATTGATCTCCTCATTCATTCTTATAAGGAGAGCTACTTCTAATTATTTGGTAGTAAGGAAAGAGAAATGTAGATAGGGAATCACATAATGCACCAAGTGAACTCCTTATTTACTATGATATTAATTGTTTAACTGATAGTATTTCACTAATCTAAGGGTGGACATCTTTTATGGATATTTTTGGTTGCTAGAGAGTAGTTGATTGTTCAGTGGGCAGTAAAGGCTGGTTTGGGACTACAAGGTGGGGGTAGTTGAGAATGGAAATTCATATTCTATGTTCTTTTGCTGACTTGTCTCAAACATATCTGAGGGTGTGTTTCTTGGGGATGAGCAACATTTAAGCTTAGAGGATTTTGATGCACTAAATGATCATTTCTTTTCATATGTTGTTTTACTATGTATTGTGTGCACTTATTTCCCATTTTTATATTAATTGTGCATGATTTATCATTAGTATCATGTGACACTTAATTGCATCAAATATTCATTATTTTTACTATTCAAAATTAATTTATCATTATTTGGAGCTTATGTTCTTTATTGTTTACATTTCAGGAAAAATAACAACAAATTAATCAGCTCAGTACTAGAAACAGGTTTATCGGTGGTACCAACATTTGACGAAAAGGAATAGAGTTTAAACTAGGAATCTTAGAGGTACTGACACAATGGTCGATACTATCGACATTCTATCAGGAGCACTTAAGAGGAATCTAGATACTAGCGATGCCCATCTCAGTGATATCGACTTGTACTAAAAATCCAACAGGGAATGTCAGCAAAAATCTCAATACTACTGACAAGCAACTCGGTAGTGATGACAGCTTACAAGGGATCACAAATAATTTAAGGTGTCGATACTACTGACACCACATTGGTAGTACTGACTTCGCACGATCAGGCCAAGTCAGAAACCACAATTAATCCAATGGTCAGGACTTAATGACATCCTAAGTCAATCATATGACTAAGGGGGAGTGCGGCCAAACCTAGGTATCACATCATATTTAGTTGTATGGCAGAGGAGAATAGAAAAGGGAGACATGATAGGATAAAGTGAAGTTTTGGCTAGTTTGAGCACTTTTAGTGGCCAGATATGCAGTCAAAAGATGGCAAATCATTGTGTTCGTCATAAGGAATCATCTAGACTGTCTTTCTCCAGTGGGTTTTCCTTGTTCTTGATGTTTTCATCGTTCCTTTCCTCCTTTTATCTGTGTAGAGATCATGCAGGGCTAATCCCCGTTGTTTCTTAGGATCTAGAAGTAGCCCAATTTTGCATTTTAATTGACAATTATGAATTAAAATCCATATTTCTCTTAATTTAAGGACATATTTCTACATTTTCTTCATGAATTATTTGTGCATGATCACCATAGGTAATTTGCTAGGACATTAATTGCTTTGAGAGAGGGATTAAGGGTTGGAAAACTCATAGATGTATACAATTTATATTGCGCCTTAAGAGAGGGCCTACAATTGTGAAGGGGATAACCCAGAGAATTCGGTAAAGTACCTAACTAATAATCAAATCACTACAAGATTGGGATTTATATTAGATTAGGTAGTGAATTACACTGCAAGAGTGGGTAAATCTTGCTAAAGGTCCCTTTGTCCAGGGTTAGGAGGAATCAATATTAATGAAATTATGTTAATTGTGAAGTGTGGTGAAACCACAATCTAAGGAATTCATTCCAATTGTGATCACAACCAGTAATTTTAGTTTTACTTCTTGTGATTTAGTCTTTAAATAAACCAATCACTCTTTTTCTTAGGCCTAGCTAACTAGGTCATCATTAGTAATAGTCTATGGATACACGTTTTCCATGTGTTTGATATATGGGCCTCTTTGGGCCTACATTACATTGATATGTGCACTTGTGTTTTAGATGTGTAGTTTATGCGCATCAAGGATGTTGAGAGAAGGAGTGGCGAGGAGATGAGGAGGAAGGGTCATCGCTACTGGATCCAGCAGTGGTCACAGTTGGGTGCAAGTGACACCCTAT
Source organism: Alisma plantago-aquatica (assembly GCA_963693085.1). Classification (NCBI taxonomy): domain Eukaryota; kingdom Viridiplantae; phylum Streptophyta; class Magnoliopsida; order Alismatales; family Alismataceae; genus Alisma; species Alisma plantago-aquatica. Next base: position 375,597,198 of record OY856409.1, on the reverse strand, counting down.
GACTATGTGTACATATGGTGGTGATTCTCTATGGCCCTGGTGGCTGGGCACAAGGCGAGAAGGGATATGGGAGAGGAAGGAACAATGAAAGAGAGGGTAAAAGTTGAAGAAATAGTGTCAAAACTTCCCCGACACTGGTAGTGGCTTGCACAATGTGGGACCCGGATGAAGGAGGGTGAACTGGTGTCGACAGTGTTGAGGGATATTATGGCACTGCAAGGCTAAAGTAGGTGATTTCCATGTGCCAATAGGAGAAGGGGTGATGAAGAAGAGTGTGTGTCATTGTTGTGGGTGCTAGCAGGACTTCATCGGCCACTACAGAAGGAGGCAGTGGTTTCCAGTCATGCCCACTTGGCACAGAGCAAGGAAGAAGAGGTCAAGGGGATAAGGAAGAGTGATGGTTAGGCGGCTACGGTAAGGACTGGTGATAAGGAGTGAAGAGGGAAGAAAGAAGAGGAGGAGGATAGAAACTAGGTGTGGTCCTATAGAAGTGGTGATAGACTTGAGCATTGTTGGATTCAAAGAGGAGGTGAATAAGAAGTGAGGAATAGAAGTGGGGAGGAAGAGGAAGAGTATGGCAATTGGATAATAAGATGAAGGAGAAGACATGATCATCGAGAGGAGAGGGATGTGCTAAGTAGAAGAAATCAAAGGACGAGGAACAAGAAGAAGGACAAAGAAGAAAGAGGGATGTTGATGACAATGATAGCACAGTCTAAGGTCGTTCCCTCAGTGCAAGACACGCGACAGGGATGGAGGGACTCATAGGAACATTGCCATTTGAGAATATATTAGATGGCACAAACAATACTTAATTGACATTTTTTTGATACATAAAGTTTTAATCAATTAGATGAGAGGGAAGACAATGTCTATTTGATTAGAAATTTCACATGTATGTCAATTAGGATGTGAAGAGTCCAATTTTGGCATCGATTTCACCTTTCAATCATGTTTGATACTTTATTTTTTACTTACAAGTTAAGTACTCCATTAATGCATTCAATGTGCTTTCTAAACCAATTCGATGTATTATTTCCTATTTTTTAATTGCTTTCCTCAAAAAAAATAGAATGGTTATAGAGAGCCAAATTAGAGTCAAGAGTTATTAAATAGTGAATGTATGTCACTAACCAAAAAGAAATACTAAAATCTTAGTTGATCCAAAAACCACATGAAAGGAATATTTATTACCTTATTATACTTTTTATTCCAAATTCCTCTAATTAAATTTAAATCAAGGGAAGTCATAGTCAAAATTGGCCTAAAGAAAAAGGAATTGTTGAGTTATAAACTTGGGTTTGGGTATGCTACATTATATTTCTACATGATTTCACATGTCATGGTACATTTCATGTGCGTTCAAGGCATAGTAAAATGAATTCGAGATTTATCAAGAATGTCTGGTGATTGATCTACTCTTTTTAGTCATCTAGAGTAACCTACCATTTGTATTTTTTTATATTACTATTTCCCTTTGTTATTAATCAAATATGTTTAGGTATTCATTTATCTTTGTAGATACCTAGAGTATCGTGCCATATATACATATATATATATATATATATATATATATATATATATATATATATATATATAATTTATTTTTATATATATAATTTATTTATATTTATATATATATATATTTATATATATATATATGTATATTTATATATATATATATATATATATATATATATATATATATTTATATATTTATTTATTTATATATATATTTATATATATATGTATATATATATTTAATTATTTAATTAATTATTTATTTATTTATTTATATTTTTATATATATTTATATATATATATATATATATATATATTTATATATATATATATATATATATATATTTATATATATATATATATTTATATATATATATATATTTATATATATATATATATATATATATATATATATTTATATATATTTATATATATATTTTTTTTATTTATTTATATATATTATTATTTATATTTATTTATTTATTTATATATATATATTATTAGTTCCTTCATAGCTTCTTACTATTCTACTTTAACTTTAGTTTCTCAATAATATATCCTTGACTATTTAAATGCTTTAAACTATAAGTGAAAGGGGATGACGGGGGTTTCACGAGCTCTGGCGAAAGGCGGCGCGGACGAAGGTGGGGAAACCCTAAAAGACGATGGCAGATCGTCCGGTGGAGGCAAGGATGGAAGGAAGAGCCCGAGTCGGAAACCGATCGGGACTCAGAGACTGGCTCAGAAAATAGGGATTCATATTACATATAGAAATACGAGAGCGGCGACGGCTAACAATACTGTAGATGCAAGCCCATCGACTGAACCTGTCGGTATGGAGACAGACGGACCTGAAGGGGTCGTCGAGACACCTGCTCCTTCGGAGACGCCTCCGGCGTCCAAGAATATGAACTACAAACAAGCTTTCACAGGCGGCGGCAACGGGGCGGCATCGAATCCGGTCTTCATCGACGATGAACCGGAGGAGGCAGTCAATCCCGATGACTTCGAACTGATCAATGTACATGGCTATCCGGAGATATATGTTGCCCCAGAAGCGGAGGAAGTCCTGAGCAAACCATTCAAATATTCAGTCATCGTCAAGCTTTTGGATAGGTCGGTAGGGTTCCTTACAATGTATGAAAGATTGAAACTTCTGTGGAAACCTACGGGAAGATTTGAGCTTTTTGAACTCACGGATCAATACTATGTAGCTAAGTTTTTCAACAAAAACGACCATGGGAATGTGCTCACCGGCGGTCCGTGGTCTCTGTTTGGCGGCTGCTTAATGGTCTGGCCCTGGGATGGCTATTTTGAACCTTCCAAAGGCATCCCAGACCATATCGTAACCTGGGTTCGGGTCATAGGGTTACCAATCCATTACTATAACATGGAGATCTTCAATAAGATTGGGGAAGCTACAGGGCGGCTGATCAGGGTCGACGATCACTCTCTCAACCGCACGCGAAGTAGGTTCGCAAGACTGGCGCTGGAACTGAATACTAGCCTGCCCATACATCCGGCGATATTGATTAATGGAAGAGAATACAAACTTGAATATGAATCCCTCCCGGTCTTCTGTACACGATGTGGGAGACTAGGGCATGAAGCTTTGCACTGTAAGGGACTTACTGAAGCACCCACAACAGCTGAGCCGATACCGGTGGAGGACGAGGCTGGAGTGCGTTGGGTTGATGAAGAAGACAAGTGGCAGGTGTATTATGGGAACAAGATCATTGCTAGAAGACCTAATAGAAAGAAAGAAAAAGATACGAGCCGGAAAGGGAAGACCCAAGGGAAAGAACACAATAACAAGTATCAGGTGCTAGACGAGGAGGAGGAATGCGAGACATCCCCGGGTGATGAGGAACAGATGTCCACTGAAGAACATCAAGCTCAGACGAGCAGTCCAAAGGTTTGGCGTAAGAAGCAAAGAAGAAATAAAGATACGGACGTATCCTCAAAGAATACTGAAGAAATACCAGTTGAAAATCTAAATACTACAAGTGACAAAGAGAGGCAAGTCACTGGGGTTCCAAAGGACAAACTGAGACATACTGTTGTGACTCCGGAAGGAGATGAGGTGATCACCGGGAGACCTGAAGGAGAACCGGAGACTGCTGCAAGGGACACCACCACTGATGTTAGCAACTCGTCAGGAGCTCAAGAACTACCCGCTAATGCTAGTGCTACCGCTAGTAAGAAACCAAGCATGGCAGGAAGGAAAGCAAAGGAGAAGGGGGATGTTACTCAGACTTGCAGCCCTATAAGGCGGCATGGTTACCAGACACGAGGAGGAACGAAGAGAGGGGGTGAAGAGAAGGACGGGGCAGCAGCAGGTGCTAACCAATAATTCTTTCCATCAGTTGTTAATGCTTAATACACTAGCTTGGAATATTAGGGGAGCCGGCAAGAAGATAGCCCGGCTGTCCCTTAAAAATAATATTAAGAAGCTTGATATTAAGATCGTTGCCATCTACGAGCCACGTATCTCTGGGATACAGGCTGATCGAGCAATTCGTGATATGGGTTTTTCGAGTTCGCACAGAGTTGACGCTACTGGCTTCTCAGGCGGGATTTGGGTTCTTTGGAACGAACAAGAATGTGAGATCAAGATTATCCAGAGCAATAGATACTATATTCATTGCCTGGTGAACAACAGCTACTATAGTACCTTTGTCTATGCTTCTCCATCCCCCACACGCCGTCCGGTTCTGTGGGATCATCTGCTCCGGCTCAGTAGCGCCATTGACAAACCGTGGATCACCTTGGGTGATTTTAATTGCATGATTAGTCCAGATGAGAAGATTGGCAGTAATCACTTCAACCTGCGCGAGGCTACTTGCTTCAGTACTTCGATTACCCAGGCCGGACTTACTGACATTGGGAGCTCCGGACACAGATTTACCTATAAGAAGGGGATCCTCCATGAACGCCTCGACAGGGCATTAGCTAATGTGCCATGGATTCAAAGTTTCCCGAACCACATATGTGAGACTCTTCCTCGCATTGGTTCGGACCACAGTCCTATCGTCATCCTTCAGAAGTTTACTTCTGCAGGCAAACCTCGTTTCAAGACTAAGGCATCTTGGCAAGAACAGCCAGAGTTCGCTCACCTTATGCAAAAGTACTGGGACCCTAACGGTCATTTTCATTCAGCGCTGGAAGGGATGAAGGACCGCATCAACAACTGGGCCAAGTCCTTCACCAGAGCACAACATCGGCAGAAAAGCACTCTTATTAATTAAATTTCTGATGCCCAGAAAAAGATGGAGACTGATTACAGTATTGACGGAGATCGTCAATGTATGGGTCTCGAAATAGAGCTTGAAAAAATTATGCTGGAGGAAGAGAAAGATTGGAAACAACGGAGCCATATCAACTGGCTCAAATACGGGGACATTAACAGCAAATATTATCATGCGTTTGTGAATAATAGGCGGCGCATGAACCGTATTTCCAAATTACAGAATGAGGAGGGGGTTTGGATTGAAAACACCTCAGATCTGAACCAATTAGTGCAGCAACACTTCAAGGATATGTTCGTATCCTCCATCACAACGACTGTGGTAGACATGAACGGTTTGCCAGCTGAGTTTAAGCATTTAACTCACACCCAATACAGACAGCTTGCGGCAATGCCTACTGAATATGAACTCTGGAAGCTCGTTAAAAACGCAAATCCCTATAAAGCGGCGGGGCCGGATGGTACTGATTACTTATTCTTCAAAAAACAGTGGAAGGTGATCAGACCTTCGTTGATCAAGTCGATACATAGCATGCTGAATGGCAATCCGATTGATGACTCCATTGCTAGCTCTTGTATTGTGTTGATACCAAAGAACAGAAATCCAACAAACTGCTCTCAGCTTCGTCCTATTTCTCTTAACAATACCATTATGAAACTGGCTTCAAAGGTGGTAGTAGAACGTGTCAAGCGTCACATACCTATGTGGATTTCTAGAGTTCAGACGAGTTTTGTCTCCGGGAGGAGTATCACTGATAACATTATTGTTGTTCAGGAGATTATCCACAATATGAGAAGAAAGTCTAGTGTGCCATACATGGCGATCAAGATCGATCTTTCTAAAGCCTATGATAGACTGTCTTGGGCGTTTATTGATGATACCTTGAAACATCTACAATGGCCCCAGAATATCCACCGCTACATCATGAATTCTTTACAAGCTGGACATACTAATATTAGTCTGAATGGTACTCTTCTGCCTGCCTTTAAAGCTACTAGGGGCCTCCGTCAAGGAGACCCCCTCTCACCATATCTGTTTGTGCTCTGCATGGAAAGACTTACACAACTTATTTGTAAAGCGGTGGACAACAAACACTGGAAACCTGTGAAGATGTCCCAACAAGGGCATGCCTTCTCTCATGTGATGTTTGCAGACGACATTGTTCTTTTTGCCCAGGCTTCAGTTGATCAAATTGTTGTCATTACCAACATTTTTAATACCTTTGAGAGGGCGTCAGGTCAAAGAATATCAATTGAGAAGTCAAAGATCTATTTCTCCAAGTCTGTGAACCGGGCGCTGCGATCCCAAATATGCGCTACTAGTGGCATTATGGAGACAGAAGATCTAGGGAAATACCTTGGGGTTCCCCTTCTACATAAGAAAGTGGATAAGAAAACCTATGCTTATCTCAATAACAATATCTCTTCTAGGATCAATGGGTGGGCTGCGAAGACCCTGTCCCTTGCAGGGAGAGTTTGCTTAGCTAAATCTGTCCTCTCCGCTATCCCAACTTACACAATGCAAACTGCTACCATTCCGAAATCAATCTGTAAAAAGTTAGACAAAAGTATAAGACAGTTCATCTGGGATGGTGGCCGAAAATAAAGGCCTATGTCCCTTGTCTCTTGGAAGACAGTCACTAAGAACCTGGAAGATGGAGGGCTCAGAATCAAAACCATGTCGGACTGGAATAGGTCTCTCTTGTGGAAGAACACCTGGAATTTGATGAATGGGAAAGAAACGCTCTGGAAGGAGGGTATGTTGAACAAATACAAGAACTTTAACAATCAGAAGGGAGTTCGGGCTACACCTTTCTGGAAAGCACTTCACGCAGGGAAGAAATTTATTGAAGACAACAGCTCCAGAATCATAGGAGATGGCCAGAATACCTCGGTGTGGTATGATCACTGGGTACCTCATCAGGGGAGACTAGCAGATGCTATTATTGAGCCGATTTCGGAGGACATTAACGACATGAAAGTTGCCAGTATGGTAAATCTTGAGGATACTTGGGATGTAGATTTCCTGAAGCACTACTTTACTCTACAGGATGTGGGAAGGATCATGGATCTACCTGCCCCCCACCGGAACAATGGCACTGACCTTTGGAGTTGGAAACATGACCCGACTGGCCGATATTCGACGAGTACAGCCTATGGGGTTTTACACTCGGATGCTGGTCCACAACGAGATGGAGTGTGGAACAAGCTCTGGACTATTTATGTCCCTTCTAGAGTTCGCATGTTTATGTGGCTATCCGCGCATGAGGCTATAATGACGAATATGCGTAGGAAGCAACACACTTTCACTGACTCGGCAATCTGTCCTAGATGTCACAATGGAGACGAAACTACTATACATGCTTTGCGTGATTGTTCTCACGCCATGGAGGTATGGAGACGCAGTGGAGTTCCGCAACATCTGCTAAGTAGCAATGACGAGGCTTTCAAAACCTGGCTTTCACAGCTGATGCAAGAGGATACCAACACGCAGGTCACATTTGCCATCACCTGCTGGGTGATTTGGAAAGCAAGGAATGAGCTGGTGTTCAATAATGCTCATGTTCAAGTGAGTCGCCAAGTCATCCAGATTGCGGGTCTCCAGCAAGCTACCTTACAGGCCTGGGATCCACCTGCTCGAGCTCACCCGGAGGAAAATATCCAAGAAGTCACCCAGGTGCTTCATGAAGAGGGTAAGGTAACATGGATGTCTGATGCTGCAGTCCATGGGAACCTGGCAGCTATTGCAGCTGTGGCTTATGACCATCATGGTCGATGGATCGGTGGGGGAGCTAGAATGATTAATGTGAATTCAGTCTTAGAAGCTGAAGTCAGAGTTGTTGAGCTCGCTACTAAGATGAGCAGTGCCAATGGTCACAGCCGAAGCATCCTTGCCACGGACAGTGCGTTGGCTGTTAAAGCTCTGGAGAATAATGCAGATGAAGTCCCCGCGATTAAATATTGGGTTGTGAGGGCTCAGAAGCTGATGGCTGAGATGGAGGAGGTTTCTCTCAGGAAGGTCAGTCGAAATAACCTACATGTGGTGGATGGGCTTGCCAAACACCACTTCAAAAATTACCAGGATGATCGGTTGTATGTCGATCCTCCTCTCGACCCGGTGGGTCATCCCTTTCCTTTTCTATTTTGTAATGGTAGGAGTCCTACCATATTTACTTTTCTAGTAGGCATTTTGTGTAGTAACCTTATTTTGCCTGCACGAGGAGAGCGGGATGAATAGAATAATCTCCTGACTTACCCCAAAAAAAAATGCTTTAAACTATATCTTTGAATTACTCATTCACTAAGCGAGTAAGATCACCCCTCTACTCAAAAAAATTTAGATAAACCATGTGAATTGAAGAATGTTGATGCTAGAGTAGATCTGCCACAAGTGCTAAGCACCAGGTTAGTCAAAGTTCAGTCAGTCCTTGTCACTCTAGGTCCTTGTAAAGGTATAAAAGAGTTGTAAATGATGATGTGTAATTTTTTTTCCTTATTAATAGTGTATGTATCCAGTTATCAAGTCATGTGTACATGGAAGTGTGAGAAACAAAATGAAAGCTTAGATATGTATCTTTATTGTTGAAATCATTCTAGATGAATAAAAGTTTAAATTTCCTTTTAATGTTAGTTTATGTGTTTGAATGTGAGAAAACAAAGTGTTTGAAATCAAGAAAAAAGTTAAGGGTGATATTTGTATTATGCTAAATCCTCAACTTATACCCTAATCTCATGATTAGTAGTTGTCGTGAGAGGTGGGTGTAATAGCTTGGTATTAGAGCGAGGTTGAGTCATCATGGACCATTAGGATAGAAAGTCAAAGTCATAAGTGTGGAAGTTAGGAGGTGATGTGTCTATAGCGTTGGGATGTCTAAATATTTGGATACCCTTGCCCGGTACCTAAATACTTAGGTTGATTAGTATCAAGCTACTTTGTCTATTCTTCTCCAAATTTCATGGTCAGGTATGCTGAGGCAAGATGGGCTAGAGAGAAACTCTAGAAATTCTAGGGTTAGAATAGCAAAAAGTAATGAAGGAATAAGAACATAAAGAAAGAATGATATACAACTTTTCTTTTATATTGTCATTTTGATTGGAGAATGATAGAAATTCTCTTATATATTTAAATTCAGATATTTAGTTTTTATACATATATATGATTCTCTAAGATTGTTGTACACTACAAAGTTACTTCAGTTATTATTTACATTCTTTGTATCGAGTAGACCATAAATTATCTTTAAAATGAGTTTTACCTAAGTGGGTATTATTTCTAAATTTTTGAGATAAGTTAGATTCAGTTAATCCTGAGTAGCTCTTGGCTTCAAGACTACTAGTTCATCCTGGTCTGGCTGACAGGATGCGTTATTGAGATCTAATGAGTCCTATTAATAAACTAATAAGAGTATACTTTGGATAAATTAAACTTAGATTTTAGTGAGAATGTACATACATTAAGATGTTGAAATGAAAAGGAAAGACTGGAAATAACTAAAAATCAATTGGAACTTATATCTAAGATCCAACTTTGATGTTTCAAATAAGAAAACCTAAATTGGGTATAAAGGAAAATGAAATATAGATTCAAGACACAGATTAGTATATTGCACAGAAAATGAAGAAGAAAGAATGGATAAAGAGACCTAAATCATATAATTAATTGTGGCACTATCTTCAATTTGAAACAAAGGAAAGTAAAGAAGAAAAGAGATAAAGAATGTTCTAAGACACACACCACAGATGGATCAACTGTGAAAACCTAGTGATAGTAAAGTGTGTCAAATAAAGAGATAAAAATAAAGAAAATTAAAGAAAATGACATAAGATTGGGAATAAAGCTTAATGATCAGTATTACATGAACTCTCAAAATTTGAAATATGGAAAAGATAAGAGAAAAGTACATAAGGTCCAATATAGAAAGAATCACTTATGAGAAATGGATCATATAATCAAGTAAAAATGCATTTATGTATTCCAAAACAAAAGGAAAATAGGATAAAAGAATATAGTATGCAACAAGTACACAGAAGTGGAGAATATTCAAAAAAATTAATATGAAGAGAATTAGATGAACATCCAAATTATACGATTAGGATAAGAAACTCAAATAAAAACAAAGAGAAATGTTGGAGATAATGAGTTTGATTAAGTAAAGAGGGTTACATGATATAATAGAAAGCATGTAATGCGCATTATATTATGAACTCTAATGCAGTCATCCTTACAGCCTTTTGATTCAAAGTCTCTATAGAGAAACCTAGTATTAATCATATGTATTCAATAGGTTCCTAATGATGAAATGGAATTAGTTTTCAAAACAAGAACAAATGTGTATCTAAACAAATGAACAAGTCATATAAAGGTAAATTATATTCAGAACAAAGAATCTTGATTGAAAGAGAAACTATGTTAGACCCATGCATGAGCCATTTGATTTGAAACAAAGGACATGTAATGTATTAAACATAATATGAAACTAGTAGGGAGAATATTGATTTAGAATTTCAACTTCATCTTAATAAAAGGATAATAAGAAATATATATGGCACAGACTACATCATCATACACGTGAATGAGCAATGTGATCATAAGATATAAGTAAAAGTTAATAATGATATATGGAACAGTATCATACAGGAGACAATGATGGAAAATAAAGAAGGGGTTGAAATGTGAGGGAGTAATACAAATTATTAAAGAGAGAGATTAAGAGATGTGAGAAACTGCTAAATAGTTTAGTCTCCTTAATGATGACTAACTAAACTTAGATACGAGAAATGTGTTAAGTGAATACTTGAAGATTAGAAATGTAAATCTCAAAACCATTTCTCTTTTGTATCTTCCTTAATGAGAGTAATATGGGAATGAAGTGAGAAGAAAATGAATTCTATATGATACATAAGCATCATGAGTGACACACCTATAGAATGTAATGATGACATACTATGGAATACCCCAATGGGGTATATGAATAAAGTAACTTACCAGAAAACCCAGGTAAGTGAAATAAATTTAAGTGATGAAGATAAGGAAGACTTTAATGAGCTTCAAGAGAGCTAAAGTTTAAATTTAAAATTAAGGTAATAAAATCATGTTAGAATAAGATCATGTCTCTGATAAGGATCAAACACTAGAATGTGTAGGGTTCTAACAAGTTCAAGGGATGTCATCGGTGATTTGACTTTGAGTACTAACATCTCTATGAAATAAGATCATGAGATCAGTAATATGAGAAGAAACTAATAGTGATAGTAATATAGGGTTTAAAGGTTGCAAATGATAAAGATAGATAAATAATTTGGAAATGACTAAGAAAGGGGGATAAAAAAAATAATTTGAAATGTAAGAAGTTTGATTTGAATATAAAGAGGAGTTTGATACAAGTAAAGTGTGTCCTAAAATAAATTCTTACAATGATATTAGGAATGATAAATAATCCATTCTTACCTAGAATGTTTTAATTTAGAGATGTTTATTCTATATGATCACAATGAGAAGGATAAGAAATAACAAGTCAGAAATAATGAATCAGAAAGAAACTAGAGAAAATAAATGACCTTCAGTAATACGTGAAATATTTATAAGTATAATTTTTTGAAGGTATATTGAGGGATGTATTTTTTTACATATGATTTTAGTAGTACATGTGCAAGCAATGTTTTAAATTGAAAAGGTTGTGATGGTTTAATTTATTCATACCAGTAATCCAACTCAGTATTGTACAATTGTTGTTAAATCTATTCTTGTAGCTTATGAGTGCTTTGCTATTTGAGTAGCATAATAATAAACTTTAAAATAGCAAGGTGAACTCTCTTTAGTAATTCAAATGTGATATAGAACAGTAGTATATATTGAACTATATAAATTGAGGTAGTTCGGTCAGATTACCACATATGAGTTAATATCTCAAGACAGTATGACAAGATTGAAAATGGTTGACTTCTCTTTCTCTTTCCTAGTAATTGATTGTGACATCAAAAATTCATTTTTTATCTTTGAGAGACTTTGTTACAAATTTGTGGTGAATAAAAGAGCTACTGTTGAATTCAGTTTTTAGAAGGAAAAAAAGTACAAGAGTAAGTCATATATGAAATTTCAAAAGTTTAAGGGAAACCTTGAGTGTACTTATCTTGTATATTTAAGTTTTGATGATGAAACCTTTTTAAGGGGGAAAGATTGTTATAACACAGTTTCATCTTAGCATCAAGTTAGGATTGACATGGATAATTACATGCTTAATTGCAATGATTATTATTTAACCTTGATTGGTAATGAGATGTCAAATCATGAATTTTTAAACTTAATGAAAACTCTAAGTGTGCTTTCATTTTGAATAATTGGGGTCTAAGAAGTATAGATCTAGTCGGCTAGAATTAGGGTTTTAGCCTACTGTAGTCGTGATGGGTAACACGATCGTGATGTAGCAGGGTACAATGACGTTGCTAGAATTGAATGGGCAAGGTAAGCAAAGGGACCATGATTTTTTAGTTTGAGGCTTGGGTACAACAAACGTGGAAGGCACCATGGTCGTGTAGGGTTGTTGATGGCACGACCATTCTAGGCCACACGTGCATTTTAGAGGAATAGAAGTGTTCATTGTTTTTCCTCGAATCATAGATTCAAGGCACCACAGCCATGGTAGGCAACACAAATGGACGTGGTTCTTGTTGGAAAGGTCATGTTACCTTGCACGTCCATTTTGGGTTTTCTAGGGCATTTTTCTCTTCAACTGACCAATTCTACAGACTGTAGTATAGCAGTGTAGTGTTTTATTTTTATTTATTTTTTGATAACTATTAATGATATGAAATTATGACTAGAGCTATGATATTATATATTAGAAAAGATGCTAATTTTTCATAATTTTTTAGGAGCGTTGAATTATTTAGTAAACGATTTTCAGTAACATTGTATCATAAAAAAATTCTACTGAAATAAAAGAAAGTAAAGCACCTTAATTGCTCTATATGATTAACCTAACACGCTAGGAGCTCCCATATTTTGTGATTCATTCCAAATAAACAAAATACTATAGAGATAGGAATAGTTAGGATTTGGAAGGAGAAAGTGGTGAATATGGTGATCTAGAGTTTTTTTCTTCCTAGAGTTGACAAAATCAAGTAAGTTTGTCATCTCTAAATAGATTTTCTTGGTGATTCTTCTCTCACATGTCAAGATTCTATCCCTCCTCTAATTTGATTCAAAATAACATCAAACCATCATATTTTCTCACTCTTTCTTTATGATTATCCAATCCTAAGGTTTACGAGTTGGAAGGAAGAACAAATTGGCGAATTGCTTGAGGCTTGATACAAATATCAAAATTGTAGATGTTAGTCTATGTTTTAAGGTGTTTCTCATCTTAGGTGAGTGATCACTTCTTTTAAATTGTATATTGAAAGTAATTGGATTTAATCCACTATAATCTTCAATTCTTTTTTATGCAACTACAAATCCTAAATCTGCCTTTTAGTTTAAGCTAATGAAAGATGATCTAAAAATGGATTAATTTCCTATTGAGATGAATTTCAGATGATGAAATCATATCAAAAATTAATACCAAAACATCTAAATAGAATACCTAAAGTTATGCAAAAGTTAGACGAATATACTAAAATCTAGGATTTTTAGAATGTTTGAAATTGTGGTATAACTGAATGAAGAACTTTGCATATTTGAATTTCCTTATTTATAAGTGATTATTTTATCTCAGCATTTAGTACAGATATATCAGATATTATATCCCAATTCATTTGATGTTATTAGTGGTTCCTTAAAATCTTAGTAAAGAGGGTGAAACCCTAAATGAATGAAAAGTTAGAAGTTTCTGAATAGAATTATGAAATCCAACAAAAGTGGTTATTTTTAATGTTATAGCTTTATTCATTCAAGGTTATTCTTTATGCATGGTATTTTAGTGAATGGTGTGGAAACTCTACTTCAGTCTATACAGGATTTCATATACATTTTTGTTGTATGTGAGATGTTGAAAGTAGTCTTTTTACTAAATACAATTTATGATGCATTAAATCCTTCTATGAGTCATGGTATATGTTAATGAGGAAAATGAAACCTTAAGAATAGGGTATTCAGTAAATGAAGTATTTTCTTCTAGTAGTTTTTAGTATAATAAGTGAAGTAGCTTAGTAGCTTGGTTTATAGTACAAATTATAGAAAAGCTATGAAACGAACTTAATACAAGGTTAAATTAAGAAATGTTTATCAGATTATTGTACACTAAAATTAGAGTGGATTAGACATTAGATGTCTTGGACATTGTAGATTCCCTACGGAGGTCTACACCTAAGGGTAGGAGATGTGCATACTGACTAGACAATTCCATGATGAGGTAGTCAGAGTGTACCAGAGGGGTGTGGGGGTCTAAGCCCTATGTGGATAGACTCCTTAAAATAGTAGGGATATCCAACATTAATCGGAGATTCCAGTGGTATCCAACATTGATCGAAGGTCCCAATGATACCATGTTTAGTTACTACTCAGTGAGTCAGCCCTTGTGGAACCACAAGAGTAGACAGTTTAGCCTAAGTGCTTTTGAATCTCATCTTGAGTACCTAGGTTTAGTGGAAGAGTCCAGTTTTTACCAACCATTTGTTTAAGCATTGAGTCCAAACACGACAAGGCTTGTTGCAGACAAGGTCTCTAGTTAGCAGACTTAGAGTCATGAGTCTACTCTAAGTCATGTATAGTTATATTGTAGCTTTCTATGATGCTTTAAGATGTTGTGGTCAACTTCATGTTGGTTTAAGGCATAGTAAAATGAATTTGAAAATGATCAAGAATATTCAGTGATTGATTTATTCTTTGTAGTCATCTGGAGTAACATGTCATTTATGTGTTTCTGAATTACTTGTTGCCTTTCTGATTAATCAAATAAGTTTTGATAATGATTTACACTTTATTTATCATGTCATGTATATATGCATGTCAATGATTAGTCCCTTTATAGATTTTTATTGTTCTAATTTAAATTCAGTTTCTCAATAATATATTCTTGACTATTTAAGTGTTTTAAAATGTTTCTTTGAAGTACTCATTCATTGAGCGAGTTGGCTCTCCACTTTACTCACAAAATTTTTAGGTGAACCGTGTGAATTGAAAATAGTCAATGCTAGGGAAGATCTGCCACATAAACTAAGCATCATATTGGTCAAAGTTCAGCCAGTCCCTATTACTCTAGGTTCTTGTAAAGGTATAAGAGAGTTGTAAATGATGATGTGTAACTTTATTTCCTTATTAATAGTGTATGTATCCAGTTATCAAGTAATATGTACATAAAAGTGTGAGAAATAGAATGAATCTTTAGATATGTATATCTTTTGTTGAAATCAAATTAGAGGAATCAATGATTAAATTCCCTTATAAAGTTAGTTTATGTGCTTGAATGTGAGAAAACAAATAGAATGAAATCAAACACATAAGTTAAGGGTGAATTTAGTATTATGTTAAATCCACAATGTATGCCCTAATATCATGATTAGTAGTTATCATGAGAGGTTAGCATAACGCATAGGGTCCAGGGAAGACCTTTGAGAGGATGAAGCACATTGGTTCCACTGAGTATGTAGTCTCATAAGACCCAATAGATGTGGATATGTGTTTGACAGAGTTAAGAAGATGTTTTGAATCCTGAATATCACTAAGGAGGATAAGTTTAAGCATGTGATCTACTTCCTTAAGGGTAGTGTTGGTCATTGGTGGGCTACTGAGGAGAAGAAAATATCAAGTGAGGTGATCCTATGGGAATAGTTTGTCAGGAGTTTGTCAGTCGTTAATTTCACAAGACATATCTAGAGGAGAAGATGGATTAATTTGAGTGTTTGGTCTAAGGGATGTGGTCGA
The DNA here is from genome assembly GCA_963693085.1 of Alisma plantago-aquatica. Lineage (NCBI taxonomy): Eukaryota > Viridiplantae > Streptophyta > Magnoliopsida > Alismatales > Alismataceae > Alisma > Alisma plantago-aquatica. Next base: position 375,581,569 of record OY856409.1, on the reverse strand, counting down.
TGAATGAGTATGAGGTGAAGTTTATTGTGTTGTTGAGGTTCTATCCACACATAACATCAACGGAGAATGAGAGGATTAGAAGTAAACATGCAAACAAATCAAATATGGAGCAGATATTGCTATATTAGATACCCAAATCCGGAAGAAAAAAATTTGTTTGCTATCTGATCTGATATTTGAAGGATATTATGATAACATCTGAATTTGATTCGAGCAGATAATATCTGAATTCAGATAAATAATTGATCCAAACTAAAATGAATACAATAATGCTAATAAACATAATGTTTATATGAAATATTGATATTATATTAATTATGTATGATAAAGTGTCTATATTTGTATATATTATTAATACATATTTAATCATATATGTATATTTTTTTGAATTTATATATTTATAAAAACAGATATAATAATAACTGATTTTTAATTTGAAATTTTTGGATCTAAAATTTGATATTTGATAGTCGGTCTGAATCTAGAGGATATAAGATTTTTTTTTCAACTCAAATACTGATCAAATGTGCAGATGTTAGATATCCATTTATATGTCTAATTAGAAGATTTGAGAGAGACTTGAACACTAAGTTGAAATGGACGGTGTCAGCTTTAGAGTCACGTGAGAAGTTTTCCACTTTTGTAGAGTCTATTAGGAGGATAGAGAGAATACTTGTGGAGTAGTGAAAGGCTAGTGCAAGGAAAAGGTCAGCTCAATTCTAGGACAGCAGTCAAGTAGTTATAAGAAATAAAGGTTTTCTGCATAATAGTATCAGCAATCACATCAAAGGTCAGCAATTTCTACACCAATGACATAAGTACATCCACAATGGTCCTTAATAAGGGGAGAAATCATAGTTCTATGCTATTTGGGGTAATACTTTGGGTCATATGTCAGTGACAGTGTTGTGTACGCTGCAATATGATAGGAGGACATGCTTCAAGTGTGGCCAAGTTGGGCGTGTGAAATGGTCTTGCCCCATGAAGAACCAGGTGGTTGCACAACAACCAAGGGAAAATTAGTTAGGGTCAATGTAGGCAGTAGTAAAGTAATAGTTTTGGAAGATGGTGTGGCTAGAAATATCAGGCACAATGGACCATCAAGTAGAGGTTGAGGAAGACAACATGCAACAGCTAGATTTTGCAATGAGTTAGTTAGAAGGAGAGGTCAACCCATGAATTGTCTCATGTCACGTGGAACTTTTTCATTTTGACTTACCTACATATAGATATGTATTTGTTTTAGTTGACCCGGGTACAACGCACTCATTTAGCACCATAGAGGTGACAAATTGTTGTAACTTGCATGTTTGTAGTATAATTGATAACCTCTTATTGAGTATATGGGGGTGTAGAGATATTTTATCTCTGTTATTTAGATTTAGAGGATATAGAGAACAATTGAGTTTGTGTCATGATAATCATGTAATAGGGAGCGGTTGCAGTTGTAACTTAGATTTGAGTTTGTATTCCCTAGTTTTGGTTTTGTGATCTATGTAGCCAAGATGGACCAAGTTTGAGTTTTAGTAGGCAGGGCCCGTGTGTCACTATATTTTGTCACTCATATTGATTGAGAAGAAGAGATCTTTAGTATTATGATCATCTTAGATATTATATTGGGTTGATTGTTACTTCATAGTGGTCATCTAGTAGTTTGAGTAGTACACCTCAAACTACCCAATTCTTAATAATATATGTAACCCAACCAGGTAGTATCTGTTAGGTTGTCCGGTGAATCACATTGGATGATAAATATTGCTTTCCCTCCTTACTGGTATCATATGTGATTCATATCCTTACATGTCATTTATCTATACATGTAACTTTGCTTGTACCTTACACTTTATAGACTTTCATTAGGCCTTTAATCTATTCTCATATCTACTTTAACTAATTTGATTTCATAAAATGCTTGTGAGCAATGAATGTTTAGAGGTTCTTTCATATTGCTAGAACTTGGGGTCTCACCTCATGGATTTCCACACCATTTTAGGTGATTACCAGCACGGTTAAACTTGTGGTGACAATAACTTTTGAGACCAGTAAATATAAGAGGTTGGTATGGTTCATGTTAGAGTTCTAGAGTCATTATTGTACTCTTAGGTCAACACAGGGGGATTTTTATATGATGTATATTGATTTAAAATTTTGGTTGTAAGCCATGAATAGTGTTAATGTATTGTTTGGAAAATATCTTTTGTATACATATTGTAGTTGAGGCCACAGATACTCTTGTAAATATACCTGGTACAAATATATGTAATGTTGGGACTATGTGCAAGTTTTGCATGGAATTTTTATACTTTTTTATTCAGTTTTAATTATGTACCCTTTCGGTAATATGGTTAATTAGTGCTTGATCTATGTTCTACTTTTGAGTAATCTTGTTTATTGTGGAGGGTTGTCACACCTAGTGTCCAAGATAAGGGTTTTTGAACACCTAATAATATTTATAGGTGAACTAGGGATAAATCCCATTAAATATTAAAACCATAAAAATTAAATATTGAACTTAGTAAAATTAGGTCAAGAAAATGACATCGTTCAATATATCTCATTTTTTTTATTCAAGTCATATTATTCAATTGTGAATTTATTAAGTTTAATGATTTTGATAGATTTTATAAGTAAACCATGTAATTGATTAATATGCCCCACATCACAATCATAAAGCTTAGGGTGTGATGTTGGTATCTTGGTCACTTTTCCCCCATTAAACCTCACTTGGTATAGTAGCCAGACCAGGAGTGAAAAGGCTAAATTACCCCTACACATGACCAAGAAAGTTTGGGAGAGGAAACATTGATAAATGTGTCATGAATAATGTTTAAGCAAGGAGCACTCATCTTACAAAAGTCAATTTTGATAATTGGAAGTAAAACTAGAATATCTCATCAAAATCATCAATTAAAACATTGTTAGGATACTTCATCATCTTCTTCAATGCCAATATACCTCTAAAAGAGGTCTAGAGGTGGCCGACAGTCAGAGAACAATCTCTTCTCCCAGACTAGAGAGGGAGAGAAAGATGGTTGACATTTCGTAACTAAGACCCACAAAACATAGATATGCCAGAACACCCCTTCTAAAAATGAATCCATGTGTAGAGGAGACAGTCGAAACAACTAATTTTGATCTTGAATTGGTCAAGAGTTTGTAGTGTAGGCCAAACATGAGAATATGAACATTATCAATCTTAGACCAAAATTGTCAGCATCAGAAGATGTCTGATCGTGAGTGAATGTGCTCTACGGCTTCACTGATGGTATCAAAATCTCTCACTGCCACCATAGCATCATGGGTGGGGATCATGTTCCAATTTGGAGTCATGTCTAAGTTGACTTTGTTTACATGGACAAGCTTATAAGGAGTCAGTGATCATTTTAAAGGATACCCCATGGGTATAAGGCCTTGGATTCATTGGAGAAATGGTTGGAGAAGGTTCAGGGTCACTAATAGGTGCTAGATAACTATACATAATGAGTCAATCATGTGTTAGGTTTCAAAACATGTGGAAATTTTGACATAGAAGAAAATGTGGGGTTTGGAAATTTGGAAAGATATGGAGAGGAGGAAGGCAATGGTGGTTGTCACTAGTAGAGGAAAAGAAACTCAATGAGAGATGGGCACATGTCATTGGATTGGCCAAAGATATTGAGAATATCACAAGGTACATCAAAGTTTTTAGATACTAACGTGGCCACAAAAAACAACTAAAATTACAAACTTTAGGGCATAGTTGTACTGGTTAAGATTTAGCTTATTTGGAATGAATCAAGCACTATGTTTCCCTATTTGATTTTGAAGGTAAACAATGTCCCACCAAAATGAAAAAATACACACCCTAATTAAAACATGAATATTTTGATTCTACTATTATTTTCTACTCTTGGGAATGTTAATTAGGTCATTAATTAGATTAGAGCTCTTTAACATTATCTAAACAATGTGTATTGATTTACCATATTAGGAATTTATGTTCATTTAGTATTATCTCATTAAGAGGGAAGTTTCACACACTAGTATTATATGAACTACCTTGATTCCCCCAAATTTAGTAAAATATAAACCAATCATTCATATTCCTAATTTGATCATATTAATTACTCATGAGCAGTGTTCTAAAAAAATGGTATGTGTTTATGTTTAGAGAGGTCACTGAATAGAGTATATGTGGTATGTGGAGGTATATGCAGTTTTGATTTCTTTTTATAATTTAATTATTATGTATAAATATTTGTTAATCATATAATGACATATTTATTTGTACAATTGCATATTTCATTTGAATTGTCACATGTTTGTCCAAATTTTAACCTTAAAATTTCTATTGATTTATAAATAAATTTGCATTGAAAATTACTTCACCATCTTGAATGTGTTTTAAATTTATAATGCATTCTATCAATTAAGCATGCACTTCAATAAAACAAAAATCAAATGGTTTATCATAAGTACATAATAATAAAAATTAGTAAAACACACCACCCATAATATTAACACGCAAGAGGGATAGTAGTAATAATCTAAGTTATCTAACCATACAAAAGTAATAGATGTAATCATTCAAATATGAAATCAAACACAACTAAAATATATTCAAATATTCAATAATGATCTAAATGTAAAACAATCATTTTTATACCAAGTCAGTCGGTCATTCATTCATTAGATCATTAACATTTATTATAACCCTAACAAGGGGAAAGTTTGATTGTCATACAACATCTTGATCAGTCATAAAAGGGAATATAACAATGGTATGAGCAAGGGAATTACAATCTCTTGTCACCTATTTAAAACTGAAAAATATAAAACTTTTACAACATTGGATGATCTTGTTAATAGTATCCCCAAGGTAGCTATGGACATATGCTCCTTCCTTGATCCTCCTCAGTGTTGAAAGGGAATTAGTTTCAAATTCAACACAATCTACTTCATTCAACACAATCTACTTCATTCAGACTAGTAGAGTAGACGCCCAGTGGAACTACTTCCACTTCTGCTCGGAAGACATCCCACAGCCCCCTAGTTTTGTTTTATGTAATAGCTATGATTTTACTTATGTTGGTATAATAGCATAGCCCATGGTTCCCCTTGTATGTAGGACCATTCAGCACTATTGTTCACCTTAAACCAATCCTGGAGTGGCAGGTTCCGAGTGGAGGGACATGACACCTTACTTTGAGCCACCCCATGAACCTTTTTATTATATTTTGTGTAGTCCTCCACCATAGCAGCCACTCCAACATCCAGTTTGTGAGAGTTAGGTGTCTTGTTGTTAAAAATGTACTCATTTCTCCCTCACCAAATATCCCAACTCCCATAGCATATCTTGATCAACTCATCTAGTTCCAAGTGTTTTTTTCACCAATCAAGACTCTCCATGTAATCAGCTTCTAGCATTCTTCTCATGATGTCATAGACTTGAAACCCTTCCCATGCCTTCTTTGCCTGAGGGAAATCATCTATGGCATGTCAAATAGTTTCATCCTTGTTCGGACAAAAAGGGCACATTTCTATAATAGAATTGTGCATGGAGGTCAGCCTTTACCTTGTTGACAGTGTGTTGGATACGGCTATCCAAATAAAGTGTGGAGCTTTAGAGGGCCCCTGTGTAACATACTGAATTCTGGGCATTTTGCCTTTTTGGTCCTCTTTTCCATCTTTTCCTTCTATTTCTATCCTCTTTGGCCTTTCTATTTAATTTGTAGACAATATGATGGTTTAATGAACATTTGTTCACCTTTTATTCCAATATTTGGGTTTATGCACAAATACCTCAGTGGAAGCTTAGTAATTGGTCATATATGCAAAATATCCACTTAATTGATAAAAAGAATAAATAAATTCGTCCTAGAACTTTCTAGTGCTTTTTAGAATATGTAAAAGAAAGAAAATCCCAAAATATACTAAAAGGAGAGGATAAATGCAATAATTGGGGATAATATTGAATATTTTGGATAAAAGAAGATAATGAGGAATATATTGTTCCAAAAATCCTAAATAGAAACCCAAGAAGATAATTTGGATAATAAATATATCAATTTTGTTTTCTTGACTTAAAAGTCGCTTAATGGCCAAGTATCATCTAATTTGGATAATAAATCAATACATAATGCCTTTAATACAAGATAATGGGAAATAAGCCAAGAAAGAGAGATAAAATATCGAATGCCCTCAAATTAGAAAAATAACTCCAGATTCGTAATCTAAACAGAAAAATAAGCCTTTGGGAAAATTTGCATTTAATTTGGTCAATGTTTAATATTTTATTTTATTCAGGAGAGAGAAAATGATTTAAAGACCAAAAATATTAAATATATGTTGATAAAAATTAATTAATCTCAAAAACGTGTTCCTAACGTTTATTATTACTTGTATACCAAGTTTCATATTTTTAGGAAGTTTCTAGATACCTCTAATAAATTAAATGGTTAAATAAGTGATAAAATTTAAATAAATTAAATAAAATAATAAAAGTCTTCAAAAATATAAAATAATGGAAAATTCGTGTTCTACATTTTAAAATAGACCTTTGCATGAATTTTGAATCAATTTGGAAAATATTTGATGAGAAGATAAATTAAGGAGAGAGAAAGTGTACAAAACTTTCAACTCATTATTTTTTTTTTTGGAAATTGGTAAGTATATTGCCAAAAAAACTCGACCCGATAGCTATGCTATCATGTACAGCTTACAAAAAGCGTGGAGTATACGGGGTGTACTCTACAAAAACTCCCAGTATAACCTAGCTATGGGGCTCATGCCCTTACAAAGGCCTCTCTTGGCCTTGGAAATCATCTCCAAGTCTAAGTTAACAAAATGGAAAATATCCTTCGTATAAGCGCGCCCATGGAGACTATGGTTGCATGCTTTTCAAATGTTAAAGCATACGTTTGTACATCAAAGGCCTACAAACATCTCCTCATATTTGTTAGTAACTTTGTTTATCATATGTTCAATCAGCTCTTCAAAGCTAGCTGCACTAAGCTGGTTCCATCCATTTTTCAACCACACCCGCGCCCACACGTATTTAGCCTTGGGGCATTCGAAGAAAAGGTGTGCGCACGTTTCCTCCTCGTTGCAGAACTGGCACTTCGGGTTGACCGGAACCCCCCACTTTATAAGTCTATCCTTTGTAAGGTGTTTACCTGTTACCGCTTTGTAGCACGCCACACTCCATTTTGGGACGTTCCCTTTGCCCCAAAGCAACCTGAACCACAGAATAGGAGCACCCCGCCCCATGCTAAGCCACGGTTTCTGTTGGTTGATCAGAGAGTAACTGCCATTGTCCTCCACGTGGTATAAGTGACCTGTATCTCTCCACATACGGACTAGGCCTTCCCAAATCCTAGATGCGTGATTCTGAGTAGTAGGTATGCTTCCATATCTGGCCTTCATCCATCTCACCCAGACACCCTCTTGCTCAGTAAGGAATCTGTGGAGTCTTCTTTGGCTGCATTGGAACACCAAGTCTTCGACCTTCTTAATGTTGAGTCCACCTTCTTTGTAAGATTTCGTCAAGGTATCTCAGGCGATGCCCCTCACCTTGCCACACCATATGAAATTTGTGATCACTCTGGTTATGCTATTGATGGTCGGATTAGGGAGGATGCACATCTCGCACCAGAATCTCACCATGGCCTGTATCACAGACCTGGTAAGGAGGAGACGCCCCGCCATCGACATACGTATCCCAGACCAGCCCGCAATCTTGTTCCTCACTCTGTCAAGGCACATGAGGAAATCCTTCGCGTAACCTCTGCTACCTGCAATGGGCACACCTAAGTACCTGGTAGGCAGAAGGCCTACTTGTATACCCATGGCTTCCTTTAGTCTTCCCCTCCTGGGATCACAAGATTTAGACAGAAAGATGTGTGACTTGATGTCACTGATATAGAGGCTCGTAGATCTACCGAACCTCAGAAGCAGCTTCTTGTACTCCCTCAGTCTCTTAGCATGGCCGGTTGAAAACAACACCACATCATCTGTGAAGATGAGGTGTGTTTTCACATTGACTCCCCTAATCTTATAAGGTTTAATGATCTATCTTTCCTCAGCGTCCTTTATCATAGAGGTGAGTCCTTCCATGACTAAGGTGAACAAGAGAGGTGAGAGGGGGTCCCCCTGTCTCAGCCTGTTTGAAGCTATGAACATGCCTACAGGGTCCCCATTGAGCAGGACAGAGAAGGAGGTCGTTGTTATGCATTTCTTGATCAGATCTATCCATCTGGTACTGAACCCCATTGCCATCATGATCCTCCATAGGGTATCCCATCTAACATGGTTGTATGCCTTTGTTAAGTCAATGTTGATACATGCTTTAGCATTCGAGTTCTTTTTGTTGAAGCCCGTTAGGAATTCAGCAGCGAGCAAGGAGCAATCCGCAATTTTGTGCCCTTCTATAAATGCACATTGTTCTTCGGATACAATCATAGGCAGCCATTTCTTCAGTCTGCCAGTGAGGATCTTAGCCCAAATCTTGTACACCGTGGTGCAGCACGCAATGGGTCTGTAGTCGTTGATCCTCCTCGGCCCCTCCACCTTGGGGATAAGCTTGATGAAAGTATGGTTAGTGGCTCGGACCATGTTGCCCCCCTGATGCAGCCATCTCATGGCTTTCACAAGATCATATTTGGTATGGTCCCACAACGCTTGGAAGAATTTGTTGTTCATTCCGTCAGGCCCTGGCGCCTTGGAGGGACTGATGGAGAACAAGGCACACCTTACCTCCTCCTCTGTAACCTCTCTGCAAAGATCATCATTAATCTCATCAGTGATTACCTCCCTAGGGAAGATGTTTCCATCAATGTAGTTGCCATAGACATCCTCCTAATTGTATAGTTGTTGGAAGAAGTTGGTGATATGCTCGGATAAATCATCCCTGCTCTCCGCCACTTCACCTTGCTCATTTATGAGTTGGTGGACCATCTCCTTCATCTCCTTTTTCCAGACAGCAGAGTGGTATAATCTTGTATTTAGATCTCCGTCATTTATCCACTGAATTCTGCTCCTTTGCCACAAAAGAACTTCCTCGGCCTTAAGAAGTCTTCTAAGATTGATTTCGACCTGATGCCAAGTCTTTGCCTTGTTTTCATCCCCGGGGTCCTCTCTGGCTTCCACCGCAGCTGCCTCGAATTCACCTTTAACAGTATCAATACGGTTCTTAAGGTTAATGACTTCCTTGGACCACTTCTTCAGCACCTTCTTTGCATTCTGGATCTTCTTTATGACCACGTAGAGAGGGTTGCCATCTACCTGCAAATCCCATGCCTCCTTGGCCACTTTCTCGAAGCCATGCCAGTCACACCACCAATTGCAGAACCTAAAAGGTTTGATGATGGTAGGTATATTCACGAGGTCCAATTTCATCCAGCAGTGATCACTGAGGGGGTCATCACCGTACTTGATGAAGGAGTGGGGCCAAACCTTCAACCAAGCTGAATTTACAAAGCCTCTGCCAAGCACACTAGATATGTGCCTACGCCCTTCCTGTTTGTTCGACCACGAAGTTTTACCCCTGACCGTATTTAGCTCCACCAGGTCGGCTTCATCCATGGTGCTGTTGAAAGCATCCATGACCCGATCGTGTACAGGGCGGCCACCAAACTTCTCATGTGACCTCCTGAAATTATTGTAGTCACCCCAGACGATTCAAGGTTCCTCCTCTTGGGCAGTCGTTCTGATGATCTCCCACAACCTCTTCCTGTCAGCCTCCAGATTTTTGCCATAGACCCCCGACGCAATGAAGGCCATCCCTCTGTGGTTACAACAGCTCAAGGTCACCACCTGGTCCGAGGAGTTTATCAGGTCGACATCCCAGACCCGCGGATCCCAGCCCACCGCTATGTGTGCTCCGTCTCTATGGTCTAGGTTCGATAAGGAAGACCAGCCCACAGGAAACAGGGAGGCGATGCGATCGGCGATGTTTCTTCTAATCCTCGTTTCATAGCAGAAGACCAGTGTTACATGTTCCCTTGCTATGATGTTCCTTAGCCTCCTTTGCTTCTCGGCCAGGGAGGCTCCTCGCACATTCCATGCGAGGACAGACATCTAATTCCGGCTGGAGCCACTCCCGTCTATGGTGCTGCTCCCGTTCATCTTCTTTTTGTTTGTGCTACGGGTGGTTCTGGGGCTCCTGCTCCTTCCAGTGGAGTAGCCCTCCATCACCTCCTCGTCACCCTGGTCCTTGAGTGCTTCGAAGCGGTTCGTCCTAGCAACCGTTTCCGTTTCCCCTGGTTCACCGGGCCTGGGACCGCCCCTCCCATCTACTTCTACCACCGGGTGAGGTATGGTGGTATCGGCTTCCACTGCAGCATTTCCTGTGTCGGGCATACTGTCAGCCACCCCACCATCATCTTGAAGTGGAGGCGGCTCCTCCGTGGTAACATCCTCTTCTGGCACCACCGGGTGTGGATTGACGACAGCCACAGCTGCAGCTTGTCCCCCTCTTCCTCTTGTTGTTGGGCCTTTCCACTTGCCCCATTTGGGTCTTCCACGCACAGGATCAGGAACGATAGGAGGCGAGGAAGAAATAGCATGTCTCTCCCCAGGGCACTGCCCTGTATCGTGTCCAAAGACACAGCAGGTGGAGCAGCAATCCGGCAGCGCATCGTACTTCACCCTGACCTCCCACTCCTCGCCATTCGGAAGTTCAATCATGACCTCCGACAGTGGCTTCTCCGCCGCTGAGATGTCGACGCAGAAATGCGCACACCCCATGGTAGTGTCGTTGGCTTTCCTGTTGTATGCCCTGGGAGTTCCTATGGCATTCGCAATCAGGGCGATGGCTCGAGGCATCCAGTGCATCCCCACATCGGGCAGCGACACCCAGACCGGGGCCGAGGTGAAAGCTGCCCGCCGCGTATCTGCTTCCTTGGTCCATCTTCTAACCAAAACCAGCTGATCGTCGAAGAACCAGGGTCCTCGCAACATCGCTCGGTTGAGGTCTGCTTCAGAGACGAACCTCGCCAGGTAGAGACCTCCGTCGAGGGTGAAAAGCTCCAGCTCACCTTTGGGTCGCCAGGTCCTCAGCATCCATCCTCACAGCTGAACTGGGTTACTCTTCTTGCCGAGAATCTGGACAATCGTTGAGTGCTTGTGGTAGTCTTCCATTTCACCCAGGATCGATTCCGTCATCTTCATCCATTTCCTCGAGTCCCCTTCCTTAACGAAAGGGGTTTTTGGATCCGCCTGCTCTGCTCCTTTGAAGGTGGGAGGAGGTTCGGCTACTGCACGCACCCAGGCTCCAGCCACCGTGACATCTGCCACCGGCGCAAACCAGCCGTCTTCATCGGGGGTGGGGGGAACAGAGCGATCGCCCCCAAACGCCATAGCCGCCGCTCCGCTAGGGCTCCGCAGCAAGTTGGACCTCAAACTTTCAACTCATTATTTAAAATAATAAACAACTTCAACAAATGGAAATAATAACAAATTCGTTTCCAAAATACTTAATATGAGTTATGGGTGAAGTTTTGTAATTTTTGGAGAATCTAATAGTCATTAATGAGAGAGGAAAGAGAAAATAGTAATTGGCTTAATTAAATAATCTAACTTTCTCAAAAAGTCAAATCTAATTTTATATTCGGATTCCTCACCCAAAAATAAATAAACCTACAACATTTGAGTTTATTTGGACTTTATTTGCACATTTAAATAATTATAGAAAGGTTTATACATTAAATGCACTAAAAGATCAAAGTTTAGCAAGTTGTATTAAATGATCATTTCATCTTCTACCTTGGTCGCGCATGAACAGTAATTCTGAGTTTTTGTGATTTTTTCGGATGCCATATCTCCCTCGTTTCTCAACGAAACTTTGCGAAACAAGTTGATTTGGATTGCAAATTCAATTCCACATCCAACTAGTACAAGATCAGATGTTTTAATCGAGTATTAGGGAAACGCCTAACATGGGCGCCAGTCACCCTCTACCTTCACCCACCTAAACCCTAACTTGGGATCCCTTGTCTATATATATACATACCCCAAGGACCGCCATCACATTAGCAACTTGACCACACTGTTAATTTCGTGTTTCGTTGTTGTTTAACCCTCGAACATCGACCGAAGGCGTGGAGTTTGCGGCGCCCTTCCTCCCCTCCTTGCTTCATCTCCGAGCAAATTGAGACTACCATCAGTTTTGGTTTTTCATAAGCTTTCTTTAGCATATTTGAGCATCGCGTTTGGACATGTATTGCACTTTCGTCCAAAAGTCCAAGCAAGCAGCAGCTTGCTATCGCCGGCCATGGCCTCGTGTGAGTGGGGAAGAAGCTCCTCATGCGTTTTTATGATTTTACCCCCTTCTCTTCCTTGCTTGCAATAGTTTTGATGACGTGTCGTTCTATGATTGACCGATTTTACAAAATTCATATCTTCTAAACTGTGAGTCCAAAAATAAATCTAAATTATGTTCTGAACTCGAAAAAATCCCCTCTATCAATTAAAAATATTTTCGAAGCCTGATTTTGAGCTTTTCGAGTAAGTGTTTTTGTTGATGATTTAATTAACTAAAAATCACCAAAAATGCATCTAAAAGTCTATATCTTCAAAATATATAATATTATATGTTATTTTGATCAGAAAATTCTAACTAAGACAATGATGATGTTTTCGAGATCTAAATCGATAGTTTGTGGGAAAAGTTCATAGTTTTGGTGATTGAATCTTTAATAATTAAACATAGTATTAATACATAAATATGATGATCATATTAGGGAAAGTGGATCTGGTCTCGTGTAAAAGTTATGAAAAGTGACTCTAGGAATCTAAAGATTAAAGGTATGTGCATCTACACCTTTAGTTGGGAAATTTATCATACATTTACCCATGTTCCCTAATGAGGCTTAATTTGACCTAATCCATTATTCTTGAAGATCTTGGCTTTGGCTTGGACTTAGCTGATGGATATGTTGCTTGGAGACAAAAGTAGAGTAGTCTAGTTTCCCTCTACTTAGATCCTTTTTTTGTATAAAGCATGTACACCCATATTGGGGAAAATTTTATGTACACTTTATTTAAATTGAATATAGTCAAAATTTTATCTTCCGCTGCTATCCAAATTGGATTTTGTTTACCATTGTTACGAGTAGAGAGGTGGATTTATCCCACTCTTTACACCTTGGGTCTCCAAACAACATTCTGGTTGTTAGCATTGCATGTAGGGGGTTGCCCACCCCTAGTCAGCTCCCTGCCTAGACAGCAAGCTTATAGATTGATCTCACAGTCAAAGTAACATTGTTTTCCAGCCACCAATACATATGATCCACCCTATTCTCTCTGTCCAGTGAAATGGTAGAAATTCTCCTTGTCATACCAAAGAGAATGATATTGAGTAGCTTGTTCCGGTTCCATTCCATGTCCACATCATTCATGATGTCAGCCACCTTGTTGTTGCATAACCGTGAGATCTGCTCCCTTCCAACTGCTCTTCCCATGCCAAGTATCCATTCATCCTCCCACGTATTGATCTCCCTACCATTACCCACTCTTCAAAAGAGGCCTTCCATGAGCAGAGCTTTAGCACCCATAAGCTTCTCCACATGAAGGTAAGCTCATAGCCATGTGAGTAGAGCTTTATCACCCTATAGAATACACCACTCATACAAATTAACAAACAAGAGGGATAGTAGTAGTAACAATCTAAGTTATTTATCCATACAAAAACAATAGATGCAATCATGCAAATACACAATCAAACATGACTTAAATATATTCAAATATACAATAATGTTCTAAATGTAAAATAATCATAGATAAATAAAATGTAAAAAAAGGAAGAAGAATAAGAAGGTAGACTGATTGTAGGTGGTGGTTTTATTTACATGAAGAATAGGGGTGATGTTAAATATCATTGACTTAGTCATTTGACAATTTAAAAATCATCAATAAATCAGCCATATATGTCGTTGTGCAGCTATTTATGCGCCTGTGGTCCACTTTAGGCTTCCATTTTCCATATGTGGTTTGGTCAAGGCTCTAACAGCTATAGAAGGTCGTAGGAATCATTTTATAAAAACCATTCATTAGTGAATTTAATGATGCACTCTTTATGTATTATTATATTCACTTCATGGGTTTACAAGTAAAGAGGCGAGGAGATTATTCATATATCCAAATTATTTTTTGAATTATTGACAAGGATAGAGGGTGTTTGTTTAGTCATATAATATTAGCAAGATGATTATTATATCCCACATGATATTCACTTATCAATCAGATTGAATCCACATTTTCTGGATTATATGTGTTTCAAAATCACAATCATATTTCATGTATTTTGTAAGATATTACTAATATCATCCAACCATTTGTATTTTCTCCAACTACTTGTTGACTGGAAAGTATACATCTTCTCTTATTAGATGATCCATGAGTCATATTGATATCAACATTTATGTACATATAATATAAAAGGTATATATCACATCTATATTGTTGGATTATTTAGTATACTATTGCAAAAGTGTTAAATTAATATGGGTACATATATGTTATGTGTAATCGGGTACACAATTCATTTAGTTGTATATATAGAGAGGAAAATCTCTAGTGTGTATCGAACACTTAATAATGTCAATGATTGTGTCCAATGACCTTCACTTAGATCTGAATGAATATGATTTTCATACCCAAAGCATATCAAAGTTTTTTGTGCAAAATATTATTTTTCAGACATCACAAAATCCAATTGTAGAGGCATATAGAAACCTACTCATGCAGTCCCTTTCTTAAAAATATTTCGGACAATTATCCTCATATATGTTTGTCCTTTGAGTAATGTATAAGTTCATTTTCATAAACTCTTTCTTGTTGAAATGCATTAGCACCTTGTCAATGTATGCACTTTGACACAACCCAAGAATCCCTTCATTAGATCTTTTTACCTAAGATATAGGTGTCTTCACCTAAATGTTTTAGTTAAAAACTACTTTTCAATTAGGTAATAGTGTTTTGATGAGTTGGAACATCATTTACAATCACTAGTATATTATCCACAATGATGAATACAACAATGCTAATAATAACCTTCTTATAAACACAAGAATCATATTCATTTTTTATGAGGCAAATCACTTTGAGTGGTCCACAAAAATGAAGATCCTATATTCTAGATTATTTATTCAATCTATTGATGGACATTTGAATCTTACATACATTTCTAAGTTCACCTGGAGATGATGAACCAATAGTATGTCTAGTGTACACATTCTATAGGAAATTTTAGTTAATGAATGTGTTTTTGACATCAATATGTTATATAGAATAATAATGATATTATTGAAAGAATAGAGTAATCCTTATTAACTTGAACATGGAAAGAAGTGAGATTTTTCATCATAGTAACACCTCATACTTGTTTGGAACCTTTCATAACCAATCACCTTCATAGTTGTAGACAGTTTCATCCATGTAAATCTTCTTCATCAAGATGTACTTGCACACAATGGGTTTCATCCCATATGGTGATCCAACAAGGTGCTTACACTAGTTATTCTAAATGAAGTTTGTCTTACATCTCATGGCCCCAAGCCACTGACCATATTTTTTTCTCTCAAAAGGATCCATGTACATAGTCGGTTCATCTTCATTACATGATAAACCCATTAACTTTTTAGGTCAGGATAAATTGCAATTTATTTGAATCAAGGAGAGTAGTATTGGATCTATGAGGTCCTTCTTTTCTTGAGGAGGTGGTCGAGCACAATATTTTGTGGTGCCTCTTCACGTTCCTCTTCATATTTAGTGCTACTTTGTGTTGCTCAAACTTCTTTGACTATTATCTAACATGCAACGGTTCAACAAAAATAAATGTTTTTTTAAGGAAGACACCAATCCTAGAAACAAATACTTTCTTTTGGCATGGGTTATATAAGTAGTTTCCTTTGGTTTCTATAGGATACCTCATGATAGTAGCATATTAGATATCAAACCCAGTTTCATGGGAGTCTTAACAGCCTCAAATCATCATTAAAGACATTTTGGGATGATTTTCCAATCCATATATCATATGGTATATTTTGAACTTCTTGAGGGGGAACGTTGGTAAATGTAAATGTCACAATTTTAAGAGTGTAGAAGGAATTAGGATGTTTATCTTGGCCCATTTTGGATCATACCATTTCTAACTTTGTGTGATTCCTTCTCTTTAAAAACATTATCATGTAGTGTAGTTCTGGGTAGATTCAGTTGTGATACAATACTACACTCCTTTAAAACACCCTAAGACTGTTGGCTTGATTATTGTCTACATATATTTTATCAAAGTGTCACACATTATTTCCATGTTATATCTATGCTTCCTTCTTAAATTTCTTAATCTTTTCAAGGGATTTTTACTTGTCTCTCATAATATACACATTACCATATCTAATGAAGTCATTGGTAAATGTATTTAAGTATGAATACTCTTGTGTTGAAGTTGAATTACATCAATATAGGTGAGTTATAGTAGTCTTGTTTCCCATTCATTGGTCCTAGTGAAAGGTGTTTTCTCCATATCTCCAAACAAATAATATTTAACTTCTCAAATTATTGCAAATCAAATGAATCCAAGTATCCATCCTTATGGAGTTTAGAGTGCACTTTTTCATTTATGTGGCTATAGAGACAATGTCAAACTTATGTCAAGTATTATCATATTAGGATATTTTATATTTTCAATATAAACAAGCATTTCAAGTTTTAAAAGATGTAAACATAAGGTGATGAGGCACAACCATAATAATATATACTAAATAAGTAGAAGAATTGTTATTTAACTAATGAAACCCTTTCTTATCCAAACAAGAAACATAAATACTATATCTACTTTTAATAGGTATCTCATGAAAATTTAATAATTCTAGTACAAGCCTTAATGGTATAGATAAATTGTATGTACCTACAACCGGACTACAAACTCCCACCCCCTCTTATCAGCTTGAAGCTCCAAAACATCCTTCTATAAGGGTTTGATTAGTTTCAGATATTGCATATTGATACAAATGTGATATATGCTTTTGGAATAGAATACTAAACATGAATAAAAGGATAAATTTATCTAATAACATAAATACTTGAGGTGTTTGTGTCAATCCCCATATATTTCTTTATTTTCTCCAAGTAAAGTATGCACATCCTCTTCTAGTATCTCATCATGTAATAGTGGTGATAATTATCATCATTTGAACACACCTAGTTTAACTATGTAAGAATGTATCTTTCTATTAAAAATAAAGCCTTTATTAGTCTTAGCCTTTCCCTTGATATTTACCATTCTTGTCAATATAAAATTGATCTCGACCTCCTTCTTATTCTTCTCAATTTTCCCAACATTAAAGAAGCTCTTGCTTTGGATTAACCATTTCAATCATGTTGTAGATTGTCTAATTAGAGAAATGACTAAAGAATCATGTCATGTTCTTGACCCATGGGGAAATCACTCTCTCAATGCTCACCTTCTCCGCTAAATAAATCATCTTGAGCATACAAGGACTAAACAAGTAACCCTCTACCAACTTTCTCTGATATAGTACCTTGTATGTCTCATGCCAATACTTTCTTCATATTCTCAATCATAAAAAAGACCTTCATGATTTCATTTTGCCTCTAAAGGTAAGGATCCATGATGCTAGCATGAGGCACAATCCACCATAATAGTTATCATAATACATCTCAAACGCAGCCCTTTACTCTAGTGATCCATAAGAAGGGGGGTCTTTAAGAAAACCATGTTTTGATACATCAAACTAGAACTCAAACTTGAGAAGAAAAAAATCAAGTTGTTGTACTGGTTGACAAGATTTTTCCCATTGAGTTTGTACTTCTCAATGATTGTAGGTAATGATAGGTTGTTCATGATGTTTTCCAATTGTTTTAAGGAAGAAAATTTTTTGGAACAAAAACTTCCATTTAAAAAAAATTCGGCCTTATAAATAATGACCTCGATATTAATTCAAATATGTATAGAGAATAACTTGTTAGCAAATCAAGGTGCATATTTTATCGAGTCATGGGTCGACTTTAGTTGATAGCCCACAACTTAACAGGAAGTCAACTCATGCCAATTTTACAACACCCAACCCTTGTTCATATATATGTGTAACAAACTTTATAGGTTTCCATTTTATAGAAACCATGTACCATGACTAAAGTCACCTAATCCAATTGAGCCTACGTATTTAAGGTGGGCCTAACAAGCAATAGAAAGTGGAATCTCCTGATTTGGTACTCTTACATATCCATATGATGCTCACAAAGATCGACATTCCACATTGCTTTCTTGAGGCCACACTACTCAACAAAGGCCTTGATATGCACTATTTGGTGGAAGGCATCTAAGACATAAAATTCCATTATGCATTCAGTTTTTATACATATACAATACCAATCACCATATACTCATAGTATGTATTGTATACATATCCTAGCAGGACAAGCAATTAATCATTCAAGCATGACCCTTATGGCCTCCTAGAAGAATCCTTTCAAGATAAAAGGAATATTGAGGTATTCTATGGTTTACTATATCACATGAAAAAACATAGAGGAAAACACCCTTAAGAATAATATGTTTATCTCTTCATGTGTGACCGAACACCTGAGACTGTAAGACCCTTGACCTAGTTTTTGTTTGATCTTGTTTTCTTAGCACAATTATATGTGTAAAACCTTAATCTAATCATGTTTGAAGTGCCTCACATGCTTTGGTATCATGTTGGGGAGAGAGGTGCATGGGGGTGCTTTGTTGCACCTTGATGTGATGTAGAGAGATGTGTTGATACCATGTGTTGATGTTTAGGATTTGCCCAGATGCCCTAGTCTTGGTGTTGACTTCAACGGTTGACCGATGAACTCCTTGGTTTTTAGCAACCATTATCATATACCTTTGTCTTTTGTTTCTTTGGTAGATGAAGTTCTTGGATGTACCTAGGGTTCTCTTTGGTCAATGAGCCAAGGAATCCTAGATAGGCTTCTATGCGGCTAATTGACTTAGTTTTCTCTTCGATCATTTGAGTTTTTGGATCAATTTTCCCTTCAACTGATGGCCCCTCTAGACTAGGGTGGTCGATGAGCTTCCTTGTTCTTAACGACCCTTGATGCATGCATAAGTTTAAAGCTTACATGGTCAAGTTTTTAGAAGACAAGTTGCATGTTTAGATGAACAATTAACCTTCCTCCCCTCTCTTCTTCCTCTTGGTTGAGCCCATAGTCCTCTGTGATGGTGCTTCTTGAGGAACTCCTCTCTTCTTGACCAAATCCATGGTTCTCCATGATAGTTTTGAGTTGAGTTGGAGATCTCCTCTCTCTTTCTTGTTCTTTTTGGCATAGAAGCCTTGGCTCTTTCATTCTTGTTCTTTAACCTAGGGTTTTCTTGTCTTTTGAAGTGGTGACTAGCTTGGTCATGGAGTTGATCAAGCTAGGTTCATCTCTTTCTCTCTCTTCATTGGAGCTTCTTTTCTTGGAAGTTGTTTCTTCACAATCAAGGCGAGTTATATAACCCTCTTCTCAATTCTTGTTACGCTTAATATTTGCATGAAATTAATCTATCCCTAAAATATGGTTCCAAGTATCTTAGTGATGATATCTATGTTCTAGGGTTTAGTTTTCATGATTATCTTAAGTAGATAATATCCCTTGTTAAACCATAATCTATGTGGTCAAAATCTTGTTGATGGTGGAAGTAGTGATCCTTTCAAGCATGTTCTTAACCTTGGTTTCCTTCCTTATGATTGGGGCTTTGTCTCTTGTATATTGATGGAGGTTTTGGAAACATGCACGGTGTATTAAATGTTTTATTTTCTTTCATTAATATTTGTGGTTTCATATATTGCTTGATGATAGCTGAAAATAGGGTTTGGGAATGGTTTATCTTTATAAGTTTTACACTTTGATATTTCACTTTCATGGTGACAGATGACTTTAGGATTTTGGTAATGACCATCTCGCCTCGTGTTTTGCTCCTTGAAGTTTCTGTTTCACGATAGTAATCAACTTGTCGTGTGTGTATTGGAGATACTTTTCTCTCTTTTGGGTTCATCATGATATGGTCTATGTGATCGAAGAGTTTTATTGGCTTTGGATTGCTAAGTAGGAACCTACTTGTGAGGTTGCTAAGGTGACACTTTCACCTTTGGTTGAATATTCTTGACCATGGTCTTTGACCGCCAAGGTTTCCTTCTTGTTGATGATGATGTTGCTTCTTATTCGGTCGATGAAGGTGGGGTGGTTTTCTTCGGTCACCAAGTCCTCCTTGATCTAGTCTATTTGGTCAAAGACCTACCTTGAGTCTCTTTTATCGCTTAGCTTGGGTCCTTGAGGTTGTTGATGTTAACCATCCTATGCAACCAATGAAGGGGTTAGTCCTAGTCTCTTCGATCACCCATGTTGTCTAGTCTATGCAGTCGCATAGGATGAGGTGATATGTTCTTATGCGGTCGATGAAGCATTTTCCCTTATGTGACCAATTGATGTTTTCTTATTCATGTGGTTGTTTATATGGTGGACTCTATGATGTTAATGATTGACCTATGTGCTTCCAATATTGTTGGAGATGGTAGAAATTAGGGTTTACCTCTCCTTGCTCTTAAAAACCTAATTCGGTTATGATGTTTAGAAATCCTAACCCTAATGCAAGCACATGGCGATACTACTTAGTTTTCTTAAGTAATTAGCATGTTAATAAAATATTTCTCTCTCCTATATTTAACCCTAATTGGTGATCTTGTGGAGTTATATTTCTTAATTGCAATGTTATGCCAAGTTAGGTAACATATTTGTGTAATGTGGTGATTAGGAGTGGCATGGAGAGATTATGATGTTTTGTAGGGAATTATGTAAATGGCCTTATGACCTTGGCAATGGCTTTTGTTCTCTAGTTGAGGTGATAACCTCTGTGTGATGTGATAATGGATTGTTATCTCATGATAGTGTGATAATGGTGATGGCCTTGTGTAATGCATTGAGACAGTATCATGTGGTAATGTGATCAGCTTTTTGTTTTATACACTTTATATCTCTTGAGGTTGCAATCTACCCTTATCTTTGTGGAACCTATCTAAGGTTTGCATGTAACTAGATTGATGCAATTAAAAGACACCTAATTGGGTTAACTAATCAAGTGAAACCCAAATCATGTAGTGCCATGTGCCATAGATCCATCCCAGTGGCAGAACTTGTTGGATGGTGAAATGAGACTTCCTAG
This sequence comes from Alisma plantago-aquatica, assembly GCA_963693085.1. Taxonomy (NCBI): domain Eukaryota; kingdom Viridiplantae; phylum Streptophyta; class Magnoliopsida; order Alismatales; family Alismataceae; genus Alisma; species Alisma plantago-aquatica. The sequence goes on along the minus strand of OY856409.1, from coordinate 375,560,382 downwards.
GGGAAATTTGGAGTGCATATTGTTGAGTATGTTGGGTGCTTGTAGAGTACATCCTTTTCATCTAGAGCCCAAGTGTTTGAGAACAACTATGGTTGGGTCTTAGTGATTATATATGTGATGTGATTAGAGGTTGTTGTACCTCAGTGATTGTGTTTATATAGCCTGGTTTCTAGTGTCATGACCTATACCAAGGTGGGCTAGGTGTTTTTAGCTTGACTACATGTTGTTGGTTTAAGCTTAACTGATATGACACTACGGTGCAGACTCATACTGACCGAGTGGTGTGAGAAGATGTTGGAGTCCTACTCTTTCTAGATCTTGTATGGAATTGATTGCGACCAAGAGGTGGTTAGTTGGACTCAACTCGAACTCCCCAGGGCAAATAAAAGATGTAATACATCCATGTAGCATATCTGTTTAGGGTTAAACACGCTTCACATTGGATGTTTACCTTGCCTTGTTTCATATGTTGCTAGATGGTTATGATGTTGTGGTATGTCTTGAATTGTTCAGTTAATATAATGTAGTAATATAATATAACTGTTAGACATGTTTTTCATATGCCTTCTAATTACATAACATGTTCTGCTTATTTGTTGTAGTTACCTAACTTTCTTTATCTGTGTAATTATTTAAGTTACTCATTTAGTTGGAACTGCTCATCCTGTTTAATAGTAATATAACAAGTTGTAGCAATAACCATTGGTAGAAATTTATATCTCTCTTTGGGATGTTGGTCTCGCCTAGTGGGTTTCCACACCTTTTTAGGTGGTTGTCAGTGACGTGGTTGAGATAATTTTGTTGAGGACGATCAGCTTCGATATTAATGAACTTAGAAGGTTGGAAAGATGCTAGTGTTGTAGTAGATACCTACATGTCATCCATGTACTCTCAGGTCATGGGTGGGTCGTGTTTTATAGATGATATGTACCTTGATATGTGTTTTAGCAATATACCTTCATTGTATGTATGGCTTGTATATATGGCTCTTACATGTGGACAGGATATCTTTTGTAACAGGTTGTGGCTATATGCCAAGTATATAGATGTAAATACCTAATATGGTACTCGATATGGTACAGTTTGTGGACCTCAATGTAACATATTTCTGCATTTGTTGGTTATATAAGATCAATTTTGATTTTCCTTATATTGTAGTGATGCGCTTGTTTGGTTGTTAATCACGTGCTTTGGTTTTGAGTTATCTCGTTGTGTGGCATCGGGTTGTCACATTAAAAGGTTGCTATCATAGATCTAGGTTTGTTGAGTCTATAGAGACATAGGACTATAGTTTTGTCTGTTCTTGCATCCTCCAACATATATGATTATAGCTTCTACTTATGCACATATGCCTGGAGAGCTACACCAGGAGGTAGTGATAGGAGGCAGGAAAGAGTAGATGGAGTGCCTGAAGTGCCTCAGTTTGACCCAACAACTATGGCCAACCCCACTTTTCAGTCCATGTTTGGATAGTTTATGGCCACAATTTCACATATGGCGGATAGGATGCCCTAATGCCCATACCTCAGGCAAGGTCAGCTATCCCAAATGTGGAATCCTAAGGTTTTAAGAAGAATTTTGATAGGTTTTGGTGTGTTGGAGCATTGGAGTATGCAGTTATAGCAGACTCAGAGGATGCAGATGTGTGGGTAATGGTATTGGAGAAGGCTTTCAGGATCCTCAATATCCCAGAAGAGGATAAGGTGAAGCATATGATGTACTTGCTGAAGGTCATTGCTAGCCATTGGTGGGCCATTGATGAGGAGAAGAGACATGGTGTTGTGACTAGTTGGGAAGTTTTTTGATAGGAGTTTGTGAGCCGATACATCCCAGAGATGTATCTTGATTAGAAGATCTCGTAGTTTGAGAAGATTTGGTAGGGATGAATGATGATCAATGAGTATGAGGCCAAGTTCATGGAGCTATTAAGTTTTTGTCCTCACATTAAAGCAATAGATAAGGAGAGGATCTGATGGTTTGAGAAGGCTTTGAGTACCAAGTTGATGATGACGGTGTCTGCTTTAGAAAATCGGGAGCAGTTTATGACCTTTTTGGAGTTTGTGACGCAGATAGAGCAGTCAGTTGTAGAGAAATGTGAGGCTAATGCTAAGAAGAGAACAGTTCAGTTTCATGGGCAGTCTTCTGGAGGCTTCAAGAAGCATAGGTTTTTATCAGCTCATTCACAGTAGAGATCTGGAATGCCATCTGAGTGGTCACCGAGCAAAGGTTGAGGTCGTACTTTTTTATTGATAGGAGCTAGTAGTATAGCATCAATATCGGTGATGGGGCCATATAGGCCATGGTATGAGAGTAGGGCCTACTACAAGTGTAAATAAAATGGGCATACTAAGTGGTTTTGCCTTGTAAAGGATGAGAAGGTGACACAACAGTCAAGACAAAGTTAGTAGGGTTCCCAGTAGTAGTAACTCAGCACTGGTGGTGGCAGAGGATGCACTCAGGTGTCACATGTAGGATCTTCTGGGCAAGTCAGTAGAGGAAGTGGATGACAACATGATACATCTCAATTCTAGACCATGAGTTAGCCAGAGGGAGTGGTCAATCCACAAGTCGTGACAGGTCAGATGGAGCTTTTTCATTCTGATTTGTCTACATCTTCTTTTATGTTTGTTGTGGTTGACGTGGGTGTGATGCACTCTTTTATTCTAGAGGGGTGATAGATAATTGTTCTTTGCCTATTAGTCATATATATGATAGTTTTCTTCTAGAAACCCATCTTGTTGGTGTCGCCAAGTTACTGGAAGTGTGCCCATTCTGCGTTCTTTGTTTCTCGGGATGCAACATTCAAGTGAACCTTATGCCACTTGACATGCATGGATTTGATGTGATCCTTCGGATGGATACCTTGGAGAAGTATCGGGTGGTGTGATATTGTAGTTTCAAGGTGGTGATGTTCTTTGATGGTGATGTTTTGTAGATATTCCAATGAGATACGTAGATTCTTCCGACGTGTGTGATCTCAGCTTTGGCATTAGAGAGACTAATGAGATAGGGTTGTGAGGCTTTTTTGGCATATGTGGTGGATACCAAGGTGAGGAGTCCTAGTATTCAAGAGGTGCCCATTGTTTGAGAGTTTGAATATGTGTTTCTCTAACGATCCTGGTGTTCCCCCTCCTAGAGAAATTGATTTTGGGATCAATCTTGTTCCTGGTACATAGCCAATAGCATGGTCGCCATACAGGATGGCAACGACAGAGATGTAAGAGTTGAACAAGTAGTTGTAGGAGTTGTTAGAGAAGGAATTTATTAGATTGGGCACTTCCCCTTGGGGTGCTCCTGTGTTGTTTGTGAAGAAGAAGGATGGTTCTATGAGGTTGTGCATCAACTATCGGTAGTTGATCAAGGTTAAGATCAAGAACAAGTACCCTTTGCCGAGGATAGATGATCTGTTTGATCAGTTGAGGTGTTATAGTGTTCTTGAAGATAGATATGAGGTTAGGATACCATCCGTTGTGGATCAAGGCGGATGACACACTCAAGTCAGCTTTTAGGACTCGGTATGGTCACTATAAGTTTGTGGTTATGTTGTTCAGACTAAACAATGTACCAACAACGTTCATGGACCTGATGAACATGGTGCTCCAGCCTTATATAGATCACTTTGTGGTTATGTTCATTGATGACATCTTGATATATTCTAGACACAGCCAGCAGTATCTACACCTAGCGTTGATGTTGTTGAGGAAGCACAAGTTGTACGCTAAGTTCAACAAGTGTGAGTTTTGGCTGAAGGAGGTGTATTTCCTTGGGCATGTCATATCTGATGAAGGTGTTCATGTGGATCCTAAGAAGGTACAGTCAGTGTTAGAATGGGAGCATCCTAAGACACTGACATAGGTTTGTAGCTTCCTAGGCTTGGTAGGCTACCGCAAGAGTCATTAAGAACTTTAGCGATGTGGTGTGAGCCCTAATGAAGTTGACAAGGAAAGTTGTACCATTTGTCTGGGACGACAGGTGTTAGCATTCTTTCTAGCTTTTGAAGGAGAAGTTGACCAGTGCACCGCTATTAGTGCTTCTAGATCAAGGGAAAGGCTATATCGTCTTCTATGATGTGTCGAAGAATGGCTTGGGATGTGTGCTAATGCAGGATAAGAGTGTGCTTTCTTTCACTTTGCAACAACTTAAAAAATATGAGGAGAACTACCCGACGCGTGATTTGGATATTGTAGTCGTGGTCCATGCTTGGAAGATTTGGAGACACTACTTTTCTGGTGAGAAGTGTTAGATCTTCACCGACCATAAGAACCTCCAGTACATCTTCTCAAAGCATGAGCTTAACACGCAGCAGCAACACTGGATGGAGTTGATCAAAGACTATAATTGCACTATAGACTACCATCTAGGGAAGCAAATGTATTTGCATATGCCTTGAGTAGAAAATCTTCTTCATCATCATCTATTAATAAGGCACAACTATGTTCTTTGGTATGACATACGAGAGGCATACTGGTGTCTTTGCATCAACTGAATGTACAGCTGGAGGTATCCCTATTGGAAGGCTTGCTAGCACAGCTGCAGATGAAGTGTACGTTGAGGCAGCATATCATAGATGTGTAATGGGATGATATTTTGATACAATAGATCCGATCAGAGTTTGGCAGTGAGAAGTGTGATGGTTTTCATGAGTCAAAGGATGGGACAGTGTGTTTCTATGGTAGAATAGTGGTTCCTGATGTTGATGGTTTGAGGAACATGGTTCTAGAGGAGGCTCACCCCTCGATGTATGCTATGCATCTAGGTAGTACCAAGATGTACCAAATCTGAAAGATCTATATTGGTAGCTCAGTTTGAAGCATGACATGGTTGAGTTCATGGCAAAGTGTCTTGTGTGTCAACATGTCAAGGTTGAGCATCAGAAACCTACAGGAACGTTACAACTATTGCCTATACCTTAGTGGAAGTGGGATCATATCAATATGGACTTTGTAGTTGGTCTTCCTAGGATATCCAAAGGTCATTATTCCATTTGGGTGATAGTGGATAGGTTGACCAAGTCAGTGCACTTCTTTCCATTCAAGATGACGTTTACAATAGAGAAGATCAAAGTGATACAGCAACCATTGAAGGCAGCCTAGGGACAGATAGAAGTCTTATGCCGACAATTGTTGTAGGCCCTTAGAGTTCCAAGTGGAGAGACAAGGTGTACCTTAAGGTCTCTCCTTGGAAAGGCGTGATAAGGTTTGGTAGGAAGGGTAAGTTGTCTCCCAGGTTTATGGGACCTTACCCTATTATGTCACGTGTTGGGAAGGTGGCATACAAGTTGGATCTACTGCCAGAGTTGCATAGGTTGCACCTTGTTTCCATATTGAGGAAGTGTCATCCAGATACCGAGCTAGTGTTGCAATCTATGGAGTTCGATTTGGAAGAGGATATGTCATATGTGGAAGGTCTTGTGTTGATCCTAGATAGGAGTGTGAAGAAGTTTAAGAAGAAGGATATAGTGCTGGTTAAGGTTTTATGGCATCATCGTGGTGTGGAGAAAGCCACGTGGAAGTTAGAGGACGAGATGTGTAGGAAGTACCTGTCTCTTTTCGTGTCGGATTTTGGGGGCAAAATCCTTATTAGGGGTTTATGGTTGTAATACCCATGGCCTAGTTTTTGTTTGATCTTGTTTTCTTAGCATAATTAGATGCTTAAAACCTTAATCTATTCATGTTTGATGTGCCTCACATGCTTTGGTATCATGTTGGGGAGAGAGGTGCATAGGGGAGCTTTGTTGCACCTTTATGTGATGGGGAGAGATGTGTTGATGCCATGTGTTGATGTTTAGGGTTTACCCAGATGCCCTAATCTTGGTATTGACTTCAAGGGTTGACCAATGACCTCCTTGGTTTTCAATGACCACCATGACATACCTTCGGATTTTGTTTCTTCGGTCGATCAAGTTCTTGGATGTACTTAGGGTTCTCTTTGGTCGATGAGCCAAGGAATCCTAGATAGGATTTTATGCGACTGATTGACTTGGCTTTCTTTTCGACCATTTAAGTTTCTAGATTAGTTTCCCCTTTGACCGATGGCCCCTCTAGACTAGGGTGGTCAATGAGCTTCCTTGGTCTTAACGGCCCTTGATGCATGTATAAGTTCAAAGCTTGGATGACTGGGTTTTTGAAAGACAAGTGGCAAGTTTAGTTGGACACCTAACCTTCCTCCCCTCTCTTCTTCCTCTTGGTTGAACCCATTGTCTTCCATGATGGTGCTTCTTGAGGAACTCCTCTATTCTTGACCAAATCCATGGTTCTCCTGTTGGTATGTATGTCTAGAGAGCCAATCATGTGATGATTGTAATGGCATAAAAATGATTTGAATATTAACAAAGGCAAACTTCCAATTTATTTTGTATATTCAGTTATGAGATAATGAATAAACATGATAAATGTCTAGAGAATTATGTTACTCAATGACGTATGTATTCAAGTTTCTAACCTTGTGGATGATATCATACAAATGTTAAGAGTACATATACATATTCTCATTATGTCCCTGATCGGTTGTTATTGTGGAAGGTTGATAGAAAACAATGACACATAAGATCACAGTGTGAGTTGGTTGATGACTAAATATCATTAGTCATGATATGGCAATATCAAACCAAGAACACAGATACATGTTAGAGAATAGTGTATCGAATAGACCCACTATGAGACTGACACATGGAAGCCATCTTCATGGAAGTCATAGTCATGTCTCACAGTGATGGTAGTGGTTGTGGTTCTTAGACCTGAACTCATTGCACTCATTACATATCATTGGGTACGCTTTGACATCATCAAACACAGTCCTGAAACATGGGTTGTTATAAAGGTGATGATTTGGTGACTTTGACACATGGGGATTGACTGTGAGTGATATATATGGGATTTGTCCCTCCTATAGGAGTATGATATCCTAGGCCTCTTGATTAGCGAGACTGAGAAAAGTATGGCCATATGCATGTGAGTTAATATATGATATTGAGATTACATATATCTCATGTAGTTTGCTCTGGTTCAAGGAATAAGATTAAATAATAATGAGGATGACTACTCCATGCCTCTAGTTCAATTTGGATATCAATAAAAAAGGAACTATACAAACATTATAACACCATACATAGATTGTAGGTTGAAGTTGCCCCCCAAATTTCCATTTACTTGGGTAGTAATGATGTGCGACTAGACACCACTCTTTGCTTGTGGTATCATAAGTTGTTATAGACATTCACTGCCAACGTGATATGGGACCTATAGGGTCACACACATAGGAACTCATCTATAAGAGGTGTTTGATCTCAAATGATAATTGAATTGATTAGTAAAGTGTTTAGGTATTTCAATTCACACAACAGATCAACTGACTAGACTTCCAAACAATCAGTTCAATGTTGAGACTGTCATTTAGAGTGTTAGGTTGATTGTATTGTACATTGGTTGGAATTTTGCATGATTAGGGTTGTGAGACGCTCGTGTCGCTTGTGCGAAATGGCCGTCTGGCATGCTGTGAGACACTCGTTTCACCTATGTGAGATGGTCATCGAGGATTGTGTGAGATGCCCATCTCGTTTGCACAAGAAGCATGTTTTAGGAGTGCAATTTGGTTGCACAAAGGATTGGTGTTGACGTCAAGTTGAGTACTGATTGGAATTGAATTGCCAACATATGTGCAGAACTGGAAGGTGCTAAATGACCCTCTCACTGGACAAGATGACCATTTCAGCACACACAAGTTGTGAAACTTCTAGAATTGTTGCAAAAATTCAAGATCTTTCGGTCCTTTCCACTCATGTTTTATTCCCGCATTTGCTGGGGACTACAAACCTTGACCCTAACCCCTCCTATATATAGAGGGGTATTGGGGGCTTCCCATAACACAACTACTACACAGACAATTGATAATTAGTTTCTCTGGCAATTATTGTCCTCTCTATTGTGGTAACCATGAGAGTCCCAGAAAATCCTACACAACTAGGGAGGGATAGACACGGGAGAGAAACAATTGATGATCGTTGTTGTGGGAGAGCATGTTGGTGACTAGTACACCAATGGGAGGGACAACTCCTTCTTGTCTGTTCCTATAGGATGACAGGAGTTCTAGTTGGTCTGTGAGGACTATTCTAGAGGCACGAGTCATGGAGGAGCAGCCAGATGAGTCCAAGTGTGACTAGGAGCTACACAGACACTGTCTAAGATAGAGTGTCCATCTACATCGATGAGGATTGTCACTAGACTTGCTCTAGGACTAGGTTTATCTTCATGAAATCATCCTTCCCATTCTATAGTTATTGATGCAATCTACTGGCTAATGGGAAATATATCAGTAAAAAATTTGTTTTCACTGCCTATCTGATGTCGTATTTCCCAACACTAGTATCAGAGTGACGTCAATTAATTATGTTTTGGAATAATTGATATGATCAGATTTTTGGTTTTACCATGTTTATTTATTGTGTGTGATGTGAATATTTAAATGGGTTGATGTGCATGTCTGTCTAATCACCGCATAAAAAACCCAAATGAATATATATATGATATGATACATATGCAATTTACACGTGTCGTCATAAAATTGATTTTGATGGTGGATGTAAAGCATGGTTATGGCCAAAACCCCAGATCTATGTATGCATGGTTGTGGTTATTTATTCTTGTTGTTAATCGGTCTACGTATCGAGCCTTTCTCTCCTTTCCAAATGTAAATTAATGCTCTTCTTCCTATTTCCCCTCAAATGTTACTTGAGGTTTTCTCCATATACAATGTAATAAGAAATAGGATAGTTTTAATTTATGTTTCGATGTGAGATGATGATATGTACAAAGACAAAATGACTGGCTTGTGAGACAACTCGATCGACTGGAGGACTGAGGAGGCCATATGACATGAGGATGAACTAATTGACTGGTGGCCCAACCGACCGACTAGAGATGTCCAGACACTGCTTGGACCTGAGAACCATACAACTGCTTCAACAGATCCCAATCGAGCAACTAGGAGGTGAGCCGACCGGTTCAAGAGTTGAACCAATCAACCTGGATTGGTTCGAGCACAGATCTTACCAACAACAGGTTGCATGTGATGTGGACCATAGGTGGTAGTATTTCCTTGTGGCTCCAAGGAATTACATTGGTATAGCCATAGCCATCACTTATGTGTTTTGTTTGTTCCATGTTCTCATTTGTGTTTATAGCATGTATATGATATGTACTATATATATGTGGTGATTGGATAAAGTATATGTATATACATATAAATACAACTCCCTCAATTCAAATATTAAGTCTTAGATGTCTTCCATTAGCAATACACATGAAAAGCTTGATCAAACAAGTGTAGATTTGCATAAAGCATTGTGCACCCTCTATCTCATGGAAGTGTGATGGTAGATAAGTAGATTTGCACAAAGCATGGTGTGTATCTATCGTATTGGCTATTGGGTCAGGCTTAATTGGTGACTTGAAGAGCCCAAGCCCAGAGGCATGTAGATAATTATGGTAAAGAGTTGTGCATATCATCTATTCAAGAGTTGCATATGATGCAATTGGCATGATGGCCTGCCTAAATAATCAGGTTGTGGGCAATTGACAAAAACCAACTCATGACTTGATGAAATATGGATCTTGTCCCACTAAAATATTGTACGTTGCAATATTCCAAATTGATATTAAGGTCTATCAATTTGAATAAAAAAGTGGGATTGATAGTTAACTAAATACTTAACTATTATCGTCAAACTTATCAAATCAAACCAAATCAAAAATATTTTGAAAAGTTGCAATATTACTTTGTAGAATCAAATGTCAAACAAAACACGTTCAAATTGTGATCAGTCCTTGAAAAGAACAAAATGGGATAAAGTTCTACAATTGGTTAAGGACTTTGAGAAATTTTCTCATGAGCGAAAGATTTGTCCTTGATAGACCAATGCCAAAGGAACCCACTCCAAATGTGCCTAAGGCTAAATGGATGCTTATTGGAATCATGCCAACCATGTCATAGACATTTGAATACCTAATGATATGTTGCATGAACTATGAGTTGCATGAACAACATGAAAAACATGGACATTCTCGAGATGGTAACACATCTTAAAAATTATGTAAAGCAAGAAGGTATCACATCTCCAAAGTGATAGTTGAGTGCAAACTAACAAAGAGAAGTCCAGTAGAACCCCATGTGCTCAATATGATTAGACATGTGAAAGATCGGGATTTCTCTTAGGTCAAGAGTTGATCGTTAATGTGATTATTCAAGTATTGCATGAATCATATAGTCAGTTTATCAAGTGCTTGGCATGGTGATTCCAAAGCAAGGAATAATAAGGACAAATCTATGATAGTGATCAGCGGAAGTGAGTCTTAGGGCAAAAATCAAGGCCAAGAAGTGTTCTGGGGCTAAGCATAAGTCCAAGTATTCTACACTCAAATTATGGAGAAGGGTAAGTGTAAAAAGAATCTATCCTTTTCACTTAAAGGATAAAGAAAAAAACTTCCACCATTGTCACTTGCCTGGACATTGGAAAGAACTATCCTCCTTATATAGGATCTCAGGAAGAAGATGTAGATAGAGATCTCTTCTTCATGATCTGAGAAGAAGTAAGCTAGAACTGTGCGGAGCAAGGGTTGTTGTCACTACAATTGGAAATTGTCATTCATGGGCACATAATAGAATTAGTGAATTGCTATTATATACTTGCCATTGATGAAAAACATTTTGTATGACAAGAACATTATGCTTCATCTTAAAAGAGATGATATTTTATGGCAATGCCCTATGTCTCACAAACTATACTTGATAATTGTAAAGACAAATGTGTATGACACATACATTGGATGACTTGATAACTCAAATGATGAATACCTATAGCATTGTCATTCACATAAATGAGAAATGCATTTCTAGAGTCCATATGATGGTTATCTAGACTCTTTTGGTTATTGAACCAATAGAGACATGCATGTCTTATTTTTTGTGCAATATGACAAGTGTATCTTCACTAGATGTAGTGGGAGATCGACTATTCCATCAAGACTAGTACATATTGATGTACATAGACCTTTTTGGATGAATGCTAAAAGTATTTACAAGTACCTCATTATATTTACTGATACAATCAGTAGATATTGAAATTTTTATTTAATGAAATACAAGTTTGGATCTCTTGAAGTGTTCAAGGAGATCATAAATGAAGCATGTAACTAAGTTGGTAAAAGTATTAAGATACCTCGATATGATTGATGTTGAAATATGTAAACCAAGAGTTTGAGGACCTTCCAGGAGATCATGATAGTTTATCATAATGAAATCCACCTGAAACATAATGATGTGTCAGAAAGAAGATATCACACTTTGTTAAGTCACAGTGAGATTATCAATAAAATATAGCTAATCTTACAATTTCTTTTAGGCACATGCTTTGCACCAAAACAATGTACCATCTAAAATGGTTCAAAAGACACCATATGAGATATGGAATGGAAAGTGTCCCGATATGTCTTTTATTGTGATTAGGATTGAAAGCGTGTACAAGAAAATAGTTTCTTAAAAGGCTTTATCCAGAAATTACATGAATGTTATCTTGTTGAATACTACTTATATTCTAGCCCGACAACAAAGTGTTTGTTGCTAGGATGGATGAATTCCTAAATGGAAATTAGTTCTAAAGGAATCAGTGGGAGTAAAAGTAGAACTCAAAATGTTCGAAACCAAAGAAAACATTGATCCTAAAGAGGTACAATAGGAACAAGAAGAATCACAAGTTGTTGTGGAATCTCAAGTTCCTTGTGTAAACACAAAATTCATAGTTCTAGTAGAACACGCCTTGAGTTTGATAGATTATGATATCTTATAACTCAATAGGCATGCGAGTTGATCATAGAGATGAGTCAAAATCCTACCTAGAAACTATTGAGGGACCAGAATCTGAGAAATGGCTTGAGGCCAGAAGATTAATGATGGACTCCAGGTAAATAACAGGGTATGACCTTGGTGGATCCACTTGAAGGGGAAAATCCATTGGGTGCATTTAGGTCTCTGTAAGAAGACCAACGTGGAAGGGTAAATTGGGTGTAAATAGTTTCAAACTATTTCAAGGTGTTAAACGTGATGAAGTCTTTCACTTGTTAGCATGGTTAAATCCATCTGGATCATGCTTGTTGTTATGGCTTAGTAAGACTATGAGATTTGGCATATGGATGTTAAAACCACATTCCTTAATTAGAATAATCAGAAGGATGTGTACATGACACAACCTAAAAGTTTATAAATCTATTAATACAAATAAAATCTATAAGCTACAAAGGTCGATCTCTGGATTGAGGAAAGCATCTCAAAGATGGAATCCTCTATTTGAAAAGACATTCAAAGGGTTTAATTTTGAGTCAGAATGAAGATGGAATCTGTGATTACATAAGATTTAGTCGGAGAAATTTTATATTCCACATAATAATGGGGAATAACATCCTTATCCTGCATGTGTTAAAACTTGGAAAGGAAAATAACTTCTATATGAAGGGTTTAGGGGAAACATCATATATGATAGGAATCAAGGTCTATAAAGATAGATCTAGAAAGCTTCTTGACCTAGGTAAAAGCACATACATTGGTAAGATGTTGAAGGATTCAGCATGTAAGACTCAATGAGAGAAAATATATCCATGATCAATGGAGTTAGTCTCTCAGGAGACTAGTGTCCCAATTCTTATGAAGAATAGGAACACATGGATAGATGCCATATGCATTTGCAATTGGATCTATCTTGAATGCAATGTTATGTACTTATCCCACTATCTCATATGTATTGGACATGATGAGAAAATATATAGTAATCTTGTATGTATTGGGCATGATAAGAGGATATCCAGTCATCTCATATGTGTTGACATGATAAGAGGACATATATATACCTACCTAGCAATCTCGTATGTATTGGACATGATGAGAGGGTATATGTCAGATACCAGTGAGAGTCATTGAACTATCATAAAGAACATCCTTAGGTGCTTGTGAAGCACTTAAAGGTTCGGTTCTTTGGTTATGGTAATAAGGAAGAGTTGGGTGTAAAGAGTTACACCGATGCAAGCTTCCAAACAGACAAAATAATTGCAATCTATGTTTGACATTAAACGAGGATTGTAAGCTAGAAAGAGTTCTAAGCTAATGACAGTTGTTTAAATCTACAAAAGAAGATGAGTATCTCTGTGTTATAAGAACAGAAGAGGATATTGTATGAATCAAGAAGTTCATATGGATGAACTTATGTGAGGTTCCAACCATTGATGACACAATAGAAATATTGATGACAACAATGGAGCTAGTAGTTAGGTTGGGAATCTCAAATAGCATACTATGGAACTTCCATCTCATACGAGTAGTTGTACATCAAAGAGATGTGAAAATTACAAAATACTAACTTAAAGCAAACGTTGCTAAACCCGCTATAAAAGCACTTGCATAGTAGAAGTATCATGGTCATGTTAGGTCACTCGAGATGAGATCTGTGAGTGATTGGCTCTAAGTCCAAGTGGGAGTCTATTGGTATGTATGCCCAGAGAGCCAATCATGTGATGATTGTAATGGCATAAAATGATTTGATTATTAACAAAGGTAAGCTTTCAATTTATTTTATATATTTAGTTATGAAATAATGAATATACATAATAAATGTCTAGAGAATTATATTAATAAATGACATATGTATTCAGGTTTCTAACCTTATGGATGAGATCATACGGATGTTAAGAGTACATATACATATTCTCATTATGTCCCTGATCGGTTGTTATTGTGAAAGGTTGATAGGCAATGATGACACATAAGATCAAAGTGTGAGTTGCTTGATGACTAAATCTAATAAGTCATGATATGGCAATATCAAACCAAGCACATAGATACATGTTAGAGAATAGCGTATCGGACAAACCCGCCATGAGACTGACACATGGAAGCCATCTTCATGGAGGTCATAGTTAGGTCTCACAGTGATGGTGGTGGTTGTAGTTTTTAGACCTGAAATCACTGCACTCATCACACATCATTGGGTACACTTTGACATCCTCAAGCGCAGCCCTAAAACATGGGTTGTTATAAAGGTGATGATTGGGTGACTTTGACACATGGGGATTGATTGTGAGTGATAGATATGGGATTTTTCCCTCCTACAGGAGTATGATATCCTAGGCATCTTGATTAGTGAGACTGAGAAAAGTATTGTCATATGCATACGAGTCAATATATGATATTGAGCTTACATATATCTCATACAGTCTGCTCTAGTTCAAGGAACAAGATTGAATAATAATGAGGATGACTACTCCATGCCTCTAGTTCAATCTGGATATCAGTGACAAAGGAACTATACAAACATTGTAACACTATACATAGATTGTAGGTTGAAGTTTCTCCCCAACTTTCCATTCACTTGGGTAGCAATGATGTGAGACTATGCACCACTCTTTGCTTGTGATGTCATAAGTTGTTATGGACATTCACTGCCAATGTGACCTATAGGGTCAAACACATAGGAACTCATCTAGAAGAAGAGTTTGATCTTAAATGATAATTGAATTGGTTACTAAAGTGTTTAGGTATTTCAATTCACATAACAGATTAGATGACTAGACTTCCAAACAATCAGTTCAAATGTTGAGATTGTCGTTTGGAGTGTCAGGTTGATTGTATTGTACATTGGTTAGAATTATGCCTGACTCAGACTGTGAGATGCATGTCTCGCTTGTGCGAACCGGCCGTCTGGCACGCTGCGAGATGCCCATTTCACCTGTGTGAGACAGTCATCTGGGATGGTGTGAGATGTCCATCTTGTTTACACCAGACACCCATTTCGGAAGTGCAATTCGCTTGCACAAAGGATTGGTGTTGATGTCAAGTTGAGTACTTATTGGAATTGAATTGTCGACATATGTGCATAACTGGAAGGTGTGAAATGGCCATTTTCCTTTGAGAAATGCATGTCTTGCATGTGAGACGACCATCTCACTGGGTGAGACAATCATTTTGGCACACACAGGTTGTAAAACCTCCACAATTGTTGCAAAAATTCAAGATCTTCCGGTCCTCTCCACTCCCGTTTTAGTCCTGCATTGGCTCGGGACTGGGAACTCTTACCCTAAGCCCTCCTATATATAAAGGGGTACTGGGGGGCTTCCCAGAACACAACTACTACAATAGACAATTGGCAATAAGTTTCTCTGACAATTATTGTCCTCTCTAGTTGTGGTAACCACAAGAGCCTAGGTAAGTTCTACCTGACTAGGGAGGGATAACCATGGGAGATAAAAAAATTGATTATCAATGTTGTGGGAGAGAATGTTAGTGACTAGTACACCAATGGGAGGGACAAATCCTTCCTATCCATTCCTACATGACGGCAGGATTTCTAGTTGGTCTGTGTGGACTACTCTAGAGGCAGGAGTCCTTTAGCTGCTGCTAGGAGGGCAACATCAACTCATAGTTTGTGGTGAGATCTGAGGAGTC
The DNA here is from genome assembly GCA_963693085.1 of Alisma plantago-aquatica. Taxonomy (NCBI): domain Eukaryota; kingdom Viridiplantae; phylum Streptophyta; class Magnoliopsida; order Alismatales; family Alismataceae; genus Alisma; species Alisma plantago-aquatica. Next base: position 375,544,902 of record OY856409.1, on the reverse strand, counting down.
GTTGCAATAGTTGTCCTAGTTTGTTGTTCATAGAGAAGCATTCAGATGAGTCTAAGTGTGACTAGGAGCTGCACAGATATCGTCTAAGATAGAGTGTGCATCTACATCAAAGAGAATTGTCACTGGACTTGCTCCAGAACCATGTATATCTTCATGAAACCATCCTTCCCATTGCATAGTTATTGACGCGGTCTGTTGGTTAATGGAAAATATGTTAGTAAAAATTTTGTTTTCACTTCCTATCTGATGTCGTATTTTCCAGCATCTCCATGGTAGTGCTGAGTTGAGTTTGAGATCTCCTCTCTCTTTGTTGTTCTTTTCAGCCTAGAAGCTTTGTCCCTCTCTTTCTTATTCTTTAACCTAGGGTTTGTTTCTCTTTTTAGGTGGTGACTAGCTTGTCCATGGAGGTGATCAAGCTAGGTTTTTCTATCTCCTTCGTTGGACCTTCTTTGCTTGGAAGTTGCTTCTTCACAATCAATGTGAGTTATATAACCCTATCCTTGATTATTGTTACACTTTATCTTTGCATGCAATTAATCTATCCCTAAAATATGGTTCCAAGTATCTTAGTGATGATATATATGTTATAGGGTTTAGTTTTCATGATGATATTGAGTAGATAATCTCCCTTGCTAAACCTTAATATATGTGGCCAAATTCTTGTTCATTGTAGAAGTGGTGATCCTTTCAAGCATGTGCTTAACCTTGGTTTCCTTCCTTATAAGCAGGGCTTTGATTCTTGCATAATAAAGGAGGTTTTGGAAACATTCTTGGCGTGTTAAACATTTGATTTTCTCTCCTTCATATTTGTGGTTTCATATCTTGCTTGATGATAGCCTAAACTAGGGTTTGGGAATGGTTTCTCTTGATGAGTTTTACACTTTGATGTTTTAGTTTCATGGTGTTGGTTGACTTTAGGGTTTTGGTAATGACTATCTTGCCTCATGTTTTGCTCCTTGAAGTTTATATTTCAAGATGGTGATCAACTTGTTGACCATGTCTTGGAGATAGTTTTCTCTCTATTGGGTTCATCATGATATGGTCTATATAGTTGAAGAGTTTTATTGGCTTTGGATTCCTAATTTGGAACCTACTGTGAGGTCTCTAAGGTGAAACTTTTCCCTTCGATAAATGATTCTTGACCATGGTCTTCGATTTCCAAGGTTTCCTTCTCATTGATGATGATGTTGCTTCTTCTTCAGTCGATGAAGGTGGGGTGGTTTCCTTTGGTCGTCAAGTCCTCTTCAACCTAGTCTCTTTGATCGAAGACCCACCTTGAGTCTCTTTGGTCATTTAAATTGGGTCCTTGAGATTGCTGATTTTAACCATGATATGCAACCAATGAAGGGGTTAACCCTAGTCTTTTTGGTCACCTAAGTGGTCTAGTCTATGCAGTCTCATAGGATGAGGTGACCTGGTCTTATGCGGACGATGAAGCGTTTTCCCTTATGTGACCAATTGATGTTTTCTGATTCATGCATATGTTTCATGTGGTGGACTCTACAATGTTGATGATTGACCTATGTACTTCCAATATTATTAGAGATGGTAGAAATTAGGGTTTACCTCTCCTTGCTCATAAAACCTTGATTCAGTTATGATTTTTAGAAATCCAAACCCTAATGTAAGCACATGGCGATACTACTTACTTTGCTTAAGTGATTAGTATGTTAATAAAATATTTCTCTCTCCTATGTTGTAACCCTAATTGGTGATCTTGTGGACATTATAGTTATTAACTGCAATGCACCAACTCAGGTAATATATGTGTGTAATGTGATGATTAGGAGCCTTGATGAGGCATGGATGGATTATGATGTTCAGTAGGGAATTATGTGAATGGTCTTATGACCTTAGCAATGGCTTTTGTGATCTAATTGATATGATAACCTTTATGTGATGTGATAAGGGATTGTTATCCCATGACAGTGTGATAATCGTGTTGGCCTTGTGTAATGCATTGAGACAGTATCATGTGGTGATGTGATTAGCTTTATGTTTTATACGTTTTATATATCTTGAGGTTGCAATCTACCCTTATCTTTGTAGAACCTTTCTAAGGTTTGCATGTAACTTGAATGATGAAGTTAAGAGACATCTAATTGGCTTAACTAATCAAGTGAAACCTTAATCATATAGTGCCATGTTCCATAGATCCATCCCAGTATGAGAACTTGTTGGATGGTCAAACGAATCTTCCTAAGGGAAACTCAGAGTGCATATTGTTGAGTATGTGGGTTGCTTGGAGAGTACATACTTGTCATTCGGAGCCCAAGTGTTTGAGAACGACTGTAAATGGGTCTCGGTGATTATATATGTGATGTTATTAGAGGACAATTGTTGTTTTACCTCAGTGATTGGGTTTATATACCCTGGTTTCTAGCATCGCGACCTATACCGAGGTGGTTTGGGTGTTTTCATCTTGATGATATGTCATTAGTTGCAATTTGACTGACATGTTAGTATGGTACAAACTCGTATTGACCAAATAGTGTGGGAAACTCTTAGAGTCTAGATCTTTCTAGATCTTGTACGGAACTGATTGTGACCAAGCAGTGATCAATTAGACTTTCAGTGGTACAACTCAAATTCTCTAGGGAAAATAAAAGATGTAATACATCTATGTAGCATATCTATTTAGGGTTAAACACACTTCACATTGGATGTTTACCTTGCCTTGTTTCATATGATGCTAGCTGCTTATGATGATGTAGTATTTCTTAAATTGTTTATTTAATATAATGTGGTAATAGAAGATAATTGTTATACATGTTTTTCATATTCCTTATAATTACATAACACGTTATGATTATTTGTTGTAGTCACCTAACTTGCTTAACATGTGTAATTAGTTGAGTTACTCATTTAGCTGGAACTGTTCATCCTATTTAATAGTAATATAACATGTTGTAGTAATAAATGTTGGCAGAGAATCTCTCATTGGGATGTTGGTATCACCTTGTGGGTTTCCGCACCTTTTTGGGTGGTTGTCAGTGATGTGGTAGAGATCGTGTTGTTGAGGAAGAGTAGCTTGGAGATTAGTGAACTCAGAAGGTTAAAAAGCTGCTAGTGCTATTGTAGAGTCATATGTATCGTCTCTGTACTCTCAGGTCTCAGGAGGGTCATGTTTTGTAGATTATATGTACTTTGATATGTGTTTTGGCAATATACCTTGGTTGTACATATGGCTTGTATATGTGGCTCTTACATGTGGACATGATATATGTGACATCTCGCCGTAACAAAGACAGTGAAATGCCACACAAAAACATGTGGAACCGTCATGAACATCGTATTACCAAAAACACAGGTTAATTAAAATTGATTGTGAAAATCATCATAAGAAAGGAACTATTACAACCAGATCCACATATCCTGCAAGAAAACATGTTATAGACATATGTAAACATGATATATGTCTGCCAACACATCCGATCTGACTGTTCTATATCCATCAAGGATACATCACTTGATTATGTACATAATAGGCCTGACCAGGCCAACAACATGTTACAAAATCCATACAAGATCATACATTGTGAAACTTCATCAAAACACCTCCAAGGACCTGAGAGTGCAGGGATGACTCTAGGACTCTACTACAAAACAACCACAAAAGTAGCATATCCATCTCTTGCCTTCTACCATTCTTTTGGTTGCTCAGCTGCAACACCATGATCACCACCACGTCTATCATGTCCACCTAAAAAGGGGTTTTAAACCAGCAGGGTGAGACACATAGTCCCAGTGAGAAACATAACCCCCGCTGAAACTATAAAACCTTGAGAGAGCTAGAACAGATAAAGCAGGTAACTAATACAAGCAGATCATATATGCAACATACTGAGCAGAACTATCTCTATAACATCTTACCAGGATATCTAAGAGGCATATAAACATATAATAGATGGAACATGATTGACAAGACAAGCCTTATAGCATCTTATCATAACATCTGAGGAACATGTAATTAGTTGCAAGATATAACTAGGGCAACTATACAAACAAGGCCTCAACCAATGTTTCGTGTTTGCCCTAAGCAAATATATTATACGACTGGATTACAATTTATTATGCTCTGAGGAAGTGAGTTGTACCGCTCAAATCCAACCTTCGGTTACGAAACCCAAAGTCAGTGCCATACAAGGTCAATGGAAGAGTCAAACTCCACGACCTCACCTCCTCATGGTCAGTGCATGATATCCAAAGTAGGACCGCAGTCTCTTTCTTAAGTGACCTCAGTCATAGGGTCAACTCCCGCAGGCTACCCTTTCCTCTAGCCCACCTTGGTACAGGTCTCGGCGCTAGCATACCTTGAGCCACGAGCCTATTCACCGTGCTCCCGAGCCATGAACGCATTCATGCTCCATCATACTAAGCCATGGTCATGTTCACCATGCTCTATACACATCTTGAGTCTACAACCGCAGTTGCACTATAATCCTCCTATTTTTGGCTAGGAGAAACCCCACATATTCAACAATATGCGCTCCGGGTTAACCCGCAGGAGAACCCGTTTCACCATCACCAGCTACTGACGATGATGGATCTATGGCCAGGGCAAACTACATGAAAGGTTCTTCTATAATTAATTAGTGTATTTTAAGTAGATTGCAAGATTCAACCAAGTTATGTAACATGCAACTATAGCAAGAATGAATAACATAAAATGCATTATCTTATGTTACATTGTCACTAAGGCCTTCAGTGCCATTAACATCATCTTGATCCATCACAAGGATCCAACATCACATGTTACCACTTGGCCTCTTGTCAATCATCTAGATCCGTCACAAGGATCAACATCACTGGGACTCAATCCCATCATCAAGGTATTCCATACCATTCCATGAGTAACACCCATCACATAGTATTGGATTCATCATAATCCATGATGTTCCACATCATGTTACTATCATGACATTACCATGGCCTCATCGTACAACTGTTACATGCATGGTTAGTGAAATCACAAAGGAGCAATGATACTTGTACAAGGAACATTTACAACTTCTTACTTTATTATGAGAGACAACCATGCAAGATAAATGTATCAAAGCATAGCATTCTTATATATATCAAGCATAACAACCTCATATACCAAATCATAACAAGAATTAAGGTTACCAACCAAACACAAGGTACAACCCTCACTATAGGTGTATTAGGTAAGGAACAACCTTCACCAAAAGCATCTCGGGTAAGGAATAGCTCTAACTAAAGGCACAGCGTCTCTCACCAAAGAATGTGACGCCCAGCACTATATCGGTTAAGCATGCAACTCTTCACCACCTACTGTATCGGTCAGCCCCCATCTAGGGATACAACCATATCATCCAACCACTATCACCTTGGTATCGGGCAGCATCAAACAAGAAGGTATCGGCCAAGGAAGAGGGTAACCTTCATAACGCCTAAGGCAGCAAACCCTAACGTCCACTTCGTATTGCCCAAGCCACTAAGGCACCATACCGGGCAGCACCACAAGTGCAAATTGAAAGGTGCAAGCCATATCGTCCAACTCAAGATCCATACCCCTATCGGCCAAAGAAAACAAAGAGGCAACAATCTACCCTATCGCCCAAGGCACATCCCTGCCATCCAAGCTAGGGTTAGGGCTCCCTATCAGTAACACACTGTATCGCCCAACTAGGGTTACATCGACCAAGACCCCATATTGGGCAACGTCATATCGGCCAAAGGTTAGAGCTCACCTCACAACTCAAGGAAGGAGGGGTGTTTCTCAACCATCAAGGAATGTCCTATCCATGATGTCCAAGGTACTCAAGAGGGGATGTCAACCAAGTACCAAGCTCTAAGGCACCACCTTCGTCCAACACTAAGAGAGGAGAGAACTCCATAACCACCATGGTTGAAAAACAAGCAAGAAAGAGAAGGTGCCAAGGAAAGAGAGAAGGATACTCACCACGAGAGAAGAAGGAGCAAGACACTCTCTAGGGTTTCGGCCACCACTAGAGGAATAAGAAGACTCCATCAAGCTCTACCAAGTGTATCGGCCACCAAGGCTCCACCAAGGGGGGTGTATCGGCCACCAAGGAAGAAGGAAAGCAACTAAGGAGCTAAAGGGATCCCAATCTAGCAAAGAAGGGGGTATATATACAAGGGGGTTAAGTGGATGTCCACTAGAGGATTGCTCCACATGTGCTCGCCCAAACCACCACGTATCCAAGCTATGCCACCTTGCTAGCAGAGATCACCAAGTGTCCCCAATGGTGACAAAAACGAAGCTAGGTCAAAAGGGGTGTGTATCGCCCAACATGGTGCCATGGCCGATACACCACTTGGTCGATACAACCCTGGTCGATACACTCATGCCTGGTACACTCTTTGTTGATACACCAAGCAAACAAGGCCTAGGGAAGCCCAACAACAATCCCAAACTTCACAAGCTCAAGTGAGGCCCAAAACAACTCAAGCAAGATGCCCAAATCATCCTCTCAACCCTAGAGGATGCAAGGAGAGAGAAAGACATCTCTCAAGGTGGAAAACTTGCACATAACCCTAAAACTTGGATGAATTGCAAGTTGCACCTCAATCTCCCAACAAAGCACAAAAAAACCCTAATCACACCATAGGTGTTTAGCAAACATCTAAACACAAGGTTTAGGCAAAGAAAACAGGGTAAGCCCAAAACGGAATCAGGGTCCTTACAAGCCATAAACCCCTACAAAAGGATTTCATCCCCGAAATATGAAGAGATAAGTGAGGGGTACTTCCTCCTCATCTCTTCCTCAAGCTCCCATGTGGCTTCCTCAACGCCATGATGATGACAAAGAACCTTTACAAGAACCAAGTCCTTCCTCTTCAGCTTCTTTACTCTTCTGTCAAGGATCAACACTAGACCTTCCTCGTAGGTCACATCTTCATCAAGCTCAACCTCAACTGGTTGTATCACTATCTCTGTACCTAGATGACTTTTCTTTAGCATTCTGACATGGAACACTTGATGCAACTTGTGCAACTCTGGAAGTAGCTCTAACTTATAAGCCACTTTTCCAACACGTGCTATCACCAGATATGGCCCCATATACCCGGGTGCCAACTTGCCTTTCCAGCCAAACCTCGGCATGCCTTTCCATGGAGAGACCTTGAGATGCACCTTGTCTCCCACCTGGAACTCTAGAGGTCGTCGATGATTATCTGCATATGAATTCTGTCTATCCTGTGCCGCTTTCAACTGTTATTGTATCACCTTGATCTTCTCTATCATCTGTTGCACTAACTCATGACCCAAAAGCTGATATTCGCTGGACTCATACCAACATAAAGGAAATCTGCACTTCCTACCATATAAAGCCTCATAAGGTGCCATGTCGATACTCCATTGGTAATTGTTATTGTAGGCGAACTCTATCAATCTGAGATGCACGTCCCAACTACCTAGGAACTGCAAAACACAACCTCGGAGAAGATCCTCCAAAGTCTGAATAGTCCTTTCAGACTATCCATCGGTCTATGGGTGGAAAGTGGTACTGAACCTCAACTACGTTCCCAACGCTCTGTGCAACTGTTCCCAAAAATAACTTGTGAACTGAGGACCTCTGTTAGAGACTATCATTGCTGGCACATCATGCAAGCGCACTATCTCATCCACATACACCTGAGCAAGCTTCTCTACTATGTACATTGTCTTTATCGGAATGAAATGAGCAGACTTTGTCAACATGTCCACTATCACCCAGATGGAATCATGGTTCCTAGCTATCCTCGGAAGACCAACTACAAAATCCATGGTTACATGATCCCATTTCCACTGCGGTATCGGCATGGGTTGCAATGTACCTACCGGCTTCTGATGCTCAGCCTTAACCTACTGGCATACCGCACACCTGGCCACATACTCGGCCACATCTCTCTTCATGCCAGGCCACCAATACAGGTCCTTTAGATTATGATACATCTTGGTGACACCTGGATGCATAGCATACATCGATATGTGTGCTTCCTCGAGCACTAACTTCCTCAGATTATCAACATCAAGAACCATCATCCTGTTATGGTAACAAACTAGTCCATCCTCGGACTCATGGAAGTCATCATGCTTCTCGCTGCCGAACTCTAATATGATCAACTAAACTATAACATTTGCCTGCTATGCTTCTTTGATCTGCTGCCTCAACGTAGGCTTCACTTGCATCTGTGCCAACAGTCCTACCAACAAAGAGACTTCCAACTATACATTCATCTGCCGCAAAGAGATGAACATATCCCGCCTATGGCATATCAAAGAACTCTACTGTGCCTTCTTCGTAGGAAGAGAAGAAGACTTCCTACTAAGTGCATCAGCTACCACATCCACATTACCAAGATGATACTCAATGGTGAAATCATAATCACTGACCATCTCTATCCAGCGACGATGTCGCATGTTCAGCTCACTCTGCGAGAAGATATACTTCGGGTTCTTATTATCTGTAAAGATCTAACACACTTCCCCATAAAGATAGTGTCTCCAAATCTTTAACGCATGGACCACCACTGCCAGTTCCAAATCATGTATCAGATAACTCTCCTCATGTTTCTTAAATTGTCGCGAAGCAAAAGAAACCACATGATCTTCCTACATCAGTACACAACCTAAGCCTTTCTTGGAAGCATCACAGAAAACAACATAACCTTTCCCAGGCTCTGCCAACACCAACACTGGGGCACTAGTCAGCTTCTCCTTCAAGCTCTAAAAGGCTTGCTAACAACGATCATCCCAAACAAAAGGTACATCCTTCCTAGTCAACTTCGTTAACGGCAATGTGATCACACTAAAGTTCTTTATAAACCTCCAGTAGTATCCTGCTAAACCCAGAAAACTACAAACTTCAGTCGGCATCTTCAGTTGCTCCCACTCTATAACTGACTCTACCTTCTTAGGATCCACTCTGAATCCTTCCTTCGATATCACATGTCCCAAGAAGGTCACTTCCTTCATCCAGAACTCACACTTACTGAACTTGGCATACAACTAATGTTGGCGAAGGAGAGTCAACGCTTGTCGAAGGTGTTGTTCATGTTGTTGACTTTCCTGACTATAGATCAAGATGTCATCTATGAAAACCACAACAAACTGATCTAAAAATAGATGGAACACCTTGTTCATCAGATCCATGAAAGCAGCAGGTGCATTGGTTAGCCCAAACGGCATAACCACAAACTCAAAGTGACCATACCTCATCCTGAAAGCTGACTTGGGTATGTCCTCATCCTTGATCCTCAACTGATGATATCCATACCATAGATCGATCTTCGAGAATAGTGTAGCACCACACAACTGATCAAACAGATCGTCTATCCTTGGCAAAAGATACTTGTTTTTTTATCGTAACTTTGTTCAACTACCGGTAATCTATGCACAGCCGCATCGATCCATCCTTCTTCTTCATGAGTAGAACTGGAGCACCCCACAACGATGTGCTTAGTCTGATGAAACCTTTATCTAGCAACTCATGTAACTATTTCTTCAACTCTGTCATCTCTGTTGGAGCCATCCTGTATGGTGCCTGAGCAACAGGCTATGTCCCTGGTACCAGATTGATCTCAAAATCAATCTCTCGGGGTGGAGGAACACCAAAAAACTCATTGGGAAACACATCTATGAATTCTCTGATAACTGTCACATCTTGAAGATTCAGACCTTTTACCTCGATATTCACAACATGAGCCAAGAATGCTCTACAACCTTGTCACAACAACTTTTCTGCCACCATAGATGATACCAAACATGTCAGAAGAATCTTCCTATCTCCTTGGAAGATCCACTTCTCATTGTCATTAGCGAACATCGCTTGTTTGGAACCACAGTCCAGCACAACCTTATACCTCTCTAAGGTATGTATCCCAAGGATTACATTGAATCCATGCATATCAAGTGGTATCAGATCCACTTGTACGTTGTGTCCTGAAAAGGATAGAGTATAGGATGGACACACCTCTCGAAGCATCGAGGAACCATCAAGAGGGGTTTCTAACAACAAGCTATCTTTCTTACAATTAACATGTAAAAGACAGTTATCAAGCATACTACAAGTGATAAAAGAGTGAGTAGCACTGGGGTCAACCAGAACAGATATAAAGCAAGAAGAAGACAAATCAGAATGAAATAACTCCATCTGACCGGCCACCACTCGCGGGTTGACTATCACCTTAGGATGACTCATAGCATAGAATCGAGTCGTTGCTTGATGTCGTCCACGCCCTCTGCTTCCTTGAGTAGACGATCCAGTTTGTGATGCTTGGTTGTGTCCTCACCCTTTGGCGCCACTAAACTGATGTCTATCTGACCCTTGCTGACTCTATCTCAGTTGTTGTGTCACTTCAACATCTCTCCTTGGGCAATTTGACTTCATATGCCCTGTCTGCCCACAAAGATAGCATGACATGTCCTCTAACTGCGGCCTAGATGGCCCTATCACTGCTACTAAAGCTATATTGTAGGCTCTGGATGGTGAATAACCATGCCCTCTTCCTTTACTTGGTGACCACTGAGATGGTGCACTATAACCTTACATCACAGAAGGTGCAGAAAACATCGGCTTCTTGTGGTTGTCAACCCTCTGTTTCTGAAACTGTGTAGGCCTTTTCTTGGACATAGCCTCTATCTTCTCTTAGACTGACCGTTCAATCCTTCGGACAGACTCCACAAACATGGCAAACTGCTCTTGATTTTCTAAAGCAGCAGTAGGTGTCGACAGCTCGGCACTCAAACCTTTCTCAAACCATCTGATCCTCTCATCATTTGTCACCGCCATGTGAGGACAGAACCTCAGTAGCTCCATAAACTTGGCTTCATACTCGGTGATGCTCAGAGATCATTACTGCAGATGCTCAAACTGACTGGTCTTCTCATCCAGATACGTCTTCGGGAAGTATCGACTCACGAACTCCCACCGGAAGACGTCCCAATAGATCACCTCACTGGCTCTCTTCTCCTCTTTGATGGCCCACTAGTGGCCAGCACTATCCTTTAGAAGGTAGACAGTGTGCTTGACTTTGTCTGCTTTGAGGATGTCAAGGATCCAGAAGGCCTTCTCAAGACCTGTCATCCACATATCTGCATCTGCTAGATCAGTTGTTCCAGCATAATCTGAAGCTCCGACTCGGCGAAGCTGCTCAAAGGTCTTCCGAATACCCAATGATTCCTCACAGGGAACTGGTGCTCTTGGCGGAGGCACAGGTAATCTCTCTACCATGAGATTCATCGTTGCCATTACATGTCCCATGAGGTGTTGGTATACAGGATTCTCAAGAATGGTTGGATTGATTTGGGGGACCTTAGGCACCCGATCTTCATGTGCCTACAAACCAGCTCCATTAACAGATGCAGTAACACTGCTCTCGGCAGCATGCTCTTCATGATTTCTAGACATCTTTTAGCTTTATCTTCTGCTGGGGGTAGAAGTCATTATGAGAAAATCTAGAGAAAATCATAAGAACAGACACAAACTTAATCCTAGATCCCTATAGACTCAGTGAACCTAGAGCTCTGATACCAACCTAATTGTGACATCCCGCCATCACAAAGACAGTGAAACACCACGCGAAAATGTGCGGAACCGTCATGAACATCGTATTACCAACAATAGGGGTTAATTAAAACCGATTGCGGAAAGCATCATAAGAAAGAAACTATTACAACCAGATCCACATATCATGCAAGAAAACATGTTATATACATATGTAAACATGATATATGTCTGCTAACACATCAGATCTGACTGTTCCATATCCATCAAGGATACATCACTTGTTTATGTACATAACAGGCCTAACCAGGCCAACAATAGATTACAAAAGCCATACAAGATTATACATCATGAAACTTCATCAAAACACCTCCAAGGACCTGAGAGTATAGGGATGACTCTAGGATTTTACTAAGAAACAACCACAAAAGCAGCATATCCATCTCTTGTCTTCTACTGTTCTTCTGGATGCCCAGCTGCAACACCATGATCACCACCACGTCTATCACGTCCACCTAAAAAGGGGTTTTAAACCAGCGGGGTGAGACACACAGTCCCAGTAAGAAACATAACCCCTGTCAAAACTATAAAACCTCAGGAGAGCTAGAACAGATAAAGTAGGTAACTGATATAAGCAGATCATATATGCAACATACTGAGCAGAACTATCTATATAACATCTTACCAAGATATCTAAGAGGCATATAAACAGATAATAGATGGAACATGATTGACAAGAAAAGCTTATCATAACATCTGAGGAACATGTAATTAGCTGCAAGATATAACTAGGGCAACTATACAAATAAGGCCTCAACTGATATTCTGTGTTTGCCCTAAGCAAATATACTATATGACTAGATTATGATTTATTATGCCCTGAGGAAGTGAGTTGTAACGCTCAAATCCAACCTTCGGTTGCGAAACCCAAACCCAGTGCCATACAAGGTCAATGAAAGAGCAAGACTCCACGATCTCACCTCCTTGTGATTAGTGTATGATATCTAAAGCAGGACTACAGTCTCTTGCTTAAGTGACCTCAGTCACAGGGTCAGCTCCCGCAGGCTACCCTTTCCTCTAGCCTGCCTTGGTACAGGTCTCAAAGCTAGCATACCTTGAGCCACGGGCCTATTCACCGTGCTCCCGAGCCATGAACGCATTCATGCTCCATCATACTAAGCCATGGGACTATTCATCATGCTCTATACACATCTTAAGTCTACAACCGCAGTTGCACTCTAATCCTCCTATTTTTGGCTAGGAGAAACCCCACATATTTAACAATATGTGTTCTGAGTTATCCCGTAGGAGAACCTATTTCACCATCACCAGCTACTGAAAATGATGGATCTATGGCCAGGGCAAACTACATGAAAGGTTCTTTAGTAATTAATTAGTGTATTTTAAGTGGATTGCAAGATTCAACCAAGTTATGTAACATGCAACTATAGCAAGAATGAATAACATAAAACTCATTATCTTGTGTTACATTATCACTAAGGCCTTTAGTTCCATCAACATCATCTTGATCCATCACAAGGATCCAACATAACATGTTACCACTTGGCCTCTTGCCAATCATCTAGATCCATCACAAGGATCAACATCACTGGGACTCAATCCCATCATCAAGGTATTCCATACCATTCCATGAGTAACACCCATCACATAGTATTGGATTCATCATAACCCATGATGTTCCACATCATGTTACTATCATGACATTACCATGGCCTCATCGTACAACTGTTACATGCATGGTTAGTGAAATCACAAAGGAGCAATGATACTTGTATAAGGAACATTTACAACTTCTTACTTTATTATGAGAGTCAACCATGCAACATAGATGAATGTATCAAAGCATAGCATTCTTATATATATCAAGCATAACAGCCTCATATACAGAAGCATAATAAGCATTAGGGTTACCAACTGAACACAAGGTACAACCCTCACTATAGGTGTATCGGGTAAGGAACAACCTTCACCAAAAGCATCTCGGGTAAGGGATAGCCCTCACCAAAGGCACAGCATCTCTCACCAAAGAGTGTGACGCCCAGTACTATATCGGTTAAGCATGCAACTCTTCACCACCTATTGTATCGGCCAGCCCCCATCTAGGGCTACAACCATATCGGCCAACCACTATCACCTTGGTATCGGGCAGCATCAAACAAGAAGGTATTGGCCAAGGAAGAGGGTAAGCTTCATAATGCCTAAGGTAGAAGAGGGTAAGCTTCATAACGCCTAAGGTAGCAAACCCTAATGTCCACTTTGTATCGCCCAAGCCACAAAGGCACCATACTGGGCAGCACTACAAGTGCAAGGTGAAAGGTGCAAGCCTTATCGTCCAACTCAAGATCATACCCCTATCAGCCAAAGAAAACAAAGAGGCAACACGCTACCCTATCGCCCAAGGCACATCCCTGCCATCCAATCTAGGGTTAGGGATCCCTATCAATCAACACAATGTATCGCCCAACTAGGGTTACATCGACCAAGACCCCATATTGGGCAACGTCATATCGGCCAAAGGTTAGAGCTCACCTCACAACTCAAGAAAGGAGGGGTGTTGCTCAACCATCAAAGCATGGCCTATCCATTTCATCCAAGGTACTCAAGAGGGGATGTCAACCAAGTACCAAGCTCCAAGGCACCACCTTCGGCCAACACTAGGAGAGGAGAGAACTCCATAACCATCATGGCCGAAAAACAAGCAATAAAGAGAAGGTGCCAAGGAAAGAGAGAAGGATACTCACAATGAGAGAAGAAGGAGCAAGACACTCTCTAGGGTTTCGGCCACCACTAGAGGAAGAAGAAGACTCCACCAAGAATATCGGCCACCAAGCTCTACCAAGTGTATCGGCCACCAAGGCTCCACTAAGGGGGGTGTATCAGCCACCAAGGAAGAAGGAAAGCAACTAGTTAAGGAGCTAAAGAGATCCCAATCTAGCAAAGAAGGGGGTATATATACAAGGTGGTTAAGTGGGCGTCCACTAGAGGATTGCTCCACATGTGCTCGCCCAAACCACCACTTGTCCAAGCTATGCCACCTTGCTAGCAAAGATCACCAAGTGACCCCAATGGTGACACAAACAAAGATAGGTCAAGAGGGGTGTGTATCGCCCAACATGGTGCCATGACTGATACACCACCTGGCTGATACAACCCTGACTGATACACTCATGCCCGGTACACTCTTGGTCGATACACTAAGCAAACAAGGCCCAGGGAAGCCTAACAATAAGCCCAAACTTCACAAGCTCAAGCGAGGCCCAAAACAACTCAAGCAAGGTGCCCAACTCATCCTCTCAACCCTAGAGGATGCAAGGAGAGAGAAATACATCTCTCAATGTGGCAAACTTGCACACAACCCTAAAACTTGGGTGAATTGCAAGTTGCACTTGAACCTCCCAACAAAGCACAAAAAAAACCCTAATCACACCACAGGTAATTAGCAAACATCTAAACACAAGGTTTAGGCAAAGCAAATAGGGTAAGCCCAAAACAGAGGTCAGGGTCCTTACAATATCTTTTACAACAGGTTGTGGCTATATGCCAAGTATACATATGTAAATACATGATATGGTACTCAATAAGGTACAATTTGTGTACCTTAAGGTAATATGTTTCTACATTTTTTGGTTATATAAGATCGGTTTTAGTTTTCCCTATTGTGTGGTAATGTTCTTGTTTAGCCACTAATCACACGCTTTGGTATTTGAGTTATCTCATCGTGTTGCATCAGGTTATTACAAGGACGTTCCTCTAGTATTGTTGAGTTTTGGTATTCTTTTCATCCATGTCCTCAACCTATATATGTCAAATATCCTAAATATATCATATATACTCACAACAAAACTTCACATAGTATATTAAAAAAAACTTTATGTAACATTTGTAGGTATATATAAGGATAGTATAACACATTTGATATATCTTGAGAAAGTATGAGATGAAAATAATATTTAAAAAAAACACTATAATCATCAACCACATGTGCACTAATTAAGCCAATAGGTTCTAGATAAAACCACACATTAAACATCTAACAAATTAGTTGGAAATTTTCCATTAGGTAAGGTTTATATTTTAACCTACTTCATCCTATCAGATATCATGCAAAATCATACATTAGTAAAAAAATCTCAAATTAGGAAATCATGTAAGTATAGCCAGACTTAACATAGAACGGGAATTAGTTTTCTAGGGATAATTATGTAGCAAAAGTTTGAAAATACACAATAAACCTATGAGCATGATATGTCTAGTGGATGTATACCTAAGTCTTGGGCATAAGATTTATACCATATCATGATAAAGGTTCTAAGGAGTAATGAAATAATGTAATCTTAGTCACACTGCAAGGCTATAATTTATAAAATTTGATTTGAACCACTAGATTTGTATCCTTGAAAGTTTCACCTTGAATCTCTGATGGATTTCTCATAAATCACTAATTTAGGGTTCGACGATGAAGTCAGTATCCAATCAAGTTGGTTGATCTGTGCTAGTATAACCAACTTAAGTATAGATAAATTGTATAATTACTAGCTTGAGGCTACATAAGATTTTATAACTCCGTGGTTGGCATCTCTAGTAAAATTTGGTTAATCTATGAGACATGAGCACATGTTATCAACTTTCTTGTGGTACACCAAGCTACCTTGGTCTTTGCACCATGATCTCCATCATGGTGCACAGTGTGTGTGTGTTGGCAATATGATCTCCATCAAACTCTTATGGAATATTTTAGGAATTTATAAGGGAGCTTACTGAAGAAGTTTAGGAATTTGTCGTGCAACCCTATGGTGAATTCTAAAAACCAAAATTAATGATTTTGTTGCCTCAAGAATCATTTTTTTGTTGAAGGTTGGTTTGTCTATGTGCTTTCATGATTTTTACACCTCTATGATACCAATTGGGTGCTTGAAAACACATATCTCATATTTAATATGAATTGGGAATATGACTCAATATGTTGATCGTGGTATTCTCTTCTTCCTCTCTCTAGTTTTTCCCTAGAGTTTGACAAACATGATGGCAACAATAAGAGAAACAAGTTACTTGTCTATCATGATTGTTCCTCATATCATATGTAGGATGCATTGGAGTTCAAAAAGACTATATTTGTTGTGGATTATTTGAATCCTTCACATTTATATGTGGATATGCACTGAATCCTCAAATGCATGATTCAACCAGGATTCAAAGTCCTTGTAACTTAATTTTTAGGTCCCTAGATTTATTATAACATTTATGTCAAAGCTTTTTAATCACTCATTTCAAGTTAACTATTTGTGTGTGACCATGTAGGCACCATACTTTGTTTTAACGCTCCTAGAAAGCAATAGGTGGTGTATATCAACATTTCTTTATTATCCAAGTAGTAAGATCATTTGTGCATTGAGTAAACCTTTCTTGATGAACATTATAGTGTCGTATAATCTTTTTTCAAGGATATCTAGATTGAATGAAATGCATGGACAAGTCATACTTATGACATTCAATTCAAATTTTGTTGACCTCGGGTTGACTAGAAATATACATATTAGCTCATTATCTCCATAAAAACTCTGTTGAGCATAGCCATGCTTTTTGTAGTCTCACTCATAAAATTCTAGGATATGTCTCTAATTATTTAGGAGGCACAAATTCTATATACACCACTCACATTGTGCACCATGATTCTCAACATATTCAATCACCACCTTATAATCTTTAGAAGATTGTGTTGTGTGGTGTCAATGTATGATGATCACCAAGTGAACATTATCATGACTTCAAGTCAAAGGATCACAACACCATTTTTGCATTCAAATCTTATTGTGGCATTCATATAACTCTCCAAAAATAAATCTCAAGGTGGTTTGGTCAATTTATTACATTTGTTTAATAACTACATGTGTCTGACCTGATATCCAATATTCATGACCCATGTGGCATAGTAATCAATCACCACAAATTCTAGTCAGATGTATTATTTTTTTCTGGTTTCAAAATACTAGAAAACTATGGAATTTTCTTAGCATTCATGAAATCTCATGTTCAAGTCACATGTTCACTTCGTGCGGATTCTAACCAATTACTCTAAGAATATGCATTATGCTCATTAATATCATATAATTAAATGGGCACAATAATGTGGAATGTCTTTATTAATGGAATCAAAAGTACAAAGCATCTACCTACCATCATCAAAGGATTTGTTTGTAGGACATGCACACCAACAATGCATTGTATTCTTCATCAGATGTTGAAGTTCAAAAATAGTTGTAGCCAACTGCAACGAATATATGTCCTATATATGATAGTGTTTATCACTCTATGTTTATTACTCAAATAGATATGAAGTACACGAGGCTTACTTGTAGAAGCACAATTGGGTGAATGAACTAGGTATGACTAAATAGAATATGATTGCAATAACAACATAGGTTGAAAGTTCGCTTTTATGATTTATAGTAGTCATGCTATATGGTGGTAAATATCAATCTTAGAAATAAAATATTCACAAGTTATGCACAACATGAATTAGAAATCTAAGATGCATGAGTATAGGATAAGATAACAGAAGGTCATATTTGAAATGGTAATATAGGAAATGAGTAAAACTAGAAAGTATTGATGACCAACAATGAATGAGCCATTCATAATGAGTTGAGCATGTGTGTGAAGGGTGTGTTGTAGTTGTGATAAAAGAAACAAGTATTAACCAGGAAGTCTCATAAATAGAAATTTCAAGTAAATGTTGTGGTTTGCAATTTGTTGATTTATCTACTCATGATGTTGGCCATCCGTGTGGTAATGTGGTTTGTGGGGAGTATATCCACTCTGAGCTTCTATACATGGTCAGAACATGTATGACATTATTCGACAAGTGCACGATCAAAGTCTTTTTATTGAGCTAGGCAAAGTTGAAAGAGCAAAAAGTAGACCCGTATTAGCTCAAGGACTAATTAGGAGAGTTCACTTACCTTACGTTTTAATATGAATGTGAAAGCTGAAAGGGAAGGAATCATCGCCAACTCTATAATTTTAGCTTAAATGACGATGATTGATATATTAATTTCAAATATTTTAGGGGTCTTGCTTTTAATGATACATGCAATCTTCTGATCAGAATTTAGAAGACCTTTTACTTAATTTGTCCCAAAGGATTTTCGGAAATCCCAAAATCAAAAGATGTACTTGAGCATGTAGCGTATTATTTTGAGGCACATCGATTACAAACTCAAACCGCATTATCATAACTGCATCATCCTTATTACCAAAAATCAGTTTTATCTTGTGTGCTATAGTTCTCACATCTTTAATAAAAGCTTTTAAGATTATTTTGTTTAACAAGTTCTTCATAAAATAAGGCTTGGCCTGTGATTTTCCTATGCCCCCTTTGTTTGGTAGGCAGTTGCAACTTTTTTTTAGGCAATAACAGGAGTTCCATCAGATCCAATCCTGGTGCTGTCTTATTAGCTAACTAGTCACAACTTTATAGCTTCGATTCTGGCAGGCTGTGTTTTCTCACCAAATCAATCTCGTTTAAAATATCATGAGCTTCCTTAGAAAGAGCATAGTAGATGTCTATGATCTACCATGGAATTCATAAGATATGCTCGTCCAGCGCATCATCTTCCATGCAACTCAAGCTTCCTTGGTTGTCCCTACAGATACCCCTAAGCTGGGGAGGATATAAAGGTTACGGCGAGCGTGAGTGTCAAACTACGGATAGCTGGGTCCAAATTCACTGTTGACAAGATGCTATTTCGGGCGCTTTACATTTAATCTCTCGTAAAAACACCCTATTCAGATTTGATTTGTGGATAGCAATCCACAGAGCACACTGAGCCAACCTTTCAAAAGAACACAATCATAATTAGTATGAATCAAATTCAACATCTTTCGCAAAATTTCAACAATGAGTATATTACATTGAGCACTAAGATGCGAGACAATAATATGCACTGGTTTTTCTTTCTGGAGAAAAACATTCTGATATGATTGAAGAACATGGACTATACAAGAAAGTCGCTAACGTATTCCACATTACCCTCCCTTGGAACTGAAGCAATACACGAATACCCTAGTCATCTAGATTTGTGAGACCACATCAATGGTGATCAGTTTTCGAACCCCCCAAAAAAATGTGAATCAATCAATTGATAGGTCATTTTTAACAAAAACACCTGACAATGAGCCTTTTCCAAGGCATGGGAACCCAATGGAAAAACGCTTGGGAAATCCTACTGCAGATACACACATTTACAAGGGCAAAAAAAATTTCAAACTTCTATCGAACAAAGATCCTCAAAGACAGTCCTAATGTTAGGCCTTTCATCTACAGGGAGAATGCATCTAAGAGATACAGCTAGCAAATCATCCATGGCTTTGGGAGCCTCGTCAACGCCAGCAATGTCTCTGTCAAAGCATTCCATCAATCTTCCTTCCCTTGCACACATCTGCACCCAATCTGTGAGGTCCACTGCCCCGGACTGGCCTGATATAATGTCGCCAGCACTCCTCCTAGTTAGTAACTCCATCAATATCACGCCAAATGCATATACATCGGCCTTGAATGTTGGACTTGGCTTAGTTGCCGTTGCCAACTCTGGGGCTCTGTAACCTAGTGCGCCCAGGTTTAGCACTTGCTCAGATATGCCACTTAGTGTCATAAGTCGATGAAGGCCATAATCGGTTAGCTGAGCAGTGAGATTAGGACCAGACAGCAATATATTGGTTGGTTTCAGATTTCCATGTGGAAGGCACTTGTCGAGGTGAAGAAAACACAGGCTGCGAGCAATATCACCAGCAATTTTCAACCTCTGAGCAAGTGTCAGTCTGGCATATCTCCTTGGTGTGGCTTCTGTAAGATAAAGGGTACATAATCAATAAACAGAAAATAAAGAAACGACGAAATGGCACAACAACAGTATTCAAAATGTATACAAACAAATAACGCTGAATACTATATAGTTTGCAGTTGAGATTGAAAGAAATAATCATGATTACAGTGAAAAAGGCACACGTGCAACAAGTTGTGCCGTCAGCCCCTTTTGTATGGCAACACAAACAAATTCAGATCTCTCAAATTGTTTGAATATATGCGTCAAATTTTTGCACAGTCTCGTTTGGGTATATAGACAAAAATACGGCGTACAGATTTACACATTGATGGTAAATTCAATAGGCTATCAACCAAAAAAAAAAACCTTTAGTGTAAAGACTATTGAGAAGTCCCTGAGAGAAGCTGACTCCCTGAGAGAAGTGACTCTAGAACCAATATACAGCTCTAAATCACTTGTTGGGTAAAGCAAAGCTGATACAACTGGCCAATGGATTTTTAATTGATGACGTCGGCCGAAAAACAAAGTATAAATCAGTGTTTTAAAAATCGGTCTGTGCGGCCATTTATGCGGCCGCACACAAGGTTCGGACCTCATTTCGAACCGCATACTGAAAATCCCTCCCAAAATTAGACCAGGCCGCATAATCGATTGCAAGGACGCATACAGGGCCGATTAAACCCCGACTTTCAGATAGACATATTCTCATTTCTTCTTATTTACATTTACATTCATCTATGTTTGTTTAGATTTAGATCATAGTGCATGTTTGTACTTATTTAAATTGTGATGATTGCATATTTGCATGATTGCATCCATTATTCTTGTAATTGTACTATTTAGATACAATTGTACAAATTGAATATGTAAATTCATGATTAATATACATATATATATATATATATAATGATTAATAAATAAAAAAATTCCAAAACCGCATATACTTCCGCATATACTCTACAAGGTGACCTCTTCAAACGCATACCGCTTTTTAAAACACTGGTATAAATCACTATAGAAGAAAACATAGTAGCAGGAAATCCAATCAAAAACACAATTTTTTTCATGATTCAACTTAATCACAATTTGTGACCCAATATTCACCAGTGGGAATGAGATCTAATAGAATTGTAGAAGAAAGTTATAGCAATAAAAGTTGGGAGGAGAAGAACCAGTTTCCCAAATCACTTAAAAGAACACACTGAAGGAACCCGGTTCACCTTCAAAGGAAGAAAAAGAATGGAGGCAGGGGCCAATAAGAAGCCTCGAAATCATGTATGTATTGGCTGCCATTGGTGTTAGGTTTCCGAACATTGGCTAGGACAAGATTAGGGAGCCTTGATATTATACCTCAACCCTCTTGAGTCCAAGTCAAATATCAAAACAAGGTTTTACATGGTATGACCATGTTGGTTAATACACAGCCATATTCCTTTAGAGGCTTGCAAAATGCCTTAAGATGTCAATAAAATACGACAGTATGGCCCAAATATAAGTAGGTTGTGCTGAGGTCTAAGACCTGAGAGCTAGGAAGTGTGGACATGGATACGGACACGGACACACCGAATTTAAAAAATATAGGACAGACACGGCATCAGACGCGACAAAACCACTACATACACATATTTATTATTTTTATGTATAAACACAAAAAGAGCAAGCCCATTCAGACACAAAGATCATCCCATCCGAGCTACATTCAATTTCATATGTTCATTCATGCAGTCATTGCACACATCATGAAATCAAGCTATCAAAGGCATACCAACAGATAAACACACATTGTAATCACAATAATAGTCATTGATAGACAATCAATTTGCAAACAATAATATGAGTTAAACGCCACAAAAATGATCTCTCGGTAAAAAGATTTGCACATCTATATTTTGGACAATAAAAAATAATGATGACAGTTGACAACAAAGAAAGAAGAGGTAGTTGTTATTTGCAGAAGAGGAGAGTGAAAATAGTGATAGAGGTGGAGGGTGAGGAAGTAGAGGGAGAAGAGGAGGCTATTTTTGGTGGTAGTGGTGATGGACATATAAAAGATAGGTGTTGGAGCCTGGAGGCCGTGGAAGAAGAGGAGAGGTTGGCTATCGAGTGGAGAAATAGGAGAGCCCGGTGGCAACAAGTGGAGCAAGAGGAACAGTCGCCCAGGCAGTGAATCCATTCATATGATGAGGGGAAGTGCTCAGGAGAAAGTTTGTTTGCAATATTGTTCTCGCCCTTCTTAATTAGTGATAAGCCATGTTCTGGCTATGGCTAAGTTGTGTCCAACTCCTAATAAAACCAAAATTGGGACCAGGACACGTTTGAGTCGTGTCCACCACGTGTGTCCATGGCATGTCCGTGTTGGACACATGTCGAACATGGACACTCAGCCTCCGGGAAGTGTCCATGCTTCTTTGCCAACACAGAAACATGAAGACAATAGCAAGCAACAAGGCAGAACTGTGGCCTGGCTGCATACCCTATGCATTTGTTCAGCTTTTTTCATATGATTGCATGTTATATATTTCGTATATACACAAGTATCTCGTGCATCTATTTAATGTTTCAAACCCTAACACATCTTCAGAGTGAAGTAAAATCCTAAAAATGCATGAAACATATTTAACCATGTCAAATATGATATTTCAATCAATATACAAAAAAATAAAATTTCCATTACATTATTGTTCAGTCGCAATTTTCTTTTAGTTTCTTCAAGCAGTGAATCAGGCACTCCAGCCTTGGGCACCCAGGCACTCACCTCAATAACTATGATCAAGTTGCTATATATGACCATATCACCAAATATGAGCAAGTGACATTCATTTTTGGATCTTGAGCTTCATTTACTCTACAGACTATAGAAAAACAAGCACAATGCCAAATGCTAGTTGCATATACTTCTCTCTTATGAAGGACTTTGAGCCTTTTGTTCACTTTTTATCAACATCATGCTCAATTAAGATGCCACCCAAGTAGAGACGTCAAAATCAGAGACATCACTGTAACTCTCAAGATTTTGCTTTGCTTTCAATTCTGGAGGTCGTCAAACACAACTTTTGGGTTCCATCTTCATTTGGGACAAGCACTTGGAGGCTAACCATAGTTGTTAAGGTGAATGCCTAGGCGGCAAGGCGCACCGGGGGGGTGCATCTTACCCTACGTCTTGCCTATAATGCCGTCTTTACTGATTTTTGGGGGTCCATTGGTATATTTATGTGTTTTAATGTTCTATATGGCTTTCCAAATGTTCAAAATTAAGATGTTGCATATGTTATGTGCCAAACATTCATTTTTATTTGGATCTAATAATCACATTTTCTGATTATTTTTATTTTGCATCCTCAATTTAGTTTCTGTTCAGAAGCTGTGCTATGAACTTACAAAGAATAGTGACTAAAATGCTAAAGATTTCGAGCTATGACATTATATCTCTATTTACTTGTTGATCTTTCTCTTATATTGTTTACATAGGATAACGGAAAATGACAGAAAAGACATACACATAGTTATATACAAAATTATTAGACTCGTCTAAACCAATATGTAGCACATTGGTGTACACACACACATACACACACACACACACATATATATATAGGGTCAGTATACAAATACCAGTATATGGGAAAAATTTAATCACTACGGGTTGATATCAATATATAGAATAAATATGCTTATATGATAACCAGGGTGATTCGTAGTTATGTAAGTTATCTAGAATACTAGTCAATTCAGGAACGTATACATGCTAGTTAATAATATTAGTAAGTAATAAGTCTGTAATTTCAGCATCCCCCTGTATTTCAGATTTTAGAAAACAAAATAATGATGTAATATTTAGCTTGAAGCATGAATTTAGTAGTAATTATTTTCTTGTTCTTGACATTATTGTTAATTAAAAATGATTAGAAATGCAACTGGTTATGTTTTCATGCAATAAAATTTATGCATACCAGGAGGTAACCATAAGTATGTATATACCTACATAAATAATTCAAAAGTATGCATATATGAGAAGGGGGGTGTTCTGCAAAATCATGAAAAAATGTATATATAGGAAAATAATATACATCTTTATTGTTTAAGGCCGACTAGGTGATGCCTAGGCGGCAAGGCACTTAGGTTTGGCGCCTTGACAACCATGAGGCTAACACACAAGGAATCATTGTGGATGGTTTGATACCATGTGATATCATCGAGATTGATTACCCCACACATGATGGATGAGCTGTGGATGCATATTGACACTCTGGCTCCAATGGCTTTGGTGACCATTTTAGACTATTGACCTGGGACCAACTCCTTGACCTTTAAAGTAAGTGCATCGTCATGCGTCCTCAAGGGTACCAAAGGGAATAGGGTTCTTCAAAAGAGGGCACATCCTTGACACACATAAGTGTAACATCCTGAATTTGAGGGTTCCATTACCTAAAGAAGTCTGCACAGATCATTTAAACTCATTATCATGAAAACCCTAGATGAGGTGAGATTGATAGTTCAATCATGTCTCAATTTCATAGAAAGGAGTGCAAGGATGGTTATCATGAAACTTGGGACCATAGATAATGTTTTGGAACATATCTCAAGTATTTAATAAGGGTTGGTGATAATGCCTATCAAATGACTAAATCATATTAATATTTTTATGTGACTAGATCCATATTTAAACAGTGTGCAGTCAATTGAATTTCTTAGTACATGCTCACATTAGCCGCGACCTTGCCTTGATGATCATAATTGGTATCCAAAGGTTTTATGTTCTATTTGGATAGGGGTAGAGATGTTTTTCCCAAGGGAAAGTAATTATGTAATCATAATGGCCAGATCTTTGAATTAAGGAGGATACATGGAGCTAAATCAGTCATACCTTAGATGGGAGTTGTGATTTTTTTTCATTATCGTGATGTAGTTATAATTATCTAAGAATCCTTTAATAAATGAGCCAAGGCAATGGAAGGCTTATGCATCTACAAAGTAGAAGTTAGTGCATGTAGCCCTTAGTCTGTAGTTGTATACATGTATATCTCGGTTCCAATAGAAATCTAATAGATAATTAGAACCACGGTTTTTGGAAAACCGAACAAGGCCTGGTCTCTAGGTATACACAGGTTCTTAATCTCGCGAGGCAGTCGCAACCACAACCCTAGCGTCTTGCAATTCGCGGGCATGGATATTTCTAGATCTACAGGTTGGAGTCGAACTGCAGGCTATGAAGATGAGCAAAGGATCATCACCAGTAGGGACAACGATACACATAGTGGTGGCTGGCAAGTAGATATCATGAGTAGTCATAAGAACATGATCGAGAATGACATATTGTGACACTCAAGACGAGACTTTGCACTTTCAAAACAGCGATTGGTCGAGCAAATGAAGGGTGAAGAGGAGCCCAACGTCTCCAGCAAGACAGGCCTGAAGGAAGTCCATACCTCATCAACCTAGGATACCAAAATCCCTCGTTGTTTCCCTAGATCACCAATGTGAAGATGAGAGGTTGCAAGCCTACAAATGTCGTGAGGGTAAGGGCACCTCGCCATGAAAACTGGCGCCCTGCCACCATGCGACTCCAGACTGGGTGCCGCCGCCGGCGCTAGGAGGTGGCCGCCCTATGGTTGGGGTTCAGTGCGAATTGGGGGAAACTCTGCGGCAATATGAGCATCCGAAGTCATAGAAGATCCGATGGCAAACGTTTCAGGAGATTTTAGTCCATGGATCTTTAGGTTCAACCTACTAAACCTGCTTCTTGAGACAATGCTCTGTTTTATAGAGAAAACAGAGGTCGCTCGCGCCCAGGAGGATGACGAGCAGCGTCCCGGGTTAGCGGATCATGTTTGTGAGCGGATCCCATGTGGGATCCAGCGCTTGCAACCCCTTAAGCAAGGAGGAGACTTCATCATGGACGTTGGATTATGCATGGACGGCTATGATTGTCCAAGAAAGGTAATGTTTTGATTAAATCATATCTTATGATTGGTATACTAGATATTTGAGTGTAAGGTACCGAATGAAAGCTATTGAGGTCTAGATTTTTATAAAAATGTTAGCTTTTGGGTTTGATTAATGAAATAGTTATGGATTTCACGAGAAGTGATGCGTTCATATAATCATGGATTGTTAGTGATAAATAGTTGTAATGGGTCATCAGATCCTAGAAAAATATTTTAGACTACTAATGATGTCTAGAACTGATATAATACATCTGATCATAATGAATGATGCAAGACTTTATATTGTTGTGCTTGAATTCTCGATAAGGAGTGGTAACCCTAATCTAATTCAAGAAAATTGTATGATGATAAGTAAATGTCCCAAATATCACCATAAGATTATTTGAACATATGAGAGATGTGTATAATCTATTAGATCAGTAACTATGTATAAGTTGAGCTATTTCTTGGTAATTCTCCTACACATCTAAAATGGTATGGAAACCCTAGTTAGACCTAAGAATAATGGGTTTCTGGGTTTAATAGCTATTTATGAACTGCTCATGATATTTTCAGGAAATAAGATCTTGATTTAAAGGTTCAAGAACTAAACATAGGTTTCTGCAACAAAGGTAAGTGGTTCATGCCCATGAGTATTCATATTTATCAAACTCAGCATATTTTCATAACACTTCATACTTTATGTGATCCAGTGTTCTAAGATTTTATGTTAAGATATACAAGTAAGATTTTCATACATTCATGGGTATGTCCTTACCAGTGAAATAAAAAACGGCCAGGCGGGCCGCTTAAGCGCCCATGACCCCCAGCTGCTTAATTTTGCCATTAATCGCCCGCTTAATCATTTTGAACAAAATCGCCCGCTTTTTGCCCGCCTCACCCGCTTTTTCCCGCTTTTTGCCCGCTTTTTTCCCGCTTTTGTTTAAAAATCCTAATGTAAGCATCTAACATTAATTAATTACATAGCCAAGTAGTGTTGACTATAATATACGAAATTTGTATACATTAAATGTTCTATGATACAGCTAGTCCTAATTTAGAATGCATACTTTGTGTGTAAGCTGTAATAATTGGGTACTGCTGTAATGCATCTAAGTAAATATCCTATTGCTCTATTATACTAGTAATGCATGATTAGTTTTACTGATTTCCTTGCTGCTTTCAGTGATTAATGATTGGTACTGCTGGTTAGTATTACTTTAGTGATTACTTTAATTCAATAATTCATAGTTTGTTATATACAATTACTGATCTGCTTGCTGATTTTAGTGATTAGAGATGCTGATTAATAGTAAGTATTGATGAATACTTAGTTAATTACTGATTTGCTGATTAGATATGTATAGAAGTTCCTTATAAATATATTTTTTATATACACATACATGTAATTTTGTATAAAAATATATAAAATTTAGACACCCGCTTTTTCAAAAATCGCCCGCTTAATCGCCCGCCTACCGCTTAATCGGTTACAGGGTGTCGTCCGCACGCCTCCCGCTTCCCGCTTTCTAATACATTGGTCCTTACATGTACCTAATATCTCGAGAAGAGATGTGTTATTATTAAGATTTATAAGAATGATAGAGACACATGAACCAATTTCATGAGAAAACTAAAGGATCGTGTTTCTATAAAAACTATTAGTAATGATTCATATTGATGAATAAGACTACAAGATAAGATATGCAACCAAGATAGTCATACATGATAATGTGGGATAAGGATGTATTAAGATTTCAAGTAGAAATATGCTATTAAGATTTCTTAGATAGATTAATAACTAAGAACAAAGTGTTATTTAGATTTCTTAGAATGATTAAGATCTAAGAATTTAGTACATGACAAGATTATAAGAGTAGAATGCATTAAGTTAAGATTAAGTTTGCAAGATAAGATTTTATAAGATTCATGTTTTAAGATTTAAGAGTTAAGCTCACATGAATGCATTAAGATTCATGTTAAGATAAGACTTCATGAGACTTTCAAGAGGTTGAGTTATCATGTCAGAAATCATAGTTGAGATATTTACTACTTAAGTTACTTTTATATATTTAGTATTCCTATATTCAGTTCAGATTATTTTCCTAAGCCTTTAGACCTGCATGTCATAAATCTGATATCAGAATTTAATTAAGTCATTTGATCAAACAAGAGTTTCAAATTAAGATTTATTCAGATAATAAGAATATCAAATTTTGATTCAAATTTAGATTACTCAATATGTGGGTAGCCAAGTATTTGATTAAGATACATGATAAGGGTTTTAGACCCAATCTCAATTTTGTAATTGAGATTACTCATATTCAAATTTAGATTCAGATTCGGAGTTGAGTACATGTTCAGTACTCGGCATTTAGTTTCAGTTAAGTCCAGATTCAGAATTTAGTAAGCTTAGACTTAAGATAATTAATTCAGAACCTTCACATAATACATTATATGACAAGTCCTCATTCAGAGAGTCCCGAGACGATTCAAATGCATTTGTTGCCAATTCAGAGGAGTGTTTACTCCATTTCAGAGGGCACGTTGTGCCAACAGAGGGTGTGTTGCACCATAGAGGACACTTAGGTGTTAACATAGGGCACGTAGTGTCAACAGAGGGTGTGTTGCACCATAGAAGACACTTCGGTGTCACAAAGGACTTATCGTATAATGGTGGCCACAATCAAATAAAAGTTGTAAATAAAAGATACATTAGTTGAGAGCATGTACATAATCTCATTTATAAGTATAATGAAAGAGATTAAGATAACATAGACATGATTCAGGCCCTTTGTGCAAGTCATGTAGCCCAAGCACTAGAGTGCAGGCCGACTCAGAGACATAACTCAGGCCTAGAGTGCAGGTTTTGTGACTCAGGCACCTTAGTGCAGGTCATGAGACCCAGGTACCAGAGTACAGGTCTCCAGAGAAAGTTCAATAACAAGATAAATATTTAGTTGAATAAAGAAGAGATACTTATGTTTCAGATTTTATACAGAATTTAATGTTAGTTTTATGTTATAATGTTCAAGAATATTTGGTATTGTCTTATTACTTTAGTATTGCGCATATAGAATACTCATGTCACTTACGCTAACAACTGTTTTTCCAATGCATGGCTAGGGACGAGATGTTCGCAGGTGATGAGCAGGGGTAAAGTACATTCCAAAGAATCAAGCACAAGGATAGAACATGACTCAATCTGGTGGGGTGCCAATTATAAGATGATCCTCATGTTTATAGACTCAGCTATATGTGTTAATGTTTATAACTTTAGAGTAGAGACTCAAGATGTTTAGCGAGTTTTCCATGTAATAACATTTATGTTAGTTTTGTAAGAAAAATCATGAGAATGTTTAATACTTCAATTTGTGTGATTGATTATATTGTTGTTATGAATGTCAGTTTTAAGTAATGCCCCCTTGAGTACACGAGTTATGGATAACTCTATGTTGCTTTCGCTACGTGCATGTGTGTGCTTAGGGAGGGTGTTACAATAAGTTAACAACCTGCAATATTTCTTGTGTGTGATCTATGCCATATCAAGGTGTATGGCCATCCATTACTCATGGCTAGGAAAGACAAACATAAAATAGCAGGACCACAACAATAAACTTGAATGGGCATCCATTGATCATGAGAATCAACACCTTAGATAGACTCATAGGTCAATATATATGTCCTTGAGAGTTACCCAATGAAATGAGGTTTTTCACTACTCTGATAAGAAACATTGAATAGTGTGACCAAAAAGATTGACTTAGCACTTGATTCAAACATAACCTCTAATGATGACATGGTGTGGATATTCTTCACTGATGATAATTGCTCCACCTTGAACAGACCCAGGTTGAAAAGAGCAACCTTGAACAAACTCAGGTGTAGATATTCTTCACTTATGATAACCTCTATGGTGTGGATATTCTTCACTGATGAGAATTGCTCCACCTTGAACAGATGCAGGTTGAAAAGAGAAGCCTTGAACAGACTCAGGTGTAGATATTCTTCACTGATGAGAAATACTCCACCTTGAACAGACTCAGGTTGAAAAGAGCTCCCTTTTAGATATGGTAGAAAATCAGCCTACATGAAACCATGACCTCTAACTTTCACCAACTTTTGTAATGCTTCTGAACCTATTATTAGTACCATAACTCCATCTTAATCAGAGTAGATACAAACTTTAGGCTCAAGAGTACCCAACAAAATAAGTTCATCACAATGGTAACAACTTGACAAGCATCACTTAGTGTGGCCACAACATTGTATCATATTAGGATCTAGACAGTACGATTACTGATAACCTTGAGCGGAAATCCACTGTCCATTGACAATATCTCCAATCAAACAAGACCCCAAGGTAGGGTAGATTTACCATATCCATAATGGTTAACTTCTACATATAATGTAATGATAATGACTTACATGGTAATCATCTTCAGACCTTCGTTTAAGAGTAACTCCACAATTTGTGTAAATCTGAACAATTACCTGCTGATATGAGGTTAATGACTAGACTAACAATCATTACAAATGTTGAATAAGTGACAATAACATTGCATTGTCTGTCGATCCAAAGAATACCTCTACAGATCACAATATAGGAGCATACATTGCCCACGAGGACAAGTCCATTTTGAACAAACTCAGGTCAAAACGACCTCCCCCTTGAATGTCATTTGATGAGAGGAAGTAGAATCAAGAATCCAAGGCTTTTTTGATATATAAACCATGAGATTGCCATCATATTAAGCAGCATAGACTTCATTTCTCACTCAGTTTTTTTTCAATCTTTTGGTTATTGAAGCTTGAAATCATTTAACCTTTGTAGTGGTTCTTGTGATAGCTTATGAATTTCGAGCAAGACCTTATCAAGTGGGGTAACAAGGACTAGATAGATGACTATAGCCACTTGTCAACAAATTTGTTGGATCGATGGCATAGATAGATGACTAGAGAGAGGAGCGGAGATGGAATTCGAATCCACAAAACAAGAAGAAAATAATTATGGAAGCACAGAGAAAGTTTATGGGAATAGAATGAACACAAGAAGATATGTATCTCTTCAATTAACCCAAGAAGAAAGCATGGGAGGAACCCTGTAATTCCTTATAAATAAAATAAGGAGACACTTAAGAGTCAAGAAAACAAGACCATAGATATCATCTAGTGGTCATCGATGGTGTTAGGTCTTGAAACATGTCTCTCCTCTATTGTCTCAAACACATCAAATCTCAAGTCAGATTTTGAACATGCAAACATCCTTTTCTAGGGCGGGAATTGTGTCGATGGTGTGTGTGTGCATTTTTTTTTTTTTTTGGGGGGGGGGGGGGGGTACCTGCCACCGCTCCAAAAAAAACATGTGCAACTCGTGCCTTATTCATATTACTTCTCATAGAACAATGCAATTACTTCGTAGAATCATGAACAAAAGTGGTGTGGTCAATATCATAACAATAGAGGGGAAAATGTAGAACTAAATTTACTATGCAAGGTTGGTTATTAAACCCGAACCATTTGGGCCCAAAAATTTAAAAAAAAAAAACGGAAACCTGACTGGTTGAACCAGCTACCACTACCAGTTGACCGGACTGTAGGTCTGTAGAACTGGGGCAGTTCAGACCTAAAGGTTACTAAACCCAACCCAATCAGATTTAGTGTAACTGGTTCTACTACCATCTGGTAGTCCGAACAGGTCAGATGGCCTCAAAACCCATTTTTGGGCACACAAAAAAAAAGAGACCCAACCAGTTGAACCGACCACCCGGTGACCCAATTGTAGGGTTGCAGAACCAGGGCGGATCAGACCTCCCTAATCCACTGAACTTTCTGCCAATGGCCCAACCAGAAACGAAGGAACCAATTAACCTCAACTCCTCCCACCATTATTCCCTGCCTGCAGCCAGAGGACGAGGTTCTTGCCATATGCTAGATCTCCAGCCAAGTCTGATTCCCCTTCCTCTGGCTGCACCCTCCCTCCAACTACAACTGCTAGTCTCCTTCGACCGCCAAAACCTGTTCTCCAGCCACCATGACAGCAGGTTCTGGAAATAGCCACAATTGTATCCTTAACGTCTTCACGGTGCTGCGAGGTGGGTTTTCTCCTGACAGCAAGGTATATATATACCTTCTGCATGTTCATTCTCCTATCTTTCTTTTTTCTTTGATTTCTGCCCCTTCCACCTCTTACAGCCCTTGCCTCTCAATTTCCTAGAAAGAAAATATCATTTCGGTGCTTGTTCTATGTGAAGGTGGTTTGTAGTATTAGGAGTAATTGCTGGTACTCGCCGTGAAATTGCTGCCACAGATTTGCATGGCATTGACCTGCTAAACATGCTGACTGGCTTGGGTGTTTCGTCTCTTGTGTCTTCCTCCACATCTCCACAGGTTTGATGGTCTCCCTTCTTGACTCCCTCTCTAATTTTGGAGAAATTGACTTGCTGTATCCATCAAGTGATGTGTCCTCCATGTGTGTGTGTGTGTGTGTGTGTGTCTGCATGGGCTTGTAAGTAATTGTACATTTAAGAAGAAGAGCTTAAATACACTTCTTTTGAAAACAATAATACAAAACTAGTAACAGTCGCTGCAATAGGCCATGCCATGTGTAACACTGCATTCTAAACTGATCTGTAGATAAGACCAAGATAGTTAGAATTACAAAAAGACATTACGTTTAGGAACTGGCAATTTCACTAATTGCGGGTCAGTAGGAGTTTAAAATTGAAATGTTGTCTGCAAGAAAAAGAATTACCATATAGATGCAATGCCAAACTGTCTCCGAGAATATAATCTGCAAGAATCAGTCTTTCTTGCTCTCTAGGCCCCCAATAATAACCCCTCAAAGAGACAAGATTCTGGTGTTTTATTGCTCCAATCTTTTTTACCTCCTTGGCAAAGTCTTTTTTTTGCTTTACCAGACCAACCCGCAGCCATTTTACTGTCAACATGTGGCCATTGTCTAAGGTTGCTTTATAAGATGTCCCATGACTGCTCCTCCCGAGAACTTCTGCTGGGGCTCGTGACAATTCCTCAGCAGTAAACAATAAGGATTTGTCCAAGAAAAATAACTCCCCAACTAGACGGTCTGGGGAATATACATCCAAAACTACAGGTTTCTCATATCCAATTTGATCACCAAACAATGGAGGGGATTTAGGAGAACCACAGGAAGACTTATGTTCAGCGGTTGGACTGAAGCTCCCTGCTGCATTGAGCTTTGCGTTTCCAGAACCAGCTCCACCAGTCTCTCTGGGATGAGAAAATTCACATTCAATTTTATCGGTTT
The DNA here is from genome assembly GCA_963693085.1 of Alisma plantago-aquatica. Classification (NCBI taxonomy): domain Eukaryota; kingdom Viridiplantae; phylum Streptophyta; class Magnoliopsida; order Alismatales; family Alismataceae; genus Alisma; species Alisma plantago-aquatica. Next base: position 375,511,373 of record OY856409.1, on the reverse strand, counting down.
CTTTAGTAGGAGATGCAGACCTATGAAGCGAAGTCAATAGATTGTCATTTGAGAAACTCATTGAAGTCGGTACCGGCTCATCATTATGAGAGCGGAAAAGTCTAGGTGCATACTTTCCAAGCTTTGAAATTCCACCAGTTGAATGCCCTCGAAAGCCATTTTTCCCACAGAGTTCTTGAGTCCTTATCCTATATATTGCCATGCACATAAAGAAAACCAATAAAACCGTTCCAATTGAACCAACAATAACAGCCAACCGAATTCTAGATTTCAACCGGTGTTTTTCCACATTATCCACGGCTGTTGAGTCGTCGCCTCGTTCAGGGTATCCATTTGGAAAGATCAGTAAAGGATTCCCAGGACGAAAACATTCCACGGGAAACTTCAAAAGGTTACTGGGAATATGGCCAGACAGATCATTATTTGAGACTTTGAATACCTGTAAACTTGATTGAGGAATATCTGGGATCCTGTCCTTGAATTGATTGGAAGACAGGTCAAGATATTTTAGAAAACTCAGCTTCCCAATTTCACTTGGTATGGCACCAGATAGAGAATTTCCATGAAGATCAAGTAAAGTAAGGTCCTGCAAATAGGTTATTTCAGCTGGCAGGGATCCAGATAAGTTGTTCTGTGATAAATCAAGTGACTCCATATGCAGAGGCGCCAATGTACTTAGAGACTCGGAAGAAATAGGCTGCTGAATAACAATACTCCCATCCAAGTGATTTCCCGAAAGATTCAAAGTTCTTAGATTTGCTAATGTAAATAGAATGGAAAGCAGGGGGCCCTGAAATTTATTTAAACTAAAGTCAACAGTGCCTAAATTTTTGCAGTTCCCAAACATGGAAGGCAAAACACCTTCTACTGAGTTGTTTCTGATGCTGATATATTTCAAAGCCTCCACAGAAGTGAGATTTGGAAAGTTTCCTGACAAATTGTTTGAGCCTAGATCTACAACCTCCAATTGCCCTCCCCAACTGAGCATTGATGTGAAGTCACCAGAAATATTGTTGTTACTCAGATCCACGACAGTACAACTACCAATACTGTATGGCAGATAGCCTGACAAAGCATTCGAGGAGAGGTTTAATAATTGTAGAGAAGAGCTAATGTTAGAAATGGAACCTGCACAAAAGAAGAAACAAAGTTTAGACAAATATATCATTCAGATACATGAATGGCAGCTCATTCCAGATAAATGAAATTAAACAAATTGTATATAAAGTAGCAAATGTCATGTGTTAGTTTCACCACTAGCAGGAACACTGAAAGCTAACCAATCTATGAACAAGCAAGGGATACAAAACAATTGGCATGGTTCGTCTAACAACATCTAACTACATCTACAGTTATTTAGGAGGTTTGTTAGCACTTAGCAGCATTTCAACTCCATCCACTGATCAAGATGAAGTTTCACTCTGAGACACGGGTGAACTAGAGAGTAACCTTAAGGCAAATATAATTATTGACACAGTAGACAGAAAATTGGTGGCCAGAAAACAAGAAAATAAATACTTCTACATAGAATATCATATTTATGCTCTCATGTACGCGACTGGTTCCGGGGTTTACCCTTGGCTGGGTCGGGTCCAATAGTGGCCTTGCCCAGGAGGGGTTCCTCGTTAACAAAAATATATGCCATAAGCAATTATTAGTTTGTTACTAGGACCATAAATATATCATCTAATTGCTATCCAACAAGATGCCTCGACGCAAGGCGCACAAAGGTGTATATCAACTATGAAGCATGGCAATATTTCTTTTTTTTATAAGCATAGATAGCATTTATTTCAACAATAAAAACAAAAGAACAGATGCCTAGAATAGAAGTATAAATGTAGAAAACCATATATAACCATATTTACAGTAGTAGTACCATTGTATCCTTATATAGGACAAAAAAATGATTAAGATCCCCCATTCGTTAAAGATCTGACAGTCATCTATATCCTTCCCTTACATCAAATTCTGACAGTTTTCGAACTTGTTCCTTCCACCTCAAGCTTTCCCTTTATGTTCATATGGCTCACACCATTTTCTTGTCAGCTCCATTCCTCTTTAAACATTCGATCAGCCCTTGATCGTGATTGGTCTTTTATAATTAAGCCTTGAAATTTTGGATTAAAGGCAGCGAATTTAATTGTTGCTAACATTTATTAGTTAGAACTTTGAAAATAAATAGATATACATTTACTCATGTTAGTTAACAGAAGCCAGCCACCAGGGAGGGGGTAATGAAAGAGATGAATGCTCAAAAAATGATGTACTTTATGACCAATTAACCACAAAAGATTTTTTGTGTTCATTCCCTATAATTAGGCAAGTGATGGAGATATGCAACTCCATTGGATGTGACTCTGCTCCGGAAGTGATTCACCTAGAGAATATGTACGATCAATGGTCCTCGTTTTACATTACAACTTACAAATGGGACTTCCCAATTTTAGAATGTCTCTGGAAGAAAGTATGCAAGAAGAATACATTAAACTAAAGAAAAAGAATAAACAACATAATTGTAGGTAATTGGTTCCTACTATTGCATAGCTTGCCTTCCTACTTGCTAAGGCATGTTTCTCTGGTGCGTGCGTTTAGTGCCTCTCTGTCATGATATCCTGAAGCTCGAAACTCAGTATAGGTAAACATACGCACATGTTCATGCTTGAAGATCGTGAAATCCCAGCATGAGGTAGTCAAGCGAACAACACTCGCAAGTGTAGGTCCCAAGCTCAACATCATCATTGGTTGTAGCACTGCTACCAGGAAAAGGAAGGATGACGCAAGGGACAACGGTGCTGAACAGAAACTGTGGGGTCGGGCTAGCACTCCCCAACCAGGTAGGTTTAGCTGTGCATGCAAGTCATTCAGTGTTTCTTATCAGCCTTAAGGATGACCCACAACCCGTGCCATGCATGTAGCTTGAAGCTGGCAGAGCTGGAGTTGGGCTCCAAGTTTGTGGTAGATCTGCTTAACAACCAAGTGAGGGTCTCCTATGCAGCTCTGAGCGGACACGAGGCATGTCGAATCATCTTTGGATGGCAGGCACAATGCAGATAGTTACCTGGGCAGAGAAGCCAGTGCGGCTAAATAAAACAGGGGGCAGCAGCAAAGAAGCCTTGGTTCACAACTCCAACCACGGGCAGCTCCAAGTGGATGCAAGGCATTGGCAGAGCAGGCATGATGCAACTAGACAGTGCAGGGCGCAGCGGCAAGAAAAGCGAGGACTCATGACTCCAACCATGGGGTGACAATTGAATTTCAGCAGCTACAGGGGATGGACAGGAAGGCTGTCTCATGCCTGAGAAGAGTATAGGTGGTTCCACCAAGAACAGGTGTGGCTTGACGTTTTACAACGGTGACATGGTTGCTTTATTTATATGATAATGTAAGGTAACTATATGATTAGATAAGCACATGATCTACAGAAGATTCACATTGCATGTATTGCCTCCTTAAAACTCCTCCTGATGTTCTTTAAAAGCAACAGGACAATTGTTCTTGTTGTCTCCATTCTGGGATACTGGGATGCCAACTGCTTCAACGTCTTTCACAATGTTTGTTCTCACAGTAAAATTCTAAACCCAATGGTCACACACTAAGGTATAAATACACAATGTGAAAGTCACCTGCATTTAGCATAGGTCATCGTTTACATATGTCTTGATCCCCTTCTATAGGCTAACATCTGCCTTTAGATCTTCATAAGGCTCTAATCTAGCTGGGACAAGAGACTAAAAAAGATATCACAAATAAATTGAATGTCAAGTGAGACACTTATTTTTAGTTGCTAGATGAGTGGTATAAGTCTGGTGAGTTGAAACTCTAACGGTGGTTTGAAAATGATCCTGCTATAACACAAGCAAAGTTCAGAAAAGCTTGGAAAAAATATTCGGCATTGATTAGTGAAAACATGAATAAATTCAGGGCGAGAAACAATTATACCTGTAAAGCCATTCTTACTAAGAACCAGTTCGGTCAGTGTCTGGGAACTCCCAAGCAGCTCTTCAGGCAGAGGTCCACGAAGGAAATTATTCCCAGCGCGTAGTACCTTCAAGCTGGTTAAAGAATCGAACTTTGGGAGCTCCCCAGTCAGCTCATTGTTAGAAACATCGAGAACTTCCAGATTCTTGAACTCTATTATCAACTCGGTGGAAAAGAATGGGCCAACGATTATGTTGGAGCTCAGATTTAGGTACTTCACCGTGTCCCCTAACCTGGAGAAGTTCTGGATCGAAATCGAGAGCTGGCCTTTGAACTGGTTCCCACTTAAATCTACATACTCAACATTCATCAGCTCCGACAACAGCTGGGCGACGTCCCCAGTGTGTTGATTGGACCTCAGATCGAGCTGCCTCAGCTGCTGCAGGTTCTTTATCCCGCTCGGGAACCAGCCCGAGAACGCATTGTAGGAGAGGTTGAGGTGGGTCAGGGACCAGAGCTCGACGATCCTGTCAGGGACCGGGCCGTAGAACTGGTTGGAAGACAGATCCAGGTGCTGAAGCGACGCGATGAAGCGGAGCGACGGTGGGAGCCGCCCGGTGAGGTTGTTCCCGGAGAGGTCGAGGAATCGGAGGGAGCGCATATTTATCAGTGTCGCCAGCTTTACCTCCCCCGACAGGCCCAGGCCGGACAGGGAGATGTTCACAACAGACGAGCCGCCGCCATTGCCGTTCCCGTCCCCGCCGCCGCCGTCGCACACGACGCCATGCCAGCCCTGAGGGCAGCCGGCGGCATTCACCGTGTTCCAAGTAGAGAACACCTTACCGGACGGGTCGGAGTGTATCCCCTTCTTGAACTCGAGGAGGGCGTGAGCGTCGTCAGTCTGCTCCTGCTGCTGAGACGCCGGGATGGACAGGAGCAGGGGAAGGAGCAGCAGCAGTAGCGAGTGGTGTTGGGACAGCATCTTCGTCTCCTCCCCCCTTGCTCTCTTTCAGATCTGACGGGGATGGAGCAGGAGATTACACGCCAGCCCTAACCCTAAACATGGGGAACGAGGAAGGGAAAGGTCCGAAGTCGGAGAGAGTGAAGCGGGAGAGAGCGGCGGGTTAAGCTCCTCCGTCACTCCTCGGACGGGGAAATGCCGTTGAGGTGGGGAGGTGAGCCTCTGCTGACTGCTGGACGAGGAAAGGAAGTGAAGGTTTGGGGAAGGGAGTTGCGGAGAAAGAGAGAGAAACGAAAGGGATCTAAGGTAGGGGAGATAATGGGAGGTTTTAAGAAACTGGAAAACAGCTAAAAACACAGTCTGGAAAGGAGGGAGGAGGACAGTGCACACGCAGTTGGGATTTTTTCTCCCCCTTGCGGGAGGGACGTGGTGGAGTGAAGAGGAAAACAGAAGGGACGGGTACGTAAGTGGACCCTCATGACATCCCCACATGCCCCGGATGAGTAACTGAGTATTTATTGGCCAAATTTATGTGCATTTGTTTTCTATCCATCGTTTTCGGGTACCCACTTTTGTTGTTGTGTGTCTACTATTTATGAGCATCTAATCTAAAAAGGCATTACAATCGTATTAGAACAACTTACAAAAAAGGGAGATTGCCGGTCATGAATTCAATGATCATGTTAAACTACAAAGATGATTACATTAACAAAGTGAACCACAGATGGCCAAAATCAAAGAAAGGCGGTAGACCTCACTTTACTAAGGATGCTATCACGATTTGATAAAAAAGACATGGAATGTGTTTTCCTTTGTTTTTCTTTCTCCTTTAATGTAGCTAAATTGGGATAAGCTTGCAAGTATCCTATAACAGTTTCAGAGACACCTTGATGACAAATAATGAGTTTGAGCATGAAAAGGGGATTTAATTATAGTCACATTATCACAGTGTACAATCAAGTGTTTATTTGGTTTTATACGATCAAATATAAAGAGTGATATTTAATTATTCTTTCACATTATAAAATTGCAAATTTTCGTTGAACCTAGTGATTTATACATCCATGTTGAAGTTTTGTGGCCATTGGTGCACAAGCAATCTTCACGGGACAATATATATGTTTATCTCCCTAAGTTGGACATTTTGGTAACATGGCATGGTCAAAAGATTGTTGTTCATTTTATAGTTTCTTAATTGTCTGTATTTTATTTTTACCAAAGTGAGAACAAATGAGAACCTATGCCCATTTTTTTATCCTCATGGCTTATTAATAAATCATTGTCGTATCTTGTAATGTGTGTTGTTGAATATGGCATCTCACGTTGGTTAGAAGAAACCATAAGGATAAATAATGTGATAAAAAAATAGAATAAACTAATATCAACAATTGACGCATGTACTTAATGGTAGACATTAAGGAAGTGAGTATTCAACTATGAGAAAAAGAGACCAAAATGTCCACAAGAATTGCCTTGTTTAGTGTCTCTGGCTAGCAAAGAGATGCATGGAACAATATCTTTTTCATAGAATTTTCTTTCCCTATTGTTGGACAATGATACGTAAACATCCCATAATGGTATTACAAAACCCTCAAGACCAACCACGTGCCCATATCATATTCAATTGAGTTGTAGTCAAAAGCTAGGTGATTTAGGTATTGTGGAAGGCCATGACTGTATGAATTACATCATCAAAAGATTGTTGTAGAGCATGGCACGTTAGTAATGTAAAAAGACAACATTTAGGCTCACATTATTAAGAAAAATGTTGAGATTTGATATTGTCTTCATCCCACTAAAGGTATTACAAACCAAAACTCCCACTTTTGACATGTCATGTGAGAATGATTAGAAACCACACACTTCATTGATTCTCTACAACACTAGTGAGCAATAAAATGAGCATTTCAGACGTATAAGTCAAGTATCGTATGTGTTTCATAGATGGAAAAGTGTGCAAGAGTTGTGCAAGTTGTTCTATGAGCAAAGTATAAATGAGTCTTTAATGGATGGAAGTGTCAAATGCGTTATAAATATTATGAATCACATGTAAAGAATTTGGTGGTGCTTTAGATTAGAAATATATCAATGATTTCCAAGTCAAGAAGAACATAATTAAGGAGAAATTGGGTCCATCTCTAACCTATCTAAAGTACATACTATGTTGGTATCATCAATTCTAATATGAATTGACTCGAGTTGATAACCATGTTTAAAGGATATGAGTTTGATAGAACCTAGACAAATAATTATGTGTAGAGTAAGTGAAAGAAGTCTTATACAGTCAAGGAAACCAAGAGTGGTTTGGTGAACTTTTTTCATATACGATGTCTTGATGGGTTAGTAAAGCTAGTGTTGCATGTATGTATCGAACATGTAATTGTACAAAGACAAAGAGGTGATAGGAGAGAGAGGGAACAACTAGAGGAATAAATCTACATACCTTAAATTTTTGAAATTTAAGAGTACTAAGATATAAACCTCTTTTATTAGTTCATACAAGGCTATATGTAAATGTAACACACACACATATGTGTGTGCATGCGTGTGCGCTCTCTCTCATGGTGATGAAAAACCACTAGAGGGGGGTGAATAGGGTTTTAAACTAATTTAACAATCATTTAACTCAAACAACCACAAATGAGAAATCAAGAAGGAGACAAGGGATTTAGAGTGGTTCCAACCTTAGCAATTACTAAGGTTGTCAGTCCACTACCTGGTTGCTTACCCAACCGGGATTTTGAAAGTATCAATTTTATTACCTTCACAAGGAAGTACACAAAATACAATACTTTCTTACACCCCTTGAACAGCCTTCACTTGAAGTAGATGTACCAACCCGAGGTATCCTTCTTGAAGTAACTCCAAGCTCCCCCTTGAAGTAGCCTTCCTCTTTAGAAGTAACCTCCCGTTGCACCAGCCTTCTTGAAGTAGCTCAAGGTCCCCTTCTTCACCAAGAAGATCTCCAACCTCTCCAATCTGCAGCCTCCAACCTAGGAGTAGCAAGGAGAGTACAAACAATAATAGTAAACAAGAAAGGAAAAAGGAAATTACAACTTATCCTTTGAAGCACAAGGCTTGATTTGCCTAGATCAAGCGTGTAGATCTCCTAACCAATGTGTATGGAATTGTGATTGCTGTGGATAGGAGATGCTAGCCTATAGGACACGAAATTTGAGCTGAGAGAAGAAGTAGCCAGTTGTCAATATGCTCAATTTGCTCACAAACAGGTTGCTCAATGTAAGTGTATGCTCAAAGATTGCTCAAGTGTAAAAACAAGTGAGTTTAGGTGTCCTAAGGCATGTCCTATTTATAGGAATGTCCTACAAGTACTTAAGGATGTTCTAGACACTTTCTAGTGGTTTCTAAGTGCTTAACTAGCCATTAGGTATAAGTTAGTTGCTTTAACAACGGCTAGTTAATTAATTATGTAGTTGCTGTCAGAGTCCATCTCGGTCGAGAAATGGTTGACCGAGATACCTACTCGGTCGAAGTTTTGTCGACCGACAGGCTCTCTGGATCAAGTGTTTTGCAACGTTTATCTCCAACTGCCAACTACCTTGTCAGCTGTGTCTAACGGCTACTTGGGTCTTTCTCGGTCGAGAAGTTTGTCGATCGAGAGTGTCTCGGTCGAGGATTTTGTCGACTGAGATAGACCATGTTTCAATGTTTCAAATAAAGACATTAAGTGTGTGTATGAGTGTGCATATGTGACACTATTGAAGGAGATGACCTATCTAAATGTGGTGTTTAGCTAGGGAAGATCTAACGCTTGATTTACATGAAGTCTAAGTACTTGTACATTATATATTTGTACAAGTTTACAATTGATTACATTTCATGACATTTACAATCATTCAAGCATATAGATTCCCTAGTGCTTTGTCATTCACCTTATTCCTGCAACACTCAAGTAGCACGTTAGATCAACAAGAATGAAATGTTTGTCATTATCAAAACAAAGGGATTTATAGATGTCCATTTAGCCAACAATCTCCCCCTTTTTGAAGATGACAAACATTTCCTAAATATAAAATAAGAAAATATAAAACATGTGAGTTTCATACCTGAAGATTACCTTTGTAAATTTCTTCTCTTGTCTATAAAATGTGTGCTTATTATTCCCCATGAATTATGGAACATGAAATCCAATTCTTTAGGGAATATAGCAACTTTCAATGTAAAGCCAAGAGTTTGTTTATGAAACTCATTGATTGAGTTTTGCATTTATATTTATTTCTCCCCCTTTGTCATTTCAAAAAGATATCCGTTTAAAAACAAATATTATATGAAAAGATAACCACAATAGATATTCCTCTTCAATAGATGGTCAATTTAGCCACAATTTTAAATTTCAGGTATTTGCAAAGATTTCATCCTTTTTTATTTATGACATATTTATTACTCCCCTTACTTTGTATGCTCTACTAGAATAGTCTTATAAGCCATGTTCAAATGATGCCATAGAGGAATATCCATTATAATCAGTAAAGATAACCAATTCATTAGAATCATGGAATTATTACAATCATGCAAAGATAACCAAGTCATGTAAAGATAACCATTTCATTACAATCATGCAAAGATAACCATTTCATTACAATCATGCAAAGATAACCATTTCATTACAATCATGCAAAGATAACCATTTCATTACAACTAATACAACGGACACTCCAAATCTCACTGGAAAGACTTAAGTATTACATCAATATCAGGGTCTTTTCCAAGAAATGGCTCAGCTCCATAATACTTGACTAAAGTTTACCACTCCAAAGCACCTGTCTTGGTTAAGGCATATGCTTCCAAGAAGGTAGGAACACGATCAAAGCGGAAATGAGCAGCAATGTCTTGTAATTGTATTGAGGAAAACTGAGTATGTGTGAGATCTATAGATGGTGGAGGTGGAGTTTGGTAGTAGTTGTAAGAGGGATTATATGGGTTGAGCATGCCAGGATTTAAAGAATAAGGATATTCATCTGGTTGATTTGGAGAGAGGGTTTGCATCCTTTGATTTAGGTAGGTCATGGCATGGCGGCTATAATCTAATTGTCTGCTTAGATGATATTGTGACCCAGCAACATAGGTTAGGGTGTTTTGGATGGGATCATAGGATGGGTTAGTAGGAGGAGGTGGTGGTGGTATGTCTTGACTAGATGTCTCACCTCCCGTCCTAGCCCTCTTGTGACCAAAATCAATTCCCATCTTCTCTATTGTGTTTTTACTTATTTTTTGTGGTCTTCTTTCCCATGTGTATCCCATGTCCTCAATTTGTGTCTTAAGAAAGTGTTGAGTGATTTGGCATACGAAACCAGTATATGGGGGATTGCCAGAAAACTCAAGCATATTCTTAATGATGATGCGGATAAAGTTATGGGAATGTGTTTGATGATGGCATAGATTAGATACATGCGAAAGGTAGGGACTTCAGACTTATTTGCTCTAGGATGTATATTTGTGGAAACAATAAGGTTGACAATCCTAACTGCAGGTTTGAGGTTAATGGCATAGTAGGTACCCCTATCTTCATGACAAGTTGTATTAGATTGAAAAATGGTTCATTTAATCTCACTAAGATTGACGGTATTGTCATCTTGGGAAAGAGTATTGAGTGGATTTCCAGTGGTAAGGTCAAGAGTGTCTTGGTATTCTTCTGAGTCTATGTTGAGCATGTCAAGAATATCCTCCTCAGTAAATCGAAAGCTATGCCCATTGACCATAGAGTAGAAAAAGTTATTTTCATTTTCGGAATGGGAGATTAGGTTTGCATAGAACTCATTTACCACTTTGGAAGAGTAGGAAGGGAAGGAAGGATTAAGAAATTCTTTCAAATTTTACACCTCAAAAAGATCCTCCAGGTCGACGATGCTGAGGAAGTCCATGACGTCAATCGGCCGTCGTGGAAGAGGAGTTTTGGAGGAGAGCCTGAGATAGCGATCACCAGCATCTGTGTCTACGAAGGGGATGTCGTTGATGATCGTCAATGGTGGAGTAGCCGCCCTTTCTTTCCTGCTAGCAACTTTCTTCTTTCCACGTGTTGATGATGAAGCCATTTCTTGTCTTTGAGGTGGAGAAGAAGCAAGAAAGTCTTGGAGATGGAGAGGCTAAAGAGTTGCACACAAATGCACTAGAAGGAAGCCAAGGAAGTAAGAATGTGAAGGTGTAATACAATGACCCGTTTTTGGTCCTTTTTATAGCAATCCAGTAACATGGTCGGTCGACAAATTGTCGACCGACGACCGGCAACGGTCATATCCTAGGCGCGCCACTCGGTCGCCCAACGGTCGACCGACAACAGTTATATTCAAACGGTCAGATTCCAACGGTTATATCCCAACGGTCAATTCTCGGTCGAGCAATTGTCGACCGACATTGGCTCGGTCGAATAATTGTCGACCGAATGTGTGTCTGAGTTATGCCGATGTAATTTTTATTTGAAGTCTGTCGGTCGAGAGAGATAGGTTGACCGAGATGTTTTCGGTCGAGGAATTCGTCGACCGACAAACTTACTGTGGATGAATTTATAAGCGGATTCTTAATGCAAATGATAGACTGAATTTGTAGAGCATATATATGTTTTCTAAGGGAGTAATATTGTGATTATTATTACCTATCTTTGAACAATTTTGTGGTCATAATTTTAATTGGTCTTTTGATCACAATTTTTATATAGAGAATGATATTCAAATAAGTATTGTGCCAAACTTATTTTAGGTCGACTTTGACTACGACCATAGCACCCCTTGGTCAAGCTTGATTTTAACCAAGAGGCAATTTTGAGTGATACTCAATATGAAGATTTCCGTTCGTAATTCTCCTAGAATATTTATATAAGCTTTGTTGTAGGTACATAAATATCAAATTCTTATTTCTTCTTGTACCCTTGTTTTCATGTAAGATTCTTCAAGAAAATATATATCCTTGAAAGCAATATCTCACGTTCTTAATTGAGAAATTTTTATCTTATATGTTGCAAGCCTTAAAGTTCTTTTTCATATCACAAATGAATCATTTTGCTTGCCAATGTGTCATCAAGGATCCATGCATACAATAATCATTTTCTATCATCATTATGAGCTGAATAGTGAAAGCATGTCCACGATGTAATGAACAACATATAATAATAATTTCATAAAATACAGTGATCATTTATACTAGATGTCATAACACATGATGGTCTTCAACTTGTAAGATCAGTCATTAATAATAAATCGATATCAATTTGATCAATTTGAAAACACATTCAGCAGATTTATCAGAGACTGGATCGATCGACCATGTCTTCGACTGACTGTCTTTCTCGGTCGACAGATTCTGGACCGAGAAAGGTTCTGTACTATTTCAGAGTTGTTTTCAGTAAGTAAATCAGAATTGTTTTTGTAGATTTAAAGGAATTATATATTAGATACTTGAATTAATTTGTTAAGTTGAGATAGACATATAACTATGCAATTTGGGTCCTTGGTCATATCTCAACTTATTTTTGCTCATTTAGTTTGGGGGTTTTGGGACCCAAACTAACTCGACATCCTTTTTCTTGTAAGGACATGAAAAGGAATAGTGACCAAGACGCAAGCAGTAATGACAACATATAGAATCAACTTCATATCTCTTTCTATGATTTTGTTCTAGGTTGTTCTTGGGTACGTATGTATTTGTACCTTTAGGTACATACATAGATTGACTCTTTGGCGCTTGTGTTCTTCCCTTACTAGGTTGTTGATAAGATTTTCCTTTAGGCTTGTAACCTAGTCCTCTCCTTCCAATTTGACAATAAGGATCATTTAGGATTTTATCAAGAATGCCATTGTTACTTAGACTACAAACTTCTTGTTGTAGCTTAGCAATTTCCTCCATTCTTTTCTTGATATCTAGCTTTGCTTGTTCTAGATTAGATGATAATGAATTTCTTTCTTTCACGATAGTATCATAATCTAGATGTGAGCACAGGATGGGTTGTTTTTTAAGATCGTTCACTTGAGTTTGCAAATTAATCTTTTCTAAAGAGAGAAGTTTGCAATCTGCCTCTATAGATTTTATCTTAATATTATGATCTTCAATGATCTTTTTAAGATCTTCATTTTCAGATGTAATAGCAAGAAGCTTAGCATGTAATTCATCATTTGCTTTATTAGATTTCTTTAATTTCTTCTTGCACTCAATATATTTATTATGTGTCTCTTCAAGACTAGCAAATAGCTCATCTTTAGATAAATCAAAAAGACTTACCTCTTCTTCTTCTTCGCTTGTTGTAGCAATAAGACAATCTTTGTGCTCATCTTCCTTCTTTGATCTCCATGGGCAGCTAGATGTTGTGTGGCTTGTTCCTAAGCACCAATTGCAACATGTTGTAGATTGGTCCAGGTTGCTCCTTTTATTGCGGTTGTAATCACCATCACCCTCCATTCTTCAAGACTCGATTAGATCTCCTTGAAGCCTGCTCTGATACCAATTGAAAAACCACTAGAGGGGGGGTTAATAGGGTTTTAAACTAATTTAACAATAATTTAACTCAAACAACCACAAATGAGAAATCAAGAAGGAGACAAGGGATTTAGATTGGTTCCAACCTTAGCAATTACTAAGGTTGTCAGTCCACTACCCGGTTGCTTACCCAACCGAGATTTTGAAAGTATAAATTTTATTACCTTCACAAGGAATTACACAAAATACAATACTTTCTTACACCCCTTGAACAACCTTCACTTGAAGTAGATGCACCAACCCGAGGTATCCTTTTTGAAGTAACTCCAAGCTCCCCCTTGAAGTAGCCTTCCTCTTTAGAAGTAACCTCCCGTTGCACCAGCCTTCTTGAAGTAGCTCAAGGTCCCCTTCTTCACCAAGTAGATCTCCAACCTCTCCAATCTGCAGCCTCCAACCTAGGAGTAGCAAGGAGAGTACAAACAATAATAGTGAACAAGAAAGGAAAAAGGAAATTACAACTTATCCTTTGAAGCACAAGGCTTGATTTGCCTAGATCAAGCGTGTAGATCTCCTAACCAATGTGTATGGAATTGTGATTGCTGTGGATAGGAGATGCTAGCCTATAAGACACGAAATTTGATCTGAGAGAAGAAGTAGCCAGTTGTCAATATGCTCAATTTGCTCACAAACAGGTTGCTCAATGTAAGTGTATGCTTAAAGATTGCTCAAGTGTAAAAACAAGTGAGTTTAGGTGTCCTAAGGCATATCCTATTTATAGGAATGTCCTACAAGTGCTTAAGGACGTTCTAGACACTTTCTAGGGGTTTCTAAGTGCTTAACTAGTCGTTAGGTATAAGTTAGTTGCTTTAACAACGGCTAGTTAATTAATTCTGTAGTTGCTGTCAGAGTCCATCTCGGTCGAGAAATGGTCGACCGAGATACCTACTCGGTCGAAGTTTTGTCGACCGACAGGCTCTCTGGATCAAGTGTTTTGCAACGTTTATCTCCAACTGCCAACTACCTTGTCAGCTGTGTCTAACGGCTACTTGGGTCTTTCTCGGTCGAGAAGTTTGTCGACCGAGAGTGTCTCGGTCGAGGATTTTGTCGACCGAGATAGACCCTATTTCAATGTTTTAAATAAAGACATTAAGTGTGTGTATGAGTGTGCATATGTGACACTATTGAAGGAGATGACCTATCTAAATGTGGTGTTTAGCTAGGGAAGATCTAACGCTTGATTTACATGAAGTCTAAGTACTTGTACATTATATATTTGTACAAGTTTACAATTGATTACATTTCATGACATTTACAATCATTCAAGCATATAGATTCCCTAGTGCTTTGTCATTCACCTTATTCCTGCAACACTCAAGTAGCACGTTAGATCAACAAGAATGAAATGTTTGTCATTATCAAAACAAAGGGATTTACAGATGTCCATTTAGCCAACAGGTGAAAATTAAACCTGAATGTAACCATGTTCAACCATGGGTTATGTATGTCCTCAAATATTGAATGGCATGCTTCCAAGGCCAAGATCATAATGAATAAAAAAGACATGACAGTAGAAAATAGGCTTTGAGTAGAAATATATAACTTGCATTTTCTTTTTCATAATATTTATCTAAATAATATTCAAGCACCTTGATTTTTTAGTTATAATTTCAATATTAAGGAACATTTGATTGACCATGGTGTCATCTATATTATCTTGGAACATGAACTTGTCCTTGTTTCTTCCTCTTTTGGTTATTGTTCTTATAGAAAGCAAAATTTATAAGGCTTATGTCACATGTGTCTATATGAATTTGTAAACAAAACCCTTTTTTATTTATTGTAATTCATAGAGCATCCCAACATTTATCATCTTATTACATTAAAGCAAAGGTTCCTTATTTACAAAAGTCAAAAAATTGACAAAATATAATGAAGATTTATTGTATTAGAATAAATGTAACAAGATTGAAATGATACTATATTGGGATATTTAAATTTAATCTTGTATCTGTAACGAAAATAAAAGGTTGAACGGTTATTGAACTATAGATTTGTAGATATTTCATATAGTTATAATAATCATGACCATTGAAAGGCACAACATAGCCTTGTTGCTATTGTAGTAGTAGCATAGGAGGGCATGAATTTCAACATGTTTTAGCTCATGATTGTACATATAGCCTCATGCTACATGAAACATACTTCAAGATGCTAGAGGATGAATCACCATTTTATTGTTTGTAGCTTGTAAATGTGATCTAAGTGAAAAGTTATGCAAGGAATAATCTAGTAGCTTGGCTCCTCAAAGACCGAAGAAATCGACAATAAATAAATATGCCACAATTCAAGGGAAGCTCTATATAAGAATAGGAGATTGTGATGTAAACCGTGACCAAATTGTGGTGCTTGTTTAAAAAACAATCATGATGAATAGTTGATTTTTTAGATCATGTTAAGTAGAGAAAATATAAAGTTCCACTTGGTCTAATACATATAGGTTTGAAGAGAAAATTCAGGGGCATCTCCTTTGAGATATTGCATAATCAAAGTGTGGTTTAGTAGAGGAATTCCATTAGTTTTTATACATTGATTTCTAATCAAACTTGGATGCCTTTGCATGGATTTCAGCTACAAATCTCATGTTAAGGCAATGAAGTGAACTTTATTTAAACACATAACATGGTAAAAAGATGTTTTTCATCTCATAAAATAGAATAGGTATATAAATCTAGTGTATAGTCTTTACTTATACATATATTGTAAGGTCCTTGACCAAGCTTAGTGCATGAGTACACTTGTTTTGCTTAATAAGATGCTTAAACCTTAATCTAATCCTTTGAGATGCTTATCTAACAATGTTGTTGCACCTAGAGGTGGTGCAATGAGGTAGGAGAGGGCTGATGTTGTCCCTAAAATGCCCTAGTTAGACCCGGCAATGGTGGCCCATCCCGCTTTCCAGTCCATGTTTGGACAATTTATGGCCACAATAATGCACATGGCAGACATAATGCACACACCACAATCAAGAGTAGTTGTTCCCAGTGATGAATCTTCAGGAACTGGGAAGACCTTTGAGAGATTAAGGCGAGTTGGGGCTATGGAGTATGCCGGTACGGTGGATCCAGCAGATGCTGACCTATGGTTGATGGAGTTGGAGAAGGCCTTCAAGATCCTTGGCATCCATGAGGCAGATAAAGTGAAGCATGCAATGTATCTTTTAAAAGGGAGTGTTGGCCATTGGTGGGCCATTGGGGAGGAGAAGAGGCTTGGTGTTGTGGTTAGTTGGGAGGAGTTCTAACATGAGTTTGTTAGTCGGTACTTTCCTCTGACCTACCTGGACAAGAAGATAAACCAAGTTGAGAAGATCTGATAGGATCTATGTCGATCAACGAATGTGAGGCGAGGTTTATGGCGCTGATGGGGTTCTGCCCTCACATGGCTGCAATAGATCAGGAGAGGAGTAGACATTTTGAAAAGGGTTTGAGTACAAAGATGATAATGTCGGTAGTAGCTTTAGAGAATGGAGAGCAGTTTGCCACATTCGTGGAGTTAGTCAGAAGTGATTGTTAGTTGGTCTTTGCATGTTGGCCGTAGACGTGATAGTCTTCACTTAGAAACCCTATTGGTTGGTTCCGCAGAGTTGTGGGAGGTGTGTCCTTCATGTGTCCTTTCTTTTTTAGGACATAGCATTCAAGTGGACCTCATACCACTTGACATGCATGGATTCGATGTGATCCTTAGAATGGACACCTTGAAGAAGTATCAAGTGGTCTTGGACTGTAGTTTCAAGGTGGCGATGTTTATCTATGGCGATGTGTTGTGGATCTTCCAAGGAGATAGGAAGATTCTTCTTACCTGTTTGGTGTTGGCAATGGTGGTAGAGAAACTCATGAGGCATGTATGTGATGTGTTCTCAATGCATGTGGTGGATAATAAGGTGTGGAGTCCTAGTATCCATTAGGTACCAATTGTTTGTGAGTTTGAGGACGTGTTCCCCGATGAGTTTCCATGTGTTTCATCAGTCAGAGAGATTGATTTTGAAATCAATCTAGTTCCAGGCACCCAGCTGGTAGCACAAACACCATACAAGATGGCTCCAGTCGAGATGGCAAAGTTGAAGAAATAGTTACAATAATTGCTTTACAAAGGCTTTATCAGTTCGAGCATGTCTCCTTGTGGTGCTCCCGTGTTTCTCGTGAAGAAGAAAGACATATCTATGAGGCTATGCATAGATTACAAACAGTCGAATAAAGTGACAATCGGGAATAAGTATCCTTTGATGCGGATTGATGATCTGTTTGACTAGTTATGAGGTGTTGTAGTTTTCTCTGAGATAGGCCTGAGATCAAGATATCAACAGTTGCGGATCAAGGCAGAGGACATACCAAAGTCAGCTTTTAGGACAAGGTATGGTCACTACAAGTTTGTGGTTATCTCATTTGAGCTAATTAATGCATCGATAGTGTTCATGGACTTATCTGGATCAGTTTGTGGTGGTCTTTATTGGGAAATAGGGGCATAGAGTATAGAAGTAGAAATAAAAAATTTATCTATCTGTATTCCCATAACATCAAGATCGTGTCAACTACTATGAAATAGGAAGGATGGTTTTAGCAAGTTATACATGGTCCTCGAGTAAGTCCAGTAACAAAACTCACTTATTTGCAACTGCTGACAAGTTGCTCTTAGATGATGGTTGTGCAACTCCTGATCTTCACCACGAACAACGTCTGCGCAAACCTCTACAGTGACTCTGGTGGTCTCACCATGGACTGTAGATTGACTTTGCTCTCCGAGCAGTAGCCAAAGGACACCTGCCTCGAGAGTACTCCACACGGACCAACTAGAACTCTTATCATTCACCAAGAATGGACAGGAAGGATTTGTCCCTCCCATTAGTGTACTAGTCACCAACATGCTCTCCCACAATGACAACTTCTCAGTTATTCTCTTTGGTTGGCTATCCCTCCTTTTTAGGTAGGACTTGCTCGGGCTCTCTTGGTTACCACAACTAGAGAGGACAATAGTTGTCAAAGAAATTGATTCACAGTTGTTTGTGTTGTAGTTATCTTTTGGGAAGCCCCCAGTACCCCTCTATTTATAGTAGAGGCCAGGGTCAAGGTTTCCAATTGTTATTTAATATGGGATTAATATGCGGGAGGGGAAAGGATCAGAAGATCTTGAATTTCTGCAACCTGCAATAGCTAAAATGGCCATTTCACACACCCAGACAGTCATCTGGTGTGCAAGACAATCATCCCATGTTGCCAAACAACTATTTGGCAGTTCCCAATCTGAGACAAATTAGGCTATTTCGAATCCAATTCATACCTCATATTAATTTCCTTGTTCCTCAAGTAAAGAGCAATTGAAACTATTCGGAAAACATTTGGAATCTTCGTTTGACTCAATTGGGCCGTCTCACCCAAGTGAGATGCTTGTTTTGCTCACCCAGATGGTCATCTGTTGAGTTGAGATGAGTCGATTGGTTCAAGGGTAGAACTAAGCCAATTTTCTCTTTGATCATCCTGACCCCCAAACGACCGTCTCACCCTCTTAAGATGCCTGTATGACTGCCCAAACAGTTATATCACTCAGTGAGACGGTCATTTGACAGACATGGTGAGCTAATTAAGCAATCAGTTGTGTGAATTGAATACCTAAATACTTTAATAATCAATCTAATTGTCATTCAAGATCAAACTCCTCTTCTAGATGAGTTGCTATGTGTGTGACCCTATAGGTCCCATGTCACATTGGCAGTGAATGTCCATAACTAGCTTATGACATCACAAGTAAAGAGTGGTGCCTATTCACACATTTGTGCTACCCAAGTGAAATGGAAAGTTGGAGAACAACTTCAACCTACAATCTGTGTAAAGTGTTGCAACGATTATATAATTCCTTTGTCTCTGATATCTAGGATGAACTTGAGACATGGTCGGTCATCCTCTCAATGTTCAATCCATGTTTCTTGAACCAAGAATAGACTATTTGAGATAATTTGATATTCCTTGCCTAAAATTAGCTCCATTGTTGTTACAACATCTCTACTGAGTCATCAATGGTTGGAACATTTATAAGTTAATCATATGAACCTTTAGATCCATATAGTATCACTTTGTGTTCACAACACAAGTATACTCGACTTCTATTATAGAATAGAATTAATGGCACCAACTAATAACATCCTTTTCTCTTTTGAAAACAAAACATATTTTAATTTGTGATCAATATTGTCATTTATGGAAGCTTGTATCGATGTAACGCTTTACATCCAACTCTTTCTCTTATTGCTATCATATTTGACTAGCAATATATCCTTAGTCACTTCTCAAGTACTAATGGATATCTTTGATGACTTTCCAATAACCCTTATTGGAATTTATATCATCTTGTCATGTCCAATACATACAATTGTATGGGATAAATACATTTATAGCATTCATGATAGATCCACTGTTGGCCTTGGCCCATGGAATTTTATTCATGACATTTCCATTCTGTATAAGAATAGGAATATTGGGTTTATGAGAGACTAATCTGAATTCTCTTATCATTGAATCCATTTGTGTTGAAGTCCTTCAACACATTGCTATTGTATGTGCTCCACCTTCCATTGTGAAACATTCAAGAACTATCTCATAGGTCTTGGTCCTTACCTCATAAGATGTTTTGCTTAATCCTTCATTGCTGAAGGTGTTTTCATGCCAGATCTCAATATTCATACTATTGAGATTTCATTCCTCATCACATGTGGAATATTCATATATGCTCCCACTAAATCTTTTGTAAACACATATTTCATCTTTTGCCTTGATTCAAGTCAAAAATTTTGGTTGTCTTATCAAGTCATAAGATCCCATGTTTGAGATGCTTGTTTCAATCCCATATTGAACATTGTAGTTTATAGACTTTATTTGCATTATTGAAGTTATGAAACCTTTTAAGTTGTGTCACATACACATCCTCTAATGTATTCCCTTAAGGAATCCATTTTCCATCTTCATATGCAAAATATCATAGTCCATTCAATCTACAACAACAACCATGACAATTGGTAAAGGAATTTCTATCATGTTCAACATTTTGAACTTGATTTATTCAACCAATATGTCCTTTTATGTTATCCACATAGGTCTTGATCATAAGACCCTATCGTACCCTTTATGTGGTTCTATCAAGGTCCTACCTTATTAGCTTACATGGATTCCATATTACTCAGAAATAGCTTCTAGTTGACTAGTTGGCTCATCTTGTATGACCGACCTATCTGAATTGTTGGATTCACAATCCTTCAACTTTAGATGTATTCTACTAGAAATATTTTATTTTGTATTACATGTTGAGCCCGAGGTTCTACAATAACTTGTGATTCTCATTGTTATCTTTGTACCCTTAATGTTGACCTCAAACACTTTGAGTTCTACTTTTACTCCCATTGATTCTTTAGGAATTTGTTATCCTATTTACAAAATGATTTTGTAATCGGATTGGGAATAATAGTAATATTCAACGGTCATGGCTTTGGATAAACCTCTTTAAAAAACTACTTTCTCAAGGTATCTTTCAATCCTTTAGACTTATTGGGACATTCCCAAATCATATCATATATGATGTCTCATAAACCATTTAGATGGTACATCATTTAGTGATGGGTATATGTATTTATGAGGATATAAGAAGATTAGATTAATTGATAACTATATCATGACTCATCATGGTATAATTCCTTCATTCTGACACATCATCATGCTTAGGTGGATTTGACTTGTGATACATTATCATAGTCTTTTCCAAAAGGTTCTTAAGATATTGATGTAAAAGTATTTCAACATTTGATCATATCAAAGTATCTTAGGTATAGTTTGGGTAAGAACTTTTTAAATCCCAGTAATTAATGTAGTATGTGATAGCTCGTTCCATACTACGTGGAATTGATAACTGCCATTCCGTAACTAGTCTAATAGAAAGTGTAGTCTTTTATAATCACACCAATATTTTAGGTACTTATAAGTACCAGATTCTTCCTAATTTTCATCCTCCTACCCTCCAGTACCAGGCTTTCACTGCACACGTGTCTACAACTCTCTTTCCCAGTTGCCTTCCTACTGCATACAAAATACTACTGACTACCACAATTCTGATGTATGCACACAAACGGCCCCTTAATACTTTCATCAATGTCACACTTCATAGACAATCTCCTTGAACATTTTCAAAAGATTAATGCTTTCATTTCATTTGGTACATATCATCATATTACCAGTAAATGAAAATGAAGTATTATTTAATCATCTATAGCATTCATTCCATAAGATCTTCATGCATCATATGTATGAGGTTTAATGGAAGACTTATCCTCCCACTACATCTAGTGAAGGATGTCATGTCATATTTTTGCATAAATAAGATTTGCATGTTTCCTTAGGTTCAATAACCAAGGAATTCTAGATCAACATCAATATGTGTTCTAGGCATGCACCTCTCATATTTGTACAAGATGAATAATCACTACTACAAAACCTACCTTTAGTGTCGGTTATTTAAAGCCTTTAGTGTCGGTTTCTAAGCGACACCTATGTGGGCGACACTAAAAGCTCACCCATTAGGCGTCAGTTCCAAAACCGATGCCTAAACTCTTCGCGCGCCACCGAAAACGCGCCATCATGGCACTATAGGCGTCGGTTATTAGATACGAAACCGACGCCTAAACCCTTCGCGCCACAGAAAGGGCGCCATCTTGGGCACTATCAGTGTCGGTTTTTTACAAATAACCGACGACATATATCTTCACGCCACAGGAGGGCGCCAACTTGGGCACTATAGGCATCGGTTATTAGCTAATAACTGAAGCCATATAACTCCCAACACGGCCGTGGTGTTAAGGAAATAGACGTCGGTTTCTATTAAAAACCGACACTGTAACTATTTGGCGTCGGTTTTAAACAAATAACCGACGCCTATTGTTTTTTTTCTGTCAGCCTGCAGACCTGCTGTGGCTGGTCGCAGGATGTGAAACCTGTTCAGTTCAGTTATGAACTACAGGTTTTACGACATCCATTGATATCAGCCGAAAACAGGCCACAAACCTGCAAAATTAACAACAAAAATATTCACACATGCATTTAGCAATGCAACCTGCAGTTCCATTTTATTTTCACACATTTAGAAACATTCATGTAGCTAGCAATCTATAGTTCCATTCATTCACATTCACACATGTAGAAACATTCATATAGCAACCAACACTTTCATTCATTTTCACTCAGACACATGTAGAAACATCCAGACATGTAGAAACATTCACACATATATTATAATTCAGAAATTCATTTACAAAATATCATTGTTTAGTCATTATTCGCTATCAGGATCCCAATTATATTTTAAAGCCCCCACTATTTATATGGTTGTTGCCCATTCTTCTCTTACTTCATTTAATTCTCCCATCGTATAGGGAACATGTACATCTGGTAAGTCCGTTCCTGTAGTGGGGTCAGCTTTAAACACCTGTAAAGAGAATGATGTATATATATAATTAATGAGCTATAAATAAGATTGATATATTTCATATTATCTAATGAGACTATATAATACCTGATCAATACAATCGATGTCCATACAACATGACAGACTAACACATATATAGTACATAACAACAACAGCGTCGAATTTACATACAACACTAGCTTAGTACATATATAGTGGGACTTATAAGGTGACGATCCCACCTGGTAAAACAGGTTACCGACAACTACATGTTACGACTGGGAGGTCGTGATTCAGAAACCGTATGCATTAGCAGGAGGACAAACAGATCACCATATGTTTGTCCTCCTACTAATGCATACGGTTGTTGAATCACGACCTCCCAGTCGTAACATGTAGTCGGTAACCTATTTTAGCAGGTGGTATCATCACCTTAGTCCCACTATATATGTATTAAGCTAGTGTTGTATGTAAATTCGGCACTGTTGTTGTTATGCACTGTATATGTGTTAGTCTGTCATGTTGTTATATGAATCTGAAGCACTTGTGTGTGCTGCACTTTATGTATTGTATCTGTATCCTGCTTCTCTTCATTGGGGCTTCTTTTGTTGTTTAGCATTTGTATTAACTAGAAGATAATGAAACATCAAATTAGAAAATGATATTGATATTAAAAAAGTAAACATTTAGCTTCAAAAAAAAATATAAACATGCATGCCTCTAAAATTGTGATATTTTATCAATTAACAATCCTTCATTGTGATCTCCGCGCACATATAAGTCATCATTAGCTTCTTCAATATTTTGTGGAGTTGGCAACCCAACTGAGAATGGACTGGAGTCATCATATTTATCATAGTACTCTTCTTCATCTATAGGATCTTCAATGAACTGTCTTTTACCATGAAGAACAACTGACCATTTATCATTTGCAGGATAATCGATATAAAATACTTGTTTCGCCTGTGATGCCAATATGAATGGTTCAGCCTTCTCGCCAATCTTTTTAAAGTTCACTAAAGTGAAACCCAATTCATCCACTATAACTCCTTTGGTGTTATCAACCCAATTACATTTGAAGAGCGGAATTTTGAAATCTATGTAGTCAAATTCCCATATCTCTTCAATGACACTGTAATATGACATTTTAGCTTCACGTGGACTCTTATCCTTTGCACTTGCAAAAAACATAGTCGATGCTTGAAGGGTGACCCCACTGTTTTGGACGACACTCTTATCATCTTGGCACTTTGTGTAATATGTGAATCCATTAATGTCATACCCTTCATAAGACATAACAGTCAACTTTGGTTTAAAGGCGAGGCATTTGATAGTTTCAGTAATATCATCTGGTGTTTGAGATAGTTGATGTAAGACTTTATCTTCAAACCACTTAATAAAAGTCTTGTTATGCTCTCTAGCAAGCCACATTGTATTGGCTCGAGGATATTGTCTTTTGATGAAATTGGTATGTTCCTTGATATAAACGTTCACTTCGTCCATGTTGTGTAAAATATACAAATGACCTTGTTCCAACTGCTCACAGATGATTACTTTCACACGTTATCCCAAAATTCCTTTTCCAAATAGCTCGTCAATATTCTTGTCATTATCAGGAGTGTCATTACCACTGAGAAAGTCATTGCAGAAATCCATAACCTCTCTCGCCACATAACCTTCAATAATACTCCCTTCAGGCCGATAATGGTTTCGAACATCACCTTTAAAAACACTCATGTATCGTTCAAAGGGATACATCCAATGCAAGAAAACCGGTCCCAAGATTTTCACTTCCCTAGTCAAGTGGACAACAAGATGTACCATGATATCAAAGAACGAAGGAGGGAAATACATCTCAAGCTGACATAGGGTAACAACCACTTCTCTTTGCAAATTATCGAGAGTCTCAGGGTCAATAACTTTGCTGCAGAGACTGTTGAAAAAGAAACAAAGTCTGGTGATTGCAAACCTTACATGCTTCGGCAATATAGATCGAATTGCCACGGGCAATATTTGTTGCATTAGAGTGTGACAATCATGAGATTTAAGACCTATCAACTTCAGATCTTTCATTGATACCAATCTACGGATGTTGGATGAGTAACCATGTGGCACCTTAACATTTACCAAGCATTCACAAATAGCTTTCTTCTCCTTTCTAGACAACGTGTAACAAGCGGGAGGTAAGTATGTTCTTTTATTACCCATTTCACGTAATTCTATTAATTCTGACCTTATTCCCATTTCACGTAGGTCCAGTCTGGATTTTATCCCATCTTTAGTCTTACCTGGTATATTTAACAGAGTACCAATGATGCTATCACAGACATTTTTCTCAACGTGCATTGCATCGATACAATGTCTGACTGTCAAAGAACTCCAATAAGGAAGATCCCAAAATATTGACTTCTTCTTGAATGAAGAATTGTCACTCCGTGTAGTACATTGTGATCTCTTACCAAATTCATTGACAAAGTCTTTTACTCTTTCATAAACAACCTCCCCTGGTATAGGTTTAGGTGCACTGCGTTCCTCATTCAATCTATTGAATGCTTTGCGCTTCCTACGATACAGATGGAATTTTGGAAGAAACCTTCGATGACCGAGATATACATTCTTACTGCCATGTTTTAGTCTTGTTGAATCAGTGTTCTCTTCACATATAGGACACACTTTAGCTCCTTTGACACTATATCCAGACAAATTCCCATATGCTGGAAAGTCATTAATAGTGCAAAATAACATAGCATGCAAACGAAATGTCTCTCTTCATGAAGCATCATAGGTCATCACACCTTCACCCCAGAGTTTCTTTAAGTCATCAACCAGAGGTTCAAGATAAACATCGATGTCATTTCCAGGTTGCTTAGGGCCCGATATCAACAACGACAACATTACGTACTTATTTTTCATACACAGCCAGGGAGGAAGATTGTATATAACAAGCATGACTGGCCAAGTGCTATGTTGGCTGCTCAATGTCCCGTACAGATTCATCCCGTCTGTACAAAGCCCAAGTCTTAGATTCCTGACTTCTTCACCAAATTCAGGGTACAATACATCAATCTTCTTCCACTGTGGGGAATCAGACGCATGTCGTAGGATCCCATCATTATTTTTCTTAACATCTGCATGCCACCTCAAATTCTTCACATCTATCGGATTGTCAAACAAGCGTTGAAACCATGATATTATAGGTAGATACCACATCACCTTGGTAGGAGAACCAGTTTTGGACTCCCCCGAAGTCGTCAATTTATACCGTGACGCACCACATTTTGGACAATCTTTCAAATCTGCATAGTCCTTTTGAAATAATACACAATCATTAGGGCATGCATGTATCTTCTTGGCATCCATTCCCATTGGGCCCAACAATTTCTTTACCTGGTATGTTGAGATTGGCAGCTCGTTTCCTTCAGGAAGCATTTCTTTCAACAAAGACAACAATGACGTGAAGCTTTTGTCGCTCCATCTATTGTTAGCTTTCAACTTATACAATCTCAACACAGCGTTAAGCTTCGTAAACTTAGTACAACCTGTGTATAACGACATCTCAACATCATGCACAATGTTTCTAAAAATGGGAGGTGGATCAGTGTGCTCTACCCCACAACTATCCAGCATCGCATCAACGATGTCTACTGGAACTGGTTCATTCACATCTACGTCATCGTAGGCAATTTCTTCTTCCACACAAGCACTGCTATCAACATCCACTGGTTTCGGGTTTGAAATCTCTCCATGCCAGTGCCATTCTGTATAGCCTTGTATAATCCCGTTGCACATGACATGAGTTTTGATTTCGTCACCAGTGTTGACTTTCAAGTTGTTACCGCAATGCCTACATGGACAGTAGAACCTATCTCCAGGTTGTTTCCTATGTTCCTCGGCAAATCTAATGAACTGGTCAAGACTAGAAATAAACTCTGGGGTGCAGCGATTGCGAATTGACATCCATGATCTATCCATTCTATGATCAAAGAGAAAACAAGTATATATTAGGACAAGATTAGGGTCTAGGGTTAACAAATACATGTGATGTCATTATTATATATAATAAATGTGTACCACCTATCCATTCTTGAACACCTAATCTCACTAGTAAGTGTATAATGTGTATTGGGTTTTCAAGAAAATTTCGGCAGCATTTTCCCGCTGTTCTCCAAGTACATATGTACTTAGAGAACAAACGGGGAAATGTTGCCGAAATTTTCTTGAAAACCCAATACACATTATACACTTACATCCTAAGCGAGATTAGGTGTTCAAGAACAGTCCCAAACCGGGGACTATCCAAGATTTACTCCTAATGAGTAAATCTTGGACGGGTTTCTAGGCCAACAAATAATGTGTTGTCATTCTTATACCTAAAATCCTAGTTCTTCAAGTTAGGGTGATTATTGATGTCTTTAAAAGCATGATTGGCAATTTAGGGAAAAGTTCATTCATGGGAACACACACTTCAGTTATAAGCATTCATGTAGCAACTTTCAGTTCCATTCATTAATCTCTTTTTACATCCACACACAGGGGTGTACCCCTAAACAATAACTAAACAAAGGGGTTGGTGTACCCCTAAACATGCGCATAATTAAAAAAATATTAATACAGACAAGTCTAGATAGATAGACAACTAAATACTACACCAACATGGTCCCGCATGCATCAGTAACTTCTTTTTGATGATGAAGTTGTGTCACGAAGCTCCTCACTGTATTTAGACGAATCTGAACTGACAGGGGCCTCAGATTCAGATTCCTCATAGATGATATCCTACGTCGTGCGCTCATACTGCAGAAGATGATCGGGGGTCTCACAGTTGTTGTTGGTTATCCAAACTTTGATGGAATTATGGCCAACTGGACAGAGAAAAAGCCTATTCCAACGGACCACATGCAGCTCTCCAATCCAATCACGCCAACCGGATTTTGATACAAGATTTCCCGCCAAATCATACTCAACCTCGATAACATGTGAATAATTGCCAAAAGTTAGGGTCACTTTACCAGGCATGTAGTGTCTTCCTTTTAGAAAATGCCAATGTTTGGGTATGACCAATTGGTTTAAGGAACGATCATCTAGGATGATGTCCAATTGTTCTTCAATAGGGAACATTAACATTGACATAGAGGCCCAGTTCATAGTGACTGTTATGGGTGGACAGAGACTGCATAATATTAGTATTAACAAAGTGTAAGTACATATAACGATGTTATATATTTTCAGAAAAAGTTGTATAACATCAGTTAACCTTTTATTGCTTGTCATAACCAACTTTATTGTGGTAGACATGATAGCTTGAAAAGAAGTCTACATATGTACTTAGAGAACAAATGAGGAAATGCTACTGAAATTTTCTCGAAAACCCAATACATTATACTCTTACATCCTAAGTGAGATTAGGTGTTCAAGAACAGTCTCAAACCGGGGACTATCTAAGATTTACTCCTAATGAGTAAATCTTGGACGGGTTTCTAGGTGCTTACTAAAATAGAACCATTATATGGAACTAATCCTACATTATACACATACTTTTCATGAGTAAGATAATGTGCACTTCATGGAATTTTTAAGATCTGAATATATATAAGTTGTTTCCATTTAGGGCAAAGTTCATCATTTACATTCCAAGCATGTCACATGTGTGCATTACAGTTCATCATTAAGCAAAAGAAGAGTGATTAGGATTCTCACCAAGAATATAGCTAAACTATTAAACAATGATTATAGCTAAACTATTAAACAATAGACTTGCCACACATAAAACACCCTATACAACTATAAAACAAAAAAGTATTAAGTATATATGCATGATACAATAACTATTTTGCATCACATTACAACAGACTTATCATTGATACCTTACTAACTTATTGCTACATTTACATATCATCACTTGATCAAAAATTACAGCAGTACATTTAACCAAAGTATGCATTCTAAAATCTATGTCATGATTAGTTACATGTAATTTACTTGGATATACAGCAGTACCCGATTACTATGTCTTACATAAAAAGTATGCATATTAAATTAACTAAGGCTTATCATAGAACATGTATTGTATAGACAATAGAGGATTCAGCTCAGTAGAAGCACAAAATCAGTACTAAACCATAAAATCACACCTTTTTAGCATTTATTCTAATAGGTTTATGTACATCAATATGTGTATGAGCCCTAATTAAAACTGATTCTCATAGGAAGTAAATAAATTAAAAAAAACGCCCAGCAGCATGGCGGGCACCTTGAGGGAAGAGGAGCAGAGGAAGAAGAAGAAGGCAGGGCGGGCACCTTGAGGGAAGAGGAGCAGCGGCCGGAGCAAGTCCTAGCAGCTGCCGACGGCGAGGAGAGGAGCGACGGAGAGGGCGGCCGGCGGGCGGGCGGGCGGCGACTGCTTCTCGTGGTGACGTCGACGAGCGGCGAGCACGGAGGAAGGAGCGGCGGCGACGGAGCACGGCGGCGGAGCACGAACGGCAGGGAGCGGCGACAGGGAGCAAGAAATCGCCGGAGCTAAGAAAATCAGGAATGAAAAAGGGAAAGGGGAAGAATCGGTCGGGCTGGTGAGCCATTAAGTTGACAATAAGTGTCGGTTATTAAAAACCGACAACTAAACACCCTTTAGTCGTCGGTTATTTAGCTATGAACCGACACCTTTTGTAAAATTTTGGAGCCAATTTTTTCACTGGAATTTTGGGTTTGGCGGTTGAGTTTAGGTGTCAATTGTTTATTAATTAACCGACACTTAATAAAAGCGGTACCCGTGTCTGGCTGACCTTCGTAGATTGGATGTCAGTTTATGTTATCAACCGACACTGTAGCATTTAGGTGTTGGTTTTTGTATACAACTGACACCTGAAAAAGTGACTTTATAAGCCATTTCTGTAGTAGTGAATGCTAATGATAGTCTTGAGTTATCAATTATAATCATTTGGTATAAACATTATAAACATTCATCTTTGGATCATTTCGCATAAATATTGCAAGATGTTTTAGGGCCAATGCCATGTAAGATCATATCTTTGAAACAGAAACAATAATCTCATACTTTATTGATATATCATCCTTATCATACAAGATGCTCTAAAGTAAATTGATTCTTGTGGCATAATGAAATAGGAGTTCAACTAACTCTATTACATGCCCATTGGGCTAACATAAATTTAAATGTAGACTATGGTTTCTGCAACACTTGCTCTGCCTTGTCCATCTTTGTCCTTCCATGAAGGATTTTACTTCTTGTCAGATCTTGCACATCAGTATGTCAAATATCTTATTTGGTATCACATACCAAAATGAAGAAGTAATCAAATTTATGTTATGTTATTTATACCTGAAGTGGAGGCCTTAGTGTCATCCTTCTTCTTCTTTAGTTCCTCTAACCATAGTGGGAAATTTCTTTTCCAGTATACAGGTTGGTGACAATGGTGACTCTTACTTCCTTCACTCCACCTTTTGTCTTGAGATCTGAATACTTGGGCTTCTAGCTAGCTTTAGAACTCTTCTTAGCTTTTCCCTAGCCTATAGACTTCCCCTTTGTATTGCTAATCATCATCACAGACTTGGGCTTGTTTTTCTTCATTTGTGTCTCAACTGTCCTCAACATGCCCAACAACTCTGTCAACGACTTGTCAAAGTCATTCATGTTGTAGTTCATGACAATATGACTATATGACTCTGGAATGGACTGTAGAATCAAGTTAGTGGCCAACTCTTAACCCAAGGGGAATCCCAGTCTAGCTAGGTTCTCCACATATCTAATGAGCTTGAGTACATGAGGACCTATTGGATCTCCTTCTATCATGCTGCACTTGAACAATGCCTTAGAGACATTGTATCTCTCCTATCTTACCTGATCTTGGTACATTTTCTTGAGATGTGTGACCATCTCAATTACCCCCATGTTCTCATGTTGCCTTTGCAACTCATGGTTAGTGGAAAATATCATCAGACACTTGATGTCCATGGCGTCCTCAATATGCTTCTTATAAGCATCCTTGTAAGCCCTTAGAGCATTTTAAGCAGGTTCCTCTGGTTCTAGTATTTCCAGGATATAGAGCTTGCGCTCCTACTTGAGAATAATTCTCAGCGTCCTGAACTAGTCATGGAAGTTGTTCCCTACAAGTTTGTCCTTCTCAAGGACCGATCGTATAGAAATGTGATTGTTTGTTGTTGCCATCTGGTTCTAAAAAAATAATTTGTAATTTTATCAAAAACTCAATCCTTTGATTTGATTAAAATTTGGGCGATAACAATTAGGTCTTTAATTAATTATCATTCTCATTATTTTGTTCAAATGGATAACCCTCAAGTATCAATTCAAAAAAATGTAGTGAACAATTATCTAATGATCCAAGATCCAAAATGATTCAATTATTACCCGTCTTACACCAGTGTCCATAATCAACCATTTAGGGTAGGCAATCATGTCAATTGCATCATATGCAATTCTTGGATAGATGATATGTACAACTCTTTGCCATGATCATCTGCATGCCTCTGGGCTTAGGCTCTCCAAGTCACTA
Organism: Alisma plantago-aquatica; assembly: GCA_963693085.1. NCBI lineage: Eukaryota > Viridiplantae > Streptophyta > Magnoliopsida > Alismatales > Alismataceae > Alisma > Alisma plantago-aquatica. Next base: position 375,480,047 of record OY856409.1, on the reverse strand, counting down.
GTTAAGCCTGACCCAATAGCCAATATGATAGATAAGTACCATGCTTTGCAAAAATCTACATATCTACCATCACACTTCCACGAGATAGACAACACACAATGCTTCGTGCAAATCTATGCTTGGTCGATCAAGCTTTTCATGTGTATTGATATTACAAAACATCTAAGATGTAATATGTTTGATTGAGTGGTTTATATATATATATATATATATATATATATATATATATATATATATATATACATATATACATACATAAATACATACATATATTGTATCGAATCACCACATATATAGTATTTATCATATACATGATATATCCCACAATGTAAACATGTAATATAAACCAAAAATCAATGGTTATGTCCATTTATACGTGTAGTTCCTTGGAGCCATAAAGAATTACTACCACCTAGGTCAATTATCATATAACATGCATGAACCTATTGTTGATGTAGACATGTGCTTGCCAATCTGGGTAGATCGGTTCAACCCTTAAACCGGTCGTCTCGCCTCTTGGTCCTCCTATCCAACCGATGTTTGGACTCCTTCCACATAGTCGCCTAGGCCCACTTGGATGGTTGTCTAGCCTTCTGTCCAATCGATGTTTGAACTCCTTCCATACAGTCAGTTGGTCCCACCAGACGGTCGTCTGGTTCCATCATTCTCTATCCTCCATGGTCCTCCAGATGATCGACTTGTCTCACGAACTGGTTGTCTCAACTGGTGATGAACATCTTCAATGTTGTTGTAATAAAATAAACTATCCTATTGCTACTTTATTACATTGAATAAGAGAAACCTTGAGTTACATTTGAAGGGAGCAAAGGTAGGAAAGCATTAACTTTACATTGGGAGGAGAGAGGTAGAGGCTCAGTACACACAGATCGAGATGAACAACAACCAAACCATCCAACCACACACAGATAAAGGGTATTGGCCATAACCACGCTACACATCTACCATCAAAATCATTTTTAGGGTGACATGTGTAAATTGCATATATATCATATCATATATATTAGTTTAGGATTATGTGGTCTTCGATCGGATACGCATATGAGAGCAACTTAAATATTTGTATAATATGCAATAAATATATGATAAAATCAAAATCCAATTGTATCAATTATCCTAAAACATAATAAATTGATGTGGCTCTGATACTACTGTTGAGAAATACGGGCACAAAGTATAGCAACAAAAACAAAATATTTATCTATCTGTATTCCCATAACAACAAGATTGCGTCAATTACTATGAAATAGGATGGATGGTTTTAGCAAGTTATACATTGTCCTCGAGGAAGTCCAGCGACAAAACCCGCTTCTTTGCAACTGCCGACAAGTTGCTCTTGGATGGTGGTTGTACAACTCCTGGTCTTCACCATGAGCAACATTTGTGCAACCTCTACAACGACTCCAGTGGTCTCGCCATGGACTGTAGGTTGACTTTGCTCTCTGAGAAATAACCAAAGGACTCCTACCTCTAGAGTAGTTCACACAGACCAACTAGAACTCATGTCGTTCACCAATAATGGACATGAAGATTTGTCCCTCCCATTGGTGTACTAGTCACCAACCTGCTCTCCCACAATGATAACTTCCTAGTTCTCTCTCGTTGACTATCCCTTCTTTTCAGGTAGGACTTGCATGGGCTCTCTTGGTTACCACAACCAGAGAGGACAACAGTTGCCAGAGGAACTGATTCTCAGTTGTCTATGTTATAGTTGTCTTCTGGGAAGCCCCCAATACCCTTCTATTTATGGTAAAGGCCAGGGTCAAGGTTCACGATTGCTATCCGATACAGATTAATATGTGGGAGTGAAAAGGATAGAAATTTTGAATTTTTGCAACCTTCAACAGCCAAAACGACCATTTTGCACATCCAGACGGGTGTCTGGTGTGCGAGACGATCGTATGGTGTGTGATACAGTCATCTGGTGTACACTACAATCATCTCATACTGCCAAACGACCATTTGGCAGTCCCCAATCTGAAACGAAATTGGCTATTTTGAATCCAATTAATATTTCATTATAATTTCATTATTCCTCAAGTAAAGAACAATTGAAACTATTTAAAAAACATTCTGGACCTTCGTTCGACCCAACCAGGTTGTCTCACCTAAGAGATGCACCCGTCTCACTCACCCAGACGACCGTCTAGTGAGTTGAGATGAGCTGATCAGTTCAATCATATTGAACCGGTCGACTCAAGGGCAGAACTAAGCTAATTCACTCTTCGATCAGCCTGACCCCCAAACGACTATCTTTCCCTCTTGAGATGCCCATCTGGCTGCCCAAACAACTGTATCACTCAGTGAGAGGGTCATTTGGCAGACCTGGTCATCCAATCAAGCAATCAATTGCGTGAATTGAATACCTAAACATTTTAGTAATCAATCCAATTGTCATTGAAGATCAAACTCCTCTTCTAGATGAGTTCCTATGTGTGTGACGCTATAGGTCCCATGTCATGTTGGCAGTGAATGTCCATAACTAGCTTATGACTGTCATACATCAGTGCTACCCAAGTGAAATGGAAAATTGGAGAACAACGTCAACCTACAATCTGTGTAAGGTGTTGTAGTCATTGTATAATTCCTTTGTCTCTGATATCCAGGATGAACTCGAGGCATGGTTGGTCATCCTCTCAACATTCAATCCATGTTTCTTGAACCAAGAGTAGACTATCTAAGATAAAGTGACATCAATATCATATATTAATTCACATGTGCATGCATATGCGTTTCTTAGTCTCGCTTATCAAGTGGCCATAATATCATACTCCAGTAGGAGGGACAAATCCCATATCTATCACTCACACTCTATCCCCAAGTGTCAAAGTCACCTAATCATCACCTTTATAACAACCCATGTTTTAGGACTGTGTTTGATGATGTCAAAATGTAACCAATGACATGTGACGAGTGTAGTGATTTCAGGTCCAAGAATCACAATCACCACCTTCACTATGAGATATGACTGTGACCACAAAACCATGTGTCACTCTCAAGGTGGGTCTGTCTGATACACTGTTCCCTAATATGTATTTGTGTGCTTGGTTTGATATTGCCATATCATGACTAATGAGATTTGGTCATCAACCAACTCATACTCTGATCTTATGTGTTATTGTTGTCTATCAACCTTCCACAATAACAACTAATTAGGGACATAATGAGAATATTTATATGTACTATTAACATCCATATGATCTCATCCACAAGGATAGTAGCTTGACAACATACATCATTGAGTAATATAATTCCCTAGACATTCACTTTGTATCCTCATTATCTCATAACTGAGTGAAATAGATGAATTGGAAGCTTTCCTTTATATATGTTATTATTATTATTAATCAAATCCTTTATGGTAATTATGCCATGTCAATAATGACATGATTGGATCTAGGGGCATACCTTACCAACAATCTTTATAGATGATATCTTGATATACTCTAGAGATTGTCATCAGCATGAGCAACATTTGTATCAGCCATTGACTTTGTTGAGGCAACATCAATTGTATGCTAAGTTTAGTAAATGTGAGTTTTAGCTAAAGGATGTGTCATTCCTTGGACACGTGATATCATATGACAGTGTTCGTGTGGACCCCAAAAAGGTTGAATCTATAATAGATTGTGAACAGCTGAAGACACTGATAAAAGTTTGTAGCTTTTTGGGACTGGCAGGCTACTATAGGAGGTTTATCAAGAACTTTAGTGTTATATAGTTACCCCTAAGGAAGATGACAAGGAAAGATGTTCCTTTCGTTTGGGACAACAAGTTCCAGCGTGCTTTCTAATTGTTGAAGGAGAAGCTGACTAGTGCGTCAGTGTTGATGCTACCCGAGTAAGGAAAAGGTTATATCATTTTTTGTGATGCGTCACAGAACGGTTTGGGTTGTGTGCTAATGCAAGACAAGAATGTGATCTCTTTTGTGTCCTAACAATTGAAGAAGCACGAGGAGAACTACTCAACCCATAATATAGAACTAGCTGGAGTGGTTCATGCCTTGAAGATATGGAGGCACTACCTTTATGGTGAGAAGTATTAGATCTTCATAGATCACATGAATCTCAAGTACATATTTTCACAATAGGAGTTTAATATGCGACAGATATGCTGGATGGAGTTAATTAAGGACTATGAATGCACTCTTGATTATGATCCAGGGAAGGCGAATGACATGGCAGATGCATTAAACAGGAAGTCTCTGTCATCATCACCTATTGATAAGGCATAATTATGTTCCTTGATGTGCCATAAGAGAGACATGTTGGTATCCTTGTGTCAGATGAATGTGAAGTTGGAAGTCTCCTTATTGGTAGGCTTGTTGGCTCAGTTACAGGTGAAGCCTATGCTGAGACAGTAGATCAGAGAAGCCCAACAGAGTGATTTTATGATACAACAGATCTAGGTAGAGTTTAGCAGCGAGAAGCGTGATGGCTTCCACGAGTCACAAGATGGGACAGTGTGTTACCACATTAGAGTCGTGGTTCTTGATGTTGACAACTTGAGAAAGATGATTTTGAAGGAGGCTCACTCCTCGGTGTACGCTATACACCCAGGAAGCACCAAGATGTACCACGATCTTAAAGACCTATATTGGTGTCCTAGTTTGAAGTGTGATGTGGCAAAGTTTGTCGCCAAGTGTCCTGTGTGCCAACAAGTTAAAGTGGAGCATCAAAATTCCGACAAGAACTTTGCAACCGTTGCCTATACCATAATGAAAATGGGATCATGTTACGATGGACTTTGTGGTTGGTATCCCTAGGATAGTCAAAGGTCATGACTCCATATGGGTGATAGTTGACCATTTGACAAAGACAACACACTTTTTGCATGTGAAGACAATGTATACAATGAAGAAGCTTGCATATATATATATATATATATATATATATATATATATATATATATATATATTGATGAGATTGTTCTTTTGCATGATATCCTAGCTACTGTTGTTTCTGATAGAGGTCCTCAGTTCACATCCACTTTTAGGAGCGCTTACACACAATTTTGGGTACGCAGTTGAGGTTCAACACTATGTTTCACCCACATATGGATGGATAGTATGAGAGGATAGTACAGACTTTGGAAGATCTGTTGAGAACTTGCATCTTATAATTTTTGGGCAGTTGGGATGTCCACCTCAGTCTGATAGAGTTTTCTTACAATAATTACCATAGGAGCATTGATATGGCATAGTATGAGGCGTTGTATGGGAGACGTTGTAGGTTCCCATTGTGTTGGTATGAGACTGGTGAGTATCAACTTTTAGGTCATGATCTTGTATCATAAACAATAGAAAACATCAAAGTGATTCAACAGTAGCTGAAGGTAGCACAAGACATGCAAAAATCATATGTAGATAACTATTGTAGGACCTTAGAGTTATAAGTGGGAGACAAAGTGTATCTCAAGGTCCCTCCTTAGAAATGTGTTTTGAGGTTTGGGAAGAATGATAAGTTGACTCCCAGGTATATGGGACCTTACCATGTGGTAGAATGTGTTAGGAAGGTGGCATATAAGTTGGAGTTGCCACCTGAGTTACACATGCTGCATCTAGTGTCCCATGCATCCATGTTGAGGAAGTGCCATCATGACACTGAGTTGGTTTTGTAGCATGTTTAGGTCGAGCTAGATGAGGACGTGTCTTATGTTGATCCTGGATAGGAGGATCAAGAAGTTGAAGAAGAAGGATATCATTTTGGTTAAGGTTCTGTGGCATCATCATGGTGTAGAAGAAACCACGTGGGAGCTTGAGGAAGATATGCTTAGGAAGTACCCATCTCTTTTCATGTAGGATTTCAAAGGTGAAATCCTTATTAGGGGTTTATGGTTCTAAGGCCCCTAACCTATCTTAGTGCTTGAGTATACTTTCTTTCCTTAATAAGATGCTTAAACCTTAATCTAATCCTTTGAGATGCTTATTTAAATGTGACAATCTTATGTTTTTAGTATGGTCCTATTTTGATGATGTTAGAGCTTTGTATGCTTATTTTGGACCAAGTTGCAATTTAACCATGTTGAGGGGTTATCTTGCAATTTTTCACATGTTGAGTGTGCCCTTCGTGCTTTAACATCATGAGAGAGAATTATGATATGGGGCGCCTTGTTGGACCTTGGTTGATGAGGTGGCATCTTGAGGTGATGCTAGGGTTTCTAGGGTTCTAGTTGATGAGCATGGTGTCGACCATGTGGAGCTTGGTTGAGTGTTACGACCCATGTCTCGACCTTGTTGACGTGCTTTGAGTGTGTTTCAACCAAAATAGCTCCTTTGGATGGGTTTTGTTTCGACCATGGAGGTCTTTGTAACATCCCTGATGCCTGGGAGTTTTGCGAAACCCTAATCAAGAAGGTTGTTGAGCCCTAACTCTAATTTAGGGCAATGTCAGATGAAACCCTAATTTAGGGTAATGGTGTAACCCTAATCTAGGGTAATAATATGGGAGATCCCAATTCAGGGTAACATCATGAAAAACCCTAATTTTATAAGATGCTTCATGAAACCCTAATTTCGGGTAAAGTTATATGAGAAACCTTAATTGAGGTTGATTCCATGAGAAACCTTAATTGATGTTGATTCCATGAGAAACCTTAATTGATGTTGATTCCATGAGAAACCTTGATTGAGGTTGATTCCATGAGAAACCCTAATTGAGGTTGATTCCATGAGAAACCCTAATTGAGGGTGATTCCATGAGAAACCCTAACTGAGGATGAATGCCATGTGAAGCCATAATGTAATGTTGTGATGAGATACCCTAATAAGGGTGAAGGTATGTGGAACCCTAAATTGATAATACATAAGCCCTAATCCTGGGCAATATGACAATAAACCATAACCCTACTTTCTAGGTAATGGTATAAGAAAACCCTAATGATGAAATAGAAGAAAATACCGTATAAAGGTGAAATGTTTCAAGTGGCTGATTATAGGCAACCTTATAGTAAGCAATGTCATTATCACTACATAAGTCCATTTCATTAAAGATAGTTGGACAATTCTAATGTGTGACCTATGCACTACATGATAAAGGTGATAGGTTAGTGGTTAAAAGTATTAAGAGGGAAATACCTTAATACCAAATAAGTTGATAAACCGAGGCAAGATAGAAGTGATGAGAGAAGGGATACATCAAGACATGATAGTTATTACATTTAGCAATTCAGGGTAGATATACCTTGATGAACCTCTAATCCAATATTTTTGGATAAGAAACACATGAAGAGTGTTATGTAAACTGTTACAATAAGATGTAATGAGTTTGATGTATTTTGATAAGCATGGGATATATACCTTGAGAAAAGGATAAGCCAAACTAATGAGTATGATATAATCATACCATGGTAAGGATGAGAAATGATCTAATACCTTGTATTGATAATCATTAATGATATATGATGAAAGTAACATGTTTAAGTGAATACTTGAGATGTCTATGGATGCTCCTAGAGGTTTGGAGCATTATATTAGGGTTGGACTAATAATGTGAACATAAAAATCTAATTAATGAGAAATGAGAAATCTTGACCCTAAATTGAGCAATGGAATGGAAAATCCTATTTGATAGTAAACCCTAATCCTGATAAAGGAATGGTGGTGTTACGATTGTATCACATGACGTGATAAGTGATTTTTATGGTTGTTATCATGTGTAGCAACCATACAGGTATCATGATATGATAAGCATAGCCAAATATGAGCTATGATGATTATTTTATATAGATGTTGATCGGCCTTGTGAGCCATATGAACAAGTTGTTTCCCAGTGAAAGGTGACAAGACACCTTATGGCCTTGTGAGCCATGTGAGATGCTTGTGTAACAAGTATCATGTATACCTCGGTCTGAGTACCTAGAGGTAATAAGTTACCTAATAGTTGGTAACAATGATTAGTGATGAACTGAGGGTATGAATACCCAGATTTGATAAGTATGATAATGATGTTGTTGAGAAATGTGAACTTTCAAGTAATGAAATGAGGGACTGAGATTCCAATGTCTTATAAAGACTGAGAAGTAATTGATAATAATTGTACATGTTTCTTTGTAGCAATTGTCATAATAATTCTTGTTTGAGAGCTTGACTGATGCTAAAAGAATATACTAATGTACTTAAGTAATCAAGCGATATCATATCATGTAGAGCCCTGACCATAGATCCATCATCGTCAGTAATTTGGTGATGGTGAAACAGGTTGCTCCACGACATAACCTACAGTTTGCATTTTTTTTTGAATATGCGGGGGTTGATGGGTGAACACATCCTTACGTCCTAATGAGGGAATTGATGGAAGGTAAATATTAAACCTCTCAATCCTTCATTATTTGTACCGGGATGGATGTATCATGAATCTCCCAATGACTGGGATAGATGCAGTACACATCTCTCAATAATACTTAATGCCGGATCAATGGAGGTAAACATGAAATCTCTCGATTGCGAAGAGAGCATAGCCGCTGCTGTATCTCTATAGCGAAGTTGCCAGTATACCCTGGAAAGCTATGTAGTAGAGACACAAGATGTCCTGCAAGTGATCTCGCACTGACTGAGATGTAGGAGGTCATGGAAGCCGACTCTTCCATTGACCTTGTATGGTACCGATTTCGACTTTGTAATGGTCGGTTGGAGTATGAGCGGTATACCTCATCTCCTCAGGGTATAAGTGTGATTGTAAAATGTAATCAGTCATATAGCATGTTTGCTTAAGGATTAAATACGAAAATTTACTGGCTGATGTTACATTTCTTTTATGCATCTCTAGTTGATATATGTTATTTATATCTCTTTACATTCATTGCAAGTAGATGGATGAATTACGGCTCTACCATGGGTAGATGCAATGTTCTCCATAGGAAAGGAGATTACTTCACTCTGTTCATACAGTGATTTATCTACTATTAAATATATATAAAATCCTTATGCTTAGTTTTATTCTAATAAACTGCAATAATAATGTTTTGGCGGAGAGTTATATCTCTCGCTGGGGAAATTTACAAATTGTCTCACCCCCGTGGGATCCAACATTTTTAGGTGGACGCAGACAAGGAAACATAATCCCCACAACAGAGAAAGGACAGCAACAACAGGGACAACAGTGAGATCTCAGGTGGAGATACTGTATGTCATGTCATATAGATTGTAGTCCTATGTGTCGTCTCTGTAATCTCAGGTCCTCGGAGTTAGTAGTTAGTGCTTTTAATGAATCGATCTGAGATTTTGGCTTGATGCCTCGAGGTTTTTATACCGCCTATGTACAGTGTTAACAGGACAGTTAATGTTTGTAATCCTCGAGAAGAGATGATATAAGGCATGTACTTATGAACTAGGTTGTAAATGTATTACATTGGTTCTTGATGAAAGAGTTTTCCTATGATTGGATCTCTTTGCAAAAAATTTTAATTTTTAGTGATTTTTGTTAATCCGCTGCTAATGTTTAATTTCGCTTAATCAGTAACGTTTTGTTCGACTGTCGTTACAAGTTTGGTATCATAGCTCTAGGTTCGCTGAGTCTACAGAGACATAGGATTAAGGTAGTAGAGTATGTTCTAAGTGTCTTCCAGTCTATCTGATAGCGACTTCTACTCATAGGAGAAAGAAGTAAAGGTTGAAGATGGCTGAGTCACACGAAGAATATGCTGCAGAAAGCAGCAATATTGCACTAGGAAGAGGTGCATGGGATCAGGAAAGAGAGGAACAACTGCCTGAGAACCCTCAAGATGATCCAACTATGATAAGAAATCCTTCTTTAAGTATCACGGTTGGGCAAATTAGGGCAACTATGATGTATTTAGTAGATCATGCATTGACAATGCAACCTAGATTACCAGCCCCCAATAATGAAGTTCTGGACTTAAACCGAATCTGTGCTCAACCTCAGCCTGATGAATCAATAAATAGTGATGGAAGGAATAGGTTACAACCTGAAAATAGGGTTTGCTATAAGTGTAGACAGCCTGGACATATCAGAAAGTATTATCCAGAAAAGAAAAATAAGGTGAGGGTTGAGAAAAGGCCTATCCAAACCCAGGAACAGAGGCCTAGTAGTTCCAAAAAGGGAAAGTTCTTGGCACCACCAGTACATCCAATGTCTAATACACCAAGGCAGTGGCTACCCGGAAAGGGTAAAGAACCTTCTAGACCACATCTAAAGCCCAGAATTTGCTACCAATGTAAACAGGTAGGACATCTGGCAAGAGATTGCTCAACCAGAAATGTTATGGTGAATCAACCCCTGAGGCAGAATCAACCTAAGGCAGTGAACTATTCACGAATCATGACAGGTTAGACAAAATAATGTCATTCCAATATGTCATTTTATGATTTCCTGAGTTAAATTGAGAAAGTAATTGATTGAGTTTTCCTTGAATGGTCCTATGAGGACTTATATTTTGTATAGTAACATTATATATGTTTCATATTATTCTTACCTCTATGAAAAAGGATGAGGTATAGAAGAGATGCCTGGATAAAATCCAGGAATGTTAAATTGTATGCTTGTGATAATATGAAAATGAAGGAATATGATAGTATACAAAGTGCATACTACTTAATCTCAGTATTTATATACCCTGGCCAGGTATACAACTATTGATGATAAAGTGAGTATGGAAACTCTTAGATTTTTATCTTTTTTATTGCTCTGATCAAGTAGTCATTCTGAGACAATCCAATGAGTATCATGAAATTAGAAATATGGAATGGAAAAATGTGTCATATCTGAAGAATAAGAAAGAGGAATATGAAATAATCCCAGATCAGTATGTGTGTATGAGGAAGTAAAAAGTATACTCCTCATAAGATAAGAATGAGAACAAGGTAGGTTATCCCTGTTCGATAAAATTTGTGTGTATAATAAAGATCTTTTCCCATAATGAGTAAATGGGAAACATGATGAGATCATAAGATGCTCATAGACATGTTAGATAATAACAAACAGAGGAATAATGTTATGTAATCATCCTTATAAATTCCTATGCCGAGGGCAAGGAACCTAGGATGAGACAAAGATTAAATGATTCATGAATAGTTTAAAAAAGTTCATGAAATAATAAGAGGAATATGGTTCCTTGTTTTTTTTCCTTTCAGGGACATGGCAATCAAGTGGGTCTTAGGACACTTGATGTGCATAAGATAAAGATGTTCATGTGATGGATACTTAGAAAAGTATCAGTTTATCTTGGACTTTGGTTCCAAGATAAAGATATGTGTAACAAGTAATGTCCCAAGATGAAAGGAAGATAAATATGTGATGTGTTTTCAACACATGTGATAGATACCAAGGTAAGAGATTCTAGTATGTGAGAAATATCAGGTGGTTTATGTTGGCTACCTAGAATGATCAACCATGAAATCAGTCCAATTATATATAAATAGTATGAACATCACATGTTAGGGGTTTATGATTTGCATAAACATAACAATCAAAGATATCCTTAAGATAAGTTCTTAATTGATAAGTAACCTCTCCTTATGATAAGAAAATGTACAACTAATAAGATAGTTAGTACAAGTAACAAGAAAGCTTAGTGTTGTGTCAACAGTTTATATGGCACAACTGAGGTATGAAAAGATTTATAGTCCCAAGAGGGTGACAAAACATAATTGTGATAATAAAAGTGAAATGTTGAATTAAATAAGGAGCATGGGAGACTCCTCAAAAACAAGAATCTGTCACATGAAACTAAAAATTAAGAAAAAGTGTTACCTAACACAGAATTAACTCCACAGTCATTAATGAAAGGACAATGGAGTATGTATCATGTGTGTTTGATTCTATAAGAATCTTGTGTGGAAGAAACTTGTGTTGATCAAAGCTTTATGATGTCTCCATAACAATGAAATGTTATATGGAGACTAGATAGTATGATGAATGAATGATATCTATCTTCCTTTATCTAGGATTTCGGGGACAAAATCCTTGTTAGGGGTTTATAATTTGTAACATCCCTGACCTGGGTTATGCCTTAACCCTGGGAGTTTTGCTTAAGCAAGTAATTAGAACCTTAATTTTATTTTGTGAAAAGTAATTAAGGCTCATGAGGAACTTATGTTTCAATTTTGGTCCTGTTTGAATAATGTTTGAAGCAATGTTTGCTTATTTTGGACTAAAGTGCAAATTACCCAAGTTGAGGGGTTAACTTGCAAATGTTACATGATTATATTTTCCTCAAGTGTTTAAGCATCATGAGAATGAATATGATGCAGGGGTATGACTTTCAAAATCCTGAGTACCAAGAAAGAGCTGATAAAGCAATGTTTGTGCATTAAAATCCTAGTATGGGTATAATATGCACCCAAAACCTAGGGTTCATTATGCAAATTACCACTTCAAAATAGTCCCTAATGTTTCTTGGCATCATGTAGAGCAAATAAAATGAGAGGGGCATCTCATTTGTATCACTTTGAAGGAGAGAGAATCTTGATATTAAAATAATCAAGATTTAAGCATAATTAGAACCCTAATTCAATTTAATGCAAAAATAATTATATTAATTGGATTTCCCTTCAACCAAAATTGTGTTGGTTGAAAATCAACAAGTGTGGACGTCCTTTTGCCTTGCAAAGGCAATGGAAATATCTACGTGAGTGGAGAACCCACTCACATTAAGAAAAGAAAAAGAAATATCCACTAACTTATGGATATTAGTATTATATGATTTAAGGTGCTTAATTTCTTTTCCTTTAATTCATGGATAATGGAGAGTAATTCGGAGGTGAGGAAGATATCTTTGCATGCAAGGAATTGATGGGGGAGAGGTGGCACCAATTTTGGAATTAAAATATTTTTATAAGGCATTTTCTCTCTCATTGATTTCCTTATAAAAACACCTTTTACAACTCAAATCAAAGGCTTTCTCAAATCCACTTCTTATCTTTGCTTAAAAAACAACCAAGGGAGCTTTTGAGGATCAGGCGGACGACCCCCAACATGTTGGTAAGCTTCTTGACTTCCTTTCACCTTAATTCCATGGTGGAAATTGAAAATCAATGCATGATTTCTTCTTATCTCGATCCCATCTTCATTTCTAACCATTCCTTTTCACTCAAAGCTTGAGGACGAGCCTTGGGATAGTGAAAGGAGTTGCATCCACCATTGTTGATGTGAGCTTGAAGCTTTGAAGCTCAATTGGAGGTGGGTTTTATAACTTGAACCCTTACTATTGTTATTGCATTCAATTCCTTATCAATTGTTGATCATTTGTTCTTCTTGAAATTCACTTGATCAAATCAATAGAACCACCATGAAAATTACAGTAAAATTTGAAGGATATTAGCTTGATGATGATGACATCATACTAAGCACACACCTAAAAAATATCCTAGGCAAACGGTTTCAAAAGTTGGAGACCAATCAGTTTCATTGAAATTGGTTAAACGGTTTCAACAAACCGTTAGAAACCAAACAGTTTCAAACCATTTGGAGTGGTTGAACATTTGGAGCTCATAGGCTGATGTTGATGGTTGATTACCCATTAAACTCAATTTATTAGTTCCAAATGGTTCATCAGTTGAAGGTTAATCAATTATCAAACCCTAATCGAGTTAAGTGCTAAAATTTCAATTGGTTGATTTAAAATTTTGGGTTGATTAACCCAAATGGTCTCAAGACTGTTTCGAGATCACCCAAATGGTCTCAAGACCATTTGGAGGTCAACCAAGACCGTTTGGAGGTCTAGGTTTGAGTATGGTTGAGTAATTGAAGGACCAGAGATAACAAATTGAAATACAATCAATAGTTCAATTGGTGATCAATCTAATGATCTAAATCCTAATTGAATTTCACAAAATTTCAATGATGGATGGGGCAAACGGTCTCAAGACCATTTGGAGGTCATCCAAATGACCTCAAGACCGTTTAAGGTCAGGTCATATCATAATTTGATGATGATTCACTGATTTCAATCGAATCAGTTCCACAATGTTAAACATTGAAGGTTCCTCGATTTCAAAACCCTAATTGAAGGTTTCTTGATTATAAATCCTAGTTAAATTGGGTTCAAAACCCTAATTTATGGTCTAATTGAAGGATGATTCAATAGTTTAATTGATGAATGAATCAAAGATTCAATTGATAGTTGGTTCATTGATTGAAACCTTGAATTGTTTAAGTGTTGAAAGACCTTTTTGGTCCATTCGGTTTTGAGAGGGTTTGGACCAAATGGTCTTAAGACCGTTTGAGTCCAAACAGTCTCAAGATCATTTGGGTCCAAATGGTCTCAAGACCCTTTGGGTCCAAATGGTCTCAAACCATTTGGAGACCCAAGTCCAATCGGTTTCAACACACTTCTTGCCTAACCGGTTTCAAACCATTTAGAGAGTAAAGGATCAAGAATGTTTAGTGATTCAATGTGATCATATCAATTGAAAACTCATTGTAATGAAGGATAAATTGACCCTATAATTGTTACTGATTTATCTCAAAGATAATCACTAGGGTTGTACCTTTAAGGTACCAAGTGATTGGCAACCTTAGGTGAATTAATCCTTGAAGCTTAAATAAGCAATACTTCAATATACTATGACTATCCTAATTGAACGTACTTAATTGAAGGGTTGGCTGACCAAATCTAACCAGATTTGACATAGTCAACATTTTAGAGAGGATGAAAGAAAGAGGAATTCATACATTTATAATAATAATCTAAAAGTCAAGCCCTAACACCTTCAACATGAATAATTATGTAGTTAGGGTATGATCCTTAATAAAGAGATCATGAAACCCTAATCAAGAAGGTTGTTGATCCCTAACTCTAATTTAGGGCAATGCCAGATGAAACTCTAATTTAGGGTAATGGTTTAACCCTAATCTAGGGTAATAATATGGGAGATCCCAATTCAGGGTAACATCATGAAAAACCCTAATTTTAGAAGATGCTTCATGAAACCCTAATTTCGGGTAAAGTTATATGAGAAACCTTAATTGAAGTTGATTCCATGAGAAACCTTAATTGAGGTTGATTCCATGAGAAACCCTAATTGAGGTTGATTCCATGAGAAACCCTAATTGAGGGTGATTCCATGAGAAACCCTAACTGAGGATGAATGCCATGTGAAGCCATAGTGTAATGTTGTGATGAGATACCCTAATAAGGGTGAAGGTATGTGGAACCCTAAATTGAAGTTATAATACATAAGCCCTAATCCTGGGTAATATGACAATAAACCATAACCCTACTTTCCAGGTAATGGTATAAGAAAACCCTAATGATGAAATAGAAGGAAATACCGTATAAAGGTGAAATGTTTCAAGTGGTTGATTATAGGCAACCTTATAGTAAGCAATGTCCTTATCACTAGATAAGTCCATATCATTAAAGATAGTTGGACAATTCTAATGTGTGACCTATGCACTACATGATAAAGGTGATAGGTTAGTGGTTAAAAGTATTAAGATGGAAATACCTTAATACTAAATAAGTTGATAAACCCAGGCAAGATAGAAGTGATGAGAGAAGGGATACATCAAGACACGATAGTTATTACATTTAGCAATTTAGGGTAGATATATCTTGATGAACCTCTAATCCAATATTTTTGGATAAGAAACACATGAAGAGTGTTATGTAAACTGTTACAATAAGATGTAATGAGTTTGATGTATTTTGATAAGAATGGGCTATATACCTTGAGAAAAGGATAAGCCAAACTATTGAGTATGATATAATCATACCATGGTAAGGATGAGAAATGATCTCATACCTTGTATTGATAATCATTAATGATATATGATGAAAGTAATAGGTTTAAGTGAATACTTGAGATGTCTCTAGATGCTCCTAGAGGTGTGGAGCATTATATTAGGGTTGGACTAATAATGTGAACATAAAACTCTAATTAATGAGAAATGAGAAATCTTAACCCTAAATTGAGCAATGGAATGGAAAATCCTATTTGATAGTAAACCCGAATCCTGATAAAGGAATGGTGGTGTTACTATTGTATCACATGATGTGATAAGTGATTTTTATGGTTGTTATCATGTGTATCAACCATACAGGTATCATGATATGATAAGCATAGCCAAATATGAGCTATGATGATTATTTGATATAGATGTTGATTGGCCTTGTGAGCCATATGAACAAGTTGTTGCCCAGTGAAAAGTGAAAAGGCACCTTATGGCCTTGTGAGCCATGTGAGATGCTTGTGTAACAAGTATCATGTATACCTCGGTCTGAGGACCTAGAGGTAATAAGTTACCTAATAGTTGGTAACAATGATTAGTGATGAACTGAGGATATGAATACCCAGATTTGATAAATATGATAATGATGTTGTTGAGAAATGTGAAATTTCAAGTAATGAAATGAGGGACTGAGATTCCAATGTCTTATAAAGACTGAGAAGTAATTGATAATAATAGTACATGTTTCTTTGTAGCAATTTTCATAATAATTCTTGTTTGGGAACTTGACTGATGCTAAAAGAATATACTAATGTACTTAATTAATCAACCGAAATCATATCATGTAGAGCCATGACCATAGATCCATCATCGTCAGTAATTTGGTGATGGTGAAATAGGTTTCTCTGCGGCATAATCTGGAATTTGCATATTTTTGAATATGCGGGGGTTGATGGGCGAACTTATCCTTACATCCTAATGAGGGAATTGATGGAAGGTAAACATTAAACCTCTCAATCTGTAACATACTGAATCTCAGGGTCTTCCCTGCAATTTACCCACTTTTGAGCTTTTCTTGGCCTTCTAGTCCATTTGGAACTTTTTCATAAATTTCCCATTCTTTTGAATAATTTTTGGACTCTTTGTGCAATTTGAGCATAAATGATGGTGAAATTCCATTTTTGCCCCAATTATGACAATAAAGGCGTGTTTGCACAAATAACCCACTTAATGTAATAATTATAGACTAATAGTGCAAAATGGAGTTTTATGAGAGAATATAAGTAGATAATGTTAATTTGGAACTTTTTGGATAAATATATTAGTAATAATGTGTATTTGAGTTAGTATATGAGAGTAATTAACCTTTTTCTTTCTCTCTCTCCTCCATATGGACCTTAATGCATTAATGAGAGGATATTATGATGAGATATGATCCCTAATATTGATATGTATCTAATATCTCGAATTTCACTCATATATTCCATTAAAAAAGCCTTTTCATATAATTCATTCATTTTAATATATTAATATACACTTTAATGAGCAATGATTTATTTAGGGCCAAAATATGCATTAAATGCAAAACTTATTACATAGAATTGTAATATGCGTCATTATCAGCCTATGGTTAAAATTTGGAGTTAATTGGAGTTGATTTGACCCTTCAAATCCATTTTATAAGCTTTTAGTAAAGTGTAACTATGGGATTTTAATCGATTTCATTAAATGGATGTATAACGCTATAGTCTGTTATTTTTCATGTCACACGTCCGGTTCCACCTTGGATCCACCATCCGATGGTCAGGACTTGTTCCCTACTCGATCCAACGGATGCGAGCCTTTCTTCAACCTCAATCTGGGCACGAGTACATGAACATAGCCGACCGCCGAACTCCTCCGACCCGATCTCTTCCTCCGCTTCACCATTCTTGTTGATGTTTCATGCGTTGAACTCATCTCGTCAAAACACTACTTTGGACCTCCAACTTATCACCTACCTCACTATGTGTGAGAAACACCCAACCTGGGCTGCCTCCTCCTCTCCACCAAGGAGTTGCAGAGCAAGCTTCGACCATGCCCACACCTATTTAAGGGCTCTTTGAGCACCCTTAGGCTTCGAGCCTTCCTCCTCTCCCTCCAATTTCACCTCTCCTTGCCTGAGACACCCTAAACTACTCCGTCTTCAGTTGAGGCAACCTCAGCATGTTGCTCGCACCTCCAACCAACTCCGTTCAATTGGCTTCTAGGTAAGCATCCTCTATGCTTGTCCTCCAATTCCGTTTGATCACCTTGCCTCGCGATGCCCCCAGGTGCTCGGTCCTATAGACCAGGTTTCACCTCCTCGCGGGATCCATGCTCCTTCCTTGTTCGGTGCTTCTCCACCAGTGCCAAGACATGGATTCGACTCATATCGACCCAATGAAGTTGTCATTGATCTCAGTTTTGAATGTTGTTGAGATTCCTTGGGTATTTGCTCTCCAACTTCGGCCCCTGTTCCTCTGGTTCTCCACTGTGTTTGGGTGGTCTCTGCATCGATCTTCTCCTTGTTTTGCTCCATCACCTTCACCGAAGATCAATGTATGTGTTTGTGTCTTTTTCGAGAGAAGATCACCCCGAGAACTCAGATTTTGGTTCCTGCCTTCGGCCCCCCTGAAGTTGCTTCCTCGCCATTTCTGCGAGTGGAAGAAGCTGGGTCAGGTTTTGACCTTTATGCCCTCGTGTGTCCTATTTGTCTCATTTTCTCGCATGGGCCTTTTAGTGATTTTAGTTCCTCTTTACTCCTCGCCAGTGAAGAATCGATAATTTTAAATGACCCTTCTACCCTCACCGTGTTAATAAAACCAATTTGACGAGTAAGGGTATTTTGGTCATTTCCCCTTCTCACTCGCTATTGACCTAGGTCAGAGAGAGTGGACCTACCGATGCAGCCAATTGTGATTGGTCTGTGTCAACGTGGGCCCGGCCTCAGTGGCCCATTCGCCCATTTATTTTGCTGATGTGGCATTTTCTTGCATTTTAATTGGTCTGATTTATTTAATTCATAGTAAATCGACCATTGGTCAAAAAAATGCAAATAAATAGTCGTTGGAAAGGATTTTTCATGTAGAGTCTGATTTTATTGTTCTTGAGTCCCAATTATGGTTCCTTTTTCGAATTTTTCTTTGGATACCAATTTGATTATATTAAATGATCTAAAATGTGTAATTAATATATTTTAACTCCAAATTGGGTAATAAAATATGTTTTATTATTCAGGAGAATATGACTAATCTATTGGACTAGGTTTTAAACCTTAAATCATGGGTTTGAATATAAGTTCCAAAATTAGGGTTTTTCCTATGCTTTAAGCCTTATAAATACTAATACATGTGTAATGTTCATAACTAGGGAAAATGGAAGTGAAACAATATGATTGGTGACAGTAATGGTAATGAATCTAGATAAGGTATGTGAAGCTGATTTTGTATGTGATACCTATTTGTGTATGTGGACCCTATTTATGAATGTGATACCTATTATATATGTGTGGAATGTATGAATGGGCAAATACACCTATTATTCAGTTGGGATCTTATCCAACCCTATATTTCTAATTTGCTAGCCTTGGAATCCTTCTAATGCCTTTATTTGGCTCTTTTCATTATTTGATTCTTCTAATGCCTGTGTTGGCTCTTATTGAAATACTTGAATATTACTTGAATTGCCAATGTTGGCTTAATTGGATTACTTGTTGGGTTTTATTCCCAAATGCTATGATGCAAATGTTACTTTTATATTTCTTACTACTGCCAAGTGAACTATTAATCATGATGTATTTTAGGCCAAATGAAAATGTAGTGTACATGTGTACAAACCACCCATAGGGCACTGAGGTTTTAGTCCTCCTGCCGGGCACTGGGGTTTTAGTCCCCCTGCCATTTTATATTAGGCACTCGGGTTTTAGTCCCCCTGCCACTTTATATAGGCACTGGGGTTTTAGTCCCCCTGCCACTTTATATAGGCACTGGGGTTTTAGTCCCCCTGCCACTTAGTGAGGTCCGGTAGGTGCCTCACCCTACATTGAGAGGACTTTGTGTCTTAATATATTCATGCTATGTGATTATTATTGTGGTGATTGATTAGGGTAGTCTTCTCTCTCTTATTCATATAATTGCCTCATTCCTTTTGAAATCTCTTAGTGTAGAGAATCTTTTATATTTCAATGTTTTAAATTATTTAATTATCCTATTTCTATTGAATAACACATACATTTTTATCTTTCTCTTGTTGGATGACCCCAACCATCCAGGCTAGGATCAGAGTGTGTATGGAAGCTTGGTGAACCTGCCTAAGGCTAAGGAGATCTTGCACATCTAGATAGCTTGGACTAGTTGCATAAACTTTTGTTATGTTGCTGTGGAGACAAGTTGTATTATTTTAAGTCTTCCTCTACCTAGATACTATGCTTGTATAAAGTTGTACTCCCATTTGGGAAATTTTTATAATGTACTCTTTATACATTTTGAATAAAGTCAAGTTAAATTTTCTTCCGCTGCCACACATTTGATGTATTTGTTTATCATGTTTAATAGTAGAGACTTGGTCTTTACAGCATGGTATCAGAGCATCAAGGTAGTTGGATTCTTGACTAATTCAAAATTGTCTCCTAGATAGAACCCTTACCATATATAGTTTCTTTAGTAAGTTTTTCACCTTGGAGTTTAATCTATGATGAAAGTTTGATTTAAGATTATAATAAGTTCATATTAGAAATAAAATTTGTCAACTTTTTGGTGAATTGTCTATTGAGAAGCTACTAGAGCAAGAAGTTAAAAGTGATGGTGTCTAGAAAGGGGCAGAGCTTGGGGGCTGGCAATATTTTCCTCCGCCCCACTAGCTTGGTAACGAGGACTCCTGAGCTCATATGACCTGGCCTGGAATGATCTGATACAGACAACTCAAAATAGTCTATCTTTGGGCATGTTGCCTAATTGTTAAATACCTTAGGAAAACCGTAAGTGATGATTTGATCCCTTACACAAAAAAAATCATCCTTAAATACCTTATACTTCTATGTTTAGGGTTTAGTGTACCCTATGTTACACCCTGAAGTTTGGTTAGTAAATCCTTTTAGTGTTGAGTTTTATGTACCCTTTTACCCTTAGCTTAGTTTGACCCTTTTAAGGGGTGGAGTGAGGGTAATGGTGTTAGTAACCTATTTGCTTTTACAAATCTGATTTCGAGGACGAAATCCCTTTTTAGGGGGATGGAATCCCAATTAAATGCAAAATCAAATACCTTTGGAGTTAGAAACCCTATCTATGTGGACATATGTACATAATAACTTATGTGAACAAGAATTTACCAAACACATTATACTTGTAATTCAACTTTTTTGTTTATACACATGTGAATATGTAGCAAGTCATATAGAGATAGTTCATATGCTTGAACCTTCACATATTCTTGATGCACATAATAATGAGTTACTCATTACTAATTGTGGATATACATAACGTTGACTATGCCACCCTAATGGTAAAATGTGTATGGATAATGCACCCTAAGGATGCTTTAACATGTAATGATCATGTTGACCTAAACCCTAATATGTAATCATCTAGCCTTGACAACACACACACACACACACACACACACACACACACACATATATATATATATATATATATATATATATATATATATATATATCCTTAATGCCTTTCATGATACACTAGTGACATTAGGTGTCATCATCACATAATATACCTTGATACATATAAATGGATTATAGTTGCAAAGTTATCAATATATGTAAGGTGTATCACCTTGTTCTCTAATGAACACCTCATCATAACTTGATATATGAATTAATTCATTAATATTTAATGGGTTACATCCTATTCACTAAAATGCATATAATGACTCAAACATGATAATGAATAATTGGATTCACATAAATATTCATAAATGTCTAATGTGAATTAAAATATGTATAATTTATAATATGAAGTGTAATGGACGAAAATGATTAATAATGTCATGGATATGAGTACGAAAGATGTTGTGACAATATGTAACTTAGGTATAAGCCATTTATGTGACATTATTTGGAATTATTATAGGCTTAATAACTTGTTGGATAATATTAACTTTTTCTACAAAATAAATTGTGATAATTCTACATGATAGTTTTAAGAGGATAATGGAAAATGAATTCATGTTATTAAGGTTTTTGACCTAATACATTAATTAATGTTGAATGGCTTAGTAAACCCTAATTGGGCTTATAACCCTTGATGAGGGAAATACATATGATATAATGTTGAGATGTAATTGTTTTGAATAAAATGTGGCACAAGTGATGTTATAATAAATAAGATGCCTCTTCATGATGGAGATTATGCTAATAAGACAAAAATGTTGATTATGTTGTGTTTGATAAAAGGTTGTAGGTTTTGTGGAAACCTTAGTGAGACTTGGCTTATGTGTAGAGATTTTAGTACCTATCTAGTTGTTTAAGGTTGGGATGTTTCACACTCGCCCTCTCTTCCCTCTTGTTGTGATTTCGGGGACGAAATCCTCTTTAAGGGGTGGAGTGTTGTAAAATACTGAATCTCAAGGTCTTCCCTGCAATTTACCCACTTTTGAGCTTTTCTTGGCCTTCTAGTCCATTTGGACCTTTTTCATAAATTTCCCATACTTTTGAATATTTTTTGGACTCTATGTACAATTTGAGCATAAATGATGGTGAATTTCCATTTTGCCCCAATCATGATAATAAAGGGGTGTTTGCACAAATAACCACTTAATGTAATAATTACAGACTGATAGTGCAAAATGGAGTTTTATGAGAGAATATAAGTAGATAATGTTATTGGAGCTTTTTGGATAAATATATTAGTAATAATGTGTATTTGAGTTAATATATGAGAGTAATTAACCTTTTTCTTTCTCTCTCCTCCATATGTACCTTAATGCATTAATGAGAGGATACTATGATGAGATTTGACCCCTAATATTGATATGTATCTAATATCTCGAATTTCACTCATATAATCCATAAAAGAAGCCTTTTCATATAATTCATTCATTTTAATATATTAATATACACTTTAATGAGAAATGATTTATTTAGGGCCAAAATATGCATTAAATGCAAAAATTATTAAATAGCATTGTAATATGTGTCATTATCAGCCTATGGTTAAAATTTGGAGTTAATTGGAGTTGATTTGACCCTTCAAATCCATTTTATAAGCTTTTAATAAAGTGTAACTATGGGATTTTAATCGATTTCATTAAATGGATGTATAACACTATAGTCTGTTATTTTTTATGTAACGCATCTAGTTCCACCTTGGATCCACCATTCGATGGTCAGGACTTGTTCCCCGCTCGATCCAAAGGATGCGAGCCTTTCTTCAACCTCAATCTGGGCGCGAGTACATGAACAGAGCCGACCGCCGAACTCCTCCGACCCGATCTCTTCCTCTGCTTCACCATCTTCATTGATGTTTCGTGCGTTGAACTCGTCTCATTGAAACACTACTTTGGACCCCCAACTTATCACCTACTTCTCTATGTGCGAGAAACGCCCAACCTGGGCTGCCTCCTCCTCTCCACCAGGGAGTTGTAGAGCAAGCTTCGACCTTCCCCACACCTATTTAAGGGCTCTTTGAGCACCCTCAGGCTTTGAGCCTTCATCCTCTCCCTCTAATTTCACCTCTCCTTGCCCAAGACACCCTGACCTACTCCGTCTTCTATTGCGACAACCTCGACCTATTGCTCGCACCTCCAACCACCTCCGTTCAATTGGCTTCTAGGTAAGCATCCTTGATGCTTGTCCTCCAATTCCGTTTGATCACCTTGCCTTGCGATGCCCCCAGGTGCTCTATCCTATAGACCATGTTTCACCTTCTCACCGACGTCGTGCTCCTTCCTTGTTCGGTGCTTCTCCACCAGTGCCAAGACATGGATTCAACTCATCTCGGCCCAACGAAGTTGTCATTGATCTCAGTTTTGAATGTTACTGAGATTCCTTGGGTTTTTGCTCTCTGACTTTGGCCCCTATTCCTCTGGTTCTCCACTGTGTTTGGGTGGTCTCTGCATCGATATTCTCCTTGTTTTGCTCTGTCACCTGTTAGTATGTATGCCCTGAGAGACAATCATGGGATGATTGGTGGGATACATTAAGATTGATTTGATAAACATCAAAGGCAAGCTTCCAATTCTTTCTGGTTCAGTCATATGAGATAGTGATAGAACAGATTGAATGTCTAGAGAATGACAGTACTCAATGACGTATGCCTTCAGGTTCATGACCTGAACGATGAGATCATACATATGCTAAGAGTTTGTACATTCTTGTTATGTCCCTAGTCGGATGTCATTGTGGAAGGTAGATAGACAACAATGACACACACGACTATATTGTGGTGTTGGTTGATGACAAAATCTCATTAGTCATGATATAGAGATATCAAACCAAAGACATAGGTACTTGTTAGAGAACAAGTGTACCGGACAGACCCACCGTGAGTTTGACACATGGAACCATGACATGGTAGTCACAGTTAGTACTCACAGTGATGGTGGTGAGTGTGATTCTTTGACCTGAAATCACTACACTCAACACATGTCGTTGGGCACATTTTGACATCATCAAACACAGTCCTGAAACATGGGTTGTTATAAAGGTGATGATTGGGTGGCTTTAACACATGGGGCTTTTGAGGGGTGAGTGATAGATATGGGATTTGTCCCTCCTGAGGGAGTTTGATATCCAAGGCCACTTGATGAGTAGGATTGAGATAGGCGTGCGCACGCATGTGTGAATCAGTATGTGATATTGATGTCATACATATCTCGTTCAATCTGCTCTGAGATCAAGAAAGTGAATGAACGTTGACAGGATGACTGTTCCATGCCTCGAGTTCATTCGGGATATCAGTGACAAAGGAATTATACATTCATTGTAACACCATTCACAGATTGTAGGATTGAAAGTTGTTCACCAACTTTCTACTTTCACTTGGGTAGCACTGATGTGTGACTAGGCACCGCTCTTTACTTGTGAAGTCATAAGTGTTATGGACTTTCACTGCCAACGTGAAATAGACCTGCAGGGTCACACACATAGGATTTAACCTGGAAGAGGAGTTTTGTCCACAAGCAATATTTAGATTGATTATTAAAGGAGTTTAGTAGTTCAATTAAACACTCAATTAATTGATAGCTCAATATCATAATGTTCAAGGTGTTGGACATATTGATTGGAGTATCAGATTGATTGAAATCGCAATTGATTGATTCTGCACAACCTGTACTCCCAACCGATTAGTTCATGTGATGAACCGGTCGGTTGGGCTCGGTGAACCGGTCGGCTCAAGTGTTGAGCTGATCGGCTCAAGATTAGGGTGAATTGATTGCTTCAAGTGTTGAAACGGTCGATTCAACTGGTGCAACTGAGCAACTTGGGAAAATAGGATTGGTGAGAATTTTCCTTTCATTTCAATTGCCCAATTTGATTGGGAAATAGGATTGGTATTCGATACCAATTAGAAACAAAAGAAGGAAAGTCAATCGAGAACCGACCAGGACCACCAACCGACCGGTTCACTTGTGAACCGACCGGTTGAGGTGTCCCAACCGACCGGTTCAGGTCCCCAACTGACCGTTTCAGTTGTGAAATGACTGGTTCAGGTTGCGAGTTGATTATTTTTGTGGAAAATCTCGAACCCTTCTACTCCTGCTTTTAGTCCCGCATTGCCCGGGATGGAGAACCCTGTCCCATGAACCTCCTATATATAGGGGTATTGGGGGCTTCTCAAAGTACAACTCAGTGCAACCAGTTGCTCTGGAAAGTTGTCGTTCTCTCTGGTTTTGGTAACCGAGAAAGAGCCCGAGCAAGTGCTACCCGCAAAGGGAGGTGCAGCAAGGGAAAGACAACTGTAGTTGCAACTGGAGGCAGGAGAGTGTGTTGGCGACTAGTACGTCAACAGGAGGGTGCGACTCCTTCCAATTCCTTGTGGGACAAGGAGATTGGAGTTCCAGGTGGTCCGTGTGGACTACTTCAATGGCGGGAGGTTTCTACCGCTTAGGAGGACAACTGTCAACTCGACAGTCTGGTGAGAGGAGTCTTCAGTCCCGGTGCGACCAGGAGCTGTACAGACACCGTCCAAGACCGGAGGTGAAGACCGCGCAAGGCGCGAGGTATTGTCACCGAGCAAGCCTCGGGACAAGGTATGATTCCACAAACCATCCTTTCCTATTATATAGACGTTGACGCGTTTCCTTGTTCTGGGTTTGGGGGAGAATTTTTTTTGTTTCCGCTGCCTTCTCTGCCTCCCAATAAACCCAACAGTGGTATTAGAGCCACGTCAAATGCTCTATATTTTAGGAATATCGATATGATCTATTTTGGTTTGTCACCTTTATTTATTGCATACAATGCGAATAATATTGGCTTTATGCATGTCCAATCCTAAATCCACAAATCCCAATTACATATATGATATGTATTATTAATGCACACGATACGTGTCGCCCTTAAACGAGTTTTGTGGTGGATGTATAACGTGGTTATGGCCAATAAACCCTATCTGTGTATGGTTGTATGTGGTTGCTTGCATCTCGATATGCGCACTGATCTTCCCTCTCCTATTCCTGATGTAACTCGAAATAATTTGAGATTCTTTCCTACCTTTGCTCCCCCCAAATGTAACTCGGGGTTTCCCTTTTAAGCAATGTAAAATTAGGATAGATTTTATTTCCTGTTATGTCAAAGAATGGAGGACATTGAGACGACAGCTGAGACGATCGGTTCAAGGCGTGAACCGATCGGTTGACGTTCCAGACGACTGGTTCAAGGAGTGAACCGATCAGTTGATGACCGGTTCGAGGAGAGAGATGAGCGGGTGGCGGCCATGACGAGATGCACGATGACCAGGAAAACCGATCGATTGGAGGAGCCAACCGATCGGCTGGTGGCACCCAGATGACCGGGCCAGAACGAGCAAGTCAATCATGTGATGAGTTGATCTACTCCGAAGGCAAAGCACAGAATTCATCTTGTACAGGTTGCATGTGATGTAGACCTAGATGACCGTGATTCCTCTTGGCTCGAGAAATCACATTAGGATGGCCATAATCATCGCTTTTATCGTTTTGCATGTTTTCTGTGGGATATAGCATGCATATGATACGTACTATGTATTGTGGTGATTGGATATGTATATGTATATAAAAACCAAATCCCTCATTAAATATTAAGTTTTAGATGTCTTCCAAATGCGACACACATGAAAAGCTTGATCGACCAAGTGTGGGCACGCCCAAGCATGGTGCACCGTCTATCTCGTGGAAGCGTGAAGGATGAATGTGTGGGTCTGCCCAAGCAGGGTGCATATTCATCGTGTTTGCTTTGGGTCAGACTTAACAAGGTGACCTATATAGGATGTAGCACCTTGAGGCATGGAGATGATCATGACAAGGAGTTGCATATGACATCTTATCAAGAGTTGCATATGATGCAATTGGCGAAAGTTGCCTACCTGAGAGATCTAAGTTGTGGGTGACATCCCAAGCCGGTCCATGACTTAGAGGATTTCAGGATCTTGCCCACTAGAAGGTTGTACACTGCAATCTTCTGAATTGATGGTGAGGGCTATCAATTTGAAGTAAAATAGTGGGAGCGATAATCAATTAAAGGCCTAATTATATCGTCAAATTTTCAAATCAATCAAATAAGTAAAAAATGAGTTTTTTGGACTAAAATTGCATATTTCCTTTTGTAGTACAAATGACAACAAACAACAATCACTTCTCTTTGCGATCGGTCCTTGAAAAGGACAGACTAAATGGGACAAACTTCCATGACTGGTATCGGACATTGAGAATTGGTCTCACTCAAGAGCGTAAGCTCTATGTCCTAGATACTCCAATTCCAGAGGAACCGACTCCTAATGCACCAAAGACAGAAAAGGATGCTTACAAGAAGCATTCTGATGATGCCATTGATGTAAAGTGCTTGATGTTGTGCTCCATGAACCATGAGTTGTAGAGACAACATGAGAATATGGGTGTCATTGAGATGATTCATCATCTCAGGAATCTGTATGAAGATCAGGCACGTCAAGAGAGATACGATGTCTCAAGGGCACTGTTCAAGTGCGTCATGACAGAAGGAGATCCAGTTGGTACTCACACACTCAAGATGATTGGGTATTTGGAGAACCTGCAAAGACTGGGATTTCCACTGAGCCAAGAGTTGGCTACTGACCTGATACTGCAATTGTTGCCAGAATCTTACAGTCAGTTTGTGATGAACTACAACATGAACAACTTTGATAGGCCACTGTCAGAGTTGTTGGGCATGTTGAGGACAGCCAAGACACAGATGAAGAAGGACAAGCCTAAGTCTGTGATCGTGATCACGAGCAAGAAAGGTAAGTCCAAGTGCAAGGGCAAGGGCAAAGCTAAGAAAGGTTCTGATGCTAGCCAGGAGCCCAAGACGACTTCGGCTCTCAAGGCCAAGGGAGGCGTGACCAAGAAAGGCAATTGCCACCATTTTCAAAAGCCAGGACATTGGAAAAGGAATTGTCCTCTCTATCTAGAAGAACAAAAGAAGAAGGAGGCGACTGACGTCTCTACTTAAAGGTGTCATGAAAGTAAACTTGTAACACTTTTTAAGGTATATGATACCAAGATGTAAAGTGTAAAGCACTCATAATTGGGGCAAGTGTTGCCACCATAGATAGGAGTACTTTAGTTTATTTTCAGCCTACAAGGCATGTAATACAGTTATGAACTGCTATTTCATATTTGCCAATAGATAGAAACACTTTATTTTGCATATTGTATGACAATGATGGCAATTAATAAAGAAATGTTTCAATTTATAAAGATATGATCTTTGTGGCAATGCTTTGTTTATATTGTGGTATTTGATATGCATAAGATAAAATGATACCTAAAAGTTATAGATAACTCAAACAATGAAATTAGCATCAATCATGAGAAATTAATCTCTAGTTTCCCTGTGATGGATAAATCTAGACTCTTTTGGTTAGAGAACCAGTAAGAGACATGAATCTCTTGTACATGATTAATCAATCTTCACTAAAGGTAGTGGGAGAATGATTATCCTATTAGGTATGATACATGTGATGTATTTACATACCTATTGGAACAAATGCTAATACTTCAAATGGTGTTTAGAGAAATACCAATATGAATATCTTGAAGTGTTCAAGATTATCATAGATGAAGTGCAAATTTGGTAAAATGTTAATTCTTGATAAGATCAATGAATGAAATACTTGGACCAAATGTTTGAGATCCTTATGAGTGATTATGATAGTGTATCATAGTGAACTCATGATTAAGGCATGGTGATGTCTAAATCAAGAAGGAATCATACTCTAAGGAGTTAGAGAATGATTATCAAATAACTGAATTCTTCTTAAATAAAGAATACGCTTCACTAATAAAGGACATTAAGAATCACAAGGAGTTGTGAGTTCTTATATCCTTGACAGATACACCTCAATTATCTATGTGATGAGTTGTTCATGTGATGAGTCAACTATCTATATGAATATGAGGAACCGAATTTTGAGTTATGGTTTATGACCATTACATCCTAAATGACATCCATGTGAACCATAAGGTATGCCCTTGATGGTAGCACTCATTGGATCAAATCCATAAGTGCAAATGAGTCTTAAGTGTTAAGACACATGGATAACATTTTGAGAAGGATGATGCTTGTTGATTGCAACTTAATGACTAAGACATTTGGCATATGGATACTAAAACCGCATTCCTATGAGGAATAAAACAAGGATGTGTACGTGACACAACCTATAAGGTTTATAAATCCACTAATGCAAATGAAGTCTATAAGTTATAATGGACTAATCAATGTGATTGATTGAGTACAAGCAACTCAGAATTGGATCTTTACTTTGATAATATAGTCAAAGGGTTTGACTGATATGTCAAAGATAAAGAAGGGATCTGTGATTTAGTGGGAGCGTGTTCACATTCCACATGTTGATGTGAAATGGAAATGTTCTAGAATGGAAATCCAAAAGTGGAAATTATCTTTAAGGAAGATAGAGACGTTTCCTATGTGATAGGAATAGAGATCTATAGAGATAGTTCTCGAAAACCTCTTGACCTGAAAAGAGAAAGCATACATTGGCAATCTGTACTGAAGAGTTCAGTATGCACGGGTTCAGTGGGAGAAAACTTGCCCATGTTACATGAAGTTAGTATCCCAAGGCCAAGTGTCCAATTCTTATGAAGAATGGGAACACTAAGAATAGATATGGATCTATCATGTATGTAATCATCCCATTATCTTGCATGGCAATATGATGTGCTCATCCTGATAACTCGTATGACGAGTGGATGTCTATCTACTTCTAGTAAGAGTTACTGGAATACCATGAGAACTTGATAAGTACTTGTGAAGTACTAGTTCTATGGAGATAAGGAAGAGTTCAATGTAAAGAGTTACAGTGATGCAAACTTCTGAAAGGATAGAAAATTAATCGCAATATATATATAGGATATATAAAAGTGAAAGTTTGTTGATAATTGGAAGTGTTCTAATAAAGCCATTTAAAAGGAAATGCCGAGTATCTATGTGTTAGAAAACAGCAGTGGATACTATATGGATCTAGAAGTTCATGAGATGAACTTATCTTCCACTCATTGATGACAAGTATGGAATCCTTGATCATGCAATGTGGCTAAAGGTTAGAAAAGGAATACTAGATCGCATATTACGACACCTCCATCTCATACGTGTGAAGTACAACGAAGAGATGAGAGACATGTAATTTATACTGACTTTGGCAAGGTGTTTCCATTACTCACTATGTTAAGCACTAGAACACAGTAACATGTGGGACATGTTTGAAGATCACTATGAATATGATTCAAGGGTGATTGGCTCACAGTGCAAGTGGGAGTCTGTTGGTATGTATGCCCTGAGAGCCAATCATGGGATGATTGGTGGGATACATTAAGATTGATTTGATAAACATCAAAGGCAAGCTTCCAATTCTTCCTGGTTCAGTCATATGAGATAGTGATAGAACAGATTGAATGTCTAGAGAATGACATTACTCAATGGCGTATGCCTTCAGGTTCATGACCTGAATGATGAGATCATACGGATGCTAAGAGTTTGTACATTCTTGTTATGTCCCTAGTCGGATGTCATTGTGGAAGGTAGATAGACAGCAATGACACACAAGACTAGATTGTGGTGTTGGTTGATGACATAATCTCATTAGTCATGATATAGAGATATCAAACCAAACACATAGGTACCTGTTAGAGAACAAGTGTACCAGACAGACCCACCGTGAGTTTGACACATGGAACCATGACATGGTAGTCACAGTAAGTACTCACAGTGATGGTGGTGAGTGTGATTCTTTGACTTGAAATCACTACACTCAACACATGTCATTGGGCACACTTTGACATCATCAAACGTAGTCCTGAAACATGGGTTGTTATAAAGGTGATGATTGGGTGGCTTTGACACATGAGGCTTTTGAAGGGTGAGTGATAGATATGGGATTTGTCCCTCCTGAGGGAGTTTGATATCCAAGGCCACTTGATGAGTAGGATTGAGATAAGCGTGCGCACGCATGTGTGAATCAGTATGTGATATTGATGTCATACATATCTCGTTCAATCTGCTCTGAGATCAAGAAAGTGAATGAACGTTGACAGGATGACTGTTCCATGCCTCGAGTTCATTCAGGATATCAGTGACAAAGGAATTATACATTCACTGTAACACCATTCATGGATTGTAGGATTGAAAGTTGTTCTCCAACTTTCTACTTTCACTTGGGTAGCATTGATGTGTGACTAGGCACCACTCTTTGCTTGTGAAGTCATAAGTGTTATGGGCTTTCACTGCCAACGTGAAATGGACCTGCAGGGTCACACATATAGGATTTAACATGGAAGAGGAGTTTTGTCCACAAGCAATGTTTAGATTGATTATTAAAGGAGTTTAGTAGTTCAATTAAACACTCAATTAATTGATAGATCAATATCATAATGTTCAAGGTGTTGGACATATTGATTGGAGTATCGGATTGATTGAAATCACAATTGATTGATTCTGCACAACCTGTACTCCCAACTGATCGGTTCATGTGATGAACAGGTTGGCTGAGCTCGGTGAACCAGTCGGCTCAAGTGTTGAGCTGATCGGCTCAAGATCAGGGTGAACCGATTGCTTCAAGTGTTGAAACGATCGATTCAACTAGTGCAACCGAGCAACTTGGGAAAATAGGATTGGTGAGAATTTTCCTTTCGTTTCAATTACCCAATTTGATTGGGAAATAGGATTGGTATTCGATACCAATTAGAAACAAAAGAAGAAAAGTCAATCGGGAACCGACCAGGACCACCAACCGACCGGTTCACTTGTGAACCGACCGGTTGAGGTGTCCCAACCGACCGGTTCACTTGTGAAACGATCGGTTTAGGTCCCCAACTGACCGTTTCAGTTGTGAAACTATCGGTTCAGGTTGCGAGTTGATTGTTTTTGTGGAAAATCTCGAACCCTTCTACTCCTGCTTTTAGTCCCGCATTGCCCGGGATGGAGAACCCTGTCCCATGACCCTCCTATATATATAGGGGTATTGAGGACTTCTCAAAGTACAACTCAATGCAACCAGTTGCTCTGGAAAGTTGTCATTCTCTCTGGTTTTGGTAACCGAGAGAGAGCCCGAGCAAGTGCTACCCGCAAAGGGAGGTGCAGCAAGGGAAAGACAACTGCAGTTGCAACTGGAGGTAGGAGAGTGTGTTGGCGACTAGTACGTCAACAGGAGGGTGCGACTCCTTCCAATTCCTTGTGGGACAAGGAGATTGGAGTTCCAGGTGGTCCGTGTGGACTACTTCAGAGGCGGGAGGTTTCTTCCGCTCAGGAGGACAACTGTCAACCTGACAGTCCGGTGAGAGGAGGAGTCTTCAGTCCCGGTGCGACCAGGAGCTGCACATACACCGTCCAAGACCGGAGGTGAAGACCGCGCAAGGCGCGAGGTATTGTCGCCGAACAAGCCTCGGGACAAGGTATGATTCCACAAACCATCCTTTCATATTATATAGACGTTGACGTGTTTCCTTGTTCCGGGTTTGGGGGAGAATTTTGTTTTGTTTCTGCTACCTTCTCTGCCTCCCAATAAACCCAACATCACCTTCATCAAAGATCAATGTATGTGTTTGTGTCTTTTTAGGGAGCCGATCACCTCAAGAACTCGAATTTTGGTTCCTACCTTCGGCCCCCTGAAGTTGCTTCCTCGCCATTGCTGCGAGTGGAAGAAGCTGGGTCAAGTTTTGACCTTTATGCCCTCACGTGTCGTGTTTGTTTCATTTTCTCGCATGGGCCTTTTAGTGATTTTAGTTCCTCTTTACTCCTCGCCAGTGAAGAATCGATAATTTCAAATGACCCTTCTACCCTCACTGTGTTAATAAAACCAATTTGATGAGTAAGGGTATTTTGGTCATTTCCCCTTCTCACTCGCTATTGACCTAGGTCAGCGAGAGTGGACCTGCCTATGTGGCCAATTGTGATTGGTCCGCGTTAGCATGGGCCTGACCTCAGTGGCCCATTTGCCCATTTATTTTGTTGATGTGGAATTTTCTTGCATTTTAATTGGTCTGATTTATTTAATTCATAATAAATCGACCATTGGTCAAAAAAATGCAAATAAATAGTCGTTGGAAAGGATTTTCAATGTAGAGTATGATTTTATTGTTCTTGATTCCCAATTATGATTCCTTTTTCGAAGTTTTCTTTGGATACCTATTTGATTATATTAAATGATCTAAAATGTGTAATTAATCTATTTTAACTCCAAATTGGGTAATAAAATATGTTTCATTATTCAGGAGAATATGACTAATATATTGGACTAGGTTTTAAACCTTAAATCGTGATTTTGAATATAAGTTCCAAAATTAGGATTTTTCCTATGCTTTAATCCTTATTAATACTAATACATGTGTAATGTTCATAAATAGGGAAAATGGAAGTGAAACAATATGATTGGTGATAGTAATGGTAATGAATCTAGATCAGGTATGTGAATCCTATTTCGTATGTGATACCTATTTGTGTATGTGGACCCTATTTATGAATGTGATCCCTATTATATATGTGTGGAATGTATGAATGGGCAAATACACCTATTCTTCATTTGGGATCTTATCCAACCCTATATTTCTAATTTGCTAGCCTTGGAATCCTTCTAATGCCTTTATTTGGCTCTTTTCATTATTTGATTCTTCTAATGCCTGTGTTGGCTCCTTTATTGAAATACTTGAATATTACTTGAATTGCCAATGTTGGCTTACTTAATTGGATTACTTGTTGGGTTTTATTCCCAAATGCTATGATGCATATGTTACTTTTATATTTCTCACTACTGCCAAGTGAACTATTAAGCATGATGTATTTTAGGACAAATGACAATGTAGTGTACATGTGTACAAACCACCCATAGGGAACTGAGGTTTTAGTCCTCCTGTCGGGCATTGGGGTTTTAGTCCCCCTGCCATTTTATATTAGGCACTGGGGTTTTAGTCCCCATGCCACTTTATATAGGCACTGGGGTTTTAGTCCCCCTGCCACTTGGTGAGGTCCGGTAGGTGCCTCACCCTACATTGAGATGACTTTGTGTCTTAATATATTCATGCTATGTGATTATTATTGTGGTGATTGATTAGGACAGTCTTCTCTCTCTTATTCATATAATTGCCTCATTCCTTTTGAAATCTCTTAGTGTAGAGAATCTTTTATATTTCAATGCTTTAGATTATTTAATTGTCCTATTTCTCTTGAATAACACATACATTTTTATCTATCTCTTGCTGGATGACCCCAACCGTCCAGGCTAGGATCAGAGTGCGTATGGAAGCTTGGTGAACCTGCCTAAGGCTAAGGAGATCTTGCACATCTAGATAGCTTGGACTAGTTGCATAAACTTTTGTTATGTTGTTGTGGAGACAAGTTGTATTAGTTTAAGTCTTCCTCTACTTAGATCCTATGCTTGTATAAAGTTGTACTCCCATTTGGGAAATTTTTATAATGTACTCTTTATACATTTTGAATAAAGTCAAGTTAAATTTTCTTCCACTACCACACATTTGATGTATTTGTTTATCATGTTTAATAATAGAGACTATGTCTTTACACAATCCTTCATTGTTTGTACTGGGATGGATGTATCACGAATCTCCTGATGATTGAGATAGATGCAGTACACATCTCCCAATAATACTTAATGCCGGATCGATGGAGGTAAACATGAAATCTCTCGATTGCGAAGAGAGCACAACCACCACTGTAGCTCTATAGTGAAGTTGCCAATATACCCTGGAAAACTATGTAGCAGAGACACAAGATGTCCTGTAAGTGGTCTCACACTGACCGAGATGGGGAGGTCATGGAATCCGACTCTTCCATTGACCTTGTATGGTATCGATTTCGACTTCACAATGGTCAATTGGAGTATGAGCGGTATACCTCATCTCCTCAGGGCATAAGTGTGATTGTAAAATGTAATCAGCCGTATAGCATGTTTGCTTAAGGATTGAATATGGAAATTTACTGGCTGATGTTACATTTCTTTTATGCATCTCTAGTTGATAGATGTTATTTATATCTCTTTACATTCATTGCAAGTAGATGGATGAATTACGACTCTACCATGGGTAGATGCAATGTTCTCCGTAGGAAAGGAGATTACTTCACTCTATTCATACAATGATTTATCTTTTATTAAATATATATATAAAATCCTTCTGCTCAGTTTTATTCTAATAAACTGCAATAATAATGTTTTGGCAGAGAGTTATATCTCTCGCTGGGGCAATTTACAAATTGTCTCACCCCCATGGGATCCAACATTTTTAGGTGGACGTGGACAAGGAAACAGAATCCCCACAATAGAGAAAGGATAGCAACAACAGGGACAATAGTGAGATCTCAGGTGGAGATACTATTTGTCATGTCATATAGATAGTAGTCCTATGTGTCGTCTCTGTACTCTCAGGTCCTCAGAGTTAGTAGTTAGTGCTTTTAATGAATTGATCTGAGATTTTGGCTTGATGCCTCAAGGTTTTTATACTGCCTGTGTACAGTGTTAAGATGATAGTTAATGTTTGTAATCCTCGAGAAGAGATGATACAAGGCATGTACTTATGAACCAGGTTGTAAATGTATTGCATTGGTTCTCGATGAAAGATTTTTCCTATGATTGGATATCTTTGCA
Source organism: Alisma plantago-aquatica (assembly GCA_963693085.1). Classification (NCBI taxonomy): domain Eukaryota; kingdom Viridiplantae; phylum Streptophyta; class Magnoliopsida; order Alismatales; family Alismataceae; genus Alisma; species Alisma plantago-aquatica. Next base: position 375,444,100 of record OY856409.1, on the reverse strand, counting down.
AAAAGTTTTAATTTTTAGTGATTTTTGTTAATCCAATGCTAATGTTTAATTCCGCTTAATCAGTAACATTTTGTTCGACTGTTGTTATAGTCTTAGTGTGGTTCGATCGAGATAGTTGGCCTTCTTATGATGTGTTTCGACCTTGTTGATTTGGTGACCTTTTGTTATGGTTGAGACAAGGTACCTTGATGTTTGTTTCTACCTCTAGCGTGGTGGTGACCCATGTTGTCAAAACCCCACATAGGTTTTATACCATAAGTTTCATGCATACATATAGTGGTTGCATGGCTATTTTCTTGATGGACAAGTGTCCCTTTGGTGCCCTCTTGTGTTGACACCTCACATCTACCTTATTTCCCTCCTCCTTTGAGTATATAACCCCTTTCTCCTTCATGCAAGTGATCTTTTCGGCCCTCCTTCTTCTCCCCTCTTTTTTTATTCGTCCTTAGAGCTTTAAGGAGCAAGAAAGACATATCTTGGGTGCTTGGGAGGTCGATCAACCTTGCATGTAATGATTTAGAGCTTAATCACCTTCCTTGTGGTGACTCTTGGTGGTTTCTCTTCTTAGTAAGTGGTTCTACCTTCTTGTTGACATTTTTCCTTTGAAACCCTACCTTCTTTCTTCTCCTTCTCGGCCTTTAGACCATGTTTTGACATGGTGGCTACCTTGAAGATCTTCTCCTCACAAAGGTTATAAACTATGTTTTGACATGCTCATACCCAAGTGAGAAGGAGCTCTCTTCTTTCTTCTTTCTTCTTGGTTCGACCTAGAGTTTTTTCACCCTCTTTCTTGAGAATTATTTAGACCGTGGTGTTCTTCTCTTTTGAGATGACCTTATGGCCAAAGTGTTGATCCAAGTTGGTGTTTCTTCTTCTCTCTTGGAGCCTTTGATCTTGGAGCTTGGTTCTCTACACAAGGTGGGTTAATATAACTCTCTACCTTCTTCTATTACTTGCACTATAATATTCCTTGCATGCTATTGTTTTGATTTTTTAAACTTGATTCTAATATGCTAGATGAAGTTATCATGATCTAAGGTTTGATACTTTGTAGTATTCTCATGTAGATTTCTCTCTTTCTTAAACCCTAATTTCATGTACCCGATTTTCAAGTGATGGTTGAGGTGATGATCATACATGCATCATGATTCTTGGTTTTATCATCATGAGATTGTCTAGCCCTTATGTTTCTTGAGGTTTTTGGTTAGTTTTCTTCAGGTTGAAGCTTGGCCTTCTTCATCCTAATTTTGTTTCATGATAGATCTTGTTGAAGTTCGAATTTCAAGGTTTTATTCTTTTTGCATGGAGTTTTCCATCTTGTTGACGATGGTTTTTCCTTGATGTTAATCTTCTATTTTGGTCATGGTATACTTTATTTTGATTATGGTTTGTCCCTATTTTGAGGATGGTTTTGCCTTTGTGGTAACTTGACATTGGTGGTCACTACCCCTTTGTTTTTGTCTTGATCGACACACTTTGATGTTGGGGTGATGGTCGAGATGTTTTGCTTTGTTTTGGTCAAAACATGTGACCTTGTGTCACGGTTGTGAGAATGAGTTAATGGTCGTAACACTTAAGGGTTGAGACATATGTTTTGTGTCACAGACAAAATCCTAACCCTAGGGTGGTCGATACACATGTTCTTGTGTTGGTTGTGACACATGCTTTTGTCATGTCGAGACATGTGCTTTGGTAGTGGTTGATACATGTATTTTTGTGGTGGTTGAGACGCATGGTTTTCTAGTGGTCGAGACACCTATTTTGAGAGTGGTCATCACATACATTTGATGGGTGGTCGATACACTCACAAGGGTACATGATCGCTACCTATGTGAGAGGTTGTAAGGTTGATACATATGTACATGTAAATGTTGGTTGATAGCAAATGTTGTTTAGATAGTTGGTTAACCATGTTAATGATGATGTTCTAATCCTAATATGCTCCAAGAAAGTGGGAGACAACATAATTAGGGTTTGGTGATTGATTTATGATATGAGATCCTAATCGACTATGTGTTTGAAACTCTAACCCTAATCCTAGGGTATGCTATACTTGTTGATATCATTGGATGAATGTGATTTAATTTTGTTTTCTCTCTCCTACTTGTATGGATCTAACCTTGTAGGTTGAATGAATGTAATAAATATGTGAATGCTATGGTGATGGTTATGAACCTTATGAGGCATTTTGAGATAATGATGAGACACAAAGATATATGATGTGATGGGTTTTATGACCTAGCTGAGGCTTAATGCCTAGTGTGAGGTGTAATCCCCCAGTGTTGTGATTGAGGGATTGATATCCCATAGTGACGTAACATTGATGATGACCTTGTGATTGGCAGTGTACTAGTACCATGTGAGGATTTGATAAGTTCACACCTTATACGTTTTATATCTTCTGAAGTTGTATCGCACCCTTATCTTTGTAGAGTTTGTTTAGAGTTTGTACGTTATAACTTGATTGATGCTAAAAGACACCCAATTAGACTAATTAATCAAGTAAAACCCTAATCATATAGTTTCCCCATTCCATAGATCCATCTTCAGCGTCAGTACTTGTTGGATGGTGAAACGAATTCTCCCTTAATGGAAGCTCGGAGTCATATACTGCTGAGTATATGCATTTCACATGATTGGCTACAATCATACCCTGGTAGGATAACGATCGAGGACGTATCTCAATGATGCGATAATGTGTATAGATATATGATATCTTTGAGGATGGCTGTAGTCATACCTCAGCAGGAATGTGGCTGCGTCGTAACTTAGTTTCACTAGCACCATGACCTATATACCAAGGCATGCTAGACTATTTTGTAGTTGGACTTGACATGTCACTGCGACAGACTCAGACTGAATGAGGGTGTGGAGAGAACATAGGAGACCGGATCCTCCTAGATCTTGTATGGAACTAATTTTGACTTAGCAGTGGTTAGTTGGAGCATGAGTGGTATACATCATCTCCTCAGGGCATAATAAAATACGTAACACAACCATGTAGTATATTTTGCTTAGGGTCAAATATGAATAACATTGGTTGACACCTTTGCCTTATTTTGTATTGATCTCTTAAATTATAATATGGTAAGAGAAAACTTCTATAATACATGTTATTCATATTCCTTTTTAAAGTATAAATTGTTCTACTGCTCAGTGGTAACTACATAGTTTGCTGAATCTGTGCCACATATTTAATACATTCATTTAGCTGAATCTACTCAACCTATTAAGTATGTTATCTATATGCTTTAATCTATATGTGCTTTAATATACGTTAGCGGAGAGTTATATCTCTCACTGGGACGTTTGGTCTCACCCCGTGGGTTTCCACATCTTTTAGGTGGTCTAGCACATAGAGGTAGAGATTGTGCTATTGAGGCTGAGTAGCAAAAGAAGTAGGTGCTAAGTAAAGGTTGGATAAGTTATTTGTGTTTTGTAGTAGAGTCCTATGTGTCGTCCCTATACTCTCAAGTCCTTGGGGGGTTGTAGACATTGCATACCGAGACAATGTTTTGGCTTTATGCCTTTGTTGTACATATATGGCATGTATGTATATGCGATAGGTTATCATATGTACATGTTGTGGCTAGTGAGTCAGTAAATAGTGCTTTGTAATAATCATTTGGCAGGTGTTATATATACATGTGGTTTTGTGGACTCAGATGTGATAAGACCCAATTCTTATGCTTACGTGCAAATAATTTTTATTTTCTGTGTTTTTTGGGTAACCTAGTTGTTTAGTGTAATTCTGCATTTTGGTTTGAGTAATCTCATTTTGTGTAGCATGGGGCATCACATATATAAGTTTAAAATTTTGAATAATGTAGTTTTCACAATGAAAATGAATGGATTTTTGATATTAGGGAACATGTTTGTTTGATATTCATATGGTTAAAGAAAGGGAGGCCACATGAACATATTTAAGGTAGCAATTAGGTTTTAAGTATTTGAGTATTGAGTTTAAATGGTATTTGCATTAATTAGAAAGTTATAAACAATATGATGCATAAGTAACATGGAAAAAATAGCAAAAATTGAAATGTAAACATAGAGTTGGGGTTATTGATGCTTATATGATTGAGATTGGAAACATCATGGGAGTTGAAAAGTAATATGAACGTGGATATATCGAACAAAAAGGGTACATGTAAATAAATTGATACAATTAGAATATTCCTATTGCAATATACCAACATCATAATGTAGAGATATCAAGAGATAAAAGTTAAAAAATGTAGATATATCCATATGTGATGTAGTGGAGAGTACTTGGACTAGTAGAAGGTTAAGAAGATGGTTCTAGTGTAGATATCAAGTGCATTAATTAGGAAGAACTCTTCATGCTTTATGGTATTCACTGGGGATGGATTAGGTTGGTGATGGGGGACCCTTCGAGGAATAATAAGACCAAGAAGGAAAATGACAATCTCAAAATTCAATTAATATTCAACTGTCTGAGACAAACCCCAAGGCTAGTATTTATACTAAAAGACATAAAACCTTAGACCTGAGACAGTTTCACACATTATCTAACAAAATATAAAATGAAACTAAAAGAAATAAGTTTGCAAATAAGTGCATGTAAATAGATAATTACAGTTAAGTCCCTAATAATAAAACAAAAGCAAATCCAATATAATAGTGACACATTTGTCTTACATCAACTCCCTTGGGGTTCAAAAGATAGCCATTGGTGAGTCAACTTTTATATCCTATGCATGCTCTCCCAACATTGGTTAACATAAGACAAGTGAACAAGGAATTTCCTGGAAACCAGACTCAGGTTGTTGTCAACCTCATGCATTTAGTAGGGTTGAAGCATGCATATTAGTTTTATTTGTGACATATCAACAACTATTAACAACACCAAGGAGGAGGTATAGGAATCATTAATGTTGTCAATGCATGTGATGAATGGATTTATAAATGCATAGTGTAGTTTTGGAATGAGTCCACCATCTGTTAAAAGCATATAGAGATGAACTGGCTTGCTAGAGGGGAGTATGTCTTCTGGCGCAATGTCAGTCGCTCGGTGCTCGAAAAATGTAGGCATGATGCAGATGCAATGCAAAGGAGGTCAAATTCTTAAGCTATACAATTGTTGATCAGTTCTTTGGAGTATTGATGATAAAGCTAACTCAATAAAACTTTTGAACTCATTGCAATTCACAGTAGTGAGTGAATCCTTATCATGCACCTTATTGTACAAGGAAAAGGTTTGGAAATATGATCCAATTCCCTGATTCACGAATCAAACTCCACGGTGAGTTTCCTAAGGTTTGCAGGAGAAGTAAACCCGTACTTGGGGGTTCGGGGATAAGAGGCCCAATACAAATATTCTGACATCGGCTGCCTATGTAGGCACATATGTCAGGTACTGTATATCTCGATGATACCCCTAGAGTCAGCATTGTCAATTCTGAAAGCATGCATCACTATTGTCTGATTTTGCACCAACACATCAAGTTTTAGGTTTATAATGACTAATTGTTCATTTATTGTTGTGAATTGTGTGTTCATAGAGTCCTTTAAGTATTTAAACTCATTATCAGTAACCATGTCAACATTGATATCCGTATTATCATTGGTAGCCATGTTTAATTTGTTCACATCAGATGACTAAAACCATGCTCTTCCTTACAAGGTCCTAAAGCAAAGGAACTCAAGCGGAGGGATTTATGTCTGAATATGAAGGGCTTAAAAATTGATCTACATCTAGAGCGGTGGAAGTGAAGGATCAAGAAAGATGTGATTTTTAATGGGCACAACTGTACATTTGCTTAGGAAGGCAACAATGAAGGAGGATAGAGATATTGTACCTTAAAAGATAAGGGTTTGGATCTGATACCAATTGATGGGGAACCCATTGAGGAAGAAGAAGATTAAGAAGGAAAATGACAATCTCAGTATTCAATCTATATTCAATTGCTTAAGAAAAGCCCCCAAGGCTAGAATTTATACTAAAAGACATAAAACCTTAGATCTATACAATTGCAAAAATTATCTAATAGAATATAAAATCAAACAAAAACAAATAAATTAGCAACTAAGTGCATGTAACTAAATAATTTCACTCAAGTCCCTAATGACAAAATAAAAGCAAAACAAATATAATAACAAAGCATTTGTCCTGCATCAGTATGTCAAGAGAAAACACATGTGGTTTTTAATGGTTTCAAGTTGTGGACCAATTCAACTAAAAATATGTGATCATAGTGTGTATTTACCCCCCCCCCCCATGGAGAATAGAATGGTGAATACATTTCATATACCATTTATAAATTCATGATTGTGAGGTGTGGCACCCTTACATAGGCAAAGGAAGTGGTGGGATATAGAGTGCCACATGGGTTTATAGTGGATTGAACTAATCTTAGGTTAGGAAATATTTTATTTGTTTAGTAAATCATCATGTTGGTTTAGTACAACAAGATTATATAACATGAAATTGGAAATATGAAGATTAGGAATGAAAATAGATAACAATGATATTACAAAGAAGTAAATTATAGAAATGGAATTGGAAAATGAGATTGTATGAATTAAAAAGTCTCATTTGTATGTACTCTTTTTTTAATTACAAAATGAGTGACTCTATTCATGTTGTCGTTGTAGCTTGAACTTGAGACCTCTCTTGGTAACAAATCAAGGATCTAACCATCTCGGTGTCCCATCTTAGACTGTATGTGCTCTTTCTTATGCATATGTTCATAACATGTCTATTAATTTTTTCCATCTAGAATAAATATTTTCCCGACATTTTTTGGTTATTTATTGCCATAGTTAATATCTATAGGCTACACATAGTGGCATGCATGTTAAATATTTAGCCATTCATAATTTTAAGCCCTTCATATTCAGACATAAACCCCTCCTCTTGAGTTCCTTTGCTTTAGGACCTTCCAAGGAAGAGCATGGTTTTCGTCATCTGGTGTGATAAGTATAAACATGATATTCTACTACATAATTAACTCTACATTTTGCATAATAACTCATGGTCCCCAATGCACACTTATCATATTTGCATGTCCCAATATGGATACATCTTATGCACATAGGTTTATGAATCATACAAATGACATTTTGAATCTTATTTGTGTTGGTGCGTGAGCATGTCTTATTTGACCTAGTATTGATGATATCATCACTTCTATGGATTTATGCTTATAACTCATTGTTACCGTTAATTATCTCTCTATGCAAAAGAGGCTTACATAAATAATTATAGTGAGTAATACATTATGCAAAAGAGATGAATTAAAGTAATCATAGTTGTGATCTGACATTTATCGAGTGGTTGATATTGTAACACTACTACTATCCTATTTTCTTTTTTATGACCATTCCATCAAGCTAGACCAACCAATCCATGATGATCAAACTTGGATTATGTGCTAATTAATGGCAAAATTCATGTAATATTATGACGAAATGATTATAAGTAAAGGATCACTAAATAAATGGATCAAAGCATATTTTCTATTTTATATATCTATTAAATATATGTCATATGATGCTTATTCAATATTTGTGTTATGTTATCAAAAGAAATGAAGACAAAAAAAGAGCATATTCCTTTTTAGTAATTATTCTATGCTAAAAGACATGGTTGTGTCCCAGTAATGCCGTAGTTTCTTGATAGCATCTATTTTACACCTAGGATTGAAAGGCTTTTAACTTCTAGTAACACCTAGACAAGTTTTGTGAGGTAGAGAGAAGTGACATAAAATGAGTTTCACTAAGGACAATACAAAGAGAACGAAATGGAAGAAAAGTTATTAATGTTAGCTGTTTAGAAATTTAATCTTAAATGGGAAAAAGAACAAAAAAATCAGATAATATGTTGTTTTGTTATATTTATTTGACAAACTTATTAATAGTTTTTGGTGTTAAAATTATTTAGATAATACAAGTTTTTGTAATACACAATGTCATTCATTGAATTGATTTCATTTATCAATTCATGGAGTACCTTTTTAACAATATATAAAAAATCCGCTATGTGAGGATTGTTGCTAACCGTTCTGAATATATTACTCTTATAGATAAATCCACCAACAATCAAAAGGAAACTAGGAAACTTATAAGTGTAAAGAAATGATAATATAAAAATTTATCTAAATATGATAAGATTGTGTTCATCCCACCCACCCCATGGACAAAAAGAGTACTAAAAGGACCAGATCTAAGCTCAATGAAAAACAATAGGCCTAATTAACATAAAAGTAAAACTATGTGATCATCATTATCACTAGTGAAAATATCTAATTAGATGTAGGTTATCCACACAAATACACTCTATACACTTCACTCTTTCCAAAAACATGTATGTCCGATAAGCAACAATGTACCTATCACTTTGAGTAGTAGCATACCCCATCAACCCAATTGCCAAATGATTCACTTCTCTATAGATATAGATATATATCCACCCTCGAGCCCTCAACAAGCCCCTCACATGTCTGATCACTATGCATGTGAGAACATGTTTTTAAGTTAAAATTTTATTGACATTTTTCTTCTTAAACATGTGATGTTATGGTAATTAGTATTTGATTAATGCTAACGTATTACATCTAGTTTTGATTATTTATATGTATTATGTTTGATTATTTAGTTTTTGGTAAGACAAGACCCTAATATTCAGTCGAATTAGGGTACTAGGGTAAGTAGTCTTTTACCATTTTCACTTCAATGGAAAAAACTTGTTTTGATTATGTGATTGAATCTTTTTGGGTCTATTACAATTTCATTCTTATATGTGAATAAAAAAATATAATTCTACTATTTTTATTTTGAATGCATGAATTTTCTTGAGCCTGCCTCTATGCCAATTCAGGGTAATTTCACATGATATTCACCTAACGACTTTACTTGTTAGTGGAAATTCACGAAGTAGTTTAATCTCAATATTCCATAACAATATGAGCTTTGTAGGTGGAATTACTTTTTTTTGGGGGGGAGGGGTAAGTTAGGAGGCTATTTGTAACATCCCTGACCTGGGTTATGTACTGACCCTAGGTGTTTTGCCTAATAAAGTTTATTAGATGCTTTCTCTTATCTTTTGAAAAGTAATTAAGGCTTTTGAGGAACTTATATTTCAATTTCAGTCCTTTTTGAATAATGTTGAAACATTGTTTTGTTAAAATTGGACTAAAGTGCAAATTACCCAAGTTGAGGGGTTAACTTGCAAATTGCACATGATAAGATGTTCATCTGATGTTGAGACATCATATGAATGAATATGATGTAATGGTATGGTTTCCACAAGCTCGGGCATCAAGATAAAGCTTGTAGAGCAATCCTTGTGCATTAAAACCTAGTTTTGGTGTAATGTGTAATTTACCCAAAACCTAGGGTTCCATATGCAAAATACCACCTTTAAGGGTCTATCATGTTTCTTGGCATCAAGTAGAGAAAAGAAAAGGAGAGGGTATTATCATGGAGGAGAGAGAATCTTAACATTAAAATAATCAAAATCTAAGCATAAATAGAACTTTAATTTAATTTAATGCAGAAATAAATAAATTAATTAAGGAGCCCTTTAACTAAAATTTGAAGGATGTGATTGTAATAGTGTTGGACGAGCTTGTGTCTTGCTATGGCACAAAAAGATCTTGGTTGAGTGGAAGCCACTCACATTATTATAAAAAGAATATCCACTAAAAGGATGGATATTAATATAAAACTCTTTAAGGTGTTTAATTTTTTTTTCCCATTAATCTTTGGATAATGGAGAGGTTTTGCAAGATAATGAAGTTGGATTCGTGGCCAAGAAATGTAGGGGGATTTTATGGAAATTATTTTGGAATTAAAAGAAAATAATCCATTTTCTCTTTCCTTGAAAATCCCTTATACATGTTCTTTTTCCAATACACATAAGGATCGTTTCCTTAGTTTCCTCTTCCCATCTTTGCTTTGGCCGACCAAGGAAGATCTCAGGATCAGGAGAAATAAGACCATAACATGTTGGTAAGTTTTGATCATCTCCTACCTCAGATTCATGGTGAAATCCCTAAATCAATGCTTGATTATTGATTTTCTTCATCCGATTTCCAATCCTAGCCATCTTGTTCATCCAAAAGCTCAAGGACGGAGCTTGGATAGTTTTTGGAACTTCATCCACCATTAGATCCGTGGATCTTGGAGCTTGGGATAAGTTCTAGAGTTGGGTTTTATAACTCAAACCCTTAATCATTGCTATTGCATCCATTCCTATAATAATCGTTGGTTATTCTTTTCTTTTTGATACTCTTTTAGTTCATTGCTGAAATTCCCATGAAAAATGGTTGCTGTTCTTGGTTGTTATAAGGAGGACTATGATGACATCATCATATATGTTTATCCAAGAAAAATCCCAGGTCAAACGGTCTCCTTGGTTGCTCAAATGGTTTCCCAAACCGTTTGGGAGCAAACGGTTTCAAACCATTTGGAATGAAACAGTTTCATCAAACCGCATGGAGGGAAACAATTTCAAACCATTTGGTGATGTTGACCAGGGTTGAACGTTTGGGGATTTGTTCAAAATAATCTAGGTTAATGACCCATTAATTATAATTGATTAACTCTAATTGGTTCATGAGTTGAAGGTCCAACAATCACCAAAACCCTAATCGGGTTGAGTGTTGATTTCATAAGTGTTTGAGTTTGAAACTTGGGTTGACTAACCCAAACGGTCTCAAGATCGTTTGGGGATCACCAAAATGATCTCAAGACCGTTTGGTGGTCACCTGAGACCATTTGGAGGTCTAGGGTAAGTATGGTTGAGCAATTGAAGATCCAAAGATACTAAGTTGAAGTGTAATCAATTGCTGATTTGGTGATCAATCCAATGATCCAAACCCTAATTGGTTGACTTGGATTTTGATGTTGACTTGGGAAAACGGTCTCAAGACCCTTTGGAGGTCATCCAAATGACCTCAATACCGTTTGGGGTCAGGTCATGTTCAATTTGGATGATGGTTCAATGGTTTCAAAGTAACTAATTACACATTGATTAATGTTGAAGGATCATCGATTCCAAACCCGTTGAAGGATCATCAATTCCAAACCCTAATACAATTGATTCAAACCCTAACTGATGGCCAATTGATGAGGGTAAATTGAGGGTCAAATCAGTTGAAGGTTGACCTATTTAACTCAATTGAAGTATGATGATAGGTCCAATTGATGATTGGTTACATGAATTCAATGATTGAAGGAATCAACATTGGAAATCCTAATTCAATTTGAGTGGTTGAGACCATAATTGGTCCATGCGGTTTTGATAAGGTTTGGACCAAACGGTCTCAAGACTGTTTGAGTCCAAACGGTCTCAAGACCTTTTGGGACTAAATGGTCTCAAGACCGTTTGGGACCAAATGATCCCAAACCGGTTGAGTTCATGTGGTTTCAAAAAGGTACTTTAGCAAACGATTTCAAGTGACCAAATTTAGCAAACGATCTTGAAGGTCAACTTTAGAAAATGATCTTGAAGGTCACATTTAGCAAACGATCTTGAAGGTCACCTTTAGCAAATGATCTTGAAGGTCACCTTTAGCAAACAATCTTGAAGGTCACCTTTAACAAATGATCTTGAAGGTCACCTTTAGCAAACGATCTTGAAGGTCACCTTTAGCAAATGATCTTTAAGTTCACCTTTAGCAAATGATCTTGAAGGTCACCTTTAGCAAATGATCTTGAAGGTCACCTTTAGCAAACGATCTTGAGGGTCACCTTTAGCAAACAGTTTCAAGGGTCACCTTTGGCAAACGGTTTCAACCTCAACTTTGCCAAACGGTTTCAAATATGTAACCAAGACCGTTTGGAAGTTTATTGAGCAAGACCGTTTGAGGTCTGATTTGGTCAAGACCGTTTGGGGTATAAGTGGCCAAGACCGTTTGGTGGATAACTAACCAAAACCGCATGGGTACTTAAAGTGGTTAAAGGATAAATTGATTAAATGATCAATACAAGATGTAATCAACGATGATTATAATAATTGAATGTTAATGAGATAAGGTGATTATTACCCTTTGAATAATTAGGCTTTAATGATCATGGTGATAATGACATAACCCATGACATCAATTCCTCTTCAAGTTGAGTTGACTTAACTTAAATCAAGGCTGAAGTAAACATCATCTTTTAGTAGACGAGAGAGAAAGACTTCCTACATGAATTATAATCATGTAGTGGACTTTCAATATGAATGAATGTCTAATTAGGGTATGTTCCTTCATAGAGAGATTATGAAACCCTAATTATGAAGGTTGATGAATCATAACTCTAATTGAGGGTATTGATAGGTGAAATTCTAATATATGATGATGACATGATCTTAATTCATGGTAATGAAATGAGAAATCCTAATTCAGTGTACTTTGATGATCATTCCTACTTGGGATGAATAGTAAACCCTAATTAAGGGTGATGTAATGTGAATAGTAAACCCTAATCTAGGGTGATGTAATGTGAATAGTAAACCCTAATCTAGGGTGATGTTATGTGAATATTAACCCTAAATTATGGGTTGTTGGTTATAAACCCTAATCTAGGGTGATGTAATGTGAATAGTAAACCCTAATCTAGGGTGATGTAATGTGAATAGTAAACCCTAAATTATGGGTTGTTGGTTATAAACCCTAATCAAGGGTGATGCAATGTGAATAGTAAACCCTAATTCCAAATAAGGTAAATGGAGTGTGAAACCCTAATTTCTGGGTTATACTTTTTATATGAATCTCTAAGGTTGGATAATGAAATGATGAGTCATTAATCCTAATTGAGCTAAGGGGATGATTAACCCTAATTGAATTAAAAATGGAAACCCTAATCCTAACAAGGGCATAGTGGGATATTCCTCGATTAAAGATGATATAGTTGTTTTACATTGTGCTGATATGAAATTGATGTATTTGTTATCATCTGTACTAATCATGCATGTTTTATGAGATAATGAACATAGCCAGCTATGAGCTATGATGCTTTGTCATTGAAAGTGCTTTATGAGTCTTGTAAGCAATGATATGCTATGTTACTTAGTGAAAGGTAACAAAAGAGATTGATAGGCTTTAAGAGCCATGTGAAATACCTGCATTGCAATTATCATGTTTACACTGTCAAATGACTTGATGGTATTATGTTACCTATTTAAGTGGTAACAAGTATATTGATGTTCTAAGGGTTTGAATACCCATATTTTTTAATCATGATGATGAGATGATAAGGGATTGAATTCCCAAAGCTATTAAAGATGTGAGATGAACTTGATAGAAATAGTACTCATTCTTTATAGTAATTGTTATAAAGGTTTATGTTTGAAAACATGCCTGATGCTAAAAGAATGCTGTAATGTACTTAAATAATCAAGTGAAATGATATCATGTAGAGCCCTGACCATAGATCCATCATCGTCAGTAGTTTGGTGATGGTGAAATAGGTTTTCCTAAGGAAACTCCTGGAGAGCATACTTTTGAGTATGTGGGGGTAATGGGCGTGAATATCCTTACGACCTAATGGAGGAATTGATGTGAGATAAACATTAAATCTCTCGATCCTTCATTATATGTATATGCCGGGATGATGTATCACTAATCTCCCGATGATGATGTTAATGCCGAATTTATGTGAGATAACAAGAAATCTCTCGATTGTGAAGAGAGTACAACATGCCACTATAACTCTAATAGTGAAGTTGCCAGTATACCATGGAAAGATATATATATAGCAGAGACACAAGATGTCCTGGATGTTGTTCCTCACACTGACTGAGAAGGATGAGGTCATGGAAATCTGGCTCTTCTATTGACCTATGTATGGTACCGATTTCGATTTCGCAATGGTCGGTTGGAGTATGAGAGGTATACCTCATCTCCTCAGGGCATAAATATGTTTGTAAAATGCAATCATCCGTGTAGCATATTTGCTTAGGGTTGAATTACGAGAATTAATGATTGATGATACATTGTCTATTATGTCCTAGTTGGATAAATAATATACATGTTCTTCATATTCCTTATTGAATATATGACCTGCTGCTTAATCAAGTTATAGCTGGAATGAACTATATAGAGAATACTGCTTTACTTAGTTTATTCAATGAATTACCTACTGTTGGATATTTATAATTATACTGCTCAATGTTATTCTATTATCAACAATAACAATGTTTCTGACGGAGAGTTATATCTCTCATTGGGACAATTTTCAATTGTCTCACCCCCATGGGATTCAACTTTTTAGGTAGACTCCGAGGAAGAAGAAACCCTTCAGTGGGTGAGCAACAACAACAACAACCACAACAGCAGCAACAACAACAACAAGGACAACAATGATCTTCAGGTGGGGACACTGTCTGTTAGGTTTTGTATATAGAGAGTCCTATGTGTCGTATCTGTACTCTCAGGTCCTAGGAGTCAGTAGATGGTTTGATATAGATCTAAGATTTTTGGCTTGATGCCTCGAGATTTTTGTATACTGCTCATGTACAGTTTTAACAGAGTAGTCAATGTTTATGACTCTTGAGATGAGATGATACAGAGATGTACTGATGTTTCAGAATGTAAATAACTTACTTTGGTTCTTTATGAAAGAGTTTTACAATTTATGGATCTTAGTGCAAAAAGTTTTAATTTTTAGTGATTTTCAGTAATTCCACTACTAATAATTCGCTTCTGCATTAGTTAATCTTGTTTTTTGCAAGACGGTCACCACAATATTATTCAACCCACCCTCCTCTTACATGGATAGAACTTAAATGAACTACATTTGTTGAAAACATATACTTGGTAGAACTTATACCATTACATAAAGGGGGATGGGATGACCCAGACGGTCGAGAGGAGGATCATTGTAAAACAATCCCTCTTTAGAGTTTTTTAGGTGTTGTTTTTCCAAGGCATCAACAATGCCTTTATTCACCCTCTTGATTTTGATTATATGCACATTATGATGTTGCTTCAAGGTTTTTTCAATGTTTTTTAACCAAGCTTCAAAATGAGGGGTTGACTGCCTACCTTCACTAATAGCCTCAAGAGTACATTTTATGTCTCTCCCTACCACTAATTTCTGATATTATAACAAGCTAATTAGGTCCATAGCCAAGACAATAGATCGAAGTTCAGCTTCCGTGACTGATGAGGTTTTGATATGTTTAGTTGTGCCTCCCATGCAGGTGCCATCTTTGCTGCTTATGGTGACAACAATGGTAGCATCATTGCCTTTTACAACCACATCCAGGTTATATAGATACTATCATCATCTAGTTTAGTGAGCTAAGAATTTTAGTGATGTCCATGACGCTGGCCATTGAGGCATCACATCCAATATTCTTCATGCGAGCTTTGTCAATCAGATTGATACTCTTGGTAAGCTCTATAAGTTGTCTTGTCACGTTGATCTACTCTTCTTCAAAGACCTTCTGGTTTCTCAATTTCCAAATGCTCCAACAACATAGGGCACAATTGATGTAGTAGTTCTTCTCCTTTTTGTTGGCTAAATTGGACATTATGATAATCCCTTTATTTTGATGATGAAAAATATTTCATTCTTGTGGTTTTAACGTGCTATTTGAGTATTTCAGGAACAAGCATATAAGGTGGTGGATAACAAAGACTTGGAAGAACAATTTGATAAAATTGCTTTATTTTCATGATTGTAATCAAATGTAAAAGCTTGTACAAGTATATAATGTACAAGTAATTAGATATCATGTAAATCAAGCATTTAGATCTTCCCTATCCACTCACAACACTTAGATAGGTCATTCCCTAAGATAGTATCACAATTTCACATTGATACACACACTTAATAAATGAATACATCGAGTCAGTAATATTCTCGCTCGACAAATCATCGATCGAGAAAATATCGGTCGACAAAAACTTCGATCGAGAAACTCTCGGTCGACAAAATCTTCGATCAAGAATAGACCCTACTAGCCGTTAGACCCAGCAGACAAGGTGGTTGGGAGTTGGAAATGAACGTTGTAAACACTTGCTCCAGGAAGTCCCTTGGTCGACAAATCTTTGACCGAGAAGGACTCTCGGTCGATAAGTCCTCGACCGAGAAGAGTTCTGTCTGCACTTTTCAGGGTCAATTAACTAGCCGTTGCAAATGCAATTAGTGGACACATAACGGCTAGTTGAGCACTAAGAACCCCCTAGAAAGTGTCTAGAATGTCCTTAAGCATTCATAGGTTATTTCTATAAATAGGACATGCCTTAGGACACCTAAACTCACTCATATACACTTGTGCAACACTTGAGCTTACACTTGCAATTAGCAATCTGTTTTGAGCAATTGAGCAACACTAGCATTGGCTACTCATTCCCTTGCTCTAAATTCATGTCCTATAGGCTAGCATCTCCTATCCACAACAACTACACTTCTATATACATTGGTTAGGAGATCAAAATGCTTGATATAGGAAATCAAGCCTTGAGCTACAACTGGTATTGTAATTTCTATTTTTCCTTCTTGTTCCTTTTATATTTTGTATTCTCCTTGCTACTCCTAGGGTTGGAGGCTGCAGATTAGAGAAGGTTCTTCTCGGTGGAGAAGGTGGACTTCAGACTACTTCAAGAAGGCTGTTGCAATGGGAAGCTACTTCAAGAGGAAGGCTACTTTAAGGGGGAGCTTGAAGTTACTTCAAGAAGGCTGCTTCAAAGTTGGTGCAACTACTTATAGGTGAAGGCTGTCTGAAGGGTTTGGTGAAAGAATTGTAATTTTATGTAAAGTCCTTGCGAGGTAATAAAATTTGATTCTTTCAAAATCCCAGTTGGGTAAGGAACCGGGTAGTGGATTGACTGCCTTAGTATTTGCTAAGGTTGGAACCACTCTAAATCCTTGTCCCCTTGTCCAATATTTTTGTGGTTGGTTGTTTGAGTTAAATTATATTAAAATTATCATAAAACCCTATTCACCCCCCTCTAGTGGTTTTTCAATTGGTATCAGAGCAGGCTTCAAGGAGCTCTAATCGAGTCTTGAAGAATGAAGGGTGGTGGTGCCTACAACCACAATCAAAGAAGCAGCTTGGACCAACCTTCAACAAGCTGTAATTGGTGCTTAGGAACAAGCCACACAACACCTAGCTGCCCTTGGAAGAAAAAGAAGGAAGATGTGCATAAAGGGTGCTTTATTGCTACAACAAGTGAAGAAGAAGAAGAGGTAAGCCTTTTTGATTTACCTAAAGAAGATTTAATTGCTAGTCTTCAAGAAACACATGAAAAATATATTGAGTGCAAGAAGAAATTAAAGAAATCAAACAAAGAAAATGATGAGCTACATGCTAAACTTCTTGCTCGCACATCTGAAAATGAAGATCTCAAAAAGGTCATTGAAGATCATAATATTAAGCTAAAATCAATAGAAGCAGATTGCAATCTTTTTTCCCTAGAAAAGATAAACTTGCAAACTCAAGTAAATGATCTTAAAAAATAACCCGTTTTGTGTACACATCTAGATTATGATACTATTGTTAAAGAAAGAGATTCCTTGTTATCTAATCTAGATCAAGCAAGGTTAGACATCAATAAAAGAATGGACGAGATTGTTAAGTTACAACAAAAAGTTAGTAGGTTGAATAACAATGATACTCTTGATAAAATATTAAATAATTCTTATCATCAAATTGGAAGGAGAGGACTAGGTTATAATCCTAAAGGAAAATCTTATCAAAAACCTAGTTGGAGAAAGACACAAGCGCTAGAAAATCAATCTATGTATGTACCAAAAGGCAAATATACATATGTACCCAAGAACAATCTAGAACAAAATCATAGAAAGAGATATGAGGTTGATTCCATATGTTGTCATTATTGTTTGCGTCTTGGACATTACTCTTTCTCATGTCCATACAAGAAAAAGGATGTTGAGTTAGTATGGGTTCTAAAATCTCCAAACTAAATGGATAAGATTAAGTTGAGATATGACCAAAGACTCTAAATTGTATATCTATGTCTATCTCAACTTAACATAATAGGATTCCAAGTTAATCCAAGAAATTAAAAATTTCAAATATACATCTTCAACTAACTTGTTTTAGTTTGGATTCTCAAAACTTAGAAAATTGTATATAATTAGTTGAGATTAGATCTAAATGTTACCTTGATATTCATATGTTTTATCTCAACTAAACTGAGTTTTAAATTGCATAATTGAATTGGAAGTGATATATGTTTTATTTAGAAACAATTATTGAAAACAATACAGTAACAATAACAACTTTGGTCGAGAAATTGTCGACCGAGACAATGTTAGTCGAAAACTTTTTCGACCGAGTAAAACTCTGGCAAGACTATTTAAATAAAAGACACTTAAATCATAATCAACTTAAGCAGATAATGAACTTTATATATTCTTGTGCCTTGAATATTTGAATGATCCAAATCAAAAGAAAGAATATATGAGTATCAAAGCAAAGTACTTTTCATGATTAAATTATCAAGTATACAAGATAAAAGGATCAATTTTACTAAAATTGCTGCAAAAAATGTTGCTTGCAAAGAAAAATGATACTGAAATCTATACTCTTACTGCAAGTAGACATACTTGATTGGAAAAATAAGTCACATATTTTGAAGACAAATTTCTCAAGAATATTAGTAGTTTGTATTATTACATATATGTTAATAACATCCTTATTAAACTTGATGCAAACCAAAACTTGTGAAATTCTGAGCTGTATGCATATTGAAATTGATTATGCTTTCTTTAAAAATTCAAATGTTATCAAATTTCAATTGCTACTTTCTTGATGATTAAGCATAAATAGTCTATCTTAAAATTTCCATTAGAATGATAAAGATAATTTGTTCTAAGAAAATCAAAAGAATAAATATCATTGTGACATCAAAATGTATATGCACTAATTAAGTCTGAGATATGATCAATAATCTTGAATTGAGTAACCTTATAACTATCTCAACTTCACACAATTGAATAACAAAGTATTACAACACATAAACTAGAACATACAGATTGCTGAATAAAATCTGCAGAAACATTCTCGGCCGAGAATTACTTCAACCGAAAATAATTCGGTCAACAAATTGTTCGACCGAGCAAGAGTCTGGAAAATATGTTCTGCTGTTTCTTATTTGCTATCAATTCAGTAATAATAAAAAGTGTTTTAATCAAGAATAAATCTTGGAGATCATCTTTGAAACAAGACATATTGATCTTTTGCATCATGAATTAAGATATAACACTATATGAAATCCTTAAACATATTGCAAAAGTGTTATATGAAGACTGATTTTGAACAAACCTTATTCATTTATTGAAAAAGTTTATTAAGCATATTCATTTACATGGTTTGTCTTAAATTTGAAAATCCATGAACCATAAATGAGATTATCTTGGTATTATCCTCTACATGGTTTGACTTAAAATTGAAAATTATGAATGTGTTTAATCAAGGAAGTTACTATTTTATCATAATCCACATGGTTTTTCCTAAGTATTCCTTGGTATATCTATATAGGAACCATGTGTGTTGAAATTTAGCTTAAATTATCATAATTATTGCATTTATATGCTGATCATTGTATTATGGATATGCTTCTACTTTTCTATCATAAT
Organism: Alisma plantago-aquatica; assembly: GCA_963693085.1. Classification (NCBI taxonomy): domain Eukaryota; kingdom Viridiplantae; phylum Streptophyta; class Magnoliopsida; order Alismatales; family Alismataceae; genus Alisma; species Alisma plantago-aquatica. The sequence continues at coordinate 375,424,534 of OY856409.1, read as the reverse complement.
TTTTTTGTGTGCCATGATTATTGTGTTTCATTGGTTTGTCTAAAATAATCTGTGATGCATATATAAAAACCATGAATGGATACTATTCAAGATCATTGTGATTCAGATAATTGAAAATGCCATATCATAAATGCATCTTGACATAATAGATAATGATTATTGTGAAAGATGATGCTATGACAAGAAAAACAGTGTCTCTTAGAACAAAAATATTAATGTTTTATCTATTCTAAGAAATCAAAAGCAAAATCTTGATTTTAAGATATTAATCTTGCTTTCAAGGATATATGTCTCTAAAGAATCTTATGATTAATCTGAAAATGAGGGTACAAGAAGAAATGGGAATTGATATTTATGTTCCTATAGCAAAGCTTAAGAGATATCATTCAAAATGAATGTAAAACATACAGTTTAGGAAAATTAAAGACAAAGACTTCATTGTGATGCCTATATTAAGCTTTCAATTGATAAAACTTCTTCAAAATAGGTATCACTCAAAATGCTTCAAATTAATATACATTTGATCATATTACATAAAAACTTTATATTTCACATATATTAACATAAATGTGTAATTCAATGAAAGTGCTTAAACTGTAAATCTGCAGAAATTGCCTCTTGGTTGAAATCAAATTTGACCAAGGGGCGCTATGGTCGAAGTCAAGGTCGACCTAAAATAAGCTTGACAAAATGCTTATTTGTACATCTTTCTACTGCACTTAATCTTAGTATCTTGATCCAATATGCGTAATTTTAGTGCATAAACTCTCATAAAAGGTCAACTTATTATGATCTAATAATTGATTGTGACCTTAGAATCCTTAAATCATCTTGACTATAAAATTAAGGGGGAGCTCACACAAATTATCTTGATTATAAGATTAAGAAGCTTACAAAACTTTGAAGCTTATTATGACCTTAATATTTTTAATCTTGGAATCTACAAATTTTATGAATGTGATATATATCTTGTTCTTAATGGAATTCTCTAAACAAATCAGGGCTTAACATCCCGTGATTTTGGTTAGAGACATTTTTCATGAACTCTAAGCTTAAGGAATTCTCATATCATTTTTCGGGCTTAACATCCCTTGAAAAATGGATGAGAAATCAATACACATATGCCATGAACTTAAGAGAATCTCATATCATTTCAAGGCTTAACATCCTTTGCAAATGATTGAGAAATAAATTGTTTCTAAATTTGACAATAAGTGGTTTGCATCCCTTGCTTTTAAAACTGAATATCTTATTAAGGGGGAGCACCTAATTATCAAATTAAGGGGGAGTAATAAAAAGTCATACTAAATGATTATCTTGGATATCTTTTTGAAATGACAAAGGGGGAGAAATAATATAAAATCAAAAACATAAAATAAGATGAGTTTCATAATATCTTGGCCAGCACCCACTTGCAAAACAAGAATGGCTACAAAAGGTAAACTTCAGGTATGGAACTCATATGATTTATATTTCCTTATTTTATATTTAGGAAATGTTTTTCATCTTCAAAAAGGGGGAGATTGTTGGCTAAATTGGACATTATGATAATCCCTTTATTTTGATGATGACAAACATTTCATTCTTGTGGTTTTAATGTGCGATTTGAGTATTTCAGGAACAAGCATATAAGGTGGTGGATAACAAAGACTTGGAAGAACAATTTGATAAAATCGCTTTATTTTCATGATTGTAATCAAATGTAAAAGCTTGTACAAGTATATAATGTACAAGTAATTAGATATCATGTAAATCAAGCGTTTAGATCTTCCCTATCCACTCACAACACTTAGATAGGTCATTCTCCAAGATAGTATCACAATTTCACATTTATACACACACTTAATAAATGAATACATTGAGTCAGTAATATTCTCGATTTACAAATCGTCGATCGAGAAAATATCGGTCGACAAAAACTTCGACCGAGAAACTCTCGGTCGACAAAATCTTCGATCGAGAATAGACCCTACTAGCCGTTAGACCCAGCAGATAAGGTGGTTGGGAGTTGGAAATGAACGTTGTAAACACTTGCTCCAGGAAGTCCCTCGGTCGACAAATCTTCGACCGAGAAGGACTCTCGGTCGACAAATCTTCGACCGAGAAGAGTTCTGTCTGCACTTTTCATGGTCAATTAACTAGTCGTTGCAAATGCAATTAGTGGACACATAACGGCTAGTTGAGCACTAAGAACCCCCTAGAAAGTGTCTAGAACGTCCTTAAGCATTCATAGGCCATTTCTATAAATAGGACATGTCTTAGGACACCTAAACTCACTCATATACACTTGTTCAACACTTGATCTTACACTTGCAATTAGCAATCTGTTTTGAGAAATTGAGCAACACTAGCATTGGCTACTCATTCCCTTGCTCTAAATTCGTGTCCTATAGGCTAGCATCTCCTATCCACAGCAACTACACTTCTATATACATTGGTTAGGAGATCAAAACGCTTGATATAGGAAATCAAGCCTGGAGCTACAAGTGGTATTGTAATTTCTATTTTTCCTTCTTGTTCCTTTTATCTTTTGTATTCTCCTTGCTACTCCTAGGGTGGAGGCTACGGATTGGAGAAGGTTCTTCTCGGTGGAGAAGGTGGACTTCAGACTACTTCAAGAAGGCAGTTGCAACAGGAAGCTACTTCAAGAGGAAGGCTACTTCAAGGGGGAGCTTGAAGTTACTTCAAGAAGGCTGCTTCAAAGTTGGTGCAACTACTTCTAGGTGAAGGCTGTCCGAAGGGTTTGGTGAAAGAATTGTAATTTTATGTAAAGTCCTTGCGAGGTAATAAAATTTGATTCTTTTAAAATCCTGGTTGGGTAAGCAACCGAGTAGTGGATTGACTGCCTTAGTATTTGCTAAGGTTGGAACCACTCTAAATCCTTGTCCCCTTGTCCAATATTTTTTTGGTTGGTTGTTTGAGTTAAATTATATTAAAATTATCATAAAATCCTATTCACCCCCTCTAGTGGTTTTTCACTTTTATGGATTTAGGTTGAGCCATTTGGTTGTTGTGTATCCCTAAAGGAATGTGTGAGCATTGAAAAGGTTGCATTGCTAAAAAATAGTCCTATCATACATGCAATAACTGAGTGCATGGATAGTGGATTCCTCCTCCCGATTGCATCGAGGGCATAGTATGTAATTAGTAAACTTCCTTTGTTTTCTCCTCTTGGTTTTCATGATTGCATCAAATTTTATAAGCCACATAAAAACACAAATCTTACTTGGTATCTCAAGATGCCATATAACATTCCGTATCCCATCTCGTGGAATTAAATTCTCCCAGTGTATGATATTTTATGCCAAGTTGAAAGAATAGTTTGATTTATCTTCGTGGATCCATGACCATCCATATGACGATGTAGTAGGATAATGGGTGGGGGGTTGGTTCATTATCCATTAAGTGCTTTCTTTTGGTAAGCAATTATTTAGGAACAAGCTATTCCAACTACCATAGAGGTTAACAAGGCTTGCTAATTTTAGATCCATGTTCTCTATCTCCATGTACTTTATGTATACATCTATAAGATTGTTATAGTTGGGGACCCAATGATAGAACCATGCAAAGGTGTCATCCCCATTACTGATAACTTTGATGCTATTTGTCATGATGAACTCACTACTTTCGTGCGTGATTCTCTAGAAAGGGGTTGCCTCACCTGGTTGTCCTTTAAAGTTTTTGTATTTCCTCATAAGACCCCCCTTCCATAAAGGTTTTCTACAAGTGATGAGATCCCATGCATTCCTCCTGATAACTGCCTTATTCTAGTTGGCCATAGATTTTATACCTAGGTCCCTGTCGTCCATGTCAATGGCAACTATGTTCCAAGAAAGAAGGGAGATTGGACTGGAATTGTAACCTCTCCCCAAATTAGTCTTTGTGTGATTTTGTCCATATTTGTACAGATCCTGATTGGTATCCTCATAGTCCGCATTGAGTATGTAGGGATCGTTGTTAAGATTGACTTTGCTAAGAATATCCTTCCTATGAGAGATATGGTTTTTGTAGACCATCCATTGATTTTTTTCTCCATTTTATCAATGATATTGGAGAATGTATCTTTACTCAAATGTGGAGTATAGGTACCCCAAGATAGACCCCCAGATCATTGGTTTTAGCTATACCATTGCCACTACATTGGTTAGCTCTAATTTTATTGGTCTACTATCTTAGCAAAGAAGATCCTCATCTTCTCAATAGAGATGAGCTGTCTGGATGCTCTTTCAAACCTTTTAAAGTATTAATGAATGACGTCCATTTGCTCCAGAGTCTCCTTGACAAAGATGATGATGTTGTCTGCAAAACAAATATGTGATATGGCAAGTCCTTGTTTTGTAATTTTGAGTTTCCACTTCCATTTGCTCATATTGATATCAATAAGCTGAGATGCAAGAGATTCCAATTACTAATTTATGGAATATATCTATTTATGTAAAAATAAATCCATGTATGAGATACAAGAGATTCTAATTAGGGTTACCTTGATAATGCCCAAGAAAGTTCACTAACTTTTAATATGTTGGAAAATTGATGCTTTGTGTTTGAAGATGAGTGGTTTTATTAATATCAAGTGAAATCCTAATTCATGTTAGTACAATACAACTTTCCCCATGTTCAAATTTTAGTGAAGGGAAATGATACCTTTTGTAGCTATACATGGATTATGAGAAGGTTTTCAATAACCATATATTATTGAAATAAATGGAAGACCGAGGATCCACATGCGTCGAGTACTCTCAATTTCATTGAAATAACATGTGTTAGAGAGTTAGATTCACAACATCACAACATCTCTAGTTTCACAATATTCTTGTAAGATTATGATTATTGAGCATAATTTTAAAACACATTCATTAGGTCCAACAACTCTTTTTGTGATTCATACTTTAGCAAACTATAAGTGCCTCATACTATAATACAATATTGTTGGTTTCTAAGTACCAAAGTCTAATCCTAGTGATGTAGATTGTAGGTCAATGAGCCCCTATATCGAAAAGAACAACACAGACTGAGGCGTAGCATAAGATTTTGTGGCATTACTATAAGACCCAACTTTCAATATTATTTTAATTATAATTTATCTCTATAGTTATATGATTTATTCTTGATTAATTTGAGTAACAACAATAAATATATGTAGTAATTTATACATCTACATTATGTGTTGTAGTGATACTTTGTTTGAATTTGGTGTGAGGCATTGTGAAATTTGGTACTTAAATATCTACATGGGAGATCACTACTTGTTGGTAGCATTTGGGTCACAATAAGCTCCATGTAAGGTTTATGTGACACTGGATGTGTCGTTGTGGACCAATTTAGTTTATTGTGGACCCAATTTGGGTCTATGTGTGTAGATGAAGGTTGTTGCATGTTGTTTTATTTGCTAAAATGTGTGTTTTAGCATAATGCAAATTTCTCTCCAACTAGTCCTTATATTTAGACTCATAATGACCACCCAAATTTATTTTTGTTTGATCTTGTAATGGTGGAGGTAATAGTTAGATAGAGCAGGCTATTCTTGGTGGAAAACTCTTTGCTTATTGGTTACTTTAAAAGGTTTTGTAAGAATGTAATCTTGGAATCACCATGTCAACCTAGAAGAGACCTAACATAACTACTTCTCTCTAAACAAACTCTTGATTTATCCAAGTATTAGGATCCAGGTACTACAAGAACAAAGTTTTTTAGGAGACTTATGGAGGCTATGACCAACGTTACTCTTGGCATAGAGTTTGGGATGCCAAATATTTGCTAAAGGAAGGTCTGCAGTGGAAGGTGGGAAACAGACACAACATTGCAATCTAGGATGACCCATGGTTTCATAATACCAAGGGTTTATGTCGTATAACAATGGAAAGAGAACACATGAAGGACATATTGAATGGCAGGTTTAGTGAAATGATAGATGAAAGGAATAAGTTCTGGAATCTGAATCAACTACAAGCTATTTTTACAAAACAAGACATGGAGACTATTCTTAATATACTTTTGTGTAGAACTAATGAAGACTCCCTCGATTAGTATCCAACTAGGGATGGACTTTTCATTATGAAGTCCGCTTACTGGTTGGGATCCCACAATAATGTGTTGGTATGTATGCCCAAAGAGCCAATCATATGATGATTGTAATGTCATAAGACGTAAATGATTTGATTATTAATAAAGGGCAAGCTTCCAATTTATTTTGTTATATTCAATTATGAGATAATGTTGTAATATTATAAATGTCTATAGAATGATATTACTCAATGATGTATGTCTTCAAGCACATGACTTGAACAATGAGATCATAAGGATGTTAAGAGTAATTGCATTCTCATTATGTCCCTGATCGGTTGTTATTATGGAAGGTAGATAGACAACAATAACACATAAGATCTGAGTGTGAGTTGGTTGATGATAGAATTTCATTAGTTATGATATGGAAATATCAAACCAAGCACACAGATACATTAGAGAACAATGTAGCAGGCAGACCCACCATGAGACTAACACATGGAAGACATTACCATGGTAGTCATAGTCAACTCTCATAAGTATTGGTGGTGATTGTGGTTCTTAATCTGAAGTCACTACATTCATCACATGTCATTAGGTATGCTTTGACATCATCAAACATGATCCTGAATAAGGGTTACTATAAAAGTAATGATTGGGTGGCTGTGACACATGTGAACTGACTGTGAGTGATGTAGATGGGATTTGTCACTCCTATAGTAGTATGATATTCAAGGCCTCTTAATTAGCGAGATTGAGAAAAGCATGTCCATGCACATGTGAGTCAATATGTGATATTGAGCTTACATATTTTTTAGACAGTTTGCTCTGGTTCAAGGAACAACATTGAATATTGAAGAGGATGACTATTTCTGCCTCGAGTTCAACCTAGATATCAGTGGCAAAGGAACTATACAAACACTATAACACCATACACATATTGTAGGTTGAAGTTGTTCTCCAACTTTCCATTTACTTGGGTAGCATTGATGTGCGACTAGGCACCACTCATTGCCTGTGTTGTCACAAGCTGTTATGGAAACTCATTGCCAACGTAACATGGGACCTATAGAGTCACACACATAGGTCTTGACCTAGAAGATGAGTTTGATCTTGAATGCTGATTAGATTGATTACTAAAGTGTTTAGGTATTCAATTCAAGCAACAAATTAGTTGAATGATCTCCCAACCGATCATATCATGTGATGAGACAACTGCTTTTGGAGTTTCAGATTGATTAGAAATTGAATTGGCTGAGTTCTGCATGAATCAGGGCATCAACTTATCGGCTCACTGGGTGAACCAATCGGCTCATTTTGGGTGAGATGACAGGTTCACCTAGAGAACCCATCAGTTCGGTTGTGGCAACTAAAGGTTTTGTTGACTTCCCGAATTCATGAGAAAAAGTTGATCGTTTTACTTGCTCAATTCGATTGGTGAAAGGAATTAATGTTTAGCACTAATTGGAAACAAATTGCCAAAATCTATATACAATAAGGAAACAAACAAAATGACAGATCACATGGCAGACTGATCGACTCACGTGTGAACCGACCAGTTTGGTTGCCAATGGACCGGTTCGACGGTAACAAGTTGTAAAAATTCAAAATCTTCCAGTCCTTTCCACTCCAACACAAATTGAGAATCCAGACCCTAACCCCTCCTATAAATAGAGGGGTACCAGGTTCTTCCCAGAACACAACTCAATTGCTTCTAACAATTATTGTCCTCTATGGTTGTGGTAACTAATAGAGAGCCTGAGCAACTTCTACCCGCTAAAGGGAGGGATAATAAGGGAGAAACAATTGTGAGAGAGCAAATTGGTGACTAGTACACCAACAGGAGGGACAACTCCTTGTCCATTCTAACACGACAATAAGAGTTCTAGGCAGTCTATGTGGACTTCCATAGAGGCATGGAGGTTGTCTTCTACTACTAGGAAGAGAACATCAACTTGTAGTTTGTGGTACAGAGCAGGAGGCACAACAAATGGAGTCCCAGTGCAACTAGAAGGCAGTTACACATCTACAATGATGAGAAGATCTCGCTAGACTTGCTCCAAGACTAGGTATATCCTCAAAACCACCCTTTCCATCTTATAGTTATCGACGCGATCCACTAGTTTATGGATAATATGGTAGTAATTTTTTTTTGTTTCTACCGCCCATTATGTAGCCATATTTAATTCCCTATAGTGGTATCAGAGCCATATCTATCTACCATATTTTAGGATAATCGATATGATCAGATTTTTAGTTTTATCATTTAAATTATTGTATACCGTGCAAATAATTTTGTCCAATCAAATACCACACATAATGCCAAATTAATACACACACAAATATATATATATATATATATGCAATTCATACGCGTCACCCTAAAAGTGAGTTTTGATGGGGGATGTGTGGCATGGTTATGGATAATAACCCCTATTATCTATGCATGATTGTGTGGTTTGGTTAATCACTTTTATCTTGATTTGCATACCAAGACTCTATCTTATCTTCCAAATGTAAAAGTTTAAATTCTCTCCTACCTTTGCTCCCCTCGAATGCAACTTGAGATTTCTCTATAATCATGTAATAGAAGGATTGTTTATTTTCCTATTATGACAAAGAAGAAAGATGTTTTGATGACACCAACACACTTCTTGGAGGATCGAGGAGGACTAGAAGGACTAGCTGAACCGATCAGCTGGTGGACCCAACCGATCGACTGAAGGATCCATCAAATGGTAGATTGAAGGACTAGATGACTGGTGAGACAACCAACCGATTGACTAGGAGGTGAGACAATCAGTTCAAGGGTTGAACTAATCAACCCAGATTGGGAAGCACATATCTTCATCAACGACAAGTTTCTCATATGATGTGGACCCTAGGTTGTGGTAATTCCTTGTGGCTCTAAGGAATTACATTAGGCTGGCCATAACCATCACTTTTTGTTTATTACATGTTTTTGTTGTGGGATATAGCATGTATATGATATGTACTATATATGTGGTGATTGGATAAAGCATATGTATTTATAAATACAAACTCTCTCAATTAAATATTAAGTCTTAGATACTTTCCAAAAGTGATACAGATGAAAAGATTGATCAACTAAGTACGGGCATCCCAAGGATGGTGTGTTGTCTATCTCATGAAAGTGTGGTGGTAGTAGTGTGGGCCCTCCAAGTGGGGTGTATTATTATCGTGTTAGCTTTTGGTTCAGGCTTAACTGTGTGGTCTTAATGTTATTAAGCACCAAAAGCATGCAAATGATTATGGCAAGGAGTTACGATATCATCTATCCAAGAATTGCATATGATGCAATTGGCAAATGTTACCTACCCTGATAATTGACTATGGATGCTGGTGTATTGGCTGGGTGATAGTTGAATTATTTTGGATCTTGGCCCACTAGAATATTAGATGCTAAAATATTCTGAATTAATATATGAGGGATATCAATTTGTATAAAACAATAGGAGCGATATAGTTAATATCGTCAAAATTTTCAAATCAAATCAAATCAAAAGGGTTTTGACAAAATGCAAAATTTCTCTTGTAGAATAAAATGATGAACAAATCCATATTGCGATCGGTACTTAGGAAGGACAAACTTAATCAAGAAAATTTCGACGACTGATTTTGGACTTTGAAAAGGGTTCTCAATGAAGAGTGCAAGCTCTACATCCATAACAAACTAGTGCTAGAAATACCTACTCCTGATGCACCTAGGGAAAAGGTGGATGCTTACTAGAAGCATGCCAACGATGCCTTGAAGATAAAGTACCTTATGTTTAGCTGGATGAACTATGAGTTGCATGAGCAGTGTGAGGATATGGGGATTCTCAGGATGGTAACACATCTTAAAAAAGTGAACCTTGGCCTTATAAAGCAACAAAGGGATGAAATTATAAAATGCACTATTTGAGTCTAAGCTGATAGAGGGAACCTCGGTAGAAGAACATGCGCTAAATATGTTTGGACATGTGTAGCATCTTGAAGAACTAGGATTCACTTTGAGCCAAGAGTTGGCCACAAATATGATTCTAAAGACATTGCCAAAATCATATAGCCACTTTATTATGTGTTATCACATGAATAATATGGCCAGACCGATGTTAGATTTGCTTGGCATGCTGATTCATGCCGAAGCAAGAATGAAGAAGGACAAACCTGTGATAGTGATTAGTGGAGTTAAGTCCAAGGATCAAAGCAAGGCCATGAAGAGTTCTAAGGCCAAGCCCAAATCCAAATATTCAACACTCAAATTAAGGAGAAAGAAAAGTACAAGAGGAACTCATCCTTTGTACTTGAAGGCATTCAAGAAGAAGATGGGGATATAGATCTCTACTTCAGGTGTATACATTATTGAGATAAATATATCTACTTCTTCATCATGGGTATTAGATACCAGATGTAGATCTCACATATGTTTGAGTATGCATGATCTGAAAAGAAGCATGCCTCTAGGAAAATGTGAGGGGGAACTGCGAGTTACAAATGGCACAAGAGTTGCAACCAATGCAGTTGGAACCTATAGTTTATCTCTACCCACATGGCTTGTAATAGAGTTAATGAATTTCTATAATGTACCTGCTATAAAGAGAAACATCATTTTTGTATCTTATATGGACAAGGATGCATTTGAATTCCATGTTAAAAATGGTCGATGTTCTATTTCAAAAGATGCAATCTTTTATGGAAGTGCCCCAATGTTTTATGGTCTTTACTTGCCAGATCTAAAGAGATATGTTTATAACGTTAATACCAAAAGACTAAAACTCAATAACTCAAACAAAACATACCTTTGACATTGTCGTCTAGGGCACATACATGAGAATCACATATCTACACTCCACAGTGATGGTTATTTGGACTCTTTTGACTTGGAATCAATAGAGACATGTGAATCTTATTTGTTGGGTAAGATGACTAAGACCCCTTTCATTGGTAACAATGAGAGGGCTAGTGATCTATTATGACTCATACATACTAATGTATGCAGGCATTTTAGAACAATCCCACTAGAATATGTGTTGACAGATGATAGCGTCTCATTAGTCATGATAATGGATATCAAGTCAAACACATTGGTACATATTGGAGAATAATGTACCGGACAGACCCACCTTGAGAGTGATACATGGAAACCAAGAAATGGTAGTCATGATCATATCTTAAAGTGATAGTGGTGATTGTGGTTCTTAGATCTGAAGTCACTACACTCATCACATGTCGTTTGATGAGCTTCAACATCATCCAACGTGATCCTGAATAAGGATTTCCATAAAAGTGGTGATTGGGTATGCTATGACTCACATGGATTGACTGTGAGTGATGTATATGGGATTTATCCCTCTTATTAAGAGTTAGGTATCCCGATTCCTTGTTAAGAGAGATAAGAAATGTGTAGCCATAATCGTGTGAGTCAATATATGATATGTGAAGTCACTTTATCTCAATAGCCTGCTCTAGTTCAAAAAGCATAGATTGAGTACTAAGAGGATGATGATTCCATGCCTCTGATTCAATTTGGATATCAAGAGATAAAGGAACTATACGATCATGTAAAAACTAGTCTTGGATTGTAGGTTGAATTTGTTCTCCAACTTTCTAATTACTTGGATAGCAATAATGTGTTTCTAGATACCTCTCCTTACTTGTGTAGTCATAATGGTTATGAACTTAACTGCCAATTTAATATGAGACCCATAGGGTCACACACATAGCATGCACTTGAAATAGGAGTTTACTCATGGATAAGATTTAACTTGGTTACTAAAAGTATTTAGGTAATCAAATTAAACAACATTGGCTATACCAATCAATTATATGGAGTGTCAATTCAACTGACTGGATCTCACTGACCCTGACCAATGGAACCAACAAGTTGATTGGTCGAACATCCAACCAAATGACTAAACTTGGGTTCCAAACAGATGGTTAAAATGTTGAGTCGATCGATTGAAATGTCCAGTCGACTGATTGGATGTAAAAGGACCAACTTGACCGGGTCAAACAAATATGACATGTTTAACTACGTGCAGTAATCATCATAATAAAAGATAGTGTTATTGTGTTGCTGACCACATGCCAATGGGATGACTGGATTGTCTAGTTGACCAACTAGATTGTTCAGTCAACCGACTGGCCATGCGCAACAATCGTTAAACCACGAGATTTGACCTTGTATATCCCTTGGGTTTTGGAAACCCTATCCATCCACTCCTATATATTGAGAGGGGGGTCGGCCAAGGCTCAACACACACAACAGACACAAAGTCTAGAGAGGTAATCAAGAGATTGTTTCAAGACTCCTCATCTCTCAATTTTAGTAACGTGTGAGAGAGCATAATAGTCTTATCCAAAAGGAAGAAATAGTGAGGGAAAAGGAAGTCGATGCTAGCATGTTGACAAATGGAAGGGAAAATCCTTCTTGTTGGATTTGGAAGCACACCATGGAGTTTCCTATGATCTGCATGAACTAAATTGAGGCGTGGAAGGTTTTGTTGCCACTCTAGGTGGACATCATCAACTATTGTCTGTGTGCTACACTAAGAGGCCGCCAATGATTGTTGTCTATGTGCTACTTTTGGAGGGATCACATATTTTTGCAAGAATAGTCACTAGACTTGATCTAGGACATGGTATGTTTTGCACCCTCTTTCCTAGGTACATTGTTGTTGATGCAATCTGCTAGTGAGGAAATATGGATAAAATTTGCATTCTACTGCCTACTCAGTCCAAATATTTCCCTACATCTCTTCTAATGTATGAGAGGTTCACCTCCTAGTTTAGAATCAACATCTTCTTGATATTGCTACTCCAAGGTGACACTATTGGAAACTCACTCATCTCCTTCTTAATTGATTGAAAACTCACTAAGTTGTCACCTTTCACAACTACCTTACTGTAACCTCTTTTCAACACCTATGTACAACCAAGAAGACACCTGCTAGTTTGCCTTCTAGCACTAAATTAACCTTGTTGTAGTCCCCCTGACCGCCCAACCATTCATCAACATGGTTGTAACAAGACACGATTTCAAGACTCATACAATATTCTTAAAAACAATGCATGTACTACCCATATTTACAAGGTGCATCTCCATTTTAGGTAGCCAATCAATATGTACTTTACAATTAAGCACACTCATCCCATAATAGTACTAGGATGGGTGTCCTGTCAGAAAGTTGATCCTGAGCTATGCATGAGTGAGGACAAAATGCACACCAAAGGCCAAAGGTGGTATGTGGGTCCAATCATCATTCCTGAAACTCTATTAGAGCCTTGGGAAGTGGGCTTACATGTTACAAATAATATAATAGTCAAACCCCACTAGTAGCTGGGGCCCACATAGACATGTGGTATGCCAATCTTGAATCATACAGTCTAGGCATATAGAAAGGGATATCCATGGTGATCTAACCACCCTTGAGCAGGTATCCATGATCAAGAGTTGGGTGTACATGGTCCATTTCGAGTCTACACTAAAATGGGGAAATGTTATGGCCATATAATTAAGCCTTGACGAGGACGTCGAGAATCAAAGTGGGGATATTGAATATACCAATATTTGAAGCCTTACATAAAATGATCTTAAAAGGAATAATTGGACTTACCATATCACCAAGCTACTCTTCCTTTTTAGGTAGTTCATCAATAGGTACTTTGTGGTTAAGCACACTCTGCCCAGAGTAGTACTAGGGTGGATGACCTATCAGGAATTTGATCATGAGCTATTTGTGAGTGAAGACAAAGTGTGCAACCAAGGGAAATGATGGTATGTGGGATCATTAGCCATTTCCAAAATTCTACTAGAGCCTTGGGTGGTCGACATGGGTTTTACAATGGTCCCTTGGCTAATGCAATCTGCTTTCTACTCAAGGAAGCATATTTTAAAGCTTTTCTCAGACCTTCTCTAGTACAAAAACTATAGAAGCATGTATAACTTTTTTTAAGAGTACATCACAAATTTCCTCCAAGATTCACCTATCTTCCCTACAAATAAACTGATAGAGTGAACACAATACTATATCACCTATTCTCCTTGACATTATTTTTAAACCAACTTATATAACTCTTAGTGAAGAACTTTGCATGCCACTGACTTATCTGAGTTGAAGACACACTTACTTAGCACCCTCACAATCTCTTGGCCCATGAAGAGTTGATTCATCTCCTTCATTGCATCTAGTTCAAGTTATATCCTAAATTTCATCCTTTCTTGTCAACTTCATGCTCTGGAAGCCATTTGAAAATCCTAATTAGGACTTTGGTATCCTATTGTTTCCTTTAAGGGTCAATCCTCAATTTCCATTTCCCTTATCAAACTAAATCATATGATGAGCTAGTACAAAACCTTGCACTATCAATTTTAGTTCAACTCCACACGTCTTCATCAACATTTCCAATAGGAGGAGGTATTTGTAATGAAGTGTTAAGAAAGGGCTCAGGGAGAAACTTGATCATGAATTTTGATTCCAATTTCCTTCTAAGTCCACCCAATTTGGTACTTTCATGTCTAATATCTCACCATTCAATGTCTTGATGGTTGAGTCCTTCAACATTGTTCCATTAGAATTCCACCCATCATTCTAGGCTTAAGTAAAGTTACCATTCAATATCACCTTCCTGCTATGTTCTTCTACCATTGGTAACAAAAAACATCGCATGCCATAGTTGGTGGCATCAAATCCATCTTTATTCATGAACCCTTTATATTTTCTTGCCAATGCATCACTCCATCAATGATGTCTATCAAATTTGAATTCCCTAGATATCTTCATGATGAGATCCTTGTTCCGATTATGCATAGCACATTACTTATGACTTGCACCCATTAAAGTAAGAAAATATTCCTCTCCTAATATCCACCTCCCCATATATATCTTTACATAGTTCCATATAATACAATGTAAATTTTCATGGGGGCTATACATGTCTACATCATGTTATAAGTATTTCTTCCAACACTGATCTAACTAAACAAATCCTACCTATCACACTTAGTGTTCATATTTCCCATGATGTGATGTACATTTCTACTCAATCTAGTATATCAAAAGTAAGTAGACTGGTTAAATTGTTGTGGATAATGGGTACCCCAATTAACCATCCAAGTAAATAGCTTGCTGAATCCCTTCCAACACATTTATTTTCTACTTTTTAGTATGGAAAATTACCTTAGAAAAGAAGATCTATGTCTTTTCCATAGACATAATCTGAACTAATTCCTTCTCAACAATCTGGAATCATCTCAATATATCCTCTATTTATTTGCTATGGTTTTGCAAAGATAATGATATCATATGGATATGCCAAGTGAGATAACAAATGACTCATGGTTGTAAATTTAATAGGTTCTATTTCCTCTCCCATATAGTCTTTCCAAACACATAATGCATATATAGGGAGACAAGATATCTCCTTGTATTAGAACATGACTTGCTATTAAATTCTTGCAATTTCTCCCCCTTCCCCTCAATGTTGGTTGAATTAATCTTAATGAAATCATCAAACATCATATAATGTAAACAAGACACTCTACCTTTTGTGTATTATCCAAGATAAAGGACCATGACATACTACATAATATTTAGGTAGACAGATGCCACTAGCCATGTAAAGACCTGTATTGGGTCATCACACATTGTAAACAAGTCCATGCACCATAATAATGCTATATGTGATTCTTACACCCAATATATATTACTTTGTGGTGGTCCAATCCATAACAACATAATCCTATTTAAACTTCTCACCAAAAGATTCAATGGGAGTTTCAAAATGGTAATTTTAATCATTTGGACCTCAAGTGATCACGACTCATCAAACGAGGACAATTTGGGATCAAGGTGATCATTCAGTCACAATTTCACATAGGTAAAGTAAATTCTAGATGGCACCCCTCATAATTGTTATGATTGAGGTTTTAACATTCTCCTAGTTCATCTACATAAACTGTTCATCCACTCCACGTAGACCTCCCAACTTGCTTGGGTTCATCATTTGAAGTGTACTCTAGTTTCCTTTTCAATATGAATTCATTCCACTTGCATGAGTTGTTGTTAAGTTATAGACATGAAGAAGCTTGACTGTCCATCAATGTTTTCTTGGTTAGGATGTTCGGCCACAATGAGCTACACCTTGAAGAAGTTTTTCACCAAAATGTCAAATTTGCCTAATTCAAAACCCAATTACCCTCACTGCCTTTGAGCATATTAATATGATTTCTCCTTCTCTATTTTGGCCAATGAATGGTAATATTTCATCTTGTTATCTCTACTTCTTAACTAGTTCATATGTGCTTTGTATTTCCAATGTATATTCTTCTTTAGAAGGATGTCCTAATAGTACTCCTACAACTGAATACATGACAAGTCCATTTCCTCATCATCATTATACTCTACTTGTTCGTACGATGTTTCCATATTCTTTAGAATATCCTCCTTCCGTTTCTTCCCTGCTTCAAATTTCATACCATCTTTTGATAGGTCCTTGTAACGAATACAAGACCTCTCTAGAAAAAGGTTGTTGTTCCATTGCTCAACTAACAATTGCTTGAAATATAGAGGTATATTACATGAAATTCTAAACACTAGTTTTGTTCTCCCCCATCACATGTTTAGATCAATAACATATTGTGATATGAACTAATATTTTCCAAATATATAGCAACACTATTAGGATATTTTTGGATCGATTCTACCTTTACAACAACCCTTTGTTGTCATTCAAACAATGCTCCTTGTTCAGTGTAAAATTAGGTCCTGAGTAGCCTAGACCTGAAATCCTATACTTGATAAGAGCTTCTTGAAAACATGCAGCTTATAGATATTAAATGGGTGGATCTCTTTCTTCTCCATTAGATCTCTTGCAGTATTAATGTCTTCAAGTACCACCTCTTCTCCTCATCTCCTTTCTCAATCAGATGAGATGTTTTCATAAGATATTTTTAAATGTAGAAATGAAATTGACATAACAATGGTGATTACTCCAAGTAGTTTACCCTAAAACGAAAAAAATCTTAATGATTTTACAATATATTCATTATTCTTTCATTTTCATTCCATAATAACCAAATTTTATTAGAGAATAGATGCACATTAATGCAATGAGAACAATAAAAAGTAGCTTCTTGTAGTCACTCTAATATTGGCACTACAGATCTATGATTCCAAGATAGCAACTATTTTGGTCTTACCTACAACCATATTCATTTAAATGTTGTGAGCTTGGTCATTACCAATACCAAACACATTCCAACATTTAATTTACAACATAAAGAGATGGAACAGAAAAAGTAGACCCTACCAACAATCAACATCATCACCAACATTTCACATTTTCCAGTTGTCTCATTGTAGGGGTGTGAAAAAAGGAGACATCATTTTCGTCTCTTGGTTACCTATCTTCAAATGATCCATGGATGGTATATAAGGGGGAACACATTGGTCTATTCCTCCTTATAATAAGATGTCTTGGTGTGTTATTTGAATTCATACTTCTTGGATGTTACATTCGTCCCACTCCTACACAAAACCTTGTACTATGTTTTCTACTACCTCATCCTTTTCATATCGACTACATGAGCATATGATCCATATCCTTTATGTCTCATCATCATTGGCCTACCTTGTACATCAATTTTCCTCGTACAAAGTCTTCTTTGTGGTGTCTTACAATAATCTCATTTGGTAATCCCATGATTTCCTCCTTTTTAGCTTCTACTTTCACCTTCTTTTGGCCCTACGAGTGGGACCTTGTTCGTCCTTTATCATTGTTGTTCAGATGTTGTGCTTCTGGTGTCTCATCCTTGTCATCATTGAGCATAATGTTGGTTGTGGCTCCAGTACTTGTTGCTATTCTTCCTAGACTTCTCCACTATCCATTGATTCTCCTGGTTAATTGTATAATTCTACCATTTACCTTTTTTTTACTTTTCCACTATTTCCATCCAACAAACTCCAACATCTACCCCTTCGTCATACACCTCCTCTCACTCCTTTAGTTTCTCTTGATTCTTGCATTTCTTATGGACATGCCCCCGTATTTATTATGTAAACTATCTTTGACAAGGGCTCACATTCAACTTTTATTCATACCTATTAATCAAAATTATGGGATGGATTGTATTATTTGTATCAATATTCACCGCTAATCTAGCAATCTTGCTTCAAGTTCTTTTTGGTCCGTGCCCATCCAACTTAATCAATATTCCCACTGCTATAGTAATTGTGTTAAATATGTGACATTGTAAAGATGATGTAGATTTTTTAGCACTTGGATCGATGTCACATTTTTATACAACATCCCGGTTGATGATTGAAATGTAGAGAATGATTTCTTCACCAACAATAGTGATCCAAAGGTGGGCCAAGGTTGACCTACAGAGCTTAATCATAGTATTCTTGACATGAAAATTGAACTGTGAAATAATTTAGGCTTAACTCATAAACATTACATCTTCCATATAGATGACAAAGTATTGTAGTTGATTGTTCATAGTTAAATTGTCAATGTCCCATCCCACAAGCTTAATAATGACAATGAACTACCAATATCTCTGTAACAATGAATTAGCTTATGTGGTCTAAATATGTTTGGTTAATCATGTTCATGTACCTATTCAATATCCTCTGGGTATAATTCTATTTACACATCATCATCTAGGACAGACCTACTCAAATCATTATCCATGGAATTGCCAACTGTATCCTCATAGAATAATTTCCTTATATCTCCTTATTTATCAAACTCTCCTCCTATTACCATTTTAGGGTTCACTTGTTCCAGAACCCTCCAGTTGGGAGTGGCGAGAATGATCTGAGGCTAGGTACACCCTTTTCTTACATGTAGACTCAATCATGAGCATCTGTGTGTCTCCTTATCTCTTTGACTTGCAAGGAATGTATTCCTCCCATAGATCATATTAAACCATGTCTCCTAGATATTGAGATTTATAATCTTTAAATGAACATACTTGGAAATAATGTTCCCACAATCCCACCTCTCCATCCATCTTTCTCGCTCACCCCCTACCAAATTATGACTCCCGAACCCTAAGTTTGTGAATTTTGCATCACCACCCCTACTCCCACTTACTCTCGCTATCCCTTTTCTTTTTTATAGTCCTAACACTTGTGGGGTTTGTATAGACAACAATCATAAAATATTATGATCTAATTAGTGATAAGAACTGAAATAGATTGAAGGATTCCCTACAATTGGAATATTATTTGAAAGCTAACATGCACAGAATTCAAAGTACCCTATGTTTATTAAAAACTAACGATCCTATGTCTATATGTCATGAGAATATTGCGTCAAAATAGTACAGATTCATGCAAATAGGTTATTCATAGGGTCACTAACTAATATAAGGTGTGGTTGGTAAATAAGAGGTTGGTTCTAAATGGAAACTAGTCACAATCAAGGATCTTTCCACCTATAAGGAAATTTTATATTGTTACTTGTCCTCTTAATTCTTGCGATATTAAGTGCACTAAATTAGCGTTGCTGTTTTAATTACTAATGTGGGATTTACCTTTTGTTGAGAGTGATTTGTGAGAGGAAATTCACGAGGGCACTTCTACAGGGTCACTACCAAGGGATCGTTGCCATAAGTTGTTGGCAACACTTTAAGTGAATAATCCATATATACTATAGATATGAGGAAATTGATTGATTACGGAAATGATTGGGATTTGACTATAATTTAAATGTTTATACGTTAGAATACTTCATATGAGCATCTAAAACACCTTGAAAATTGGATGTAAGCCTATTATTTTCCTAGCAATTAATGATTCTTGAGTGATCTAAGATGTAGAGTTATTCTCTAGTATCCTATTTCACTATAATAGAAATGGTTATTATTTTTATATATTATGCCTTTATTCAAGCGATAATTGACACATACATATTAATTTGAGAAAATGGTAAAACCTTGGGTTATCCTTTTATGGTTTATGAATATGAAATATGGCTTGACTAATGTAATTTTGGTATTAAAACTAAACTTTGCATATTTTTCCCCATAAGGGACATATGGCCTAGATAACAATCCTTGATTAGGGCAACTCAAGTTAACATTGTGCTGGATAAAGGCATGGGATGTATTGATAATGAGTTGAAGGAAATTGAGAAATATATGTAACCACATGTATGTATATGTGTCCATTTCTTTTGGGGGTTCACATCATTTACCACTTTCATTAGGCTACGTTTCTTATATTGGATGCATAATAATGATAAGCTAGAAATCTCCGATTGAATCAGATTAAGTAATATAATAATGTTACTCTTTGTGAAGGTCTTGAAAGTTGACTAATTAGACAAAGTAATAAGTGAAAACCTAATCATGTAGTGTATGCCTTGTGCAATGTGCAACTTCTCTAGTGTTTAGAATTCAGGAAGAAAATATGTGTTCTTATAGTGAACTAGGGATTATGAGAAGGTACTTCAATTTGTATATTGCTGAATATATGCATGTAACTAGGAATTCATATGAGTATACTCCCTTCAACACCATGGAATCACCTATTATTTAAGTTTGACAAAAATTATAGCTCCTAATTGTATATGGAAATCCTACCAATGTTGTTAAATGTTATAGAAGTTATATGTTTAATGTATCATATGAAAATTTTGCTAATCTTATGTGATAGGTGTTGTAACCTGTGTACCCTAAAAAGGCCTAATGTTATACAGGACACATATTGGTGAGATCCTACTATTTATATTCACACTAACTAAAGAATGGTGGGATGTTAGTGAGGCTAGATGATCCTAACAAGATTCTTTATGGTGAGCTAAGGGACTTCACAATCATTATGAAATAATTTCAATAATACACTCCAAATTTCCTTGGCAAGTAAAAATAATAACACAATCAAGTAGGGTATATAGGTTATCCTTAGTCTTGGTTTCTTGTGGGATATCTATAATGGACTTCTAAGAACCGTTACTAATGACATGTTTATATACTTGAGGTAATTGATATGTTGATTAATTGCTATAGTATAATGAAATGACATTATATTATGTGATAAGATAACTTGCATATTAGTAAACTATCATGTAGCTAATTGATATTGAGTAGATCATTAATATCTCTTTTAATTTATTTCACTTAATATGATTGTTGAAAATAAGACATAGGCTAACTAGATGATTTATTAGATAAAGCCCCACTCCTACATATAGGAGAGGGAAACACTTTCAAGGAATCCTACTCAAACCTTAATGGGCCAAACATGCTTAATCATGTTTACATAATAACTAAATAATAATAACTCTAATACCCCCTTCAAGTAAGAGCATAGGTGAAACACATGTCTATCTTGCTAATACATGAAAAATATAAAATAACTCATATAGAAATTCATCTCCCTAACAGAAAATGACTTTCCCCTAAATCTTACAACTCAAGAATTGCTAGCTCATATAGAAATTGTTCTCCCTAACACAAAATGATCTTCCCCTAAATATTACAATACAAGAATTGAAGCATTCTAACACTTTCTCTAAGGAAGATAACATAGAGCATGTAGTAAACGGTCTTCTTCCTTGATGAAGGTAAAATTAATGCAGAAACAATAACAACATAATATACTATCCTTGAAATTGATAATTTCCAGACTAATTAGAGCAATGATAAATGAACATCAAAATCTTGAGTGAGCATCCACAACAATAGATGGTGGATTGTCTGTGTAGAAGCCATCTAAGTCACTATTGTTGTCAATTTAGTTTCACATAGCACCAACACTCAAATAATGTGTGACAGTTGGGTTAAGATCACTGCTATATGAATATTTCGCTTAGAAAGTGGGCACATATTTTGGACTCACTACTATAAAATATACGCTAGAGTAAGTGTCAACAACTATATTCAGAAACTAGACAACATGGTTGAATGACAAGGATTCTTCTCTTCATATTCTCTCCTCCATCTCATATGTTCACTCTACTCATCTTCCGCTATCTCCCCCTAACACCAACCGTAAAAAGCAGCACGAGATTGGTTTCAGTGGAAAGTCATATCGAGATAAGAATGTATATGTAAAGGATGACACAAAAATAAAATACTATCGGTATAAAGGCAGAATAGGAAGAAAAAATCACTATTGGTATATAGGCACGATAGGAAAAATAAAATTATAGGAATATATATGTTATGATATGCAACATAGAAGACCCCTATTCAAACAAAGACACTCAAACATGATGGTAAGGGGAACCATGTGGAGAGGAAGGAAGAAAATTTTATGATGTTCCCTTCTCTTTTTATGATGCTTTACAAACTAACACAAGTTATTTTGTTTCTAATATACTGTTGGTAGAGTAGGCAACCAGAGATCCTTACGCCCTTCATGTTGATGCCTTTTGGGTCATCGCTCGACAAGGCAGCCGGTGGGGCTTTCAACAACAAATGAAGCACAAAGGGGATTTTGAAGAACTAAACAAGAGCAGCGGCCCTTGTAGATAATATTATTATTGGTGGCGACAACACCCAAATAACAATACTTAGATGACTGTTGGCTGTGTGGGGAGGATGTGAGGAAGCAACGACTAGATAGACATGACTCAGGGAGGTAGATAAATGTTGGTGATGGTCAGGATGGAGAGGGTCGGTATATGGATTTTTTATGAACAAGGAAGAAGGGAGTAGACAACCATGGAGGCTAGGATGATACCTACCATGCAATCAAGCCAAGAAGAGACATCGTCCATCCGTAGGCAGATGCTCTCCCTTTTGTCCCTAAGGTTAGGATCATGCTTAGATACCATGTTAAAAATAAGATGAAGGTTAATTAAATGATTTATTAGACAAAACTCCACTCCTATATATGGGAGAGAGTAATACTTAGAAGGAAGCATACTTAAACCCTAATGGGCCAAACATACTTAGGACCATTTACATAATAACTATAACAACGACTCTAACAATGGTGTCAACACATGTTTATGTATCTTGAGTGGGAGTCGTCCTCCCATTGGGGCCATGTATGAGTCAGACTGGTTGTTCCATATGTTTTTAGGTCTAATGGAAGAAGTATAAAGGCCAATATGATAATGAACAAACACAGATGACATTGGTCGGTGTAGAGTATCTCTATATGCTCTGTTTTCTATAGTATTGGGAGGATAGTTGATACTATATGACATATTATGCTTTCTTTATTAATTATTGAAATTGTAAAGTATGAAATGCTTGAGAATGCAAATCGTTTTGTACCTTATTTGTATACGAATCCTAGTGTAAATATCCTTTCTTAATAGTAAAGATGACTTCCGTTCTTTTAATATCTGATTTTTTGATTAGAGCACAATCTCATGTTATTCTTTGAATTATGCATGGTGTTATGTAGATTTGTTTTGGCAAGTTTAAGATATGACTTGTGAGACTTAGCTTTAGGATCACATTTTATCAATTCTTGGTATGACTGGTGGGACATCTAAGCGTATCTAAGTGTCGACACTATAATTTGACTTGGAGTTTTGAGATGTATGCTTCAATCCGAAGAGAAATTTGGGCACTAGGCTACTAGTATTGTTATCATGCTTAACTGGTGAGTTGTTGCAAGGTGATAAACGCACATGATGATACCATCACTTTTCTTGGGATTTATTCACTCAAATTAACAAGCATTAATTCATAACGCCAAGTATGAGGCACTAAGGGCTGTATGCACCACGCCATACCGGGTTGAGGGTGGCACTGCATTTTGTGTTTTTTGTGATAATACCCAACTGAGTGGTAAATGAACAATTTATGTAGGTATGTAGAGTTCCATGTTTGTAAGGGACATTTAGTATACACTATGACGCCAACCATTACCATGCATGATACTATTCTCGTGGAAAGTAACATGTATGTTTTCTTTCTTCCCCCAATTGTTTTCTGTTTCAGGGGTAAAGTTGAACCTCCGGTCCCTTCCCTTCCAGCGCAAAGACAGACAAGACAGTCCAGTATAGATGAGGATTATGTGCCTTCACACCAACCTAGCGTGGAATGTTTGGTAGTCATGTGCCTTTGCCGTGTATAGTATAATGGGGTGTTACTTTGAAAAGTAGTTATAGTACAGCTATAGTACGCATATAACTTACTACAATTTTTCATCCCTTCTTCTGTATCTGTGGAGCGTTACAGAGATGGGGGATCACTACGCTGGCTGGCGTTGGTCACATGCTAAACACCGGAGCAAAGCCAAATTGCCAGAGGTGCATGTTACATATTCAAAGCTCACAGCAATCAACAGGTGTTTGCATGTGTGCACTGTGCTCCACTCGTTCGTACAAGAAGCGTAAAGCGGTACCATGTACACCCCACCCATACATCCAACTTGCACATGGCTTGTAACATTGTTTGTTTCACGGCAATTATTATCGCCGTATTAATTATCATGGTCGATTAGCAGCTAAGCCCACCAAGCTCTACCCGCTACACGGGCCCTACTGTAGTAGTACTACGTACCTTGCTGCTGCTACCCACGCCGGCGTATAATCAAACACAACCAGATCTGGCAGGTAGGCTAATTTATTGAAACAACGGTCATCTGACTGCAGGAATCAATATATCAAACTGGGGCATTAAAACCATTACCTGTAAAGACGATGCACGGCGGCACTGCAGCGAGAGGTACAGAAACAGAATCGGAAAGTTTAAAGTCACATCGCGTCCACAAAGAAATGGGATGAGAAAGGAAGTGGAACCCAATCCAGATTTAGCGACAGATTGGATTAATTAAATAAAACCCCATGATGTGGCTTTTGTCCAATTGCCATATGCAGGTGACGTACGTGAGAGAGGATCACCAGGCACCCATGATTCATCCTCCCTGTTCGTGTTGCAGTGCAAGACCAGGCTGGCCGTTTCTATTCATTTCATGCATCCACGTTCTATCATTTCTTACCTTAACTCCACCGCCTGAGAACAGAGGGGCATCGTCGCTCACCAGTCACCCCAGCCCACCACTACGCCATATTTGCCATTAGCTTATCTATCTGATGGAAAAGTCATGAGACCGCGTGCACGTCACATCAGCTACAAACATACCTTTTTTCTTGTATATGTAAAAGTTTGCAGGTAAATGCAATACTATTACGATGTGGTATAGTATAACATGAAAGAGTCGATCTTTTATATCTTTTATTTTGTGTTGTTTCACAAGAAAATGACATATTCTTGTTAATGAATGTAAGTGATTTTTAATGTCAAAAGTTGCGAAGTCTTTGTGTAATGGATTTTCTATTGATAATGTTACACTCGATGATATTCCAAGGTTATAGGCTTAGTTATATATTCTGCCACGAAGGCCATGACCGCAAGAGGAGGCTTGACTTATGGCCGTACTTAAGGATCTTTTAAGGTCGGTCAATTGCACAAGGATATTCAATGAGGGGATAAAAACCAGAGTGTCATTTTCTCCTTTCAAATATGAATAACCAATAAAAAAAATGGATAAATGTCACTTTTTCATGCCAATGTATTCCAATCGAGGATGCACCGCTCTTAAAAATAGTTTTACTATTACGATACCATGTTAAACTTTTTATTATTATTTTACACTAGAAAATAACTAGTTACCAGTATAATAACAATAGGATCTTATCTGCCAAAGTAGCCCAGTTTTGAGAGAAAACGTCAATTAATTTGACGCATTACAACTTGTAGCAATTAAAACACCAACAAATCTGGCACTTTACATTCAAATCGATGCTATAAGTTGTAAAGTGCCAAACTAGTTAGCGCTTTCTCTCAAAATTGGACAAATATTTTGAAATGAGATCTGGTTGCTGCTACACTTGTAAATCAAAGAGGCAACCATGTTATTTATAGTAGTTTTTCCCTTTTTATAATAGTTAAGGGTTTCTTAACAATACAAATTCATCGTTTAATAGTATGATTTGTTTATCATAACTATATCAATCTTGAATAAATAGTACATTTTTAATATACAATTATACTATGTATATTGTTTGTTTATATGTATGGTTGTATAGTTGTATATTTTGTTTTCAATATTGTGCTTATTGTATTTAAGCAAAGTATTATACCATTCTTAGCATGTCCTTACTCGATAATTTATAATTAAATGACATTATGTATTTATGTTAATTGTATATTTTGTTATTAAAGTAAATATATTAGAGATATTGTGTAAGGTTTTGATTACACACCATATGCATATGAAATATGTATATATGTGTACTCATTCGAGAAAGGTTGGCAGATAAATTGGATCTCCAACTGAATGTTAAATGGAAATGATGACACAAAATAGAGACAATCCGTTTTTTACAAGAAGTATGTAAGACTTTGAATATGATTCTGTAGTAAAATATCATCGGATACTTTTTTGTACTCTCCTAGACATTTCAATATCCTAAATATATATTACTTTTAGCAATCAATCCAGATAGATGTGAAAGTTTTAAGTTGTCTTATTATATTTATGAATTCTTTTATATGGATATTGTAAAAGTTTAAAAAATAGGTTTGAGGAAATAAATCAAGGTTACTTGAAAGGTCACAACTATCTTCGTGTGGAAATTGTTTTAAGTCCATTGGTTATTACTTAAGATGTATACAAGGACCAATACACGTGTGACTATTATTTTCAATTTGCTTTAAATATTCCGTAATAAACAATATCGTAAAATTGATGTTGCCTTTCCTGTAGTCAACAAAATGGTCCTATATCGCTATGTATAATGAACTATTAATTATTATTTCATTTTAGGTATAACTAGAAACATATGCAATTTTTTAAATTATTAAGGTAATTGTTAAGGAACCCTTAGAATTGATATAAATAGTAAAAAGTAATATGGCATCACAAAAATATTATAAGCACAATATTGTCCTGATCAAGACTCATTGCTGCCACATAGAGTGATGTGCCAGTCAATGAAACATTGCCTCCAATGGAGCACTACGGTGCGAGAACGGACACGTTGCCCCACTTGGAGCAATATGTCTCCCATGGATGTATTGCCTTAGAAAAATGCCATTGTAGTCATTTTTCTTCTTCTAAAAAGTAACATCTTAAATTTTGAAAAAATAACATTTGATTTTTGGTCCTTCAATCGTTTTTCTCAAGGATGTTTCTAACTACAACTTTTTCTCACAAAGCCTCTACTCGGGGAACAATGGTCACAACTAGGTCATGATCAATAACTTTTTCCCAAGAATTTAGGAATAATACCCATGCATTTGACTATGGCTCTCACTCTATTTTGTTGTAGTGTCTAGTTGATTGTGCAATCTATTTTGGTTACTTTTTCATTGGATCATCGGAGGCACCCAAAAGTTCAACACAAACTTGATTTTCTAATGTGTCATATATTTATACCACTTTTTAATTCACCAAAATTAATGGAAGTTACAATTTCAATCTTGTTTCATTTTAGTTATGTCAAAAAATCATTGTTTCTCTAGAAAATCTAATTTCTATGGACAATTAGGAATTTACCTTTATAAACCTAGCTAGGTATCTTAAAGCATATATAAACATCATGAGTTCAATGACAAATATATTAAAATATAATAATAAATGTTAGTGAGAATCATAAAGAAAATAGTTAAATAAATTATTACTATATGTCTAAGCAAGGGATTTTTCATCACCTAGATAGTGACTCAACACATGTAGTGATTAATAAAAAGACATTAGAAATGGTGGTATGAAAAGACTTGCAAATATTTGTTTATCTCATACATATTGTCTTAAGAGCCCTACTACTATTCTCCCTATATCACAATAAAAGACTTCTGGTATCAACGTTTCTTATGAACATCGTGTTAGCTTGCCATAACATACATTCATTTTGAATTTGAACATATGTACATCTATGTGTGTGTGTCGTAATGGATTGTTAACTACTTAACCAAAGCACATGGACCAAGCACAATTTGATTTGTGGTTTTGTTGGATCCAATCCAGTTGACCTACTAAAACAAACCATACACAACCCCAAACTCAATCATACCCTTACACTAAACACGTATACCAAACTTAATATTGTATATTAAAAGAGAATAGCACAAATATGATACAAACGTACTAAGGTTATATATATAGTCAAAAAATGGGCAATGATATCCTAACACAACCCAACCCAAATTAATTTATCAAGCCCAAACTCATTTTTTATGTCCTGGGTAATCAATGTTCACTGGTTGGCCACCTTATTCCTTTAGTCCATAGGAATTCAACCTCATGTCTCAATATTTTATGTTTCCCCTTTACTTCCACCCTGCCCAAACTTGTTCATGAGTAAGTCTAGCCTATGTAAGTCTAAATTAGTCTGCATAGAAGTCTATCTGACTGCTAAGCCTTTCTGAAATGATATAGATGACCAACCAAACTTTTCCATTAGAAATCCACCCAATCTTCTCATAAAAAATGGGTTACAAGAAGGGCACTTGGTACTTCATCAAGCATCGGTACCACCCACTAAGGTAATACAACACAAAAACTATTCACTTACTTTGTTTTCACCTAAAAACTTCAATTTTAGTCTAGTGTAGGTAAAAATTAGGGCTGATTGAGTCTTTTTCTAAAGACATTAGATATGAGCTCCAACTTTGGTTTCACATAGATTAAGGGGTAAAATTTACTTTGATCATCATTTTCTAGATATTTTAATGGAGAATCATTATTAGTTTGAACACACTATAATGACTTGAACCCCCTTGCACAAAATATTTCCTACATATCTTGTTTGTTCTTATTCTAGATACTCATGATCCTATAGAAGTGTGGTAGAACCAAAACCTAGGGTTTTTGTAGTTTGTTGGACATTTGAGTTAGGATTCACTTACACCTACTTACGTGAGACCATGAGTTTAGCTTAACCCTAATTTCACTATAATTTTTCTTGATTTCATCTATTGAATGCTTGATTAGGTTTTGAGATCAATTTAGTTGTTAAAGTACCTAAATTGAAACAAATTTCACTATTTGGCTCTAATTTTGAGTTTAATTACATAGTATGTACTAAATTGAAAGTCCACCATAATACAATGGATGGATTGAAAATTGTGTGTAAAGTATATAAAAACTAATGTATTCATTCATATCCATTCTTGATTAATCCTTAGAAATAGTTAATTACTAGGTAACTATAATTTGGCTTCAGTTTCACCTTATTTGCATGGATTACAAAGTTTATGTCAGTAGTGTACTACTATGCAATTTCATAATAATTGAGGGTTTAATTGCAAAACTAAGTGTAAATTATCTAAGCATATGTTTCCTTCACAATATTGCTTTATTGGCTGAAATTTGAGCTTGGTTTGTTTGATTTTTTATCCTAGGATTTCTAGCCTAAAACTACCCATTGTGTTCATCGATGAATGACCTTTCATAGATATCCTTATGCTTGGATATTGGACCCTACCCAACCTTGATACTAGTCTAGATAGGGTTCCTTAGTGACTACGTATCAAGGTATACCTATATAGGTCACTTAAGACTTTGATAAGATGGTGTAGAGGGGCGATTCAGTAGGTATTCATGTGTGCATGTTGACATTCTTTATTTGTTGAACTTCAATACCTTGATCCTTTGACTACAATAGGTACAACCATATGCCTTTTTACTAATGAGATGTTGACCCTGAATGTATAACTTCTATATATATAATTTGTTGGGCTACTTCAGTGTCACTTGGGAGATATATCATGGATACCCTCCCTTGACAATTGTGCCCCTCAATAGCTCACTTGAAGTGGGGCTATATTCATCTTTTTGAATCTTTTTCCTATATATACCCTTCTTGATATATCCCCATGAATCTTTGTATTCGATACCACATTATAGGAGTTCTCTGGGATATCAAGAGACTTAGTAGGCCCTTGGAACTCAATACCTTACTTATTGATGCATTTTGTTGCTCAAGTTGATTGTTAGACCCTTGACTTGTCTTAAGGCTTAAACATGCTTTCTTATCTTAATTGGATAATTAATTTCTTAATAAAACCTCAATTTATGATTTGATATCATGTAACAAGTCTAATTTTCAAGTTTGGTCCAGTTTGGACATTGTTTGAGTAAGTTTTGCAATTTATGAGCTTATATGGACTTTTATGAAATTTTCCCATAACTAGGATTTTAACTGTAATCTTCACATTTATTTTTTTCTACATAAGGTTTCATAACATGTTTGATATAGTTGCACCTTTGAGAACCTAGATGCACCATCAGATGTGGGGTGTTATCTAACTTAGGGTTAAGACCTCGGGTTTCTCACCCAAGTGCCCCAACTCGATGGTTTCCCTTTGTAAGCTTAGGATCTGTTGGTTCCACTATGAGAGGGTGCGATATGATGTTCTTGGGTTCCATGAGATTCTATAGTTTCCTCTTGAGGCATAAAATTTGATGGATTTCCACCCAAGGTGCATCAACCGATGGTGGTTTAGGGTTTGCTTTTGTGGCTATGAAAGGGCATGATCTGATAGGTCTTTTGATGCTAGAACTCGATGGTGCTCCTGGGTATGAAAACTGATGGACCCCTTAGCATCACAAATTGATGGCAGATCTGTTTGCATGAATGGGAGTGTTTGACTTTTTGATACATGGCAAGCATGCCTTCAACTCTAGCTCACCTTTCTCTCTCACCATAACCTTATATACTCCTCTCCTCTCTCCCAAATGAGCTCTTTACACCCATTCAACTCTTTCTTGTTGCTTTAGGGGCCCAACCCTCTTGCTTTGTGGAATAAGAAGAGCCTTTGAGTACTAATCTTAGTCAAACTCGGTTGTATGTTGCTCTAGGGTTTGGATCTACCCGCTCTAGGATTGTTTGGAGCTTCCTAACCTAGTCTCTTGCCCTAAACAAGTAAGATAATCTTCCTTATCTTCATTTTACTTGCTTCCCTCCTTCTATCTTCTTCTTTGGATGAATCCATGGTGTTCTTGGTAAAAGTTCAAGCATGTGGTTGAAGAACATCTTCTTTTCTCTCTTTTACCCCAGATCCACCTTGATCTTGAAGAAAGGAACACTCTAGGAACGTTTGGAGTGCTAAAGCTAGGGTTTCTCTTCTTTCTTTCAAGCTAACTTGCTGTTTAGACGTTTATCATACTCTTTGAGGTGAGTTATATAATTTTCTTTGCATTTCTTCTTCCTCTTAACTTGCCATATGTAATCTTTCCCTAAAAATGCAATGACAAGTAGAAATATGATCTGATGTTTTGGGTAAAGTTTGAGCATATGCAATAGCTTTTGTGTAGATAAAATATCTCCAGATCTTATGCATGATCTTCCTTGGAAGTTAGTTACCTAAAAAGTCTATCAACTGATGGGTTACTTGAGTGTGGAGATGATGGATTCTCATTAAGTATTATGAACTGATTTCTCTCTTAGATCTTGAACTGATGGTTTGGCTCCTCATGAGAAATGATGGTTATACTTAGTTGTTGATTTTAATGATTTTCCTTGTGCATTTTAGTAAGAGAAACAAGGGTTCAACGATCGTGCTTGATACCTAAGATTGATGCTTTCATCAAGTAGATGAGTTGATGGTTTCATTTTGAACTTGAATCAAAGGTTTTACTTAGAGTAGAAGACCTAAGTACAACTAGTCTTCACAATAGATGATTTACTTAATGCTTACAAATGATATTTTGCCTATGTTCACAACTGATGGTTTACCTCACACATACAATCAATGGTTTACATAAAACTTGAAGCTGATGGCTTGTCTACCTCTCATAACTAATGGCTTGTCTACCTCTCCCAATTGATGGCTTGTATATCTCTCACAATTGTTGGCTTTTCTACTTTATGAGATGATTAACCATGTATGTTCAAGAAACGATGGCTCTACTAGGTATCTAATCCAGTGGTTTTATTTTAACATATGAGTGGAAGGTTTTTCTAAGTCCACTAATCAATCGATGATTTTATCTAATATGGAAATTGATGGCTATGCTTATATGTCAACTAGTGGTCTTGCTAGTGACCATGATTCAATGGTTTTGTTCTTGACTAAGTAACCTATTGATCTGATGGCCTTGCTCTTGGATAAGTACACCAATAATTTGATGGAGATTCTAGGTGTGATACTTTATGCTTTGACTAAGTATAAGGATGAATCGATGGTATTGTTATATGTATTAAAGGAACTAATGAGTTATCTTTTGAAATAAATGAAATATTGTGCCCAAATGTTTACCTATGTGTGTCGATAAAATGATGGTTTATCCATGTGTTGCCTAGTGTGGTAAAGAATTGATGGTTATCTATGTATTTTGATTTAGGATGCATATCTAATATGTATTGTTGAATCATTCTCATAATGATTGAATGGTGATAGGTTAATACCATTCTCTTACTGTAAATGTCAAAATGACAAATAGACACAATTCATATTGCTAAAGTAACTGTGTTATGTTACTCTTGGAAATATGATAACTACTCCTTAAGATTTATGAACCCTAATGATGGGTCTGAAAGTAACAAGCATGTTGATGATACATTGATACCTCTACAAGATATGAAAGGATAATGATGTAATTAAGGAAGTATTCTTATTTTGGCCTAAATGGATTTTGGGAATGTTTTGATCCCAGATGGAGATATGGTCCCTTAATGGATGTCAACAAACTAGTACCCTATGATGTTGTGATTAGAAAAATGTCTCATACATTTTATGTCTTCCGAAGTTGTTATATACCAATGTTTTTGTAGAAACATATTAGGGTTTGTATGTAACTTCATTGATGCAGCCTAAATTTACCCAATTGGAAATAATTAATCAAGTGAAATTCTAATCATGTAGTGCCCTATTCCTTAGAACTATTCTAGTGTTAGAGCTTGTTGGATAGGTAAATGAGTATTCCAGAAAGGAAAACCAGAGTTTTATATTGTTGAGTATATGCGGGTGTAGGGAGGGTATATCCTTGTCATCCTGATCCTGAGGTTATGGAGAACGGTCGAGACCGTATCACGAATGAATATGAATATGCATATGTGATGTGATTGAGGATAGTTGTGGTTGTACCTCAGATGACAGGGTCAAATACCATGACTTCTAGTGCCATATCCTGTGTACCAAGGTAGACTAGGCTGATTACGACTTGACTGATATGTCACTACAATGGACTTGTAGTAACTGAGGAGAAGAGATCTTAGGATTCTAACTCTTCTAGATCTTGTACTAAACTGATTGCGACTTCTTAGTGGTCAGTTGGAAGCTTGAGTCGTATGCCTCAAACTCCCCATGGCTTAGTAAAAGATGTAATTGAGACATGTAGCATATCTATTAGGGTTATTCAACATTTCATATTAGAACATAAGCCTTGCCTTGCTTCTTATGTACAAATGATGTATAATATGGTAATATAAATCAACTATGATTATGATAATAGCTATTCTTATGATGTCAACTATGCTTATGTTGTTAGTTTTGTTTATGATTGTAGCTACATCTCATCTTTTGGTCATGATAATCTTTTTATCCTACAAATAAGATACTAATTTTGACTGCCCTTAATGTAGTTTCTATATTCAACATTTTGATTCTGTAAAGTATTATCTGCCATACCTGTTTAATTATATTATTTTTTGTAAGCAATAAATGTTGTTGAGAGTAATATCTCTGTCTGGGACATGAGTCTCATCTCTTGGGTCACCACATCTTTTTAGATAGTCTTCAGCAGTGCTGACAGACTGTAGCAGTGATGAGGAGCTATTTTGGAGAACCCTTGTAGAAGGTTGATTTTGTCTAGTGTGTCTTAGAGTCATCCATGTACTCTCAGGTTTGGGCCGAAAGGTCTTGTATATGATGTTTCATCAAGGTTGAGTTTTGATAGCATTCTAATGTTTGTACTTGTTGTATATGTGGATAATACCTTATGTATATATATGTTGTGGCTGAGGCCACATAGAGTTTGTAAATATACCTGGTATGGTACATGAATTTATGAAAAATGTTGGGATTTTACATAAATGTTCTTGGACATGTTGAAAAGGTTTGAATCAAGTTTAATTATACCCTTTTTAGTGATGCGATTAATTAGTGATCGATCATGTTATGATTTTGAGTAATCTCATTTAGCATGGTGGGTTGGCACATTTATTTAACGGGTTCTCAAACTTTTAGCTTTGTTTTCAAACCTAACCATGTAATATCTATCAAATTACCTATACTTTATTTCTATTTTCACCTCTTCTTCTAACTTGTTTGAAACACATGGTGTTCTAGGGTGGAAACTTGTGCAAATGGCCTAATGATCTTCTTTTCTCTTCTTTTTGCCCTAGGTTGCACTAGTTCTTGGATAAAGAAGTTTTCATAGAGATATATAGTGCTTGGATCGTGGTTTCTTATGTGAACCTTGTGTTCGTATCCTTTGAGGTGATTTATATAACTCTTGATGTATTTCTTGACTATATATAAATGTAAAACCCTAATCTTACTCTAGAATCTCCTAATATGCTAAAAGATAAGTCTTTTATGGGTTATTTATTTAAGAAAGATGGATGTAAAGTTTCATGTCTTTATCTATCTAATAACAATGATAATAAATTATATGAACATATTTCTTAATTATTATCAGGAAAAAATTGAAGGTTAGTGCATCAGTGCACTAAAATGTCCTAATCTTGCATAATATGCATAGTAATGGACTTATAATGGATTGTTTGGTTAGACTGATGCATGGATACAAATCTATACTTCTTCCTTAATATTATAATGGTGAATAAATATGCTAAACATCTTACCCTTGATTGTAATAAGTCTTAAAATTTTGAAATATGACTAAAAATGTCCTAAAATCACTCCTTTTATGGATTTGGATACCATGTGATGGAAAACAAGACACATGATATCCTTACTATTTGGGAGTTGTTCTAAGATTATTCTTAGATGTTGTTATACCTTTTATGATTCTACAAATTCTTTTATAAAAGTGACTCAATTATACATAAAGAAGGTCTTTTATGCCTAAACTTGTTCTAGATGTAACTTTCACATGCCTTCAGATGTTGATTGAAATTTTATATGAAGTTGTATTACTTTTGTGTGATGTGAATTAAATATATTCATGTGGATATGATAATCTTATAATGAATTGGCCTTTTTATGGTCTTTGCAATGATTTGGGCTTTGTTGTGCCCTAATGAGGTGTTTAGGCCTTGTTGTGCCCACTAAGGGTAAGTTGGGATTAATGTGCTCTAAATTGATGCTATGGGTCTTGTGAGGGAAAATATTGATAAGTTGTGATTGATGTCTTTGAATTGATGATTGAGCCTTGTTGTGGTAAAAAATGGTAAGGTGGACTCGATGTCTCTAACTTAGTGATTTGGGCCTTGGAATGTCCAGAGAAAGTAAGTGACCCA
This sequence comes from Alisma plantago-aquatica, assembly GCA_963693085.1. NCBI lineage: Eukaryota > Viridiplantae > Streptophyta > Magnoliopsida > Alismatales > Alismataceae > Alisma > Alisma plantago-aquatica. The sequence goes on along the minus strand of OY856409.1, from coordinate 375,389,176 downwards.
TATTTGAATAACTTCAGATATATACACATACATTGTAATACATTTGATATCTGTTCTTCACTATAGTTTCATGGTAGTCAACACTGATGAATTTTAGCAGCCGGGGGAGGACCACTTTCCAAGCGTTGTATGTTACACTTGTCTAATTCACAAGTAAAACTCTATATGTTATTTACAACTTGATTACTACAATTGAAATACAAGTGATTAGTTTAGTTACTCAAGAGTAACCCTAATTTTAGTGATATAAGAGTTTTTTTGTTTTGGATTATACATGGTTGTACAATTATTGTTTCATTGGCATCTAGAGATAGCATGGCAATGGATGGTTGCATTCTTTAGTTCCTGTGTTGCGTTGAAATGTCAATGATTGAAGGTCACTTTCTTTATCACCCATGATAGTTTATTAGTGATTGAAGGTAGTTTTTTTAGAACCTATATTGTGTTGGCATGTTAGTGATTGAACGTCACTTTCTTACCACCCATGTTGGTTTTCCAAAGAATCAAGGTTGCTTCCCTTAGCACCTGTGATGTATTGGCATGTTGGTGACTGAAGGTTGCTTTCTTTAGCACTCATTCCAATTTGTCTGTGATTGAAGCTTGATTTCTTTGGCCATGCATTTTGTTGGAATGCTGGTGATTGAAGGTCACTTTCTTAGCACCCATGATGGTTTGTTGGTGACTAAAGGTTGTTTTCTTTGACATGTGAAATGAGTATGGATGGGTTTGTGCGGTTGAGGCCCCCCCTGTGAAGATTGAAAATCCCATGACTTGTGTAACTGAGGCTCCCTATGGAGACTAGTAATCCCAATACTTATATGTTTTTTTATCTCTACTATACTACAAGTACTACTTTTACTCTTACTACATCTATTATAGACTATGTCCTAATTCGTATGATGCTAATATGTTAGAAATATAATTTAAATATCTTGTAAAATTATATTCCTATAAGAAATAAGTATTGTCACTTGTTATATTATTGTTGGGATATGGTCTCACCCTTGTGTCTATCCACTTCTTTTAGGTATGATGGTGCAATAGAATGGACATGAGGATCAGGATGTAATAAGAAATAGTATATGTAAGCTCATATTTCCTTGTACTCCCACTTTCCTCAATCGTGGGTGGATATTTGATGATGTATGAGATGGGTTGTTTCTTTGGGTATTAATTTATGATTATGGCTTGTAGATTGGATTAACAATCTTATTATGTGTCTGCTTCATGAATATGGGCATCCTTTTAATCTTAATTTGTTGAGGTTCATAGAGAAGTTTTGGTTTGTTCTCTTCCATGTATACTCTTAGAATGATTAAGATGTGAAGACAAACACTTCTATATGACATCGTGTGAGGTTTTATTGCAACTACTTGTAACCAGATCTTTATATGGACCACCTTATTCATTACTTTTAAGTAAGTTTTTAATGGTTGTTAGTTTGAATTTATCTAGGGTTTTTTTTCTAATGATTTCTTTGGTCTTGATCATAAGGATAGGTATTCACAACTTTCTTCGTAGTTTATGACTAGTTAAGTGTTATAGTTATATATTTCATCAAGTTTGAATTTAGTTAAATTCCATTTATGGCGAAATATTCCCAAAATAATCACTTTTATGGTTTAAGGTGATTTTTTGGGGGAGAAAATGTGTATCAATAACCAAAACTAATGTTGCATAATTCATAGTGAGATAATAATTGCATCATAAATGATAAATATTTGTATAGAGATATGTAGGATTTAAGAGTTCAATGCAAATAATTGTTGAAATTGACAAATTGTGTGAAAATGTATGTTAAATGATGGTTATGAGAAATCATGGAATATATGATTCTCAAAGCATTATACGTATGTTGAGTGACGATCTTAATCCTTTTGTATATATATGGAACTAATTCAAATAAGTGTTAGAATTGGAAACAATGATCATGTATGAGTGAAGTAGAATACTCATTGCAAAGGAATCAAATTGAGGGTATCTTTGGTCAATGATGAACTAAATTGTGAATATAATGTGTTAAACAAAAATATGTTTTTGAATCAATATTATTAACAAGTTTCTGGTATGTGATATAAATTTTGATACTAAACCCATGTCCTTCATGATGCCTAAATATGAAGTTATAGTTAGATATAAGATATATCTTGTTGCATCAATTTCAATTTATATTTCATGGAACATTATGGAATTGAGTAAGTATTATGATGTAAAGTGAAACCTAATCCATGATATAACTAGATTCCCCAAGCATGGTAAATATTCAAGGATAGATCCAATTTACAGAAGTGAAATATGTTTTCCTTGTCGTGATCCAGTGGGTGATGAGAAGGAACCTGAGCATGAAATCCTCATACAGTCATATATTAGGAGGATCTATAGGAAAATTACATGAACCTACATGAGCGAGGCCAACATTTAGCTCCATTGTCATTATTCTTGAAGATGGGACCTCATTGAGTGAGGTGTGATCCATAGATAATCGCTTAGCTATCCTACTTTTGTGACTTTAAGGGTTTGAAGAACACCATCATTTGTCCGTTTGCTCAAAATTTTTGTCGGCACCTCTTTAGAGTATTAATTACATTAGGCCAATAGTTGTAGTTCACAATATGTTGTTCTCCTACACATCTAGATGTAATAAGCCTGCCACAAAACAAGGTAGAATATTTGTCTTAGTGAGTCAGATAGCCCTATGACCTTGTAGTGGGATAGTTGAACTTTTTGTTGCAGTTGTAACTTGTCAAGCATAATTAAGCTGATCATGGCATATCAATTAATATTATACCACCCAAGTAGAATTGAACCTATATTGATATATGCACAATTTTTTCATGCATCTTAACGAATAGAGTACTTCTCTATCGAGTAATTGATCAGTAATGCTACCATTTACGAGTATGCTACATGATGATTACTTACAAATAAATGGCGTGGAATGTACAAATGACATACTTAATGATCTATACAACAAATATCTAATGGTTTGTATTATTATTTATGTTGAATGAAATTTTACTCACTAACTAAGACTTTCTGTCTGACATGTTTTTTTTATAACTTTTAGGTTCCCATTATCATTCCTTTAGGAAATTTTCTTCTACACAACAACAACAATCGAGGTAGTGACATCACATCCTTAGATGGAAATCGGGTTTGGTGCTCTACATAGACATAATGTTGTCCATGCACACTTGGGTGTTGGTATAGGCCATCTTTTTGCAATGGGATTTTTTTAATGAATTCCATATGTATATGTTTAGTGAATTAGATGTGAAGAATAACTATTTGCTTATAGTGGAGGTGAATTGCTTACTTTTATTCATTCTTTCTTAGAGTGAATGAATTTGATCAATGACGATATTTATATGAAACTTAGCATTTTTAATCTGACAAAAAGGAAAACTAGCTACAATATTCAGTCTGATGAATTGCTTCTACTTTCTAGATTTATTGTATTTATGCTAGTATTAGCACATGAAATTGACATATTTTTCTCTCTCCTTCCATGCATAATATAAGAATGAAATATCACATCCTATAAAACTTTAAAATGATTTAGACACAGAATGCTAATGCATATTTTGAATGATCTTGAAATATCTTAAACCAACCTTTATCTGAAAAGCTGATTATGTCTCTTTATATAAGAAAAGATTATGTTCATAATTCTTATTTCATATGATCTAAAAATATTGTAGTTCTTAATATATTTATTCCTATAGGAATGTCACGTTACATGCTACATGTGTTTTGTTTGTTTTATGATAAATTTATTACCTTACGATATATCTTACATGAACATAAATTTTGTTTTATAGACAATTGATTACAACTCTTGGTATGTGAAAAAGCAAGGCTAAAATAACTAATTACATATGTCAAAAAGTAGAATGTGAACTTTTTTGTTAGTTAATTAGTTGCTTTGTATATAAGTTACATATGTTTTTAAATTTCATACATCCAAAATCGAGAGTAGATATTTTTGATGAATATACTCTTCTCTTTCAGTTTGATTTAATAAAATTTGGTTATTTTACCATATTTGTTTTACATAATATGTACTAAACTAGTGTTCTAAATTTCTCAATATTATACGATTATTTCATCTAATGAGAAAATTTAGTAAATAAAATTGCATAAAAAGATTTAGAATTTCTTTAGAACTAATTCACACGACTTCAGTTTGTCTTGTGTTCTTTAGTTTGGCCTGGCAATTGACATCGATTATTTAGATACATTTTCATAGACTTGGTGAACTACTACTAAATTATTTGTTCCATGAATATATCTAGTTAGGTGTGTCCTAATATCAGATACTCAAATTATCCATCATCATATGTTGCACTTTATGTATATAATATGAATCACGATTGAAATACAATCCATATGATATTATTATATATATGTCATTTCCAAATTAATATATATTACTAAATAAATGACTACTGCCCTTAGAATCGTGGGAATGCAATCATATGATGTTCTTGTCAATTTCTGTATTCTATTGTCTCTTAACCTATTGGGAAGTAATGAAAAGTGAAAGATACTAACAATGACTCATACTAAAAGTCTTAACATTAACTTGAGTCCTTAATTTTATCTAACTATCTCCTTCCAGAAGGTACACCATATTGCTATGGAGGCTTTCCGATGCTCAACTAGAGACTATGTTTCTCAATTACTTTTAAGAGGTGCTTTTTTTAATAAATGACCTATTCCAATGTAGTGCAGTTTTCCAGCACAATATGATTACCCCACTAGGAACAGTGGCGGAGCCATGTCTGCATGGTTGGGGGGGCCAAAAAAATATGTAGAGACTTGAACCTGCAACCATGATGCACAATTAGAAACTTCTCACCGTTGCACTACTTAAGCTTATATGATATGTACTACTATATTATGCCAAGTTCTGCATACAAAGATCCTGAAAAATAAAAATGTTGTCGAAACAGGGAATAGAATCCGCGACCAACAAACTAGGTTCCTAGCTCCGCGCCGCTGGGCTACTACCCTTTTAATGAATTGTATGCATTACACGTTATATATATAATAGTATTAACATATGAACATATACATATCATGTAAATATTCAATTTTTTTGGGGGGGCCATGGCCTCTGCTTGCCCCCCCAGCTAGGAACAATGGAGAGTTTAACGCCACACTTTTGTTTGATTTCGTATATTGTTGACCCATTTTAGTTCAATTTTTGTTTAACTCTGCTCCTCTTGAACCTTACGCAGTAATTGTTATAAAAGTACATTAACAACCATCATTCGGAAAATATCAAGGGAAGTTCTATAATAAGAGGATAGGTGGGCCTCGTTTGGAAATAAACTACCAAAGGGGTAGCTTCCTATCAATTTTTCATGTAGGAAGCTAAAATTCAAAGTACAATTCTATCAAAATTCCAATATAAGACCATAACACAACATATGTATCTATTGACAAGTGAAACAATTTGTAAGTATATGGAGCTTGTTAAAGTTAACAAAAACCAACAAAGTTTTTTTTTCTTCTTTTCGAATAACAAGATTTCTCTATGTCTAATTGAAAGTAAAATGCATGTTTAGTACTACTAGTGTAACATTCTGATCGGAAACTCACAATTTTTCTCCAGAATCTTTATCCCTACCCCATAACCCTTTTCTTTTTTAGGAGTTTTATCTCGACTATCCAATCTTCACCCTTCTTCATTCAAACTATTGTATCATCTTGGTCATCTCCTACCTCATGCATTTGTCACTCAGTCACCAGTACAATAGCCTACCTCCTTCAAAGCCTCACGAATGTATCTCCAATCAAGGAAATCTTCTAACATCTTCATCAATTTCTTTGTATTTCCTTCTTAGTAATTCCTTACCTAAAGTTATTACCTCTTCACAAATAAGCCATGAAATTACCAATCCTTTGTATCACACCTACCTTTTCGTAGTTTCTTACACCATTGAAGAGAAACCCATTTTACTAAAATCGACCTTCCTCAACCCAAAAAACCTTCTATGCGTCATTTTCTTCATGAGAACCCCAACAACAATAGTCACTCCACTTTTAAGAAGCCCACACCAATTCATTGTCTCTACACCATTCTTGGGCTTGTACAAAACTTTCCCACCCATCGGAGTTCACATGGTATTGTCCCATCTTCTTTGTCGTTGTACCACTATTGTCACAAAGAAGTAACTACACAAGGACCTCTATACGGTGATCCTTGGGATATGGATAATAATTCCTTGAATTACTCATGTCCAAACGGGAAGCGCCCTCAACCACCAATCTGTAGGAGGACCACTTGGGCTTGTAGAGACCTTTTATACCTGAAAATTATCAGGTGCATGTTGCATAATTTTTCCCTAGTTTTTGTTTTAGTCATATACCCCCCCTTTAGGTTATAAGTTATGTATAAGTTATGATGAGTTGTTGTGGTGAATCTTTTTCCTGATCCTTATGTAAGATTATGTAGGGTTTCAATTCACATATGACAGAAACAACCTACCATTAGATAAAAATAACCATGATTTGTATGACATTTAATTGTATTTGGAGACCCTAAAACCTCATCTTTACATAACCACTTAACTAAAAAGGTTCAAAACTGAAAGAGTGTGTTAGTAGGGTCCTGGATCTATGAAATTTGATCACCCATTGCGACCGTAGTCAATCCACAACATCTTATGATTTTATTTTTGGATCTATGGACTTTAACATCCATAAAATATTGACAATCTTATTTGTTGTCCGTTCCTCTCTGTGAATAATTTTTATAAAATAATATATGTGGATAAACATATGTATATATATCACCAACATTGCATGTCACAATAAAGTTTTTTTATATTTACATTGTTTTATATTTTCTTTTCCTTCCTTTTCCCATGTTAACCAAACACACTAACATAAGTGTCCCTTCTCCTTCCTTCCCTTCCCTCCGTTTCCCCTCTCTTTCATTCACCACGTACTAAACATAGCATTAATGTGTCACATTACAGATCTTTGGTTAATAAAAACCAGCAAAGTTTTTTTTAATTCTTTTCGAATAACAAGATTTCTCTATGTCTAATTGAAAGTAAAATGCATGTTTAGTACTACTAGTGTAACATTCTGATCGGAAAGTCACAATTTTTCTCCAGATTCTTTATCCCTATCCCATAACCCTTTTCTTTTTTGGAGTTTTATCTCAACTATCCAATCTTCACCCTTCTTTATTCAAACTATTGTATCATCTTGGTCATCTCCTACCTCATGCATTTGTCACTCAGTCACCAATACAATAGCCTACCTCCTTCAAAGACTCACGAATGTATCTCCAATCAAGGAAATCTTCTAACATCTTCATCAATTTCTTTGTATTTCCTTCATAGTAATTCCTTACCTAAAGTTATTACCTCTTCACAAATAAGCCATGAAATTACCAATCCTTTGTATCACACCTACCTTTCCGTAGTTTCTTACACCATTGAAGAGAAACCCATTTTACTAAAATCCTTGACGACCTTCCTCAACCCAAAAAACCTTCTATGCGTCATTTTCTTCATGAGAACCCCAACAACAATAGTCACTCCACTTTTAAGAAGCCCACACCAATTCATTGTCTCTACACAATTCTTGGGCTTGTACAAAACTTTCCCACCCATCGGAGTTCACATGGTATTGTCCCATCTTCTTTGTCGTTGTACCACTATTGTCACAAAGAAGTAACTACACAAGGACCTCTATACGGTGATCCTTGGGATATGGATAATAATTCCTTGAATTACTCATGTCCAAACGGGAAGCGCCCTCAACCACCAATGTGTAGGAGGACCACTTGGGCTTGTAGAGACCTTTTATACCTGAAAATTATCAGGTGCATGTTGCATAATTTTTCCCTAGTTTTTGTTTTAGTCATATACCCCCCCTTTAGGTTATAAGTTATGTATAAGTTATGATGACTTGTTGTGGTGAATCTTTTTCCTGATCCTTATGTAAGATTATGTAGGGTTTCAATTCACATATGACAGAAACAACCTACCATTAGATAAAAATAACCATGATTTGTATGACATTTAATTGTATTTTGAGACCCTAAAACCTCATCTTTACATAACCACTTAACTAAAAAGGTTCAAAACTGAAAGAGTGTGTTAGTAGGGTCCTGGATCTATGAAATTTGATCACCCATCGCGACCGTAGTCAATCCACAACATCTTATGATTTTATTTTTGGATCTATGGACTTTAACATCCATAAAATATTGACAATCTTATTTGTTGTCCGTTCCTCTCTGTGAATAATTTTTATAAAATAATATATGTGGATAAACATATGTATATATATCACCAACATTGCATGTCACAATAAAGTTTTTTTTAATATTTACATTGTTTTTATATTTTCTTTTCCTTCCTTTTCCCATATTAACCAAACACACTAACATAAGTGTCCCTTATCCTTCCTTCCCTTCCCTTCGTTTCCCCTCTCTTTCATTCACCACGTACTAAACATAGCATTAATGTGTCACATTACAGATCTTTGGTTAACAAAAACCAGCAAAGTTTTTTTTTCTTCTTTTCGAATAACAAGATTTCTCTATGTCTAATTGAAAGTAAAATGCATGTTTAGTACTACTAGTGTAACATTCTGATCGGAAACTCACAATTTTTCTCCAGATTCTTTATCCCTATCCCATAACCCTTTTCTTTTTTGGTGTTTTATCTCAACTATCCAATCTTCACCCTTCTTTATTCAAACTATTGTATCATCTTGGTCATCTCCTACCTCATGCATTTGTCACTCAGTCACCAGTACAATAGCCTACCTCCTTCAAAGCCTCACGAATGTATCTCCAATCAAGGAAATCTTCTAACATCTTCATCAATTTCTTTGTATTTCCTTCTTAGTAATTCCTTACCTAAAGTTATTACCTCTTCACAAATAAGCCATGAAATTACCAATCCTTTGTATCACACCTACCTTTCCGTAGTTTCTTACACCATTGAAGAGAAACCCATTTTACTAAAATCCTTGACGAACCTTCCTCAACCCAAAAAACCTTCTATGCATCATTTTCTTCATGAGAACCCCAACAACAATAGTCACTCCACTTTTAAGAAGCCCACACCAATTCATTGTCTCTACACAATTCTTGGGCTTGTACAAAACTTTCCCACCCATCGGAGTTCACATGGTATTGTCCCATCTTCTTTGTCGTTGTACCACTATTGTCACAAAGAAGTAACTACACAAGGACCTCTATACGGTGATCCTTGGGATATGGATAATAATTCCTTGAATTACTCATGTCCAAACGGGAAGCGCCCTCAACCACCAATCTGTAGGAGGACCACTTGGGCTTGTAGAGACCTTTTATACCTGAAAATTATCAGGTGCATGTTGCATAATTTTTCCCTAGTTTTTGTTTTAGTCATATACCCCCCTTTAGGTTATAAGTTATGTATAAGTTATGATGAGTTGTTGTGGTGAATCTTTTTCCTGATCCTTATGTAAGATTATGTAGGGTTTCATAATTTTTCCCTAGTTTTTGTTTTAGTCATATACCCCCCTTTAGGTTATAAGTTATGTATAAGTTATGATGAGTTGTTGTGGTGAATCTTTTTCCTGATCCTTATGTAAGATTATGTAGGGTTTCAATTCACATATGACAGAAACAACCTACCATTAGATAAAAATAACCATGATTTGTATGACATTTAATTGTATTTTGAGACCCTAAAACCTCATCTTTACATAACCACTTAACTAAAAAGGTTCAAAACTGAAAGAGTGTGTTAGTAGGGTCCTGGATCTATGAAATTTGATCACCCATTGCGACCGTAGTCAATCCACAACATCTTATGATTTTATTTTTGGATCTATGGACTTTAACATCCATAAAATATTGACAATCTTATTTGTTGTCCGTTCCTCTCTGTGAATAATTTTTATAAAATAATATATGTGGATAAACATATGTATATATATCACCAACATTGCATGTCACAATAAAGTTTTTTTTAATATTTACATTGTTTTTATATTTTCTTTTCCTTCCTTTTCCCATGTTAACCAAACGCACTAACATAAGTGTCCCTTCTCTTTCCTTCCCTTCCCTTCGTTTCCCCTCTCTTTCATTCACCACGTACTAAACATAGCATTAATGTGTCACATTACAGATCTTTGGTTATAGGGCATAATTACAATTGGCCGTCCTATAAAAAAGGTTAAAAAAGTATTATTTTTCACATGCGCACAATGATGGCGTTTTCCAACTTTATTTTTATAATATATATTTTGAATTGACCCGCCAATTAGAGCGCACCTTCTACCAAATATACAAAGTTCTACTTCCTCCTAATTCATTTATGAAAAACTCTCACTCTCACTGATTGGCATTGGGCTACTAGTAGATCCGTAAATCATATTTAGAATCCGCACATTTGATGAGGATTCAAGTATGTAATTTAAAAAAAAGTCAAATTCAAATCCAAAATTCTGATATAGGATATCAGATATAGCTATATCCGCTCAGAAAAAAAATTGAATTTCACAAGTATACACATATATTATTATATATAAAATATATAATTTATATATATATTTACTTTTATACTAAAATTTCATTTATATAATATATTTATACACATTAAATATATAATTTTGTGTTCCGATCGTAAATTTATCAGAATGCAGATACCCATTCAGATAAGATTCAAATATTTTATATAATATCCACCGAATATTGGATCAGATATCGAGTCAAACGTATTTTTTCAAATTTAGATGTTAGATATAGCAATATCTGCTCCATATTCGATCTAAATCTGATTTGCTATTTATGCACGGTTCTTTTATAATGTGTGTGATCTATATTTCAATTGATTATCATCTATGAAGCGGGGGTAATATTAAGCACTAGTACTTCTTCATGTATCTGTTGGCGCTGCTGTTTTCCGTATAGTACTCCAACGGGCTATGATATATATTTACGTGGTTCTCTCGCGCGATGGAAGGACAGACGGTCCACATCTCCCTGGAGCCTGCACGGATGTCTTCTACGTCCTTCTCTCTGGTCATTGTTAATCAGTTAATTGCATATCTGCAAAACCGTGGTCAAGGCCACGACGGTTGGCCCCATTTGGATCATATAAATCAGCTCCAGTTGCCCGGGGATCTTCATAACACTGCTGCGATCCAGACCCGCCTGTAAATAGTAAGACACTGGAGTTACACCTCAAATGTCCGATTGGAATGCGGGGAGGACAGACAGGGAAAGGTTATGTGGGCGTCCACCACGTGAGGAAGAAGGATCCTCAATCAGGTAGGTTCATCAGCAAGAGGAAGGATTAATAGATGCCAAAAATTATTGACGTGCGATGCGGTGTAAAATTGGTTTAACCGCGTACTAAAAGGTAATTAAAACGGAGAACTGTGAGATATTCAGTCCCTGCCATCAGTGCTCATTAAGATATTGGGCGTGGTTTTGCCAATTGGCATGCAATTGGTGCGAGGAGAAGAGGCAGTAGGCTAGTAGCCGGCAGAGGCACCAAGGCATCTTGTTTGTTGGTGTGCAAGTGCGGTGCAGAGCAGGTTGGTTTCACTTCACTCATCAGGAGGGTGATGGCTTCTGATCACCTTCTTCTTCATTCACTGCAGCCAGTCGCTCACTGACCCCCACCACGCATCAGTTGCACTATCCATCCGATTCTGAGGGGAGGGGGGGGGGGATAAGGCCCGAACAGGACTGAACTCTGGATGGCAGCGAAGCAGACGGAGCAAATGGCTGGAACATGGAAGGCCAAATGAATAAATTCCTGCCGCGAGAAAGTGAATGAGCCTCCTGAGTGCTGGAAAGAGGCTACTGTTTTATTTTGACTGGGTCGCAGAGTATAACTTTTCGACTTTGACTTTTCCCTTTCTGCTCCCCCCACCTCTTCCAAATCCACCCCACTTGTTGAAACTGAAGAAGAATCCTGGTCCCCTGCGGTCAGTCCAATGCCTATTACGTGGACCCCTATTCTTCATATACAGGCTGTCAGCCTAATCTTGCATTGACACCAACTCTATAACATCCTCAAATCTATATCATACAACAAGCATGGTCGGGGTACTAGAAAAGGGCCAGCATTCACATATGCACACTCCGGAAGATGCACTAATGGAGCATACTGATAGATATATGGCTGTAGGAGCCATATATACAGTATGAGTTAAGCTCAATGTAGTGCAACTAGTATATGGAGGTGTATTTTTGTATATAGTGTAATGAGGAAGAGTTTTATCTCACATGGTTTGCTCCTAGAATGTTGTGGTCCTTTTATATGTAGGATCACATGTGACAATAGTGTCCAAAGGTCCTACGAGAGAGAATGCTCACCTCCTTGACTGATATAGTGACCACAACACACACACACATGTATGCATACGCGTCACACCTCGTCGGTCTGAGCCGGGCTCAGGTTTGGGTTTGTGATTTGTGGATTGTGGATAGTAGATTGTGGGGAATGTCTTCCGTCTTCTTTTTGTACTAGGATACAACTACATAATTTATTAGTTATTAATTTATTTAATTATTTTTTTCTGAATCAGATTTATTAATCCCGATTAGAAAGTATTTTCCTAGCAGATTTTTTTCAAAACGTACAAGAGTGATCGAGTCTTAATACAAATAGGATTTCGGTGCATGTAAGACTATAAATAAGCCTCTGGCCATTAAGGTTAAATACATCAAAATGAACATCATCCGTTTCGTTCGTGTTTGGCAAACTCTAAAGGAGACCTTTCAACCATCGCTTCCGAGTTGTTGCTTGGAGTCGTTCTTCTCCTACGAGCAACAGGTTCCTCCTTCTCCTCCTCTGAGATGCGATATGTCAGACGGTGGTTCCTACAATCGCTAGGCTCTACTGGTAGTGTAACCGAATATCGTCAAGCGCGAGCAAGATGACAACCTTCTTTAGGTTTGTGACCAGGTTAACTAGAAGAACAATAGTATCATTCTGACTGATTTCTTTAAGTAACATGTTCTTTTTTCAACGAACGATCTCGTCTGTGTTGCTTAGTTTTATTTTTTCTCCTGTACTGTTTATTCTTCTACTTCTTATCTGGATCTGGAGGAGAATAAACCTCGAACATATTTTTAGATTTTTTTGCATGATACAGTTCATGAGGTTACCGCTTGATGCAATCCTATTTTAGGATTTCATCTTGTATGTTATGTTATATTTCAATCACATCTATACCTGTTAGATTATATGTTATTTTCCCTAATATGCGTATTTGTGAAAATGCACTAATGAACATTATTTGCATATTTTTCAGACATTTGGACCACACTTGGATGGAAGAGAGGGAGAACGAGTGTCCTAGGATTCGTCTACCGTTAGAGAGGCCCAAAGTGAAGTTTGAGGCTCCCTCAACCTACCTCTAGTGGCCAAAGCTCTACTAAAGAAAATATATCCAAGAATAAACAAAGATCTAAATCAAAGTGATGATTCAGAGACCAACACGGCCGTATGAGATCACTCAAAACCAATGGAATTGAAGATTGAAGACTACACTTAGCAGCATGGCCATGCTATGTAGCATCGCTGTGGTACAAGACAGCAGAAAGGCCGTGCCACCTTGCACGACCGTGTAGCAGCCCATCCAGAATGGCTATGGAGCAGAGAATGAGCATCTTCCTGTTGGTATGTATGCCCTGAGAGCCAATCATGGGATGATTGGTGGGATACATTAAGATTGATTTGATAAACATCAAAGGCAAGCTTCCAATTCTTTCTGTTTCAGTCATATGAGATAGTGATAGAAAAGATTGAATATCTAGAGAATGACAATACTCAATGACGTATGCCTTCAGGTTCATGACCTGAACGATGAGATCATACAGATGCTAAGATTTTGTACATTCTTGTTATGTCCCTAGTCGGATGTCATTGTGGAAGGTAGATAGACACACAAGACTAGATTGTGGTGTTGGTTGATGACAAAATCTCATTAGTCATGATATAGAGATATCAAACCAAACACATAGGTACTTGTTAGAGAACAAGTATACCGGACAGACCCACCGTGAGTTTGACACATGGAACCATGACATGGTAGTCACAGTCAGTACTCACAGTGATGGTGGTGAGTGTGATTCTTAGACCTGAAATCACTGCACTCAACACATGTTGTTGGGCACACTTTGACATCATCAAACGCAGTCCTGAAACATGGGTTGTTATAAAGGTGATGATTGGGTGGCTTTGACACATGGGGCTTTTGAGGGGTGAGTGATAGATATGGGATTTGTCCCTCCTGAGGGAGTTTGATATCCATGGCCACTTGATGAGTAGGATTGAGATAGGCGTGCACACGCATGTGTGAATCCGTATGTGATATTGATGTCATACATATCTCCTTCAATCTACTCTGAGATCAAGAAAGTGAATGAACATTGACAGGATGACTGTTCCATGCCTTGAGTTCATTCGGGATATCAGTGACAAAGGAATTATACATTCGCTGTAACACCATTCACGGATTGTAGGATTGAAAGTTGTTCTCCAACTTTCTACTTTCACTTGGGTAGCAATGATGTGTGACTAGGCACCGCTCTTTGCTTGTGAAGTCATAAGTGTTATGGACTTTCACTGCCAACGTGAAATGGACCTGTAGGGTCACACATAAAGGATTTAACCTGGAAGAGGACTTTTGTCCAGAAGCAACGTTTAGATTGATTGCTAAAGGAGTTTAGTAGTTCAATTAAACACTCAATCAATTGATAGCTCAATATCATATTGTTTAAAGTTTTGGACATATTGATTGGAGTATCAGATTGATTGAAATCGCAATGGACTGATTCTGCACAACCTGCATTCCCAACCGATCGGCTCAAGTGTTGAACCGGTCGGCTGAGGTTGCTGAACCGGTCGACTCAAGTGTTGAACCGATCGGCTCATGTACAGAGTGAAATGAGCGGTTCAAGTGTTGAACCAATCAGTTCAACTAGTGCAACCAAGCAAGTTGGGAAAGTCAGGTCGGTAAGAATTTTCCTTGCGTTTCACTTGCCCAATTTGATTGGAACAAGGATTGGTATTCGATACCAATTAGAAACAAAAGAAGGAAAGTCAATCGGGAACTGATGAGGACCATGAACCGACCGGTTCAGAAGTGAACCGATCGGCTCATGGGTCCCAACCAATCGGTTGGTGTTCCAACCGACCGGTTCAGGTCCCCAACTGATCGGTTCACTTGTGAACCGATCATTTCAGGTTGTTAGTTGGTTGCTTTTTGTGGAAAATCTCGAACCCTTCTACTCCTGCTTTTAGTCCCGCATTGCCCGGGATGGAGAAACCTGTCCCATGACCCTCCTATATATATAGGGGTATTGGGGGCTTCTCAAAGAACAACTCAGTGCAACTAGTTGCTCTGCAAGTTGTCGTTCTCTCTAGTTTTGGTAACCGAGAGAGAGCCTGAGCAAGTGCTTCCCGCAAAAGGGAGGTGCAGCAAGGGAAGGACAACTGCAGTTGCAACTGGAGGCAGGAGATTGTGTTGGCGACTAGTACGTCAACAGGAGGGTGCGACTCCTTCCACTTCCTTATGGGACAAGGAGAGTGGAGTTCCAGGTGGTCCGTGTGGACTACTTTAGAGGCGGGAGGTCACTGCCGCTTAGGAGGACAACTGTCATCCAACAGTCCGGTAGGAGGAGGTGTTATGACCCACTCTGTGATAAATCAGTAAGCACCTTGGTTAGTGCTAAGCACCCTGTTAAACAACATGGTTAATCAATATAAGCTACGTGATGAATCAATAGTTGAGATTGAATCATCTGAGGTAATTAATGATTATAGCAATGATGATCATTAAGTTAATTAACTTGAATAAGTACTCCAGGTGTAATTGGTGCCTTGACCAGTGGCGACAAGATGATAATTGTGATCTCTCGCTTCGAGGTTTGTAGTGATTTTTGTGCTTGAGAATTTGCAAAAGAAATCACCTTAATCGGACATTCGAGGTGAGAGATATGGCATTTTCAAGACCTAGGGACCTAAGTTGCAAAATTTCCAAAAAAACTTTGCTTTATAACAGTTTTTCCTTATTCTTTCTCCCTTATCCTTTCTTCCTTACCCGATAGAACACCGCTTGAGAAGCGGCGCTCAGCAGGTCATCGACCGCGGAGCAGCGGGAGCAAGGGCGGGCATTTCAGGGCGATTTAGGGCATCTCAGTGAAGATTTGACCTCCGTCCGTCCTTCCTCACCTTCCTTCCCCTTCTTCTTCCACTACTTCCTTTACTCCACCCTAACTCTGGGCACAACTTCCCTACCTGCTTGGGCGGCGCCCAGCAACAGAGGCTGGCCGAGCAGCCACATCATCGGCCAACACCAAGAAACAACAACTCTACCTCCGCCCACCCTTCTTGTTCCTTTTTCCTCGCCCTAGGCGCGCTGCACCTCAGCTAGCCTGGGCGCCCGACCTGTTGCACAGAGCAGCAGCCGCAGCTATGGCCATGGCTAGGGCGAGTGACTGGGAGCCCTCCTGGGCACAGCCAATACCTGAAATCATCCGCGTTGAGCTCGGCCAAGAGGCCTAAGCAAGAATCAGAAGTCAATAGCCAAGTTCCAGCACTAGCTGAGCTAGATCTCAACCTATACGTGTGAAGGAGATACTGTTCCATTGCAATAGGACTGAGCAGTTTCAATTTGAAACTCGATTGGCGCACGAAAGAGAAGGGTAAGACCAGCACAAAACTCAGTTTTGAAGATAGAACGAGAATCCATAGCATATAGTGTTGATTTGGTATTTTATCGGGCTTGTCCCTCTTTTGGCACATGAAACAAGTTCGCATCTAGGCTATTCCAAGGTAGAAGAAAACCTGCATGTGCATGGAATCTGGTCTCTGGACGCATTTCCGGACAAATCCGGACATCTCGAATCGCTGTGAGTAGGAGTTCATTTAGTTATCAACATTTAACTCCTTAGTTGGAATTTTTCAGTAAACTGTGCATTTTCGCTGATACTTGGCTTTTGGACAGTATTTGGCGTTACTCGAATTTTATTTCATAAACTGCTTCCTTATGCCGTTATATGATTTAGTTTAGCATCTGATCAATGTGGATTGAATTAATGAATTTATATGGTTCATTGGAACTTGAAATACGTAATATGATTGATGAAAATGATAGAATTTCCTGTATTACAACTGTAATGTATACGTTGAGCATAAAATGGATGTTTAGCATCAAAACTGGATAAGTTGATACTGAGTCATGTTTAAAGATGACAAATGATGTATATGTGTTTTCAAGTGATGCTCAGGATATGAAATATGTATGAAATGTGATATTCCTGTTTAAGTGTTTATATGTTAATCAATTAATAGACTTAGGTGCCCTAACACCGTAGAACTCCTTTGAGAGGTCTGCACCTTAGGGGTGAAACTCGTGTCCAACATCAACCGGTTGAGTAATTCTGGTGGCACGAGGGTTGATAGACAATGTCCAACACCAACCGATTGAGTAATTTCGGTGGCACTGGGGAAAAATAATAAATAAAGTAAAGGGTTATCCAACACCAACTGGTTGAGTAATTCTGGTGGTAACCCAGTGTTGACTCCCTGCGCCTGTGTGCTCAGGTTAGAGGAGGAGTCCAGAGCACTCATGGTGAGTGCAGAGGAGGCCAGAGAGCCTGTGGGTCCTGTAGCAGACCAGGATGAGAAGTTAGACTTAGCATTTCCCGGGTGTGTCGCTAAGTCTTGTACGGTGAGATCGTAGTTCGCTACAGATCTTTGTATGCAGAGTACACTGCATATTATTAGGGCATAATAATATAAAAATGTAATCATATAGGATCACAGTAAATTTAATATGTTAAGAGTTTAGTACTTCTGTGCTAGTTCTCAATAATTGCTTTATTATTCAAGATATGTAGTTTCTGATATTTTATGCTTTACAGTTATGCGATATTTGTTGTTGTATAGAAATGTGATTATTATCTGTAAAATCTGCTATGTCATTAGAACTGCTCTGTATAGTATTGTTCTTATGCTTTATTTCAATTTAATAAACTTCACGAGTTGTTTAATGATAGTTAAATGAAAAACTATTCACTGAGCGAGTAGGCTCACTCCTCTACTCAAACATTTTCAGGTCAGCGATAGTTCCAGGAATCTGAAGGATCTTACCACCCTAGTCAGTAGAAGGTATATGTAGTTAGTTAGATAGTGGTCTCTTAGTCCTTTCCCCTCGGTCCTTGGGACATGGTGTGGGTGAGAGAGAGTATGTATGG